>JARQOD010000004.1:424143767-424162789 GCA_033576555.1 Oophaga sylvatica | reverse complement strand
ATTTTTTTCAGTACCTCATTGTGGCAAAATACTGTATGGGCGACGGCGGGCTCAAAAGGGAAGGAGCCCCTTTGCTTTTTAAATGGAAATATGCGTATTTAGCGGTTGCATGTCGCTTTTGGAGAGTCCCGTGTGGCCTAAAAATTGGGCCCCCCCACAAGTGACCCCATTTTGGAAAACTAGCCCCCCAAAGGGAAACTTTCTGATGCATAGTGACCCTTTTAAACCCCCCAGGTGCTTCAAAAATTTGATCCGTAAAAAAAGAAAGTATTTTTTTTTTTACAAAATTTTCTTTTGCCTCAGTTTTTTCTTTTTACTGGGCAACATTTAAAAAATTGGGATCCAAAAATTTGTTGGGCAATTTCCCTGATTTCCCAAGATACCTTTTTGGGGTATAAACACTGTTGGGCGCACGGAAAAGGTCAAAAGGGAAAGGAGCGCCATTTGATTTTTGGTAAAAAATATGGGGAAATATTTAGCGGTTGCCTGTCGCTTTTGGGAGAGTTCCTGTGTCCCAAAAATTGGAGCTCCCCCAAGGCCCTTTTTGGAAACCCTAACCCCTAAGGAACTTATCTGATGCTGTGAGCATTTGAACCCCCAGGTGTTCAAAAATTGATCCGAAAATAAAGAAAACTTTTTTTTCACAAAAATTTTCTTTTAGCTCAGTTTTTTTATTTTCCATGGGCAACGTAAAAATTGGACCCAAAATTTGTTGGGCTTTCCCCGGTACACGATCCTTATGTGGTCTAAACCACTGTTTGGGCGCACGGCAGGGTCAAAAGGGGAAGGAGCGCCATTTGTTTTTTGAATGAAAATGCTGGTATTTAGCGGTTCCCCAGTGCTTTTGGAGAGTCCGTACCCTAAACATTGGAGCTCCCCACAAGTGACCCCCAATTTTTGGAAACTAGACCCCAAAGGAACTTATCTAGATGTGGAGTTTGAACCCCAGGGTTAAAAAAATTGATCCGTAAATAAAAGAAAGTACTTTTTTTTCAAAAAAAATTTTCTTTTCCCTCGTTTTTTTATTTCCATGGGAACGTATAAATTGACCCTAAATTTGTTGGGCAATTTTCTGGTACACAGATCCCTCATTGTGGTCAAAACACTGTTTGGGTCAGGGCGGGCTCGAAGGGAATTTGCCCCATTTGATTTTTTGAAGGGAAATATGCGGAATATTTTTAGCGGTTGCCATTCGCTTTTTTGGAGGTTCCTGTGTGCCTAAATTGGAGCTCCCCCCAAGTCCCCCCTTTTTGGAAACTGACGCCAAAGGATTTTTCTGATGCAGTGCAAAAACTTTAAACCCCCCAGGTGCTTACATAAGTTTATAACGCAGAGCCGTGAAAATAAAAAATCTTTTTTTTTCTCAAAAATTTTTTTTTTAGCCCATTTTTTTTTTTCACAAAGGTTTAAAGGGGAAAATTGGCCCCCAAAAATTTTGCCCGTTTGTCCGAGACGTGTACCCCTATGTGGGGGGGAACCCTGTTTGGGCACAGTCAGGGCTCGGAAGGGTGTAGTGACGCTTGAAATGCCCCCCTGATGGGAAAGGGTTGGGGCTTGTTTTCGTTTCGAGCCCCCGTGTGCCTAAACAGTAGAAATCCCCATTTGCCCCCTTTTGGGAAATAGACCCCGAAGAACTAATTAGAGGTGGTGACCCTTTAAACCTCAGGGCTCCCAAAGAAGTTTATAACGCCCGGCATGAAAAAAAAAAATCTATTTTTTCCCAATAGGTCTTTTAGCCCCCAAATTTTTTTTTTTTTTCCCCAGGTAACTTGGAAATTAGCCCCCAAATAGTGGAAACCCTCAATTTAACCCAAAACCCCCCCCCCAACCCCCCAAAAACCCCCTACACACCTAACCCTAATAAAAAACCTAATCATAACCCTAACCCCAACACCCCTAACCAAATCCCAACTCAAACCAATAAACCTAACCACAAGCCTAACCCTAATTCCAACCCTAACCCTAATTAAACCCTCCCCCAAATTCAACCCTAACCGTAATTCTAACCTTAACCCAAATGCAAAACCCAAAACCTAGTTCTAACCCTAAGGCTGGGTTCATATTGCGTTTTACCACCCCGTTCAACACGTGGTTAAACGGTGGTAACGGTATGATAACGCGATCGCGTTATGCTATGCCCCTAGCGCGATGATCAGCAGATAATCGCGCGGATCCCCAGCAAAACAGTCACGGATAGCAGCAAAATCCCCCGCGGTCAGCAGCAAAATCCGCCCCGGTCCCCGCGCAAAATCCCCCGGGATCGCAGCCAAATCAGCCCCGGTCCCCAGCCAAAAACAGCGCGGTCCGCGCAAAAAGCCCCGGGTCTGCAGCAAAATCCGGCGGATCGCAGGAAAAAAGCCGCGAAAAACCGCCCCGGATCAGCACAAATAGCCGCGGATGCAGCGAAACAGCCACGGTCAGCAGCGAAAACAGCCCCGGACAGCAGAGAAATCGCCGCGGATCAGCAGGGATCCGCAGCGGAATCAGCAGGGATTTAGCAGCAAATCCACCGCAGATCCGCAGCGAAATCCGCCCCGGGATCAGCAGCGAAATCAGCCGCGGATTTTGCAGCGAATTCCGCCGCGGATCAGCAGCGAAAATCGCCGCGGATCAGCAGCGAATCCCCCGCGGTCAGCAGCGAAATCCGCCGCGGATCAGCGCGAAATCCGCCGCGGATCGCAGCGAAATCCGCCGCGGATCAGCAGCGAAATCGCCGGGAATCAGCCGCCGAAAAAACAGCCGCGGATCTGCAGCGAAATCAGCCGCGAAATCCGCCCCGGATCCGCAGCGAAATCCGCCGCGGATCAGCAGCGAAATCAGCCGCGGATCCGCAGCGAAATCAGCCCCGGATCAGCAGCGAATCAGCCGCGGTCAGCAGAGAAATCCGCCGCGGATCAGCAGCGGATCCGCGCGAATCAGAGCGTTTGCAGCGAAATCCACCGCAGATCCCCGCAAAAATCCGCCGCGTTCAGCAGCGAAATCAGCCGCGGATCCGCAGCGAAAAACCGGCGGATCGCAGCGAAATCCGCCGGTATCAGCAGCGAAATCAGCCCCGGATCCGCAGCGAAATCCCCGCGGATCAGCAGCGAAATCAGCGCGGATCAGCAGCGAATCCGCCCGGATCAGCAGCGAAATCCGCCCCGGATCCGAGCGAAATCCGCCGCGGTCAGCAGCGAAAACCCGCGCGGATCAGCAGCGAAATCCGCCGCGGTCAGAGAGAAAATCCGCGCGGATCAGCAGCGGAATCGCCGCGGATCCGCAGGAAATCAGCCGCGGATCAGCAGCGAAATCCCCCGCGGATCAGCAGCGAAATCCGCGCGGATCAGCAGCGAAATCCGCCCCGGATCGCAGCGAAATCCGCCGCGATCAGCACCCAAAATCCGCCGGGATCAGCAGAGAAATCAAGCCGCGGATCAGCAGCGAAATCCGCCGCGGATCACAGCGAAATCCGCCGCGGATCAGCAGCGATATCCGCCGCGGATCCGCAGAAAATCAGCTGCGGATCAGCAGCAAATTTCCCCTAGGAAAAAAAAAAAAAATTCTTTATTTTTTATTTGTCCTACCTATGACAATGGGGGGTTTATTTACTTTTTTTTTATTTTTTATCACTGTGACAGTTTATCACAGTGATCAAAATAAATTTTTGTATAATGGGGGCGCATGGCATGCGCCGACCGGCGGGCGCATGCGCATGCGCCCGCCATTTTTCCAGTGGCGGCGCCCATGAAGAATCCGGGCAGCCCCCGGGACGGAATCCAGGGACATCGGTGGACCGGGAGAGGTGGTGGGGGCGTCGGAAGGTGAGGGGGGGGGTCGGTACGTGGGGGGGAGCCGATCGAGGAGCAGGGGAGGGAGACGTGACGGCGGTGGACCCTCGCTGCCATCTTTGATGGCGGCGGCCGATCACCGCCGTGACTTGGTGTGGGGGGTCAGATCTTGGTGTCCAGCCATGGCAGATGCTATTTGCAGCATGGCCATGGTGGATTGTAATATTTCACCAGTTTCATTGGTGAAATATTACAAATCGCTGATTGGCAGTTTCACTTTTAACAGCCAATCAGAGCGATCGTGTCCACGTGGGGGTTAAGCCAAGCCCCCTGTGGTGATGCAGTAAGGGTCCTGTTACTGCGGGTCGGGTGACCTTTCAGTGACCCCGGTCTCCCGGCCCGCAGGAACATGATTTATAGCATGACGCCGACGTCGGCGTCATGGGTCGGGATGGCACAGGTTTTCATGACGCCGACGTCGGCGTCATGGGTCGGGAAGGGGTTAAAAATTTTGTATCCAGGTAGTGGGCAACCCCTGTAAACCTAAGGCATGCCTCAACTAACTCTTTAAAGAGACTGGTGAAGACAAGTTCTGTCCTATTCATAGGATGGGTAATAAATTATTGATCTGCTACACAGGCACTTTTATCCATGATAGAATTGAGTGGCAGTGCGCATTTGCAACCTTCAACCCATTCATTCATTCTCTATAGGGCTGTACTCAGCTTTTTCCAGCAGCAGGACACAGAATGAATGGTGCGGTGGTCAGAAATTTCTATTTTATTTTCTCTTTACCACACAGGATGATTAGTTTTAGATTTGGATAGGTTCGGCTTTTAATGATGAGCCAATGCCAAGCATGCAAATTTGATCCCTTTATTATTTAAAAAGTGGAAAGCAGGTTGATTCGATTTTTTTTTTTAATTTAAATATTCTTAATTTTTTTTATTTAACTTTTTAGTCCTCTTGGGGACTTTAAATTGTTTGATTGATTGTTTATACTGCAATTCACTAAATTTCTTTTTGAACGTTGGCTTCACAAGAGGACTAAGATGACAGGCAACTCATCAGCATCACGCTTGGCCCCTCAGGGAACTGATGGGAGCAGGTATGCAGACGTCATGTAAATGATTGACAGCGACACTTGGGGGATGGGGTCGGGGGCCTGTATTTAATACACAGATCCTTTTTTGTACTTCACTGATTCTGATAGTTCTTATAATTTCTGTAATATGAGACTTTTAGATCATTGTGAATAATGACACAAAACAAATACAAGACTTGGTACAAGTTTCTTTGTTTGGGTCTGTCTTACCTGTTCACGAATTTGACTTTCTACTTTGACTAAATGATGCTGCAAATCTTCTTCCAACTCCGCCATCTGTAGGGCTGTTGTCTCCTCAGTCCTACAACATTTATGAACACTGTTTATAATTTATACAATATAGGACACCATCACACGATGCCAAAAGCAGCAAAAGTACTAAGTGGTATAGTGCACAGTTTGGCACACATTTATGTAGAATGAAGTATCCATTACTCTAGTTTGAGCGATTTGTGCCAAATTTATTAAAAGGTGCATCCCGCCTAAAAATTTGGTGCATATGAGACGTCCTACAAGCAAAAAAAAAAGAAAAAAAAAAATCAAACATATACCTGCTATAAGCAGATGGAAAGTGAAGTCCAAGTGGAATAATAACTAGTTTATACCAGGTTTTGACATCAACCTTTAGATAGATGTATAACATCTAAAGCCAAAAAACAGAAGAAATTTGGGTGCAAATCTATGCCTACTTGTATGGCTGTAGACTTAATTATTGACTTGGTACAGTCCAAAATTTCAACACATTTATTAAAAAGGCGTTTTTGGTGCAATTTAAAACAAATATAATATTTTTATGTTTAAAAGTCTGGCATGTGACGCGTGAAGACCACTTGCTCATTTATCATCATTTTTCAGATTTAATTAGTTATAAGAGAAGGAGTCGATGAGGGCAAGTTTCTCCTGGAGTTGTGGAAAGCAGACTAATAAATCCCTGCATACGCATATTGTTCTGGATCACTGCAATAAACCAAAGCATGTGCGATCCTGCAGGACAGATCCAGCAGACTTCAGCGTGAGGCATCATAATCCCTCACTTCTCCAGTTTCCAGATTGACTTCACGGATGGATGCTGGCCGATTTGCATTCTTTTGTCCACAATTTTTCATTTAAATTAAAAGAGAAAAAAACTACACTTTTCAATTAAACAACACAGTAAGGAGTGATACGGCAGTAGACTGTTCCTTAAGGAGCAGTGAGCCCTCGTGGACGGTCTTCACGCTGTGTTGTGGATATTATATCCTGTACCTCACTGTGTCCTATTGTAAGATGCCCCCTGCAAAGTCAATCTTATCGCCATGGTTACGGAGACAGAAAACAGGTCACAATGCTGAGGCCTGATACAGATTCAGGGTTTTTAGACACAAACCTTTTTAGTATGGACTCCAGTTTTTCAGTGTTTAGCCGCTGAGCTCGGAAGTCATAAGACATGTTCTCAAGCAGTTTTTCATATTGCTCAAGGAGGCCGGGTACAGACACCCCCTGAATGTCCTGGTGTAAGCTCCATAGCTGTTCTCGGGTCTCTCTGCAGAGCAAACAAATGGATTTAGGTTAACAAGAAGAGCTACACCTGCCTTTCATTAAGAATTCGGTGTTAGATTGTGTCGTAAGACAAGAAAAAAACCCACAAGAGATAAAATTAGTAGAAACATCACAAAATGTTTCTACATTGTCCTGTATGTAACACTTACTTCAGTTATCAACACTGTAAAACTTGTTTTCTTCCTGATAAATTTACAAAGGCTCAAATTCGCAATGTGCTCACAAACTTTCAGTTCTGCCTGGGGAAGATTTAGAAAGTAGCTGAACTTTTAGGCTGTGTGCACACGTTGCGGATTTATTGTGGATCCGCAGCGGATTTATTGCAGATCCGCAAGCGATTTATAGTACAATGTTAACCGATGGGAAAAAAAAATTTGCTGTGCACATGCTGCAGAAAAATCCGTGCGGAATCGCGTTTTTTTTCTCGAAGCATGTCAATTCTTTGTGCGGATTACGCAGCGTTATTACACCCATTACATTATAGAAATCTGCAGGTTTAAAAAGGCATGCCAAATCCGCAGGAAATCCCCATAAAAAACACACAGATTTAGATCTGAGGATTCTGCCAAGAGATGCAGATTCTGCAACAGTAATCTGCAACATGTGCACATACCCTTAGAAAACTTTTGGAGACATCACGCAGAAATGTCAGAAGTGTTGAGGGTTTGACAGTTTACACTCGTTGATCACTATATTAGGCCTCTTTCACACGTCAGTGGCTCCGGTATGTGTAGTGACAGTTTTCTCACGTCCCGGAGACACTGACAGACGTAGACCCATTAAAATGAATGGGTCTATGCACATGTCAGCGTGTTTTCACAGACAGTGTGTCCATGTGCAAAATACGCTGACATGTCCGTTTTCTCCGGCAGCACGGTCCGCAAAATTGCAGCACACGTGCACAGTTCACACTGTCCTCGGTGCTCACGGCCGGCCACAGGGGAAGAAGCGCTACAGTAAGCCGCTGTTCCCTGCCTGTGGTGCTGAGTCGGCTGGTATTATTCTCCAGGCAACAGCGAGCAGGGAGAATGAATGAAAGAAGACCCGACGTGGGGTCCCCCTTAGGTTTTAAACCAACCCGGCAAAACTATACAGGTGCGGGCTGCTATTCTCAGTCTAGAAAGGGGCAATGAATATGGGCCCCCCCAGCCTAAAAACAGCAGCCGCAGCTGCCAGAAAAGGTGCATCCATAAGACATCACATCTCCAGGAGACCTCCGGTTGTCATGCCAACACACCGGTGACCCGCGATCAGGAGCTACGAGTGACCGGTGAGCGTACTTCCGTCGTGATTGCCGGAAATGCTTGTTAAATGCCGCTGTCAGCGGCATTTAACTAGTTAATAGCCGTGGGTGGATTGCGATTCCAAACAGCTGACATGTCCCGGGAAACACCACCGAAGCCCACATCAAAGGGAGGGAGTCCGACATCGGGCGTAATAGTGTTAAAGGTGTTAGAAATAAAACAATGAATGTATCACTATGTTTGTAATCTCTAATATACGAGTTTCACTTTTTGCATTGAAGAACTGAAGTAAATTAACTTTTTGATGCTATTCTAATTTTGTGAGATGCACCTGCACATGAACACTAATCTTCTAGTCTTGGAGGGGTTGACTTCAGCATAGTAGAAGAAATCCAGCTCAACGGTATAAAATCTTCAGCTTTATTTGTATGTGATTAAAACATCTTAACATGCATCATAAGTCAATAGATGGGATCATCACAGATTCTGGGGCAGATTTTATACTGTTGAGCTGAATTTCTTCTATTAAATTCTGGTCATCATCTTTAGTGGCAGCGACATTTAATCCAAGTTCCAGAGATACTAGGCATCAGCGGTGAGATGGTTTCTTTCCAATTCGGGTTTGACTTTACACTAACATGTATGGGCATCCTTATAGTTCAGTGTTGTCAAGGTGAAGCCCACTTCACTATATAAGGCCTTTCAGAAGTCAGTGTGTCCGGTACTTGTGGTGACAGTTTTCACACTCATCAGAGACACTTATTGTAGACCCATTCGGTCTGTGCACGTCAGTGAGTGTCCATGGGTAAAATATGCTGACACGTCTGTTTTTTTTTTTTTTTTAACAGCAGCACGGGCCGCAAAATGTCCCACACACGGATGACACACAGGGATGTCATCCGTGTGACACGTATCGGAGCCTGAGAAGCAATGGTACAGTAAGCACGGGTGCTTAAGACGGCTCTCATCATTCTCCCCTGCTCTGTCGGCAATCAGCGCAAGCAGGGGAGAATGATGAGAGTTATATTCAGCAGTTAACAGCGACACCAGGGGTCCGATAATGGGACTATTACTCCCATCAGACTACACCTGCTGCCGCTAATAACAGCGAGAGCAGGCGATGGATGATGGGAGTATTCATCAGCCGCCACCTACGCTATAAATAAATATACCGGTGTGTGTTCCCCTCTATTTTTGATAACCAGCCAGGCAAAACTGACAGCTTCGGGCTGCAACCCTTAGCTGTCTGTCAGTAATGCTGTTTTTTTACCCCTTTAAATACATAAAAGAAAAAATGGCATGGGGTCTCCCCCGTTCTTGACAACCAGCCTTGCTAAAGCTAAAGCTGGTAAGGGGGCCATGGATATTGACCTCCCCAGCCTAAAAACAGCAGCCGCCCAGAAAAGGCATATATATTAGATGCGCCAATTCTGGTTTTTGCCTGACTCTTCCTACTTGCCCTGTAGCGGTAGCAAGTGGGGTAAATTTGAGGGGTTGATGTCACCTTTGTATTGTCTGGTGACATCAAGCCCACAGGTTAGTAATGGAGGGGCGTCTATAAAGACACCTATCCATTACTAATCCTATAGTTGTATAGTTGAATTGGCGCATCTAATACGCCTTTTCTGGGCGGCTGTGGGCTGCAGTTTTTAGGCTGGGGGGGTCAATATACATGACCCCTTACCAGCCTGAAATACCAGTCCCCATGTGTCTGCTTTAGCAAGGCTGGTTCTCTAGAATGGGCAGGACCCCTTGTTTTTTTTTAATTATTTGAAATAATTAAAAATACAGTGTGGAAACCCCTCTATTCTTGATAACCAGCCTTGCTAACACTGACAGCTGAAGATTGAAGCCATCAGCTGTCAGTTTTGTCTGGCTGGTTATCAAAAATACTAGGGAACCCATGCCGTTTTTTAAATTTATTTACAGTACAGGCAGCGGCTGATGAATACGAACATCCGCCGCTCCTGCTTTCACTGTTATTAATCAGCAGCGGGTGTAGGCTGATGGGAGTAATAGACCCGCCGCCCACTGTTATCAGTTGAATATAACTCTTATCCTCTCCTGCTAATACTGATCGGCAGCACAGCAAGGGAGAAAGATGTGAGCGGTCTTCAGCACCCGACGCCGGGGACAGCGGTATCTTTACCGCCGTTTCTCAGGCTCCGGTACGTGTGGTACTGATGCAGCACAAGGTTGCCACACGTGTGCCGCAAGTATTACATACACGGACACCGACATCTCCAGTGCCGGAAATATCAGGACCTGCAAAACCGGCCTTATCCTGTGTAACACTGGTTCATGAACAACACCTATATAAAATGTAAAAGTTTGCACTTGGGATTTTACTCTACACTCAAAAGGCATGCACAAAGTGAATGGGTTCCTTGTAGGCAAGGGCTACACAGCGTTTTCACTCAGTGCCACATGGCGACACTTCAGTCACAAAATGTCTGTCGCTGCCAAATTAACTGTGCACCCTAGCATAAAATTAACAGCAGCAGTACAGAACTTTAAAATATGGTGGCGCTAGAGATCAAGATATATTATGCAATATGTATAAAAAAAAACGATAATCACTGCATCATGTTCAAGCTGACAATCTCTCTAGTGTCAGGAATACATGACTGTTCTACACATGTGAACAGGGTTTGTAAGAATCAATACACCTGCAGCAAAGACAACACTACTGCATGCATTCTTGCAATAGATCTACTGTCCTGGCCTTGGGCACCATACAACATTGCTCTGTAATTGCTGGATACCTTGAAGGTTAGTTATACGATCTTCAGCCATGACTATTAATAATAGCATCTATTTATACATGTCTTCTGTGATTTCAGAGATATAATAATCCTGTAGGAAATAACTGTTGGCAGAAAGTGTTAATTGTCAAAATCTGCACGTTGCCTACAAGCTGAATGTACAGGTAATAAATCCGGATTATGAGCGTATAAACACTGTAAAAAGACATGACTCTCAGCAGGCCGAGACTGGGAGCGCGAGGAATGTGGGCGATGGCACTTTCCTTTTATCTTCTACAAACAGGTGTAACTCTTAAGACCAGTTTTACACTGCTCCGACACAGTCACAAATACCGACTCTGACATCTCCAGGACTGTTTGCAGTCTAGGTGGAGAATTATTGTGACTCTTCTATGACCCATGACTAAGCCTGATTTGCCCTCGTCCAAAGTCCTCCATCACACAAGATCCAGTCACTGTTCAATAACTGGTCGAGTTGCCACTTGGTGCAAGCGCAGTACCCCTTATTGTACAAGTGCAATGTGCTTACTCTGGCGCATTGATGTACATACGATCCAACATATTGATCATCACATTCTGGGAGACCATAATCTCATGGGCATGACCAATATATCAGCATTATTTTAGAAATGTAACATGCTTACTGGCAAAATTTATTGGGCTCTTCCAGTTTTTGTCTGATCTCGCTTTCTGATATATATATAACTTTGTAGACGGCTGACAGGGAAGATACTGTACGGAGTGTATATCAGTCCCAGAAAGTTAAGCTGGGAGAGATATTAAAGGCCGGGCAATACTGGTTGGTGCAGCAGCTTAGGTGCTGAGCAGTTTATTTATGATAGTTTCGGGCCGGATTTTATTCTAGTGATGAGGATTTAGTGGTGAGACTCATCACTCCCACCTCCGTTCCAGTACAGGTAGTGCTGGAGGCTTAGCCAGCTCAGCTGAGAGAAAGCTTCACAGTGTCACAGCCTCCAGACTGACATGATGTGTTCCTGAGGAGGAAATGCACAGCGGTTAAAGGTACTAAATGCAGAGTGGCGGGACAGTCAAGCCCACATACATCCCTGGTAGCATGAGTCAGCGGTATGGCATGTTCGTTAGCACCTAGTAGGGCAAGTCTTTGTTGTTTTTAGTTTCTTTACGGTTTGTTAATTTTTTTTGGCTGGAAATAAAACCCCACATTTTCCTTATATGGACTGTATCTGCCTATGTCACTGCCACGCTGCCCTACAACACCTTAAGTTTGGCCATTATATGGTAACATAACATGGCCATGCTGTTCAATTGCTGCCACTGGATGGTAAGCACCTAAACATACATCACCACTGAGGCCTATACATGGCTGATGTGGGAGAAAAGTGTGCAATGTCACTAGTATGCAGAAGAATTAGGATGGCGACTGTATTGCCTTTTCACATGAGGAGACAACCATAACAAGAGGAAAGGGCGCATTAAGGATCCATATAATATGAAGGGAGGTGCGAATCGGTAGAATGAATCATTTATAGGCACAAAAGAAAAAGTACTACCGTATATAACGCACACTACACCAAGGTCAATATAAGTGTGAAAAAATACAAAATTTTATTAAATCACCATTTACTAACCCAGTATGCAGAAAAGGAGTCTGTTACTACAAAATGACTGTTCAGACCCAGCACAGGCACTGGGTGTACAGGTCACGTGGCTAAACAGTTCAGTGCACCTTCCCACTCACCATGTTTCCATGAAAATAAGACAGGATCTTATTCTATAATTTTATCCAAAAGATAAGTTAGGGCTTATTTTCAGGGGATGTTCCCCCCCCCCGAACAACAATCCACATTTATTCTTGACAAAGAAATAAATAAAAAATTCAACTGTATTTATATTATATATATATATATATATATATATATATATTATATATATATATATATATACACTATGAAGAGCCGGCGTGCGGGCATAGTAATAACTAGGTTAGTTATAACAAATTATAATGATTATATCTCTATATGTCCTCTGTTGCTATATAACCAAAAAGAGTCATATTAATGACCTATGGCAAAAGAAGTGAGCTGTGATTGTTTGCTGGCAGCCTGATATAATCCCACCAACAGAAACAATTCCTCTGCAGTATATATTACCTCACAATACAAGTAATATACGCTCATGTGACTGACATGTGGCTTATTCCTATATGGTCATATTAATGTCCTGTCGCAAAATAGAAGCTGAGCTGTGATTGGTTGCTATAGGCAGCCTGATAATTCTCCCAGCCAACAAAAACATTCCCCTCTGGCAGTATATATTACCTCACACATACAAATAATATACAGCTCATGTGACTGACATGTGGCTTATTTCCCTATATGGTCATATTAATGTCCTGTCGCAAAATAGAAGCTGAGCTGTGATTGGTTGCTATAGGCAGCCTGATAATTCTCCAGCCAACAGAAAACATTCCCCTCTGGCAGTATATATTACCTCACACATACAAATAATATACAGCTCATGTGACTGACATGTGGCTTATTTCCCTATATGGCAAATTTATAACAAATTGGTCTTGTAGTTTGGCTGGTTATTAATCAGATATTTATTTTTAAAAGATAAAAATACCAGACGTGTGTGTGTTTTTAATGCGCGCAATTTTGAACACGTGGGGTTAAAATGTCGACTCAAAACACAGCCTATGATGCTCCCGGGGTCGAAACGTGCGGGTGTACAAAATTTCATGCCCGTAAATGCAGATTCCTATGCCGGACATACACACAAGTATTCAGCTTTCTCCCCATTATGTAGATAGGGCCAAAATAGTTTGGCGATTTGGAACGTGTGGGGGTTAAAATTTCCATTCAACACATAGCCTATGATGCTCCTGGGGTTGAGATGTGCGGGCATGCAAAATTTCATGCCCGTAAGTACAACGGTGCAGATTCCTATCCCGGGCCAAAATTATTTGCCGATTTGGAATGCGCAGGTAATTTGACCAACTAGCCTTGACCTCGGTGAGGTGCGGTTAAAATTTCATGCCTAAATGCAGATCTAGCGACATACCACAGCTCAGTTTCTCCATAGTAGATGCCAAATGTTTGCTTGACATGCGGGGTAATTCATCAAAGCCTGATGCTCTGGGTGAGATGTGCGGGCATCAATTCATGCTAGTCAAGGTGCAGATTCTATCGGGCAATTATTCGATTGGAATGCCGGGTTAAAATTCGCTCAACTAGATGACGCTCCGGTGAGACGTGCGGTGTGCAATTATGCCTAGCAGATCCATCGGACTACACACAGCATTCAGCTTTCTCCCCATTATGTAGATAGGGCCAAAATTGTTTGGCGATTTGGAACGCGCGGGGTTAAAATTTCGATTCAAAACATAGCCTAGGACTCTTTCGGGGTCGAGACGTGCGGGCGTGCAAAATTTCATGCCCGTAAGTGCGACGGTGCGGATTCCAATCCCGGACAAACATACCCAAATACATACACACATACATACATTCAGCTTTATATATTAGATATATGTCATCACACACACACACGTTGGTTTGTACACACTGCAAATATTATTATTTATATAACACCATTGATTCCATGGTGCTGTACTTGATATATAGTGCATATCAGCCGGTCTCCTTTTCGGTTCCTCTATACTCCTGCAGTTAACCCCTTCACGACAGAGGCCTTTTTCATTTTTGCGTTTCTGTTATTCACTTCCCTTCTTCCCAGAGCCATAACTTTTTTATTTTTCCGTCAATATGGCCACGTGAGGGCTTGTTTTTTGTGGGAGTTGTACTTTTGAACGACACCATTGGTTTTACCATATCATTTTCTTGAAAACGGGAAAAAAAATTCCAAGTGTGGTGAAATTGCTAAAAAAGTGCAATCCCACAACTACTTTTTTGAATTTATTTTTTTTTGTTTACCATGTTCACCAAATGCTAAAACTGACCTGCCACTATGATTCTCCAGGTCATTACAAGTTCATAGACACCAAACATGTCTAGGTTTTTTTTTTCATTTAAGCGGTGAAGGAAAAAAAAAATAAAATTGCATCATTTTCTGAGACCCGCAGTGTCTCAATTTTTCAGGATCTGGGGCCGGGTGAGGGCTTATTTTTTGTGTGCCGAGCTGACGTTTTTAATGATACCTTTTTGGTGCGTATGCAATCTTTTGATTGCCAGTTATTGCATTTTAATGCAATTTTGCAGCGACCAAAAAAACGTAATTCTGCGGTTTTGACTTTTCTTTTAGCTACGCTGTTTACCATCGTATTCATTCTTTTTAAAGCTTGATAGATCGGACGATTCTGAATGCGATGATACCAAATATGTGTGTTTGTTTGATTTTGAATGGTGTGAAAGGGGGGAGATTTGAACTTTTAGATTTTTATTTTTTTAATATTTCTCAAGTTTTTTTTTGCATGCTTCAATAGTCTCCATGGGAGACTAGGAGCTGCAGTTGTCTGATCGCCTCTGCTACACACAGGCTATGATCAGATCACCTGTGTGTACCAGAAATGCTCTGCTGGAAACCTCTGGTTGTCATGCCAACCCATTGGTGACCCGCAATCACGTGACAGGGTCACCGATGGGGGGAATTTCCGCAGTGCTTTTGGTAACTGCGAGTTAAATGCCACTGTCAGAGACTGACAGAGGCATTTAATAGGTTAACAGCCGTGTGTGGATACCGATTCCACCGCAGCTGTTAGAGGCACAGGTCAGCTGTTCAAAACAGCTGACCTGTGCCTGGAAAGATGTGGGCTCAGTGCTGGAGCCCACATCAAAGGGGGAGACACGACATGCGCAGTACAAATACAGTGCATGTCATGAAGCGGTTAAAGGACCCTTGGTGACATTATGGTCACATAACCGGATGTCAAAGGTCCTTAAGCAGTTTTAACTATAGAAATAGAAATGCTGCCCCCCCAATCCTCACAAACGAACACCAGCCTTGATTGTAACTAGGGCTTATTTTTGGAGAGGGCTTATATTTAAAGCACATGATACTGCAAAAATCCTGTAAAATCATGCTGGGGCTCATTTTCAGGGAAACACTGTACTTGTTTTCCCATCTACCTTGAAACACTCTGAAGCTCCCATAAAGCCAGACCTGTCAATTAAGGAAGAAGAGGGCAGAGATAGATGCAAGACAAGTATGTGGGAAGGGCACTGTTTGTCCATGTAAAGGTTGCACTGAGCACTTACAGGTGCCTTTAAGAAAATTAGAATATCATCAATAAGTTAATTTATTTCAGTTCTTCAATAGAAAAAGTAAAACTCAATTATATAGAGTCATTACACACAGAGTGATCTATTTCAAGTGTTTATTTCTGTTACTGTTGATGATTATGGCTTACAGTCAATGAAAACACAAAAGTCAATATCTCAGGAAATTAGAATACTTCATAACACCAGGTTGAAAAATGATTTTAAAATCCGAAATGTTGTCCTACTGAAATGTATGGTCAGTAAATGCACTCAATACTTGGACGGGATCCTTTTGCATCAATTACTGCATCAATGCTGCGTGGCATGGAGGCGATCACCCTGTGGCACTGCTGAGGTGTTATGGAAGTCCAGGTTGCTTTGATAGCAGCCTTCAGCTCGTCTGCATTGTTGGGTCTGGTGTCTCTAATCTTCCTCTTGACAATACTCCATAGATTCTCTAAGGGGTTAATTTCAGGCGAGTTTGTTGGCCAATCAAGTACTGTGATACTGTTGTTTTTAAACCAGGTATTGGTACTTTCGGCAGTGTGGACAGGTGCCAAGTCCTGCTGGAGAATGAAATTTCCATCTCCAAAAATCTTGTCGGCAGAGGGAAGCATGAAGTGCTCTAAAATTTCCTGTTAAACGGCTGTGCTGACTTTGGTCTTGATAAAACACAGTGAATCTACACCAGCAGATGACATGGCTCCCCAAACCATCACTGATTGTAGAAACTTCACACTAGACCTCAAGCAGCTTGGATTGTGGCCTCTCCACTCTTCCTCCAGACTCTGGGACCTTGATTTCCAAATGAAATGCAAAATTTACTTTCATCTGAAAACAACACTTTGGACCACTGAGCAACAGTCCAGTTCTTTTTCTATTTGGCCCAGGTAAGATGCTTCTGGTGTTGTCTATTGGTCATGAGTGGCTGACACAAGGAATGTGACACTTGTAGCCCATGTCCTGGATACGTCTGTGTGTGGTGGCTCTTGAAGCAATGACTCCAGCAGCAGTCCACTCCTTGTGGATCTCCCCTAAATTTATGAATGGCCTTTTTCTTAACAATCCTTTCAGGGCTGTGGTCATCCAGGTTGCTTGTACACCTTTCTCTACCACACTTTTTCCTTCCACTCAACTTTCCATTAACATGTTAGGATACAGCACTCTGTGAATAGCCAGCTTCTTTAGCAATGACCTTTTGTGGTTTACCCTCCTTGTGGAGTGTGTCAATGATTGCCTTCTGGACATCTGTCAAGTCAGCAGTCTTCCCCATGATTGTGGAGCCTACTGAAACAAACTAAGGGACCTTTTTAAACACTTAGGAAGCCTTTGCAGGTGTTTTTTGTTAATTATTCTAATATACCGAGATAATGACTTTTGGGATTTCATTGGCTGTAAGCCATAATCATCAAAATTAACAGAAATAAACACTTAAAATAGATCACTGTTTGTAATGACTATATAATATATGAGTCTCACTTTTTGTATTGAAGAACTGAAATAAATTAACTTTTTGATATTCTAACTTTGTGATAAGCACCTGTATGAATTGTCTGAACAGCCATTTGACCTGAAGGAATAAGAAAAATAAAGGTGATCTTCTCAGAAGTAGAGCTGAATGTAGCCAGGATGTGGTATTTTCTGCAATTATACTGAAGGTAAAAAAAAAAAAAAAACAAACATGTGTCTCATCAATAATATTGGCGCATGAAAACATACAGCGCTCCTGAATATTTAGCATTTATTCACTTGCATTCCACAGGACTGACACAAATAAAATATACTATAATACATACAGTGACACAGTCTACTGGGCTAGGTTTACAGGTAAGACACGAAGGTGAAGTATGAGAAGATGTGTGCACTGCCCTATGATCAGGCTGCCATCAGAGAGCATCACCCTGTAGTGCTTAGGGCACTGTAAAGGGATTAGAAATGGAATAAACTATCAATTGTAAACACAATTGCCAAAGGAATCAAGTATTTTATTGGTGCAATCCTACACAATTCAATGGAAGCCAAACCTGGGTGACTGAAATACGCGATATATTTATTAGTGGATCTGACTAGTTAAACTTTTTTTTTATCAGTATCTAGGACACTTGGGCTATGTGCTCATGATCCGGAAGTAGCAGCGCTTTGGATGCAGCATATTTTCGCGGCAGGAAAAATCTGCATGTGTTCACTGAACCATGTGGATTTACCGCATTCAAAATATTCTATTGATAACATTTCTGTTGCGGACACTATCGTCTCCGCAAGAGAAATGGACATGCTGCTGTCTTAAAAGATTTTTAAGTGTCCGTGGGTGATCTGCAGGCGCACATACACGCATAGTGGAGATGGGATTTCTAGAAATCACATCCACTATGCTGTAATATCTGGACGCTGCGATTTTGACGCTGCATAAATACGCAGCGTGAAACCCACACCAACACCTGATCGTGGGTTCGTACCCTTAAAAAGGAAATGAAGACCAAAAGTGGTTCTTCAGCCACACACAGTTATCAAGTACTCCTGTACAATGACACGAATAATTGAACCCACAAGTACCACAGAAATAATATAGTCAAGTCCCCTCGAGACATGCAGCTGCAGGGACTCAAACATATTATTCGAGCACCCCAAAGACACTCTTAGCACCCGAACATGCTCTGATAACACCTTTCCGACAACGTTCGCCCATCACTATTTAGGACTTTTTATACATGGGACACTTCATAAAGAAAAGGGACACAAAAATATTTTACTATTTTTATTGTAATTTGAGAAACGTTTTAGATTTGATAATAAGAGCTCTGGCCTTTTAGGAGAAGGAGCCTGTAGTCAGAATTCGACTCAAACTAAAAAATGTCATCCATGTGTCCGTTTTTAACCATCAATGTTTTTCATGAATGGATAAAGAAATAAATTCCAAGGCATTCCGCTCTACAAACGTCAAGGTATACCCATATTAGAGCAGTCCCTGACTGATATCTGATGTATTTAAAAACCTGGTCATATGTATAATACGTGTGTGAGCATGATTCATAAATTAAGTAGAGCGGCTTAATATACATTTTTTTTGCAAAAAACGTATTAACCAAATACCCTGTGTTTTTCCATCTTTTTATTGGCTCTTGCTGTTTACTGTTATATTTTTTTGTTTTACTGTGCTTTTTTTGTGTTTTCAGTCTTCTGGTGGTGTGAACAGTGTCTCTACAGGCTTGTTCACTGTGTGCAGGGCTCATGTGTTTCTGTTTTTAACTTAAATGTTAAATATGTACAGCACACCGATGCCATCTATTTGCTGTACGTGGTTTTCACTAACCTATAGACATGTAATTTGGCCTTTTCATTCATGCTGCCGGAAAAAAACAGATATGTATTCATGTGTTTTGCACAGACCCTCGGTCTGTGAAAAA
>JARQOD010000004.1:424105475-424143667 GCA_033576555.1 Oophaga sylvatica | reverse complement strand
CGTAATTAAACTCTAATAGAAAGGTTTCTTTAAAAAAATAAAATCCTGGCATTTACAGGACTAGTTTCCAGCTGATCGTACACACTAGATACTTATTGACTAAATGATTGTTTGGCTAACAGCTTTACACTGCAATGATTATTATTATAAAATAACATTGCAGTGTAAATGATGCCAGTAACCACCAAAATCTGCAGCATATTGGAAGTTAGTCACCGTATTGTTAGCCGAACATGAATGCACTCAGCTTTGGGGTCTGTTCACATCTTCTGTTTTACATTGACTGCAGTTTTCATTAAAAACTATTTTCTCTGCTGAAGATCTATCAGTTCTGTAAATGCTGAGCTCTGTATAACCCCGCCACACCACTGATTGGCTGATCTGTGTACACTGTATAGGCAGAAAGCTGTCAGTTAGTAGTGGGGGAGTGCAGATTTACTAGTCCTCTAGTGATAATCTGCTGAAAAAAAACGTGACTTTCCAAATACTACAGCAAGCAGCTCAGTAAGTGACACATCGCTGATCAGGGTGTTTTCCATGAATCATGCTGTTCTCAGATTAGGGAGTAAAAACTTGCCGACAGATTCCCTATTTAAGGATGGTTGATTTTTCATTTTTGCAGTTTAGATTTTTCTTCCGTCTCTTCCAATGGGCAGTGTTATTTTTTTGGTTGGCATAGCTGTATGAGGGCTTGTTTTTGTGCGTAACAAGTCATAATAATATCTTGGCAGACGTGTGCCATCAGGAGGACACCTCACATTGTGCCGATGGGCTCCGAACTGGCAGCGGCCCCTTGGGTATCTTTTTTTAATGCAGCTGCCCCTCTTGACAATGCGATTTAACGTGTTGAACTGATACTGGGTCATTAAGTAGTCCATGGATACTGTTGTGTGTGAAAATGAAAAACTTCAAAAACAAGACGTCAGTAGAGCCTTATTGGTATTTTCTTTTATTTTTCTTTTTGAAGGAAAATTCAGACTTGAAACGGACCCTGCTGGAGACACAGACAAACATCTCACTTCTACAGACTGACTTGGACAGGCTGAAAAGTGACTTTACTGATCAACGGGCACAGCATGAAAGGTGAGGAATGGAGGGAGCTTGGCTTTCACCAAACATTCATTGGTTATGTGCTTACTCTCGTTGTATGGTTATTCTGACCCGCTCTAATATAGCAAGCACAGAATTAGAGGATAAGAAATGGGGATGATAACACGCCTCCATTATCTATAATGTTATCTGATAAAGGGGAGTACCAAATGTAAAAATAGCTGCCAGCAGAAGACTCATTACTCACTTGTTTGCCCACCGTTCTAGTGCCAGTGCTCCCAGGATCTCTGGCCGCAGCAGTCACATGTTGACGTGATGTGTCATTGATGCTGGCACGAAATTATTGGACACTGCAGTGATGCCAATCAGCATGGCACTTCACTGTGGATGTGACCGAATGCCAGTGCTGGACAGAGGAGCATTAGTGCTACAATGGCCGATAAATCATTTCAAGTAGACAGTAATGTGTGTTGTTTTTAATTTCGGTACATGTTCTGCTTCAAATTTATTGAATTTTGGTAGTAGTAGGTAAAAATCACTTTATAGATCTGAAATGTTATTGTTGCTCCCAGTAATGGTAGATTCACATGAGTATGTACAGAATTGTTTAGTTTCATCCAGAAAAAATACTTTTTTCATCTCTTGTCATCCGCGTGCATTTTTTTTTTGTTTTGTTTTTGCAACATCAGCTTTTAATCATTTACAAGACCATTTAGTTCTATGTTCCAGAATTGCAATGTATCCATACAGTAAATGTCGGATGGGGCATACCGGGCACGGCATTGGGCTTACCGGGCATGGCATTGGGCACCCCATGCCTGATGAAGAGGCCTAAGCTGTCTTGAAAGCTTGCATTACAATATCACGTATTTTGGTTTTTTACTCATTAAAAAGTATTATATCTACCAGATCGGGCCACGTGCACATGTTCAGTATTTGGTCAGTATTTTCCCTCAGTATTAGTAAGGCTAGTTTCACACTAGCGTTTCACTGAGCTGTGTTGGTCTGCGCACGGCCGCCACTAAGCTCCGCCCCGGCCGCGCCTCCTCCCGGACGCTCCACCTATGGGCGCAGGACGCTGCATGCGACCTGCGTACCCTATCTTTAGCATTGGGTACGCAGTCCGTGCGCAGGTATGCGTTTGCCGGCGCATGCGTCCTTTTGACGGTGCGCCGAGCGCACCAAAATGCAACATGGTGCGTTTGGCGCAGGTCGGCGCACCGTCACAAGGACACATGCGCCGGCAAACGCATACCTGCAGACGGCCTGCGTACCCAATGCTAAAGATAGGCCATGCAGGTCGCATGCAGCGCGGCCGGGGGCGGAGCTTAGCGGCGGCCGTGCGCAGACCGACGCAGGTCAGTGAAACGCTAATGTGAAACTAGCCTAAGCCAAAACCAGGAGAGGATCAGTCAGAGGTAAAGTATAATAGAGACACGTCACCACTTCTGTATTTATCACCCACTCCTGGTTTCGGCTTACAAACACTGAGGTAAAATACTGGACGTGTGAACGAGGCCTCATTTTCTTTCTTTTACGAAGATCAGTCAATCTTTACTTCAACTGGCTAACATAGTATCAAAACTTTCTATCTTATGAATGTGTCGTCGCTGTTATCTCGTTAACCCTTTCCTCCTCGGAATGTGGTACCAGAGAGAATAAGACACAGACCAAAGGATGCGTCCATAAGCTCTGCGTTTATTGCTAACAAAGGGATTCATATACACCCCTGAAGCAGGAAGCGGAATTACCATATATGGCAGTTAATACAGCTAAAACATAAAATGCTAGTTTCACTTTAAAAATTCCATTCTTGGCTTTTGGCCCTGTTTAGCACAGAGCGTCTCTTCTCAGGCGAGGAGGAATGTATTGTATTGACTAAAAATGAGGAACATCTTATCTTGTCTTCTGGTACACGTCAACCTGTCGGTTAAAAAGAAAACAATGCCTCTGAACTTTAGAAAAATGCTATCTCTAAGAAAAAAAATGCTGGTTCAGCGATCACATTTCCCTCTTTTTGTTCCTCCATTTGATCAATACACATCTTCATGCCTCCTCTGTGTCCTAGTACATCGTTTAATACACATCAAACAAATTTTAAACACTAAATAGATGGCAAGACATATCAATAAAACCTGTAGGCCAGCTTGTATTATCCCAGTCAGCCATCCCCCTATACCTTTGAACCAATTTGCGGGGTTAAGAAAGGAGAAAGTATTTGCCCACCATGAATCTTGATTCTTCAGATTTGCCTCATCATATAGTTTCCTTAACTTTATGACATCCTCTAGCTTATGTTTAAGGGTTAAAACACTAGAATTATCAATATAATGACAACATGCAGGTCCAATAATCTGGCACATCCCTCCTTGAGCTGCAGTCAGGTAATCTAACACGAGGGTATGTTGGTTAGTAACAATAATTAACTGGTTCTGTACTGCAAGGGACCCATTCATGATATCTAAAATATCCCATATTTGATCATCTAGGTAATCTGTGGATTCTACCAACTTGTCCCATGTCTGAGTTATCATAGGGTAGATAAATAATGCACTGAAAAATTTATTTGCTATCCCCATCTCCACTATGTGTGGTCTCCCGTTTGGGCGAGGTCTATTGTCTGCAGATCGTTTATGTAGTGTGTGTTTTGGAATAGATAATGGATCTAATCTGTCCGGAGTGATGAGATAGGTGGCTGGTGTCAATCTAGCTAGGGTGCATTTCCCGGTGACTCCTACTGGAAGCCACTTAAATGCCTTGTCCCCACATACCCAATACATTGATGGTGGAAGGTTCCATATAGCTGAATGCTGTAATACTAATCGGTGTGCCAAATCTATAAACTTTGAAATATTACTCATCATGCACCATCCGGGCTTTTGTCCTAGTGGGGAACAGTATCCTGCGGTAGGTCCTCCGCAGGTGGGAGTGTTCTTCTGATACCCTTCATCTTTATTACACCTCAGGTTACCTGGTTTGTTAGCACAAGTTTCATCATTTCCATTCTCAAAGAAAACATTATTTTCCCATTTATCAGTGTGTAGGTATCGTTCTAATAGGGAGGGTTTGAAAGCATCTAAGCTTCCTGTAGTGACCCCAAAACTTATCTTTAACCCTGTGTCGGTATTTCTCCCAAAGAGGTTATACTAGTTCTATTTCTGGGTACCCATGCCCCACCTTCAAAAAAAATAGATACAGTCTTGGAATTATCTGTCCTGTTAGATTTCCCTGCCACCATGGAAAATCAGTCCAACCCACTACCGGTATTCCTACCGTAGTGTTCCAAAGTTTTTGAGTGGCATTGTTGCTTAATGTGTCTGAGCAGTTACCCCAAGAGTTAATCTCTTCCCATGAGACTGGGACTGCAAGAAATGGTAGACTGGTGGATGTCACCGGCTCATGTGTACAAATCCAACAGTTTGCAACAGTTTGGTTTTGTTCTTTCAGTCCATCCACTAAAGCTAAGTGGTGTCTAATGAATCTGTTATCGTCTCCATCTACTCGGCTAAGTCTGTTCCAAGCATCCGTTACTGCAAGGATGCAAGCAAATGTCATTAGTAGCATCATTCCTCTTTTGGAGGCTCTCCAAGGATCTTCTTACAATGCGATGCGTGGATCCAAGTTTCCTTGCCTTGTAGCTTGACTGCGGTACTTGTCGTCAGTAGAACTTGAAAAGGTCCATCAAATCTCGGATCCAGACTCTTTCTCACGTGTCTTTTAATGACTACCCAGTCTCCGGGCTGCAGGCTGTGACTTCCAGGATCCTGGTTCGGATCTGGAAGAGAACTGAAGACATTATCATGTACTTTCTTAAGTCTTTTATGCAAATCCCTTACATATGAGCTTAATACATGGTTACTCATTTCCAGTGCTTGGGGAAAGAAACATCCTAAGCTAGGCACTTTGCCAAATAGTACTTCATACGGAGAAAGTCCAGTTTTTCTATTTGGAGTGTACCTTACTGAGTATAGGGCTAATGGTAAACATTCAGGCCAAGATTTCCCTGTTTCAGCCATGGCCTTTTGGATTTTTAACTTCAATGTCCCATTTAGTCTTTCTACTTTCCCACTGCTTTGTGGGTGATTATATGGGGTGTGGAAAGCTTGTTGAATTCCCAGAGCTGTCAAGACTTCATTCATTATTTCACCTGTGAAATGTGTACCTCTGTCACTTTCGATCACCTCTGGTACTCCATACCTGCACACCACCTCCGCAAGCAGCTTCTTTGCGGTTGCCGCAGCCGTAGCCTTGGCAATCGGGAAAGCCTCCGGCCAACCTGAGAATAAATCAGAACACACCAACACGTACTCCCATGATCCTGATTTTGGCAGCTGAATATAATCAATCTGCAGTCTCTGGAAAGGATAGAGGGGCCGAGGGGTGTGTTTGGGTGGTGTCTTGACTACCCTTCCCTGATTATGTGTAGCACATACCATGCATCCCTGGATCAAACCTTCTATACAGGTGGAAAAGCCTGGTGCCACCCAGTGCTTCTGCATGACGCTCATTACAGCAGTTTTGGACTGGTGGGTTGGCCCATGTAACATCTGGGCGACCGCAGGGTACAACGCCCTTGGAAGGCATCGACGCATCCCTCTTCCCCATACCCCATTTGCTTCATTCAGACATGCACCTTCTTTTTCCCACTTTTCTACTTCCTCCTGGTGCACCTGAGCCTGCATCTGGGCTAAGGCATCCTCCGACACAAAGGGATTTTTGGACTGCGTCAGCATTTTTAATGGGATGTCCTGCTGCCGTCAGGAATCCTCTAGATTTCCAAATTGGACCAAAATCATGAGCTATACCGAATGCGTATCTAGAATCTGTGTAGATGTTAACAATTCTACCTTCAGCTATCTTACAGGCCTCGGTCAGAGCCTTAAGTTCAGCCTCCTGGGCCGACTGATGTGGGAGCATTGGTTCTGCTTTGATTACTGCATTCAGGGAGACGATGGCATACCGGTGTGGAAGGTACCTGAGTCATCTTGGTGGCGAGATCCATCTACAAAAAATTCAAAATCAGCATTAAGTCTTTCAGTTTCAAACACTGTGGGTAGGCCTGCTGTTTCCTGTGCCATAAGCTGAACACAATCATGAGGAATCTCCTCTCTTGGATCTTCTTTGTACAATACCGTACCTGACCCCTCCTTTAGATCCGAGAGAGGTAACAATGTGGCAGGATTAAGTGTGGTACATCTCTGCAAAGAAACATTTGGAGACATTAAAAGTGCACATTGCAATCGAAGGTGACGTGCAGCTGAAAGGTGTGCCTTTTGCACCTGGTTCAGTATGGTATATACATCATAAGTACTGTCAATGGGTGATCAAAAACAATGTCTGACGATTTGTGGAGCAATAGTCCTACAGCATGTACTGCCCGTACACAGGACGGGGCACCTCTAGCCACTGCATCTAGTCTTCCACTGAAATAGGCTACAGGCCTTTGATTGTCACCATGTAACTGAGTCAATACCCTGCCGCGTGTCCCTGCTGTTCGTGGAGATACAGGGTAAATGGTAGTTCATAGTTGGGGGTTCCTAGCACTGGAGCTGCCACAATCCTGTTTTTGAGAGAATAAAAACAGTCTATACCATCAGGAGTTAGTTTAAAAGGCACAATGGTGATACAGTCATAGAGAGGCTGCATGAGGATTGATACAGCATGTATCCACTATCTGCAGTAGGAAACCAGTCCAAGAAATGTCCTAAGAGCGGCAACATTAACAGGAATAGGAAAATTCTGTACAGCTTCTTTGCGAGCGCTGGTCAGATGTCGCGCCCCTGGTGTAATGGAATGTCCCAAGAAGATAACTGAAGATTTACAAAACTGAAGTTTATCCTTTGACGCTTTACATCCAGCTTGGTACAGAAACAACATGAGTGATATTGTTGCAGTGCGACACTGTTTCCTGGAGGGGACACAAATCAGTAAGTCATCAACATATTGCAGAACAACTACTTTTGGCATTTTCCATCTTTCCAGTATCTCTTGCAGACTGGCAGTCTCTACAGGCACTGAAATCACGTATCAAAAAAAAGAAAAAAAAAATATTATCTAGTTCAGTCTGAATGCCTGAGAACTTTCACGCTACAGCTTGTAGCCAGAAAAAAAAACTAGCTTAAAAAGATCAAAACCAGGAAACAGATACCTGTCCCGAGTCTCCACATGATGGACATGTGATGTGTGTGACTCTGAATTCTGCTCTTGTGACATGTCAGTGATCTTTTTCTCACAGACGATTTAACACCTTTTCAATCTTATTCACATAAAAAAAAATCACTTCCTGGTCCGTTCAAATTAACTTGCTGTACCTTCTACACGATGCACCACTGCTCTTTTATAGCAGATGGTAATCTATTAACAAACTTCCCCGTTGCCTTTCAAATAACAAAAACGCATTATGCAGCGTAAAGGCTGCCTGTCTATTTGCTTCTCACGTACTCTGACCTTCTATTCACATGCCTAGCCCTTCGATTCTTACGTACTGTGTCTATTCCAAAAACCTATTCAACAAAGGTGATTAAAAATCTGAAAACTACTGCACTCTGGCTCTGCGTCTCTACGCTGAATGCCTGATGGGAGGGGTAAGTCGTGCCTCTGCGCGGTTTGTGTGTGTGCTCTCCCTCAGCCTGCAGTTTGCTTATCTGTAGAGTGACCTTGGTCTAAAGCAAGCTAGTAGAAAAAAAAATGGTTGGAGAATAAAACTCTGAAAAACAACCCTTGTTACTAAAACAGCTAATTAAAAACAGAAAAAGAAAAGTACTTTAAAACTTTTGTCTGGTAGCGTAAGCTTTTTTTTTTTTTTTTTTTTTTTTTTCCTACCGCCCTCTGGAATGCCATCTCGCTGCTGCCAGCACTTCCCCCCTCCCTTATCTCTCTGCTTGCTGTCATTGACTTCTGCATTGTCAGGTCCGGTCCTACCAACATAGCACTTGTATGTCTCATCTATCAGTCTATCGTATCTAGCTTCATCTGCCGATTTCCCTTCTTATAAGCGCTTGCAAATCCTGTCTAGTTGCTTTATTAGAGCCAACTGCTCTGTAGGGCTACATGGTCTGTACATTTCTGCTGTCCGGGGGGGGGGGGGAGGAAAGCAGACAGGAGGGTAAATCAGTCATCCCTGTTTTTGTCAGTCCGTAATGTCCGTCTCCTAATTCTTCAGTCTTTCCCTCTAAGTAATCACACGCACTCATCCACAGGTTCACTGTTCTCAACAGTCCTTTTTCTCTCAACCATCCATGATGTGAGCTAAAAAAAACCTTTTCCATTTTTCACTGTTCAATTCTTCGTTCATTCAATCATGCCTGCTTTACACAATTAAATCTTTAGCAGTAACACCTACCTTGGTGTTTTGGTTCCCCATTTTTGTATCTCCTCACCTAGAAGAGATTCTTTTGTCACCAAGACAAGTTTGTCACCAAGACAATTGCGTCACTTAGACTATGTCACCAAGACTCTGTCACCAAGACAGTTGCGTCACTTAGACAATGGGCCACAAAGGTTTCTGAACCATTCCACTGCTCTCTTTCCAAAATTTGTACGCCAACCAAATGAACAATCCGATCACACACACACCAAGACAAAACCGCAACACAATCATTGGATCCATACTGTCATTTTTCAAAGGAGGAAAGGCAGGACTGACAATTAATCTGAAGGTCTACTGGTTCAAAGGGACCTGAGCCAGGAATACCTGTGAATTACCTGGAAAGCCGACCGCTCGGGGAGGAGGGAGTCCACTATACAGTGATATAGATTTTAGGTAGAATATAATAAGTATTCTTACCCCAGCGCTGTGTATATCACCAACAGAGACCTCCACTCATCCCACGTCTTCCGGACCGGTCGGGCTTCCTCAGAATAGAATAACTCAGTCCCTGGTCGGGGGCCAGTTGTGGTCGCTGTTATCTCGTTAACTCTTTCCTCCTCGGAATGTGGTACCAGAGAGAATAAGACACAGACCAAAGGATGCGTCCATAAGCTCTGCGTTTATTGCTAACAAAGGGATTCATATACACCCCTGAAGCAGGAAGCGGAATTACCATATATGGCAGTTAATACAACTAAAACATAAAATGCTAGTTTCACTTTAAAAATTCCATTCTTGGCTTTTGGCCCTGTTTAGCACAGAGCGTCTCTTCTCAGGCGAGGAGGAATGTATTGTATTGACTAAAAATGAGGAACATCTTATCTTGTCTTCTGGTACACGTCAACCTGTCGGTTAAAAAGAAAACAATGCCTCTGAACTCTAGAAAAATGCTAGCTCTAAGAAAAAAATGCTGGTTCAGCGATCACAAATGATACAGGATTTTGTATTTGTCTTTGCCTGATGAAGAGACCCGAGTAGTCTGGAAAGCTTGCAATTTGTTACCATCTTTTCAGTTAGCCATTAAAAGGTGTCAACCACTGAGGACTCTCAATTCTAAATATCTTATGAATGGATTTTCGGGAATAGCTGACAGAGCAGGATAGCTTAAAAAATAAAATGACAAAATCCTAATCTAATCCTCCATTATATACAGTGTGTGTACACACCGAAATGAGATTGTGAGCGGTGGGAAACTGTTAAGCCCGGGTCTCACATAGCGATACACCAGCGATCCCGACAACGATCAGGATCGCTGTGTGTCGCTACATGATCGCTGCTGAGCTGCCAAACAGGCAGCTCAGGCAGCGATCAGCACAGCGACTCTGCGGGTATTGTCGCTTAGTTACCTGCAGTGTACGTTGGATACCAGCGCCCTGATGCAGGGAGCTGGTAACCAAGGTACACGTCGGGTTTCCAGGCGCTCCGCGGTGCCTGGAAACTGCTGTGTACCTTGGTTACCAGCTCCCTGCATCAGGGCGCTGGTATCCAAGGTACACAGCGGGTTTCCAGGCACAGCCCCGCACCTGGAAACCCGCTGTGTACCTTGGTTACCAGCGGATCGCTGGTCTCCCGCCTGTCACACGCAGCGATGCGTGCTGGCCAGCGGGAGACCAGCTATCAAAAAAATGTCCAGGACATTCAGCGACGATCAGCGATACCCAGCAGGGGGGCTGATCGTCGCTGAATGTCACACAGAGCGATATCGCTGGGGAGATCGCTGTTGCGTCACAAAACTAGTGACTCAGCAGCGATCTCGGTAAGGATTACATATTAATAGCTAAATGATGTACATGGATAAGAGCATAAGGGCGTTTAGACTAAATGGAGGGATTGTTTAGGTTGTGTGTTTGGAGCCATCTTTATTAACAGTTACTTTCAAGCAAAAAGGATGTTGTCTTTGTCAAGACATGTAGAGAAGCCCTGGTTTAGGTGGATGGACTGCAGATACCAAGCGTGCGATTTGTCTGCTATTGATAATGATGTATTCGGCTACATTCACGTCACAATCCATGTATACACTGGGGACGCTCTCGTGTACATGTCAAATGTGTGTTCAAGGTCTCGCTCAAGAAAATGTCCTAGTGGCTTCTATTTGGCATATATGTGCTAATATGCTGCAGAATAAAAAATGGAATAGTGTATTACATACCTTGTGATCCAGTAAAATAAAGTACAATGTGACTGTGTGGGCGATGGATGCCACCAGGCTGCAATGTGTTTATATACATTAAACAGAGACCCTAAATTAAATGCTTGACTAAACCTAACCTGTAAATCCATTTTCTTATAAAACAGAGAAAAACTACTACTGAAGACCATGATAGACGAGAGCACCGGGTACAGCAATCAGATTCAATTACTCAAGTGAGCAAGATATATTTTTTTGTTTTACATTATTTTGTATCTATTTTAAAGGGAACCTGTCAGCCTGTTTTTACGTATGAAAGTAATAGTATGATTGTATAGGCGCTTGTCCCCATATTAAAATGAAAATTTTTTGTAGAGCTACACTGTGCCAGTCATGAAAAATCAAGTGTGACAGCCGTATACAAATCAGGTTGGAAGTGCAGTGGGGGCGTGTCAATAGTGGTGGGGGCTTCTAAGTGCATTGACAGCCCCCACTGCACTTCAGATTTGATTTGCATATGATTTTCATATGATACATTAAGACCTCTACAAAAAAAGGTCTAATTTTTATGGGAAACAATTGCCTATACAACTGTGCCACTACTCTCCATATGTAGCAATGTGCTGGCAGGATCCTTTTTAATATACAATAATATTTTATTTATTATGCATACAAATGCATTACACATAACAGCTGAAGTAAATGTGAAAATAAATCTGCGAAATCTCATTCGATTAAGAGTGGTTTAGGAAATTTGGGGCATCAGATGACGCCTCCTGATATGAGGTACAGGTGTTTATATATGTCTGAGACTTACTGGATGTTTGTGCTCTACACTTGCAGCGAGGCCAACAAGTCTCTGTATGACAGTAATGACAGCATGCGGTTTGCACTAACAAACATTGAAAATGAAAAAAAACGGGTGAGTTGTGTTGAGTAGAATATGCATGTACAATGTAAATGTAAGGCTTCGTTCACACTTGTGGAGTTGTCTGTTTTAACAGATGAAAAAAGGGTCAAGCTACCTTGCATAAGATCACAGGAACCCGTTAGCCTGTGGGGCCTGTATCGTGATTGATTAATTCCTGCTAGACGTCTGTTTTTCTCTTCCTAGAACAGAATTCAAAATTCTGAATGCAAGTGTGCCCCCAATCTAATCTAAAGCTGCAAGGAGGTGGATTGTGTGACCCCCTCATTGGGTATCTCATCAGTCTATATTAAATATGGATATACGTGTGTAGAAAAACCAGAGCACGCAGATCAGTAGCAGAAGCTAAACGAGACTTTTATTCATTGATTACGGCAAGCTTTTGACTCCTATGGGTGTTTTTTCCTAGAAGGTTGCTTAAAAAAATCTCATGGAAGTGGAAACATTGTAGTCTATGAATATCTGACTAATCTAGCTTCTGTGACACCTGATCCGAGTGCTCTGGTTTTATGTCACTGCATGTACATGGACGTCTTGGAGCTGCGCACATTGATTTTCTGTGCTGCTAGAAGACTATACTCCATATGCACAAAACTCGGGGATCTGTAAATGGTAAAAGTTTTCATTACCATTTTATATATCGTTCCCATATAGCACAAGTGTCATTCATCTCTAGTTCAGGTTGGCATCTAGCTGGGAAACATTTTCAAAGTTTTATACGATTTCTGATTAATTTCCCAGTGATATTAACTATCCAGACATAAGCGTAGGATCCTACTCAACTATGCAACAATAGTAATTTTCCTGAAATGGAAATGTTTTGAGGGTTTTTTCTGGAGATTACAGATTAAACATGAAATTGGATTTTGTTGTTGGCGTGTAAAACTTATTTTAGGGCATATTCACACATAACAGATTTGGTGCAGAAATGTTAGACACCGTCCCAATCTTGTGGATGGGGTTTGCAGACATTCATGTACATACTGCAGGAGAAACTCCATTCAACCCTACAAGGAACTGATTTTCATGTGCAACAAATCTGCCACATGTGAACATACCCTGTTTTTATGACGTTTCCAGGTAGGAACTGCGCCATGGTATAAAGGGAAGGATGCGATTTCTGTTAACCGTTTGCTCCTTCTTTTTCAGCATTCCTCTCCTAATCCTCCAAAGGATGCTCCTGTGATTACCTATAGCAGGTAGGATGGAAATCTACAGCACATTAATCAGCTAGCATCCATAGTAATAAAACAAGCAGACGAGGGACTCAAAGCAGAACGTCATCTGTGCAGATTGATGTCCCAATTGGTCTGGAGTATTTTTTTAGCCTATGAATTTACTGTTCACCTTTTTGAAGCTTTTATTTTTGTATTGGTCCCTTGCATAGGAAAAATTAGGTCACTTTGCCAAGAGTCTGTTGCTATGAAAATATATTGGTCTCTTTTACAAAGTTTTTTTTTTATTATTATTATTATTTTAAATTGAGTGAAACCATAAAAAAAAATATTAATTAGTCAATATGTACTCCTCCATTTTCGACTCCTCTTATATACTAGAGGTGATTAATATATACAATGAGCTATTTAATTATGCAAGTCTGGATTTCCTATACTGGATGTAATCAACTATACCCATAAAAGTATTCCTTATATCTGACAATCGTTTGTCATATTTATTCTCATATGTATTTTATAGGCTTTGCTCAAGGTCGTGTAACCGATACATTGGCCACTATCCTACACAGATTTACCTGCTGATGGCATTGAAATAAATGCTTATTTTTTGGTGGACCTTGTCATGCCTTGGTTCTTTCTATGCTTAATTAGTCAATTACAGATGGCATATTGCCTGTCACACAAAGAAAGTGGAAGTCACTTTAGTTTTACAATCTGATTTGTAGGTGGGTAAGACCTTTAAGGGTACCGTCGTTGCACTCAGCGACGCAACAGCGATCCCGACAACGATACGACCAGGCAGAGATCGTTGCTGCGTCGCTATGTGGTCGCTGGTGAGATGCCAAACAGTCTGATCTTCCCAACCATGCAGCAACGATCTGTGACCCGTAGCGACCTGTGTAATGATGTGTCTCCTATGTGTCTCAGTGCTGAGTAGTCAAAGAGATCGTTGGAAAAAGGTGTCAAACTCAACGATGCATGCTACCCAGCATGATCTCAACGACCAAAGAAAGGTCCAGGCTTTTCCGACACGACCAGCGATCTCACAGCAGGGGCCTGATCGCTGGTACATGTCACACTAAGCGAGATCGCTGCTGCGTCACAAAACTTGTGACTCAGCAGCAATCTCGCTAGCGATCTCGCTTAGTGTGACGGAGGCCTAAGTGTACCTGCCATTTGGGAAAATTTTTTACACATTTTCACAGTGATGGACAATGCTACTGACTTCCAATTGAGACCATCCCCCGCTCTGTGTGCGCAGCTCATGCAGGACCTGCTCACTTCAGAGAGGTGTTGTGGCCGCCCAGGGAACGGCGTCTCATGACCTGAGCTCCCACTCATCAGCAGTACTGTACAGCCCAAATAATATTTAAAAGATTTTTCAATTGATAGATTAATGTTAATTAGTAAAGATGCGTGTTCTAAAATTATTACTCCCTTTATTATAATTATAAATCTGAGTTAGATAAGAGATTTAAACTGCTGCATCTTCTACTTGTCCTTCATGTTTTCCTGGCTTAGGCTCACTTAACATTTCCTTCCAGATAATTGATTTATCAGATGTGTTTGGCTGGAATAATTCAACATGTGCACAATTTTGTCCAGTACAGTGCTAGACACCATAACACCGACCCATTTATAATTCTTTCTGGACCTCTGCAGTTTATATTTTGTTAAATTCGGCATCCTTGTCTGACTTTCCTTATAGATTTTCAGCAGATGATGATCCATATACCAAGTATTCTGATGTCGCCAGTTGGGCCAACAGATGTAAAGACAGTGGCGTATCCATGCCCGAAGCCTTGGGTACAGTGACATAGACTGCTCTGCCAGTGACTTTGGAAGCGAGCACAGCAATAGCTCTGAAGAGCCCTGGGAAGGGATCGTTTCTTACATAAATTCTGAAACGAGGTAAATCTATACAATTCCCAGCACCAGGCCGCTCACAATCGCAGTCGTTTTCCTCCTCCTGACGCACACACAGGACTTCATCTGCCAGGAGCGGGAGGCAAGATGGTGTCAGACGTTTTCTCTAAGGCGCAGTACTGTTTCCTAACCATAGCTCACACTGATGGCCCTCCTGTTTTTGTTTCTGGCGAGTAGCAGTGCGTTCGTATGATTCCCTGTCTCTTCAAAGCCTTTGACTACCCCCCAAACCACATGTCTTCCTACTTTTTATTGATGCAGTGTAGGTGGACTAGTGGTGCTGGCACTTGCCTGTGAGAGTTGTGCCTTGTACAGTGAGGGGAAGTTAGAAACACTGTAGGAAATTTAGTGGCTGAAATGATTGGATATGATATTTCTGTTGGGACTTCTTACAGCCCTTACAGATAATCTCGGCTACACCCAATTCCCATCAGGCCTATAGCAGGCACTTGGTCCTTCAGATCTCCGATTAGCCATTTATGTCAGCCAGAATGATATGACCTGTGCATAGGCTGAAAATAGTTATCTTACAGTCCATGATACGGAATGATGACGGACATTGTGTGTAAACACAAGTCATACTCATTGTGGATGCAGCGCAATCAACATACATTGCACATTTCCTCCTAAGTGTGCTTATGGTGTGTATACACCATGTGTGAACACACTCTTAGACTCAGACAACCAGTTCATCTATTTGTAGGATCAGCCATAAGTGTCTGATGCGTGTGTCTCTCCTCTCAGAAGCTGCACCTTTTTGGCAAGCATGCGGTGAGCGAGCCTACTCAGCTTTTTTCAGAATTATCATCTGAGAACTGTAATTTTATTTTCAATAGTGCAGTTTGAAAATATAATAAAAAACAAATCAGGTACACAGTGTGTGATATATTTGTCTGTGTGCAGTGTATTCCCTGTTAATAAATGTGTGTGGTTTATTGCAGTTATATATTTGGTTTATTCACTGCTGCTATATAGTTTATGTGCAGCTTATTCAATGTTGGTATATGTGTATATTATTTATTTCTCGCTCGCATTTAGTGTTAAAAAAAAAAAGAAAAAGACAGAAGTGAAGAAACAAGCTCTCCCATGACGTTTTTTTTTTTTTTTTATAGAATTCTGTGTATGTGCATGTAATGTAGTGTATATGTGTTAATACACTCGCCTACCGTCACCCTCCCCGGGATCCAGCGACGTTCTGCTTCTCTTCGCAGTGATGTCACTGCTCTTCAGACTATCTGGATTACTCTTTGTGAGCCAGACGTGACTTACACTGTAAGAGCCACTTTCAGGTCACGCAGAGCGCAGCTGATCCAGAGAGTCTGAATAGCAGTGACATCACTGAGAAGAGGAGCAGAATGTCGCTGGATCCTGGAGAAGGCAGCGGTAGGTGAGTATAATTACACACTAAATTAGATGCACATATACACAGATTTGTATAAAAAAATCTTAATGAGAGCTTTTTTTTTTTTGTGAGGGGTGGGAGATTATTTTAAGTGTTTGTCTCCGGCAGCAGAGAGGCTAGAATCAGCCTGTTGTGTTGTTTTGAATATTTGTTGCTTTTGTGTTTCCAGACCGTGGAAGCCAGATCAGAAGTTGATGGACGGACTAAATGGATCCTTCTCGCCCTGTAAGCCGCAGTGGCTCCACCGCCTCTTCAAAAAGGCGACTTACTGCATTTACTCCAAAAGTGAGTAGGCTACTTCCAACTTTTGATAGCTTGCCAGGAATTACTATCTGGATAGTGGTTTTATATATTGCTATAAGATCCCAAAAGATCAGTTGCGCTTTTTTTTAAAGTGTCCCTACGACATTCTTCTTCCTAAGTCTTCATTCCGGGTGTGTATATCTGCACTGAGCTAGGCCAACTGGTGCTGAGGCAGCCATATAACTACCAGTGAGTATCATGCATTGTTGCTACTGAAATTAGTATAACCTGTGCATGGTTAACTCTCAGCCACTGTGGTCTCCAGAGTGTAATAGTTCCTCTCCATGTAAGATTGGGGGGGGTCCAGTAACATTGGAGGGGCATTTTAATCCTTTCGCACATGCTGACATGCTGGTATGTCAGGGTGCACATGTATGTAAAGGGATCAGCAGATGAGCCTATTTCATCCCAGGCAGATGTCGGCTGTGTTACACAGCCAGTATCTGTGTATAACTGTGTGTCTAGAACTTGCTGTGATCACTGATGTTTAACCATTTAAAAGCCGTTTTAAAATGCCACCGTTGGTAATTAAAATGGCGTGATGCTGGATGCCGATGGGTCACCAGGGCTGCGATGTTGGTAATTCTCTGAAGTCATTTCAGCTATATACGGCAATACAGCAGTATCTAGCTGCAAGTTCAATGAAGCAACAAATAAAAAAAAAATGATATACACATTTATAGTTTCATGATATAGCTTTATATCATAATATATACTTGTTTTCAGATCTCTAAATCCCATTTTTACAGAGTTGAATAGTAATTTATACACTTAGACTTCTATATAGTAAGCTGTGTCTAGTAGAAACTGCAGACAACAAACCTTTTGCCATCCATTACTGAAAATGTATAAAGTTGGGGATGTGGGGGTTGGGATTTAATTATATATTGTCTCGCCCCCTTCATCTTCTCTCTTCCTAGTTTAGAAAAAGAAAAAATGAACACTTTGCATCATCGTGTCAGTAAAAGTCCATCCCATCGAAATATAAAATTGTTTAACCCCTACAGCTGCCAGGAGTGTGATCGCCACCATTTTCTAAATATCGATGGCCAGTTATAAGGATAGGACATCAATAGTAAAGACTTGAAAGACCCCTGGAAAACAGTGTTTATTACCCACTGGATTCTCCACAGTTTCATGCATAGAAAATATGTAGTAGTCATGTTACGATAATGCAGTTTATCCAGTTGAGTGATGGCATCTATCTTGTCTCAGGTGAGCAAATGTATGAAGTCTCCGTGGATGAATGGCAGAATTTATGAAGGTTCGCTCTCGGAACAAACTTCTTATCTGCAGCTTCTATTAGGCAAAGAGGACTATATAGATATATACAAAAATGGAATTTGGAGATCTGAATATAAATATATATTACGCTATAAAGATACATTATGAAACAATTTGGCGTAAAAATTAGAAGGTAAAAAACACTGTTTTCAGTTGGTATGCAAATTGCCTCTTAAGCGAAAAAGAGGACTTGAACTCTATAGCGCCACCTATTGGAAGTGGCAATCCTACAAGTCACAATTAACCCTTTAACGAGTCTTGTAATGTGACTTAGGATAAAAGCCAAATGATATCTCAATTTGCAGACATGGTGTTTCGGGCTATTGGCCCTCATCAGTGCAAAGTATGAGAAACTGATTTGGCTAGCTAAGAGGCTCTGGACTGGGGTCTAAGGGGTAATGTTTCTCCTTGTGGAGAGTGACATACCAGCTATGGCTTGCCAAAGTAAGGAGGCTTATTTGTTTTCAGTTGATGATTCCCTTTAAATTTGTAGATGACCACTACACAATGTACGAAGGAGCAGTGTAGAACCAGTAAAGGAATATCTTATTTCTTATATTTATTTTTACACCTACCTGGGCCCATTAATAATCTGCATCTAAGGGGTTGTCCTCTCCTCTAAGTCTATCTGCACTTTGGCCATCATAGTGTATAACTTGACTATTTCAACTGAAAAGTAGACAAAGTGGATGACAATAACGGGCTTCTTAGCTGTGACCGTGATGTACAGTGGATTGCCAGGTATGCCAGTGATAAGCTAATCTAAATATTATTTTGGTTTGTGTTAGCAAATTATGTTTTGGGAAAATGTGCATCTATTTTAATAATAAATGGCACTGAGGCTAGTTTCACACTAGCGTTCGGCAGGGCTGCGGAGGGCTGCGTACTTCCTCCATCAAGCCCGCCCACTGCCGCTCCTCTTCCATTCAGCTCCGCCTACGTCTGCATGCGTCCTGCGTACCCTATCTTTAACATTGGGTACACAGGCCATGCAGATGCCTCCACATGCATCATTTTGACGCTGCGCCAATCATAATAAAATGCAACATGTTGCGTTCGGCGCAGCGTCAAAACGACGCATGCGGAGGCATCAGCATACATCTGCATGGCCTGTGTACTCAATGTTAAAGATAGGTACGCAGGACGCATGCAGAGTTAGGCGGCGCTAAAAGGAAGAGGTGCGGCAGTGGGCGGGGCTTGACGGAGGAAATGCGCAGCTCTGCCCAACGCTAGTGTGAAACTAGCCTAAGTGGTCATAATTGTCACTTAAGACAATATTTGTGAGCCTTTTTTTCTTCCCCTAAAATTGTTGATTTGCAGAAAATGGACATTAGTTTTGTTTATTGCAGAAAGAAGGCTTGACGATAGGAGGAGAAGCCCCATCTTCTAGTCCAATATACAGGCTTGTCTTGGCTGGTGATGCAGGGTCTGGAAAATCCAGTTTCCTTCTACGACTGTGCCTGAATGAATTCAAGGGAGACATTACGACCACATTAGGTTGAGTTTTTGACATCTGTCTACTCTCTCTTTCTATCTCGTTAAGCTCCGTTTACCCTGACTGACCGCAGCACTATATAACCAGAAATCGGTAATTACCAATCGGCAGTCGTTTAATGGCATGATTACATAGGCTTTCCGATTAAGATGCGCACTAAACAATCTGATTGTTGTGTACGTTCTGTGCCACTGTTTTCGTTACCACAATTCCTGTTTGCACAGGATGATTCGCTGCCCAGAACAATGATTTTAAGCGCGCTTTAATCCCTTTACAACGGCCGATACGCATTAAAACAACGGCCATTAAGGGTCCTCATTCCTCACTGCCATTTTAAAATGGCGGTCAGAAATAAGTGAAGAGTGCCCCCACCCCGCCGGTGACAGCTGTACATAGCAGCCGAGCTTCTGCAGTATCAGCACCTGTCGGTTTTGGAGCCGATCAAGGCTTATTAATCCCTGAAATACCACTGTCATTGCGACAGTGGAATGTAAGTGGTTAAAAAAAATTCCCTATGGCAGGATCGAACCCCTCCTCCTCCCCACCCCGTCATCGTAATGGTGGTTGCCGATCGTTGCCATGATACCCTTTGGTCATCTGATGACCCAAGGGTGCGGTGGCTGGTGAGATCCAGCTGTAAGCAGTCAGGCACAGTGACTGACTCACTAATCGGTGTCTGGCATGGCAGTACTTGAGTTTTGCAGTGCATGAGACCAATTATCAGAGTAAAAAAAATGTGCGTCCCACAGTGTGAAGTGGTGTAAAAGTAAAAAAAAAAAATTACATAAAGTTTAAAACAAAAAAACCCACACAAACGACAAAAAGCCGTTTCACAACTAAAAACGCAACCCCTTAACCTCTTGGTGACAGATCTAGTATTGACCTTAATGACCAGGCCAAATTTTTGAAATCTTACCAGTGTCACTTTATGTGGAATAAAGTCCGGAGTGCTTCAATGTATCCCACTGATTCTGAGGTTGTTTTTTCATGACAAATTGTACTTTTTGTTAGTTGTAAATTTTGTTTTATATGATTTGTGTATATTTATGAAAACATCAAAAATTCTACAAATAATTTGAACATTTTGCAATTTTCAAACTTTAGTTTTGTATGCCCTTAAATCAGATAGTTATACCACACAAAATAATGTAATAAATAACATTTCCCACATGTCTACTTTACATAAGTACGATTTTTGGAACATTATTTTATTTTGTTCGGAAGTTAGAAGAGTTCAAATTTGTTCAGCAATTTCTTAATTTTGCAGCTAAATTTACAAACCAATTTTTTTAGGGACCACATCACATTTGAAGAGACTTCGAGGGGTCTATATGTCAGAAAATACCCCAAAGTGATACCATTCTAAAAAAATGCACCCCTCAAGGTGCTCAGAGCCATATTCAAGACGTTTATTTACTCTTCAGGTGCTTCACAGGAATTAATGGAATATGGAGGGAAAGGGAAAAAAGAACACTATTTTTTTTTTCCACACAAATTTTGCTTTAGCCACAAATTTTTTACTTTCACAATAACAGGAGAAATGGGCCCCAAAATTTGTTGTGCAATTTTTCCAGAGTACACCGATGCCCCATATGGGGGGGAAACTACTGTTAGTCACACGGCTGGGTTCGGAAGGAAAACCGCACCGTTTGACTTTTTTGAACGCAAAAATGGCTGGAATCCATAGCGGACGAAATGTCGCTTCAGGAGAGCCCCTGATGTGCCTAAACAGTGGAAACCCCCCACAAGTAATCCCATTTTGGAAACTACACACCTCAAGGATTTTATCTAGAGGTATAGTGAGGATTTTTAACCCAAAGGTGCCACACAGAATTTGATAACATTAGGTTGTCATATTCAGTATGTCGTCATTTGTGTTGCGCGCAAGTGCTCGCTAGTCGAGATTGCATCGGGTTGCTCCGGTATGCATCAAGTATCACAGGTGCTCGAGCGACCCCTGATGCAAACTCGATTAGCAAGCGCTTGCTTGGGAACCTCATTTCTCTCTCCTCTGACATGTACATCATGTCAGAGGAGAGAGAAATATTTTTAATAGCTGGCACACTTTTTCTTTTTTTTTTTACTTTATCGCCGTTAAAATTGGCTCGGTCACTAAGGTTTAAAAATAATTTCACCCAACAAACAAGCATTTTTCTCTATCCATTGGGTGATTAGCAGTCTATTTAGCCTGAAAGATAATTGTGAAATGAGCGTTCCCACAATGATTCTTCAGTATAAATGCACCTTAGGGCCCTGTCTCACATAGCGATACACCAGCGATCCCGACAACGATCAGGATCGCCGGTGTGTCGCTACATGATCGCTGCTGAGCTGCCAAACAGGCAGCTCAGGCAGCGATCAGGACAGCGACACTGCGGGTAACGTCGCCTAGTTACCCGCAGTGTACGTTGGATACCAGCCCCCTGATGCAGGGAGCTGGTAACCAAGGTACACAGCGGGTTTCCAGGCGCTGCGCGGTGCCTGGAAACCCACAGTGTATCTTGGTTACCAGCTCCCCTGCAGCAGTGCACTGGTATCCAACATACACGTCGGGTTTCCAGGCACAGCCCCGCACCTGGAAACCCGATGTTTACCTTGGTTACCAGCTGATCGCTGGTCTCCTGCCTGTCACACGCAGCGATGAGTGCTGGCCAGCGGGAGACCAGCGATCAAAAAAAAGTCCTGACATTTCTGACACGACCAGTGATACCCAGCAGGGGCCTGATCGCTGGTACGTGTCAGACATAGCGAGATCGCTGCTGAGATAGCAGCGATCTCGGTAGCGATCTCGCTATGTGAGACGGGGCCTTTAGGATCTGTGCTGTGCCTCTCACCCACTGTGACACCTTTGTCCTGAATGCTTTGTTTGTTTTTCCACTTTAGATTACCTTGTTCACAGGGGAATGACTTTCCTAAGCAGAGTTCATCTTCAGATCTATTTTATTCAGTAGTGTCTTGCCTATCTGGCTGCTATAAACATGTCAGCTAAGAATTTCTCTATTTTAGGAGTGGACTTTCAAATGAAGAAACTTCTAGTTGACGGAGATTATACAACCCTACAGATCTGGGACACAGCTGGGCAAGAAAGGTGTGTGTGTGTATGTGCAAACCTTGAAAATATGTGTCTATCTACATTGATAAAATACCGCAGCCTAAAATGGCTATAGAATGTAGCTGTACATGGATATCAAATGGTACAGTGGCAAAAAAAGTATTTAACCCCTTCTATCACATTGGATATACTGTTACATCCTGTTTGTAAAGTACTTCTATCAACGGATGGTCCCGGTGATTTTGCGCTTTCACTACAGGAGTTCGGCTTAACTGATAGCGGAGTTCCTCCAGTAGCAGCCTGGGCCAGTGCCAACACTGTCCTGGCTATTTATTCCTCTAGGTGCCACAATCGATCGATTTCTGCATTTAGAAGGTTGTAAGAGGGAAGGGGCTCGATCGCGGGGTGACTGTGGATTTCATGGACCCGGAGGTCATCGGCTCTAGGCACGGTGGCCTGTTCAGGCCTGCCATAATCGGGATCTAACAGGTGTTCTGTCAGTGTTTATAAGTATTTAAGTGTTGCAGGGTATTAGGCTATGTGCACACGTTGCGGAATTGCCATGGAAATTTCCGCGGCAATTCCGCACCTCCCTGCCGCGGGAAATCCGCATATTATAGGTATGCGTATTCCCGCTAAACACTAGCGTTTTGCAAGCGGAATTAGCTTGCAGAATGCTAGCGTTTTACAAGCGATCTGACAGGGTGGTCACACGAGTCAAACAAGTGTTTGACTCGTGTGACCAACTTTTTACTATTGATGCCGCCTATGTCGCATCAATAGTAAAATTATCTAATGTTAAAATAATAAAAAAAATAATAAATAATGATATTCTCACCTTCCGGCGTCCCCGCAGCTTTCCCGCCTCTCAGCGACGCTCCCGGCAAGTTCCGTTCCCAGGAGTCCTTTGCGGCAATCATCCCGATGACGTAGCATCTCGCGAGACCGCTACGTCATCTGGGTGATCTCGCAAAGCATTACTGGGAACGCGATTGGCGGGAGCGTCGCTGAGAGGCGGGAAAGCTGCGGGGACGCCGGAAGGTGAGAATATCATTATTTTTTATTTTAATTATTGTTTTTACATGGATATGGTACCCAGGGCTTGGAGGAGAATCTCCTCTCCTCCAGACCCTGGGTACCATCCGCACATGAACCGCTTACTTTCCGCATGGTGGGCACAGCCACATGCAGAAAGTAAGCGGTTCAATGCATTCCTATGGCGGCGGAACCGCCGCGGTTCCGCAAAAAAGAATGAGCATGCTGCGGATTCTCCCGCGATGCGATTCCGCCGCGGAAAAACCCGCAGCATGTGCACAGCATTGCGGAATCTCATAGGCCTTAAGGCTATGTGCACACGTTGCGGTTTTTTTAGCGGTTTTGCCGCGGTTTTTCGCTGCGGAAACGCCGCAAAACCGCTTACACAATACAACTCATTAAGGCCTATGAGATTCCGCAATGCTGTGCACATGCTGCGGGTTTTTCCGCGGCGGAATCGCATCGCGGGAGAATCCGCAGCATGCTCATTCTTTTTTGCGGAACCGCGGCGATTCCGCCGCCATAGGAATGCATTGAACAGCTTACTTTCTGCATTGGCTGTGCCCACCATGCGGAAAGTAAGCGGTTCATGTGCGGATGGTACCCAGGGTCTGGAGGAGAGGAGATTCTCCTCCAAGCCCTGGGTACCATATCCATGTAAAAACAATAATTAAAATAAAAAATAATGATATTCTCACCTTCCGGCGTCCCCGCAGCTTTCCCGCCTCTCAGCGACGCTCCCGCCAATCGCGTTCCCAGGAGTGATTTGCGAGATCACCCAGATGACGTAGCGGTCTTGCGTGATGCTACGTCATCGGGGTGATTGTCGCAAAGGACTCCTGGGAACGGGATTGGCCGGGAGCGTCGCTGAGAGGCGGGAAAGCTGCGGGGACGCCGGAAGGTGAGAATATCATTATTTATTATTTTTTTATTATTTTAACATTAGATCTTTTTACTATTGATGCGACATAGGCGGCATCAATAGTAAAAAGTTGGTCACACGAGTCAAACACTTGTTTGACTCGTGTGACCACCCTGTCAGATAGCTTGTAAAACGCTAGCATTCTGCAAGCTAATTCCGCTTGCAAAACGCTAGTGTTTAGCGGGAATACGCATACCTATAATATGCGGATTTCCCGCGGCAGGGAGGTGCGGAATTGCCGCGGAAATTTCCATGGCAATTCCGCAACGTGTGCACATAGCCTAATGAGTTGTATTGTGTAAGCGGTTTTGCCGCGGTTTCGCGGCGTTTCCGCCGCGAAAACCGCGGCAAAACCGCAACGTGTGCACATAGCCTAAGACTACTGATCAGTCCATGAAATGTTAAAGTCCCATAGAGGGGAATGTGTATTAAAAAAAAAAAAAAAAAAAATTTGTAAAAATATTTAAGAAAACAAGTTAAAAAATTAAGAGTGAAAAAAAAATCGCTTACAATATTGTGCCAATAAATACTCATTTTTAAGTAAAGACAAAAATAAAGAAAAACACATTTGTTATCCCTGCATCTGGAGTGTCCCAGTCCATAAAACTAAAAATGAACACCGTTAAAAAGAGAAAGCACGGTAAAAACTTTTTTGTCATTCTGACGCACAATATGAAACAAAGCTTGATCAAAAAATTGTATTCAAATAAGAATGGCATCATTGGAAAACATCTCGTCCCGCAAGACACAGCCCCTACTCACATCTGTCCATGGGAAACAAATTATAGCTCGGAGTATGGCATTTTATTATTTTTTAATTAAAAAATTGATCTTCGTGTACAAAAGTAACCAAAACCTAAATCATGAGAAACATAGTATCACTGTAATCCTACTGACCTGAAGAATAAATCTGCCTGAACAGTGTAAAATATAAAGTATAGATAGAAAATAATCTAAAAATGGTATGGACTTCAAATCATCCCGCAAAAAAATAAGCCTTCACGTGAGTCAGCAGAAAAATAAATTCAACCTCTCAAAATATGGCGATGCAAAAAGTTATTTTTTGTTTAAAAAAGTTTGTGTAAAATTAAGAAAACATAAAAAAGTTGATGTGAATGCAGTATTGCTGTAATTGTACTGATCCGAAGAACAGTTTAATATCTCAAGTAAAAAAAAAAAAATAAGAAAAACAATTTCTTGAACTGCTGTTGATTATTCATTCTGTGTCTCAAAAATCGCAAAAAGGCTTGGTTCACATTTATCCTGTGTTCTATGCTGATGACTAGCCTCAGGGGTTCCCTTCTAAATCTCTGACCAACGGGATTCAGACAAAACACCTGAAGAAACATCTATAATATAACGCTGGATGTGTCCTTCTGTCCGAAGCCGGTATAGACTGCGCCCGTGCAGTGTGGCCGGAGTCAGAGGGACCCATCCAGCGTTAATACACCGGCGGTCCAGTGCCTCGAGGTGACAGGGAGGAGGACGAGGCTGTAGGAGTCTGGCATCTGAGTCAGCGCCCATCTCCCGCCATCCTTGTCCTCATGGCACTGAACAGTGTGGCCTTCAGCACCTATCTCTGGCGCCATGAGGACGAGGCTGGAGGAGTGTGGCGCCGGAGTCAGCGCCTGCGCATATCACAATCTCTGGCACCATTTTATCGAAGACAAATTTGCGCACACAGTGTCTTCAACAAAATCGTTCCAGATAGCGCACGTGCTGACTCCGGCGCCATTTTATTTTAATATGTAACTCAGATGACGCGCTGCAGGGGAGCGAGGGAAAGGTGCGTATGAGTGTTTTTGTTTTTTATGTATGCATTGAACAACAGCAGCGCAGGCATGATGGAGAACCAGGCTGGGGAACAATATACCAGGACTAGCTGTTGAACCCGTTCTATGTCTGGGTGGCGAGCATTTTGATTGGTACGTTTTTGTGTTTTGTTAAAAGGAACCTATCACCAGAAATAACGCTGTTAACCTGCAGATATGCAGTTAATCTGCAGGTTAACAGCATTATTATGCTGCCCGGTGCCTGCACACAGCCAAATGCAGCGGGGAGAAAACAAACTTTATTTCAGCTGCAGATGGAAGGAAGAGAGCCACAGTCATTACTAGTGGGGTAGGCGGAGCCCAGATAGGATTGACACCTCAGATTAAAAAGTGTTGACCGGCCCCTCCAGCTCGGGCTCCTCCTACTCAGCTCTTCAGTTTACAATTTGAGGTCTCAGAGGATGGTCGCTGCTGGAAGAGCAGCTCCTCAGAAGATTTTATTATTTTTTATCGGACAAGAGACTTGGATCACCAAATGTGGTCTAGAGGTCTCAGGAGTCTCAGCGCTGCTGGACTCCCACCTCTCCCTTGGCGGATCTGTATTACCCTAATGGTGGTCCCTGCAGAACCCTGCCGGCCCGGGGGGATGAGGATGGCTTCCCTGGCGGGGGTGCAAACCGCGCTGCAGGGGTCACTGCGTCCCCGCCCTGGGGGGAAGCATGGGCATAGCGCCAGAAACCCCTGGGGGTCCCTGTGGCGCTTCGGCTGGTGAGTACCTCACATTTTTACCTCACATTTTTATTAATGTGTGTGTGAGTGTTTAAGCGACTGCTGCGGCAGCCGCTGTACATTACATGTCGGTGACTGTGTTTTTTGTCCGCAGGTGGATGCCTGCAGGACATAGGAGAGGAGTGCGCGCCTTTTTATTTGAATTTTTGCGCCGCTCTGAGCGCGCGCTTTACTGCTGTCTCCATTTCCGGCTTCCCTCATGGAGCACACGGAGGCACAGCGCGGCGGCCATTAAAGAAGCAGGCTGAAAGCTTCTTCTGGCTCTTCTCCCTCCTCCCCTCCCGGCAAGATGTTACACTGTTACCAGCTGGGTGAGTCGCTTCTAGCCCGCAGGCAGAAGCTTAACCCCTTCACCCCCACAGCGCGGGCGCCTTCTGGGGCACTAATGAGTGACAGACTGCGCTGTCCTGCGGCTGTTATCGCATAAGGGGCTCGCACACTCTTTTCAATAATAATAAAGAGTTTGTGGGGAGTCTGCGATTTTAATACTGCCACTGTACGTTCCCACTAACGATCCTGATAACGACGCATACTAATGCGATCGTTTGTGTGATTATTTTTTAATGTCGCTAGTAGCTGCCAATCTGGGCGATCTCATTAACATCGCATAAGCGGTTAGCGATCTCCTTAACAACTTTGGCGGTCATTGCGATATACAAAACAGCGCAATTTTTAGCGATCTTGTGGAACGTTTTTCTGTTAGTGTGGCATAAAAAGCTGTCCTGCAGCTGCTGCCTTATAAGAGGCACTTGGGGCTCGCACAACTTTTTCATTATCAAGGTTGTGGGGAGTCTGCTACTTTAACCCCTTCTTAGGCGGTTAACTATTAATGCTGGGGTAGCTCTCTCTTTAAGAGCTTTAACCCTTCAGCGATTGTTTTTTCTTTAAGAAACACACTGTTCTAGTTACTGACAGGTTTAACCTGCCATATACTGTGCAAGGACATGTCAGATGCGGACTATCTGACACGCAGACCCCGACAGCGTCATGCGCAGCGGTCGGAGGTTCCAGTGGTGTCAAAATGGAGGCCCTCGCTAGTTTCTATGATGGCCTGTCTGACCTTCTAGGTTATGGAGTGTCAGCTAGATCCTCTCAAGGAAGCGACACAAATCGGTGCCTTCCTTCTCGCGTAGCGAAGATGTCCGTTTCGGACAAGGAGGATCGGCAGGGACACTCTGCCTCTCTCATGGACCGTACTATTGGAGCCATGAGGGCGTTACAGTTACCAGAGAGAGGTAACTAGGCGTCCTGGTAAGTCGGCCCGGATGTTTCAGGAGTCGCATAGGTCGCGACGGCTTTACAATCTGTATCCGTTTTCTACGGAGTTGATTGTTAATTGGATCTCCTGAAGTGAATGTCCCTTTATCCTGGTAAAGGAAGGCGAGTCTGCAGGACCTGCTGGACAGAAAAATGGAGATGGCAACAATATCCATCTGCGAGGCCGCGGGTCATGGATTCAGTATTAAGGATCTATGTGTACTTGTAAAGTTTCCCTGAGCCGTTTGGACCGTCTACGGACGGCGTGACAAGATGGATCCCCTCTATCGAGATAATGGGCTTTTCAAGTTGAAGGATTCTTCGTCACTGCTATCCAGGGCGCAATCCTCGGCAGTCACAGTCAGAAGAGCACTGTGGCTTAGACAGTGGAACGCGGTTTCCAAGCAGGGTTTGCTATCTTTAGCTTACAAAGTGGTCAGCTATTTGAATCTGACCTCACAGAGCTGATTTCTGAGGCAAAAGAAACGGCTTTACCGCAGCGCAGAGCTGTGACTTCTGCGTCTGGCAGGACTAGTGCCGGTAGTTGTCGGCAGTCCTTTCGGTCCAGGGGATGATCCGGTCAACCCTCTGGGGGTTTGGGTCGCTCCTCTCTTTTAAAAAAAAAAAAAAAAAAAGGGGGAATTTCTCAGAAATTCCGCATACCCTGGAAACAGAACTTCCATTAAGACAGAAGCTGGCAAAAAACCCGCTAAAGCGGTCTGACGTCTGGGTCTCACTCGAGCGCTCTCGAGTGGAGGGTCGTTTACTCCAATTCAAACCGACTTGGGTTTCCCGTGTGTCGGACGCCTGGGTAACACAGGTTGTGTTGGCAGGCTACTTCATAGAGTTTCTTTCTCGACCCCCGGACAGGTTTTGCCAATCTCGCATTCCGTCAGAGCCGAGCTATTTGCCGCTCTACTACGAGAGGTCGATTCCCTTCTGCAGAAGGGTGTGGTGATACCGGTTCCGCAGAGGACCGGGGAAGAGGATACTTATTCCAACCTCTTTGTGGTCCCCAAAAAGGAGGACAAATTTCGCCCTATTTTGGATTTCAAAGATTGAATCGGCATGTTTACATCCCGAAAATTCCGCATTGGAGTCGCTTCGCTCTGTTGTGGCAGCCCTGTCGCAGAACGTCTTTTTGGTCAATCGACATTCGCGACGTTTATTTGCATGCTCCCGTCGGAAGGGCTCACCGGCGCTTCCTTCGTTTTGCCATAGGTGAGGACCATTGCCAGTTTGTGGCTCTGCCATTCGGCTTGGCCTCGGCGCCCAGAGTTTTTACAAAAATTCTAGCGCCCCTCATGGCAATTCTTCGAAGACAGGGGGTTACGATTTCCCTACCTGGACAACCTTCTGATTGTGGCGTCCTCAAAGGAGGAGGCGGGGACGGCTCGCAATCTATCCCTTCAGCTCCTGGAGGATTTCGGGTGGCTGGTCAATTGTACAGATTATGAGGTCTACGGCAGCAATGTCCTTTCGGAAGTGTATGCGCCTTCTGGGTTTGACGTCCATGGAGGAACTTCCGTTTGCCCAATTTCATTCCAGGGCCCTCCAAAGGCTCATTCTGAGTCGTTGGGATCGATCGCAAGCTTCTCTGAATTGCAGCGTCATCATCTCTCACAGGGTGCGAGAATCCCTAGGATGGTGGTTACGTCCAGGAGCGTTATTCCTGGAGAAATCTTTCCTCCCTCCGAGGTGGTCGGTCATAACCACCGATGCCAGCCTGACGGGCTGGGGGGGGTGTCTGGAACGATCTTTGGATCCAGGGAGTATGGTCATCTGAAGAGTCTGTTCTACCGATCAACATCCTGGAGTTGAGGGCAATTTTTCCTTTGCCTACAACACTGGACGGTCCCTTTAAGCGGTCTACCAGTCCGAGTGCAGACAGACAACGCGACGGCGTTGCGTATATCAACCACCAAGGCGGGACAAGGAGCTCCAGCCTCATGATGGAGGTGTCTCGGATCCTGCTATGGGCCGAGACCAAGGTTCCAGCCATCTCTGCGATCACATTCACATTCCAGGAGTCCAGAATACCACGGCGGACTTCCTCAGTCGCGAGAAGATGGATCCTGGAGAATGGAGTCTTCATCCGAAAATTTTTGCGCTGCTGTGCTTCCGTTGGGGAACTCCCCAAGTGGATTTGATGGCATCCAGGTTCAAATGCCAAACTACCGACCTTCATGTCCAGGTACAAGGACCCGAAGGCTGTGGCGGTGGTTGCTCTGGTGGCTCCGTGGGACCATTTCGAGCTAGTCTATGTGTTTCCGCCGATATCTTTACTTCCTCTGGTGCTGCGTCGGATCAGACTGGAAGAGAATTCCGGCTATGTTGATAGCCCCGGATTGGCCAAGGAGGACGTGGTTCTTGACACTGGTGTCGTTTTTGGCGGCACCGCCATTCCCACTTTCTCCTCGCCCGGACCTGTTAACCCAGGGGCCCGTTCGTCATCCGGACTTGAAGTCTCTGCGTTTGACGGCGTGGCTCTTGAGACCGAAACCTTGACCCGTAGAGGTTTTTCAGCCGAAGTCATTGCCACTCTGCGAGCTGCCAGAGGTCCGGCTACTACTAAGATTTATCACAAGACTTGGTCTTTTCGTGGTTTCGGGTTCTTCAAGGAATCCGAGGATTTTTTTCCATTCCCAATTTGTTGGCTTTGCTACAGTACGGGCTGGACAAAAGGTTTGGCAGTTAGCACTCTGAAAGGTCAGGTTTCTGCCCTGTCTTTGCTATTTCGGAAGGCTATCACCTCGCGTAGGGACGTACGTTCCTTTTTTCGCGGAGTAACCCGTCAGTTTCCACTGCGGAAGGCGCCTGTGTCTCCTTGGCGGCTCAACCTTGTCTTGGAGGCTCTTCAGCATATACGTTTTGAGCCTATGGGTTCTGCTAGCCTTTCTTTAATTTCTTGGAAGGTTACCTTCTTAGTGGCGGTAACCTCTTTAAGAAGGGTTTCTGAGTTGGCAGCTTTTTCCTGCTCGCCTCCTTTCCTGGAGTTTTACCCGGATCGAGTAGTGCTTCGCACACGGGGCGATTTTCTACCTAAGGTGGTGTCGCAATTTCATGTTAACCAGGATATTGTGTTGCCCGGGCCCAGGGAATGCAAAGGAACGGAACTTGCACAAATTGGATTTAGTGCGGGTCTTGAAGTTCTATTTTGTCTATTACTCAAGGTTTTCGAAAGTCAGATTCCCTGTTTGTGATTACAGCAGGTCGTAGGCGTGATCAACGAGTTTTCAAGGACTCTATAGCTCGTTGGATTCGGTCGGCCATTTTGGAGGCTTACCGTCTTAATGGCGAACCTTGCCCGATTAAGATTCGAGCTCGCTCCACGAGGGCTGTGACTTCATCGTGGGCCTTTCATCAAGGGCTTCGGCAGCTCAGCTCTGCCGAGCGGCGACCTGGCGTTTCGTCCACACATTTACAAAGTTTATAAGGTGGACGTCAGTGCTTCCGCTGATGCGGCCTTAGGACGTAGGGTCCTGCAGGCAGCGGTAATTTAAAGTTTTTAGTTAACTTGTATTTGGCGCCTGTGGCGCATTTATCTAGGTTGTTGGGTTTCTGCCTATTTTGGTTTTTTCCCACCCTAATTTTTGGACTGCTTTGGGACGTCCCACTAGTAATGACTGTGGCTCTCTTCCTTCCATCTGCAGCTGAAAGACGGATTTTGGTAAGAACTTACCTGTAAAATCCTTTTCAGCGAAGGAAGGAAGAGAGACACAGCTCCCTCCCATGGCAGAAGTGTGTTGTTGTATTTACAGATGCAGCGTGACCCTTCTCTGATAGCGATTATCTGGACTGAGGTCGACGCGCTACGGCTCTGTTCCAGCATTGCCAGCTTATTGCAGTAGTCAGGTTCAGTGAGTAGTACCTGTAACTGTGATTTTTTTGCCGAATGCATGCATAACCTGTACTCTTATGTTTTTTCTCTGAAGTCCTTCAGAAGGGGTTATGTTGCTTCGCTGGTGATATTGTTCTTCCTTAAGCTTGGGTACGACTGAAGAGCTGAGTAGGAGGAGCCCGAGCTGGAGGGGCCGGTCAACACTCTTTTTAATCTGAGGTGTCAATCCTATCTGGGCTCCGCCTACCCCACTAGTAATGACTGTGTCTCTCTTCCTTCCTTCGCTGAAAAGGATTTTACAGGTAAGTTCTTACCAAAATCCGTCTTCTTCCAGCCAGCATTCGGCTTCATTCACCGCTCTGAGTATAGAGAGCGGCAGCTGTAACCACGTCCCCAGCCCTGACTGACAACCGTCTCCATTTAGAGTCCGCGTCAGTCAGTGCCAGGGGCGCGGTTACAGAACCGGTGCCGCACCTGTGACTTAAACCGAATGCCATAAAAATTTGAATCGAATTGCCCCTTTTTTCCCAGGTTAAAAAAAATATACACCTTTCCAAGGATGAACTATAGGGGCTTTGATGTGTTTTTATTGTCTGGTTTTATTGTCTGGAATTATCTAATATCTCAATAAACACATAATTTCCAGCTGACAATGTCCATAAAGAACAGGATAGTCCTGGGTTTTGCATGTTACTTTCTGCTTTTGGTCACATTGTGTCACACATGTATTGTCTGTAATGTTCTAGGTTTCGCAGTATAGCAAAGTCTTATTTCCGTAAAGCCCATGGAGTGCTGCTTATGTATGATGTCACATCCCAGGCCAGCTTCCTCAATGTACGACAATGGATTGACGAGATCAAGGTATAAATGCTGATGTTTTATTCTGTGATAAATGGTGGTCATTATTTCATTCCAATTATCATCACAAAAATGAATACACAATAACTCCAGTTGATTTGGGCAAAGCTCACACCATTTTTATCAAACCAATTTTTATTAAAACCACCAAACCACTCATTTCCATTTTCTAAAATACATCCAGATATAAAACCGAAAAGTCATATACACTAGAATTTATACATAGGGTGATGTACAATACCTGACTTACAATAAAGCAAAAGAGATGATTGACAGCTTGAACTCGCTGTATCCCCCACCATCATTTTGGATTATAAACTATAGCCATTGACAAATCTGGCAAAACCTCATACCTCTAGGCTGGTGCACACCATTTGTAGCGAATTCTCTTATTCTGAGGCAAGTTTTCACCACATGGAAGTTGAACTTTTAGCCATGAATCAGTTTAGAAGTTTTCAGTAGAACAGAAGTAATGGTTATGAACCCGCTGACAGATTCACCGTTAATTGGGTATTCTCGAGTTCGGAAGTTGTCCACTATCAATAAGATGGGGAATAACTTGCCCATCACTGGAATCCCAACCAACCCCAAGAACCTGGGCTCTGAAGAGCCTTGTGTGAATGGAGCAGTGGTGAATCATGCGCACTTCCACTCCATTCTTATGGGAGTGCCAAAGACCAGGTGGGTGCAACTCTCAGCTTTCTTCGACCATCACATTAAGAATTAATGGAATGGCAGTGCACATGATCGACCACCGCTCCACTCATATAGGGCTTTTCGGAGTATCTGTTCTTGGGATTGGTGGGGTTTCTGCAGTCAGACCCCATGCAATTGGGTAGTTACCCTTAATCTGAGGGATAGGAGATAACTTTCAAACTTGAGAATACCCTTCTAACTCATTCTTCCTTTTATGTACAGGTTACCTTTCTAAGGTGTCCATATCCCTTTAGGTCCCATTAACCCTACACATTTCTGTAGTTTTATTTTTCTGCTGTAGTAGTTGATTTTTTTCTGTTAACCACATCCCCTGTTTTGTTCTCCATATTGCAGAACTCCTGTGATAGATCAATACCGCTAATGCTCATAGGCAATAAAACGGACTTGAGGACAGAAGGCAGTGAATCAGGAATTCCGACTTCAATGGGGGAGAAGTTAGCCATGGTAAGCTTGGCATAATGCCAGCCGTCTATTCCATAAACTGTGAGGTATGCAGAGCGGTGTGCCGAGCTTTATGTCTGGTGTATTCACAGGCCTATAGCTCCCTCTTCTGTGAGACCAGTGCGAAGGACGGCACCAATGTAGTGGAAGCTGTGCTTCATCTCGCCAGGTAATACCAGCACCAGTAATGGTGTACTAACCAAATATATTACTGCTGTTTTCTCGCCATAAAGACTGGGAGAGGCAGGAGGAAGGCTGGATGCACAGCCACGTCTGCTTAGATTTATTCCCATGGGCACAGGACACTGCTACGGGCTACATCGTCCTCCGTACCCTCAGCTTTATACCTGGTTAGGGCAGCCTTATCCCATGTAATATTTGTCTGTGTCCGCTATAATGCTGCTCAGCTTAGTAATGGTGTCATCTGTTACCATCCAAGGGTTTGTCTCTTCTGGCTGCCAGCGTATACGTAATCCTTTAAATCATTTTTTTTAATCTCCTTTAAAAAAAATAAAAAAAAGTGAAGACCTTTTAGGCCTGAGTCACATGGTGTAGATTCTTATTTTTCTAAAATTAGTTTTCCAGTCCTTTGATAAGTCTGCAGTCAGTCCAAGTGACTACAGACTTGTGAATACAGCACTGCGAGCTGTCGGGGTTCCCCGGTATAACCGGTGAGTGGTGAATGCAGGTGGTCATCTGGCCGTAAGCAAGCGATTTGCATACTTCCAGCCACAATCCGACTAGTTATCTCGGCCTCGCTCAGGCGGAGAGTGTCTACTCAGAATGTGGCCGGAAGTCTGCAGATCACATGATCGTGGTCTCGAGATCGCACACTCTCCTCCGCAGTACTGGAGAATACCGACATCGGGCGCACCACATGATGTAAGGGTTCAGAGGTCTGCAGTCACATAATGACCAAAACAATTAATGGACTCTAAACAGATAAAGGAAAGACTTTCAAGTCTCTTGGGTTTACTCCGCTTCTAGCTGAAAAAGGCTTTGTAAAACTAAATTTGCATTATGTGAACATTGCCTTACCGGTGCAATATCAGGCCATGTATTTGACATTTTGTCTTTCCAGACAAGTAAAGAAAACTGTGGATGTCTCCAATGAGAACGCTGAGACCGTAACTAAACTCAGTATTCCAGAGAAGACTTCCAACTGCTGCAAGATTTAACTTCATGCCATCGGCAGCCGGGATGTCGTCCCGCGGACAAGATAGAAATCATACACTATGGCACACGCGTCACATTAATCGGTTTACCTTGATGGCAGAATCCTCACCAACATGGACCAGAAACATTTTTAAATTTTAACAAGCATTTAATGTTCATTTCTAGCACATAATTGTGAGCTCTCAGGGAACAAGCGCTGTATATTCTTATTGATAATTAATTCCGTTTTTCTACTTAATTTGGATGTGTTTTTATGACTTCACTGCCTGCACGTTTAGGTGGTTTTGGAATTTCAAGACTGATATTTTAACGTTGGGCTGACTTTTCAGCTGACAAAACGATTTCTGAACTGAACAATAGTGAGAATTCTCAAGGTGACATAATTTTAGCATAAACCTTGTTCTGTGCAATTTCATGTGTTGCTGTGACACGAGGCAGAACAGAAGAGAAATGCTCCTCTATGAGGTCGGTTATGTTTATGTACTTGCTGCAAATTTCTGTTGCACTGTGGGTAATTCTGGAACGGGCACCCTACATATTTGATGGCGATGACCGTGGACTAAATGTTCTGATAGGACTGCAACATATGAGAATATGAACCTTTTTATGCTAAATAAAGCTTTTATTTAAGTATTTATAACAGCATTTGTCTTATTTTATCCCATTCACCATTAGAAAGTAGTTTTTGCACTCCGAAATAAAAATCCCATGGATTATATGTTCGGGTCAGTGGCATATTTGGTGCAAAAATCTCCAAATAATTTCAACCAGATGTTGGCAGTGACTTTATTTTAGTGTTTTTTTTATACTCTTGATGGAAATACATTATTTACATACAATTTTGCATCATAATTTGGAACTTTGTTTACACTGCTCACTGTACATAGGGAAGTGTGGCCTCCCATGGCCTGACAGGTTTACTATAATTTACGCCAGATATTGCCGTAAATTATAGGGCAAACCTAACCCAGCCAGGCATGCATTTGATTTTCCATCAACAGAGAACTGCGTCCAATTTATTAGGCCTCTTTCACACTTCAGTCGTGCGACGTCAGTCAAAATCCGTCAAAATGTGAAAAAAACGGATCCGCCATTTTTTTTGGCGGATCTGTTTTTTTCCCATAGACTTGCATTAGTGACGGATTTTGACGGATGGTCGTCCGTTAGGTCCGTTTTTGGACGGATCCGCCAAAAAATTGGCGTCCGTCATTTCAAAAAAACGTCCAATGCAACGTTTTTTTTGACCGCCAAAATGGCGGACAACGGCGGATCCGCCGCATCCGCCATTTTGTACAATGGCCGCCTATGGGCGGCGGATCCGCCGGCATCCGTTTTTGACGGAATCCGCCTGCGGATCCGTCGCCTCTATTGAAAACCATAGTAAAATACAGAAAACAGTGTCCGGGGTCTCTGTCTCTCTCTCTCTCTCCCATTTTCACGGAAGGGCGGACGTCACACAACGGAAGTGTGAAAGAGGCCTTATTAGGTTCATGCCTCTTAATAAGTTAGGCAAATTTGTCAACAATTATTCTGTATTACAGGGATGGGGAACCTCAGACCTTGGGTATGTTTACGGCCCTCAATGACCTTTCCTCGGGCCATCGGGTAGAATTCCTGGCACTGCATTGCTTCGGTCAGGAGCTGCAATTTGACATCTGCCAACTCTTTAACCCCTTCATGACCTTGCCATTTTTTGCAATTCTGACCAGTGTCCCTTTATGAGGTAATAACTCAGGAACGCTTCAACGGATCCTAGCGATTCTGAGATTGTTTTTTCGTGACATATTGGCTTCATGTTAGTGGTAAATGTAGGTCGATAATTTTTTGACGTTTATTTGTGGGAAAAAAATGGAAATTAGGCGAAAATTTTGAAAATTTCACAATTTTCAATTTCTAATTTTTATTCTGTTAAACCACAGAGTTATGTGACACAAAATAGTTAATAAATAACATTTCCCACATGTCTACTTTACATCACACAATTTTGGAAACAAAATTTTTTTTTGTTAGGAGATATAAGGGTTTTAAAAGTTGACCAGCGATTTCTCATTTTTACAGCAAAATTTACAAAACCATTTTTTTAGGGACCACCTCACATTTGAAGTCACTTTGGAGGGGTTCTATATGGTAGAAAATACCCAAAAGTGACAACATTATAAAAACTGCACCCCTCAAGGTCTCAAAACCAGTTCAAGAGATTATTAACCCTTCAGGTGCTTCACGGAAACTAAAGCAACGTGGAAGGGAAAAAAATGGACATTTTAATTTTTCCAACAAAAATTTTATTTTAGCATCAATTTTTTCATTTTTTGCATGGCAACAGGATAAAATGGATCCTAAAATTTGTTGGGCAATTTCTCCTGAGTACACAGATACCTCATATGTGGTCATAAACCACTGTTTTGGGCGCCCCGGCAGGGCCGGAAGGATGTAGTGACGCTAAACAGTAGAAACTCCCAAAAATGACCCCATTTTGGAAACTAGACACCGCACGGAACTTATCTAGAGTGGGGGTGAGCACTTTGAACCCCCAAGTGCTGCACAGAAGTTTATTACGCCCGGGCATGAAAAAAAAAAAAATATTTTTTCCACAAACATGATTTTTAGTCCCCAATTTTTTTATTTTTCCCAAGGGTAACAGGAGAAATTAGACCCCAAAAGTTGTTGTCCAATTTGTCCTGGGGTACGCTGATATCCCCCTATGTGGAGAAAACTACTGTATTGGGGACACGTCGGGGCTCGGAAGGGAAGTAGTGACGTTTTGAATGCCGACTTGATGGAATGGTCTTGCGGGGGCGTCATGTTACGTTTGCAGAGCTCATGATGTGCCTAAACAGTATAAACCCCCCAAGTGACCCCCTTTTGGGGAAACTAGATCCCCCAAGGAACTCCTCTAGAGTGTGGTGAGCACTTTGAATCTCCAAGTTCTTCACAGAATTTATAACGCAGAGCGGTGAAAATAAAAAAATATTTTTTTTTTCCCCAAAAAATAATTTTTTTAGTCCCCAATTTTTTTTCCCAAGGGTTTAAAAGGAGAAATTAGACCCCCCAAAGTTGCTGTGCAATTTTTTCTGAGTATGCTGATACCCCATATATGGGGGTAAACCACTGTTTGGGCACACGTCGGGGCTCAGAATAAAGGGAGCACTGTTTCACTTTTAACAGCCAATCAGGGGCGATCGTAGCCACATGGGGTTAAAACCAACCCCCCTGGGGTGAACATAAAGGGTTTTTGGGCCGCGGGGCGGGGGACCTTTCAGGCCCCGCCCCAC
>JARQOD010000004.1:424020862-424105375 GCA_033576555.1 Oophaga sylvatica | reverse complement strand
ATCTTCAGTTATCTTTTTGGGACATTGCATTATACCAGGGGGAACGACATCGGACCAGCGCTCGCAAAGAAGCTGTACAGAATTTTCCTATTCCTGTTAATGTTGCCGCTCTTAGGATATTTCTTAGACTGAATTTCTGCTGCAGGCAGTGGATACATGCTGTATCAATCCTCATGCAGCCTCTCTATGACTGTATCACCATTGTGCTTTTTAAACTAACTCCTGAAGGTATAGACGGTTTTTATTTTTCTCTCAAAACAGGATTGTGGCAGCTCCAGCGCTAGGAACCCCCAACTATGAACTACCATTCACCCTGTATCTCCATTAGCAGCAGGACACGCGGCAGGGGTATTGACTCAGTTACATGGTGACAATCAAAGGCAGTGGCCTGTTTCAGTGAAAGACTAGATGCAGTGGCTAGGGGTACCCCGTCCTGTGTACGGGCGGTACATGCTGTAGGACTATTGCTCCACAAATCATCAGATATCGTTCTTGATTATCCACTGACAGCACTTACACCTCATGATGTATACACTATACTGAACCAGGTGCAGTCGGCACATTTTTCAGCTGCACGTCATCTTTGATTGCAATGTGCACTTTTAATGCCTCCAAATGTTTCTTTGCAGAGATGTACCACACTTAATCCTGCCACATTGTTACCTCTCTCGGATCTAGGGGGGAGGTCAGGTATTGTACGGTATTGTACAAAGAAGATCCAAGAGAGGAGATTCCTTATGATTATGTTCAGCTTATGGCACAGGAAACAGCAGGTCTACCCACAGTGTTTGAAACTGAAAGATGTAATGTTGACTTTAAATCTTTTGTAGAACTCGCTACCAAGATGACTCAGGTGCCTTCCACACCAGGTATGCCATCGTCTCCCTGAATGCAGTAATCAAAGCAGAACCAATGCTCCCACATCAGTCGGCCCAGGAGGCTGAACTTAAGGCTCTGACCGAGGCCTGTAAGATAGCTGAAGGTAGAATTGTTAACACCTACACAGATTCTAGATAAGCATTCGGTATAGCTCATGATTTGGGTCCAATTTGGAAGTCTAGAGGATTCCTGATGGCAGCAGGACATCCCATTAAAAATGCTGACGCAGTCCAGCAGTTAATTGATGCATTACAATTACCAAAAGAAGTAGTTGTCAAAAGTTAAAGCACATACCAGATGCACTGATCAGGTGAGTAAAGGAAACGCAATGGCCGATGCAGCAGCAAAAACAGCAGCCAGTAGACCACTCCAAGGGGTAACGATGCACCAGGTAAGCGCTCCCAAAAATCCCTTTGTGTCGGAGGATGCCTTAGCCCAGATGCAGGCTCAGGTGCGCCAGGAGGAAGTAGAAAAGTGGCAAAAAGAAGGTGCATGTCTGAATGCAGCAACTGGGGTATGGGGAAGAGGGATGCGCCGATGCCTTCCAAGAGCGTTGTACCCTGCGGTCGCCCAGATGTTACATGGGCCAACCCACCAGTCCAAAACTGCTGTGATGAGCATGATGCAGAAGCATTGGGAGGCACCAGGCTTTCCCACCTGTATAGAAGGTTTGATCCAGGGATGCATGGTATGTGTTACACATAATCAGAGAAGGGTAGTCAAGACACCACCCAAACACACCCCTCGGCCCTTCTATCCTTTCCAGAGACTGCAGATTGATTATATTCAGTTGCCAAAATCAGGTTCATGGGAGTACGTGTTGGTGTGTTTTGATTTATTCTCAGGTTGGCCGGAGGCTTTCCCGATTGCCAAGGCTACGGCTGCGGCAATCGCAAAGAAGCTGCTTGCGGAGGTGGTGTGCAGGTATGGAGTACCAAAGGTGATCGAAAGTGACAGAGGTACACATTTCACAGGTGAAATAATGAATGAAGTCTTGACAGCGCTGGGAATTCAACAAGTTTTCCACACCCCATATTACCACAAAGCGGTGTAAAAGTAAAAGGACTAAATAGGATATTGAAGTTAAAAATCTAAAAGGCCATGGCTGAAACAGGGAAATCTTGGCCTGAATGTTTACCATTAGCCCTATACTCAGTAAGGTACACTCCAAGTAGGAAAACTGGACTTTCTCCGTATAAAGTACTATTTGGCAAAGTGCTTAGTTTAGGATGTTTCTTTTCCCAAGCATTGGAAATAAGTAACCATGTATTAAGCTCATATGTAAGGGATTTGTATAAAAGACTCAAGAAAGTATATGATAATGTTTTCAGTTCTCTTCCAGATCCGAACCAGGATCCTGGGAGTCACAGCCTGCAGCCCGGAGACTAGGTAGTCATTAAAAGACACGTGAGAAAGAGTCTGGATCCGAGAATATAGCTCCACTGATATCCAGAAAAAGAAGGAGTCTGGGTCAGCTGCACACCAGTTATGCTGAGGATCCCAAAGTTTATATGGATTCCATAGGTGTTCCTAGGGGGTCCCAGACGAATACAAAGCTCAGAATCAGATCCTGGCGGGTTTCCGTTCTCTCATCCCAACTGTGCAGATCAATTACAATGTAGATTGGATAAAATATATATACTACACCAAGCAAAGATTTATCAATATCAATTTTAGTCAAGATGCTTTCCAGGGTATAGTTGAGAAAATGGGCCCAAAACAAAAGACTGACTTTTCAAGATAGACTGGCCATTGACATGATTCTAGCTGAAAAAGATGAAGTCTGTGGGATGATAGGGGAAAAATGTTGTACTTATATTCCTCAGAATTCTGGAGTCAATGGTAAAACTATAGTGGCCCTTACAGAGATTAAAAATCTGGCTCAGGAAATAAAGGCCAATGCAGGAGTAGATACCTCTTTCTTCTCAGGGTGGCTTGGAGGACTTAAAGAATTTCTCCAACAAGCCTGCTTAGTGGTAACAGGGCTTTGGTGCTAGGATTGATAATTCTATGTTGTGTGATATCTATGTATAGGAAAGCTGTGACCAATGCAGCCGCCTCCTCAGGTACTTTCCTTCATCAGGAAGTTGTGTCGCTACTATATGAAGACACTGATAAGGGTGATATGGAGAAATATACTCCGCAGGATAAACCTGATAAAACCCCCTATAACAAAATACAAATGGAAATAAGAGATTTAGTTTAGGGATAGTGGGAGAACTCCATGTGCAGGTTTGGTAGGGACTTGGTTGTTTGGGGGCGGTCCATAAGGGGCCAGTTTCTAAAATGACCAAGCGAAGAAATCCACTACCCCTGTCCCCACACATGGACAGTCTCGAAGGCCGCATAAATTAAGGGAAAAACTTAGTGTTTAGGGGGATTGTCAAGGTAAAATATAATTTTCTACTATACTTTTATATTTATAGTGTGTATATGTATTTTATAAACACGAAGTTTTCCTTAAAAGAATAATAAGATAATGTTAGTATCTGCTGGTGTTTGTCTCCATCTTGTGTCCTATCACTGTATTACACTCTACTGAAATGCCCCCATCTTTGGAGAATTGAGGAAATACTTGATACACGAGAACAATAGAATCTTTCTTCAAGAAACGAAACTGAGGATGACAACATATCAAGGAGGACTTAGAAGAAGATCTAAGGACCAATTAGGATGACTCAGTTTATCTCTTTCTCCTCAATCCCGCCTTTACTCCACCCCAATATTCTGTGTATGTAATCTTATGTACGTGAATAAAAGTTCAGTGCTTACTGGAGATGGCCGCCTAATAGCACCATTTTCTTTAGGGCACGTTCTGAAGTCTGAACCAGCGTATTGCCTGATTCATTCTCGGTCGACCCGTGCTCCTAGTCTAATCTGGGGTGACTGGAGGATGAGTGGTTTGTCATTTTAATTTCATCAGCATCACGGACCACGGTCACCCTGGTGATATGCTGGTGGTGGATAATGATGATGAGGAGAAGGAGGAGGACAACAACAGCAAATAGGCCAAATCAGGAAGCGTATACCCCTGTGTGCATGTGAATAGACCTCACAAAAAAAGACACTGGATTTGAGTTTATGTTACGCTGCTATCAGTTGGTTGTGTAGAGAAGTCTGGCCCAATCCTGCCCTTGTTCATTTTTATAAGAGTCAGCCTGTCAGCATTTTCAGTTGACAGGCGGATGCGCTTATCAGTTATAATTCCACCAGCGGCACTAAATACCCGCTCTGACAAAATGTTAGCGGCAGTGCAGGCCAGGACCTCCAAGTCGTAGAGAGCCAGTTCATGCCATGTGTGCAGTTTGGATACCCAATAATTATAAGGCACAGAAGAATCACGGAGGACGTTGGTACGGTCAGCAAGGTACTCCCTCAACATTTTCCAAAACTTTGCACTCCTTGTGAGAGTACCCTGCGCCTCAGGGCCTGTATGATGGGAGGGTTTGAGAAAACTCTCCCAGAACTTTGCCAGTGTTCCCCTGCCTATGCTGGAATGGGGTTGTGTCTCTCTCGCCTGTACTCTTTGGTTATCCAATGAACTGTGAGCTCTGCCACCAGTGTTTTCAGATGGGAATTTTTTTTAATAATTTAGCAACAAGGGCCCTCTGGTACTGCACCATTTTAGTACTCCTGTCTGCCTCTGGAATAAGAGATTGAAAGTTCTTGTAGCGTGGGTCTATAAGTGTCACCAACCAGTAATGACTATCACCCAAAATTTTGAGAACGTGAGGGTCACGGTCAAGGCAGGGTAACATAAACTCAGCCGTGCGTGCCAAACTGATAACAGGCAAGACTTCCGTGTCCTAATCAAGAGGACGAATGATCATGCTCTCCTCCTCTTCTTTCTCCTCCTCCTGCCTGTCGTCAGGCCATCCATGCTGAACAAACGGTATGACAGTTGTACTTGTAGTACTGCCTATAACACATGAAACTAGCTCCTGTTCTTCCTCCTCCTCTTCCTTATTGTCACCCAATCCACGTTGGGATGAGATGTGGCTGCGCTGTGTGTAATCACCCTGTATGGTTCCTTGCTCCGTCTCATCATGCTCCACCTGCAATGCATCCTCTTTGATTGTGAGCAGAGAGCGTTTCAGAACACAGAGAAGCAGGATGATGACGCTAATTATGGCGTCATCGCCGCTCACCATTTCGGTGGAGTTCTAAAAGTTTTGGAGGATGGTACATATGTCTGACATCCATGTCCACTCCTGAGGTCTTATATGTGGAGTCTGAACTGAATACCGACGGCCTTGTTGATGCTGGTAGTCAACAACTGCCCTCTTCTGCTCACAAATCCTTTCCAACATCTGCAATGTAGAATTCCAATGCGTGGGGACATCACACAACAGTTGGTGAGCCGGAAGCTGCAAACGCTGATGAAGCACGGCAAGGGTGGTTGAAGGTGTAGCTGACTTTCTAAAATGGGCACACAGGCGGAGTACTTTGACAGCCAGATACGGCAGCTCCGGGTAGCTTTTGAGAAGCCGTTGAACAACGAGGTTAAGCACATGGGCCAGGCATGGTACGTGTGTGAGCTCGCCTCACCACAGAGCCACCACCAGGTTCCGGCCATTGTCACACACGACCATGCCTGGCTGTAGGTTCAGCGGTGTCAGCCACAGATCTTCCTGCTCTTTCAGAGCTCTCCAGTCTCCACAACTCTTCAGCATTGTGCGGTTTGTCATCTAAGCATATAAGCTTCAGCACAGCCTGTTGCCTCTTGGCTGAGGCAGTGCTACAGTGCTTCCAGCTTGTGACTGATGTGTTAATTTTGGAGATGGAGACTGAAGAGGAGGAGGATGAGGTGCAGGAGCTGTAGACTGTGGGGGCAACCCTGATTGACGTAGGGCCCGCAATCCTCGCTGTCGGGAGGACGTGTTCTATCCCAAGGTCCGACTGGGTCCCGGCTTCCACTATGTTAACCCAATGTGACGTCAGCAAGATATACAGTCCCTGCCCACAAGCACTTGTCCACATGTCCGTGGTTAGGTGGACTTTACCAGTAACTGCATTGTTGAGGGCATGGCTAATGTTGTGGGACACGTGCTTGTGTAATGTGGGGACGGCACACCGGGAGAAATAGTGGCGGCTGGGGACCAAGTACTGAGGGACAGCCGCCGCCATCAGGTTGCGGAAAGCTTCTGTCTCCACAAGCCTAAAAAGCAACATTTCGAGCGCAAGCAGACGAGAAATGTGTGAATTTAGTAGTGTTGCCTGTGGGGCGTTGGATGCGTATTTGCACTTGCATTCCAAGGACTGGGGTTTGGACAACTGAACGCTGCGCTGGGACAAGGACATGGACATGATGGTGCTAGTTGAGTGTGTGCAACAACAGGTGCAGGGCAGGAAGAAGCAGTGTGTTACACCCGGTCCCAGCGCTGGCTCTGCACTCTGTTCGGCTCACTCACCTGCAACCTGCAGCAGTCTGTGCGTGGGCTGGGGTCTCATGTCCCATCTGCTCCACGGCGTCCTGTGTCCTCCTCCACTTCCTGGCACGCTGCTGGCAGGCCTCCTGATAGACGGCTTAGGACGCGAGGCCGCGCCCACCGCCTCTCTTAAAGGGGCAGCGTGCATTTTTTGAAATAGCTAATTAACCAATGGCTGCACACTCAGTACTATATCTGGTCACTCCACCATTAGGGGAGTGCCGGAGCAACGTGTTCTATCATTGCTACATCCGGTTCTGTTCCTGATCTGTCTGCGCTGCGTTTTCAGTCTCTGTGCTTCGCTGATACTGTTTGTCTCCTCAGATCATTGCTAACCCGTATCTGGCTAACCCGGACAATCTCAGCTATTACTGGCGCAAGAGTCATCCCGTTCCGCCATCAGCCATCCGTACCCGTGGACCGTGACAAGGTCACTGAAGCCAGCCTGATACCATCTATTCTGGACCAGGACCTTACCCTTCTCTGTCGAGAACCCTCCACGGACTCTGTAAACACCTGTTAACCTTTTGGTCCCTCTGGGACAGCTGCCACGTGTCTGGGGTCTAACTGGAGGTAGCACCTGTGTCCTCCGGGTATTCCATTCTGGTCCTGTTCGAGGGGCCTTACTACGGGTACCCGGGGCTCACTAGTTACGCCCCCTTCGGAGCCCCCCGGACCGTGGTCTAGAGGTTCCACATTTAAAAATAAAAACGAATGTGAACTTCACCACCTCTGCCTCCACTTCCATTCGTTACAGATTGCTCCGGCCATGGAACCCGCTGGATCCCAGAAATCTCCGACCACGGACCTGTACCAGGAGGTGACCCGTTTGGGAGTTCAACAGGACAAGATCACGACTTATCTACGCAGCTTGTCTTCCCGCATGGATTCCTTGGGTTCCTCGTCTGCACCTGACTCTCCTATCAATACTCAGGTACCAGTTCCCATGACAAGTCAAGGTCCCCGTCTGGCGGCTCCTACCCGTTTCCAGGGTGATCCTACTCTGTGTCGGGGTTTTCTCAATCAGTGCACTCTACACTTCGAAATCTTGGGGCATATGTTTGCTTCTGACCGAGCCAAGGTGGCTTCATCATGTCACACCTGGGAGGAGAGGCCCTCGCCTGGCTAAACCCGCTATGGGAGAGAGGGGATCCGCTGGTTAACGATCTTCAATCTTTCCTAGAGGCTTTTCGCAGGACTTTCGATGAACCTGGTCGCACCACTTCAACTGCCTCAGCTCTGCTCCGCCTGCGCCAAGGTACTCTCACGGTAGCTCAGTATGCTGTTAAATTCCGCACCCTCTCGTCTGAATTATCGTGGAACAATGAGGCCCTGGTTGCAAACTTCTGGGAGGGCTTATCCGGAAGAATCAAGGATGAGCTGGCGGGACGGGACAGACCTACCCTCTTGGAGGAGTTGATATCTTTGGCAACCCGAATTGACCTGCGTTTTCAGGAGCATTCTATGGAGATCAAGCGGGACAAAAGGTCCTATCACCTGGACTCTAGTTTGTATAAAACAGGTACCTCGCTTTCCTCCTCCGAGGCCATGGAGGTGGACCATGTAAGTTTGGCCACCCGCCGTCGGGAGTCACGTCGCAAGGAGGGAAGTTGTTACTACTGTGGTAGTTCTGAACATTTGATCCATCTCTGTCCTAAAAAGTCGGGAAACTCCAGTGCCTAGGTCCGGTAGAAGGGGCCAACCTAGGTAGAGAACAGTCCTCTCCCTCTTTACACATCTCAGTCTCCGTGTCCTATGGGGCAATAAAATTTTCCGAACATTGTCTACTGGATTCTGGAGCTGCAGGGAACTTCATCCAGCAGGCGGTTGTGGATCATTACCGCTTACCTGTCCAGCGTCTTCCTGATCCGTTACAGGTGTCCGCTATGGATGGCAAACCGCTGACCGAGCCCGTCCAGTTTCAAACCGAGTTGGTGGAACTCCGGGTAGGTCTAATGCATACTGAACTAATGCGTTTTTTATGTATATCCCGGTTTATCCCATCCCATGCTCTTAGGTTTACCTTGGCTCCAGATGCATGAACCAGTCCTGAATTGGAAAACTGGAGAAGTTCTGCGTTGGGGAGATACCTGCATGAATCGTTGCTTAACCTGGTTTCAACCTGCCTCGCCTCCTGTCCAGCCTGATACCCTGCCAGGGTTGCCTTCCGCCTATTGGTCCTTCTCTGACGTCTTTGGGAAAAAGGAGGCTGAGAGACTACCTCCACACAGGTCGTATGACTGTCAGATAGAGCTTCTTCCTGGAGCATCTCTTCCCCGCGGGAGAGTGTATCCTCTTTCACAGGCAGAGACTCAGGCCATGTCGGACTACATCCAAGAGAATCTGGATAGAGGATTTATCCGAAAGTCATCGTCACCGGCAGGAGCTGGATTCTTCTTTGTGAAGAAGAAGGATGGATCCTTGCGGCCCTGCATTGACTATCGGGGTCTGAATCAGGTCACGGTAAAAAACAGGTATCCATTACCTCTTATTTCAGAGTTGTTTGATCGTCTCCGAGGGGCCAAGATCTTCACCATATTGGACCTCAGAGGGGCCTACAATCTGATCCGAATTAGAGAGGGGGACGAATGGAAAACAGCCTTCAACACCCGTGACGGCCACTATGAATACCTGGTAATGACATTCGGCCTAAGCAATGCACCTGCGGTTTTTCAGGAATTTGTGAATGACATTTTCAGGGACTTGCTCTATACATGTGTCGTGGTTTACCTGGACGATATTTTGATTTTCTCTGCTGATTTAACGTCACACCGGCGGCAAGTACGCCAGGTCTTACAAAGACTCAGAGAGAACAGGCTATATGCCAAATATGAGAAATGCCTCTTTGAGCAGTCTTCTTTGCCTTTCCTTGGGTACATTGTATCTTCCACAGGATTAAAGATGGATCCGGAGAAGTTGTCTGCAGTTCTCAACTGGCCTCGTCCGTCTGGGCTAAAAGCCATACAAAGGTTCCTAGTAGTGTTGAGCGATATTGCTCGATATCTAAAAATATCGTATCGAAATTGTATCGCCGATATCACTAAATATCGGCGATATCCGATTTCGATACCGGAAGTCCCATGTAAGTCTATGGGAACAAAATATCGCAACTAAAAAAAACCTTTATTTCCTTGTAAACACTAACTATACACACATAGAATACATATATATATATATATATATAACATGTCATTGTGACATATATATATACATATATGTATAGTTTATACACTTATACATAGTAAAATATCCTCTGATTCAATTGCCGGGTAAAGCCGGCTTCAGTGAAAAGACAGAAGCACCCGACATGAAATGACACTTGGTGTACATAGGGTTAAACATGTCTTTTCATGTCGTTTGCTATCTGATTTGCACAAACAATTAAATCAGTCTATGTTTGCAAAATTTCACACCTGTAGGGGTTAATTAAAGGTGTAAATTCGTTGTAAAAAAAACGGACTTTTTTGCTACGAATTTACACCTTTAATTAACCCCTACAGGTGTGAAATTTTGCACACATAGACTGATTTAATTGTTTGTGCAAATCAGATAGCAAAGGACATGGTTAACCCTATGTACACCAAGTGTCATTTCATGTCGGGTTCTGCATTTTCACAAAAGCCGGCAATTGAATTAGCGGCTATTATACTATGTAGAAGTGTATGAACTATAAATATATATATATATATATATATATATGTGTCACAAACTCAATGACATGTATATATATATATATATATGAGGTGTAAAATTGCTGAAAAAAAATGCGTGGGCTCCCGCCCTATTTTCGCAACCAGACAGACAAAGTCAGTGAGTGGGGGCAGATAATAATAGCCCAGAGAGGGACCATTATTTTTGGCCCCCCCCGGCTACTAACATCTGCCCCCAGACACCCCAGAAAGGGCAAATCTCTAATTAGATTTGCCCTTTCTGGCACTTTGCCCGTCTATTCCCATTGCCCTGTAGCGGTGGCGAATGGGTTAATAAGGGGTTAAAATGACCTTGCAATTGAAAGGTCACTTTAAGCCAGGTTAATAATTGAGAGCTGTCAATTAGACAACTATCAATTATTAATCCTATTGTATGAAAGAAAAATCAAACACACACACTTTAATAAAAAAGAAGTTTAATGAAATAATCACACAGTTTTTGACCATATTTTATTTTCCTGCTAAAACCATTTCCTGTAATAAAAATAAAATAATAAAGCAAAATTATTCTTACCAATCCGATGTACAGTCAGGTCCCACGGTGTAATCCTTCAGAAAGGGTTAATGTTTACTGCAGGGACCGCAGCTAATGCTGCAGCCTCACAGTAAACCCCCAAATGAATGAGTTCCTCTCCTGGCTGACAGGAGAGGAAGTGGAAAGCTTAATTGATTGCTTTCCACTTTCACTTCAGGTCAGCCAGGGACACAATCAGTGACGTCAGAGGGAACTGGTTAACAAAAATAGGGGATCCCCTTGAAAAAAATTGGCGTGGGGTCCCCCCTATTTTTGTTAACCAGCCAGATGAAGCAGACCGCTGAGGCCTGGATTTTCAGGCTGTTAAGGAGCCAAGATCCATGGACCTTGCCAGCCTGATAATACCAGGCCACAGCAGTCTGCATATCTTGGCTGATTAACAAAAATAGGGGATCCCCTCGAAAAAAATTGGCGTGGGGTCCCCCCTATTTTTGTTAATCAGCCAGATGAAGCAGACCGCTGAGGCCTGGTTTTTCAGGCTGGTAAGGATCCAATATCCATGGACCTTGCAAGCCTGATAATACCAGGCCACAGCAGTCTGCTTAGCTTGGCTGGTTAACAAAAATAGGGGATCCCCTCGAAAAAAAAAACGGCGTAGGGGTCCCCTATTTTTGTTAACCAGCCAAGTAAAATGCAGACTGCTGTGGCCTGGTATTAAAAGACTGTCAAGGCCCATGGATTTTGGCCCTCAACAGCCTGATAATACCAGGCTACAGCAGCCCCACATTTGGCGCATCAAAAGATGTGCCAATTGTGGCACTTTACCCGGCTCTTCCCACTTGCCCTGTAGCGGTGGCAAGCGGGGTAATAAGGGGTTATTGTCACCGTTGATTGCACGGTGACAATAAGCCCGGTTAATAATGGAGAGGTGTGAATAAGACACCGATCCATTATTAATCCCAAAGTTATTAAATGTATAAAAAAAAGACACAGCAAGAAAAAAGTATTTTAATGAAATAAAAGAGACAACACAGTTTTCATTAATTTTATTGTACTCTCATTCCTGCGACGCCATCGATCTCCTGTAAAAAAAGAAAAAAAACAAACCAACAGTATACCACCTGTCCGACGCAGTCCATAGTAACGACAGTCCCACGACGATCCAGCTCTGCTACATCGCAATGACAGGCAGAGCCTGACATCCCGGCGCAGCACAGCTGCTTACCAGCTTCCCCGGCGGTGACGTCATCGGACTGACTGCTTTACGGCCGGGATTACCCAGCAGTCACTGCAGTTATCGCGAGAAACTGCATGTGACCGCCGGGGAGAAGAGGATGGCGGCCATGAAGCAGTCCAGGACGTGACCGCCGGAGATCTTCTGCCAGGTAAGTGCCGCTGACTCCTGACAGACCCGACCGACGGACACTGACAGTGACAGACCCGACCGACGGACACGGACAGTGACAAATCCGATTCCGGTATTCGATATGACGAAAATATCGAAACGAATTATCGAAAGGCCGATAGAGCTAATATCAGCCGATAGCCGATATTTGCATTATCGTATCGCTCAACACTAGTTCCTAGGGTTCGCCAATTACTACTGGTAATTTATTCCACACTTTTCCACCCGAGTGGCTCCAATCACAGCCTTAACCCGGAAAGGCGTAAACTCTAAGGAATGGTCCTCCGAGGCAGAAGAGGCCTTTGTTTCTCTAAAAAAAGCTTTTGCTTCCGCACCCGTTCTCCATCGTCCTAATTCAAGTGAGCAATTTTTTCTTGAGGTTGACGCTTCTTCCATAGGTGCAGGTGCAGTTCTGACCCAGAAGTCGTCTACCGGGCGGATGGTCTCGTGTGGTTTTTTCTCCAAGGTTTTTTCTCCTGCAGAGAGGAACTACTCTGTCGGTGATCGCGAACTGTTGGCCATCAAATTGGCTCTGCAAGAATGGAGACATCTTCTTGAAGGAGCTCATCACCAGGTAATCATATTCACCGACCATAAAAACCTTGCCTATCTCCAAACTGCTTTAAGACTGAATCCCCGTCAGGCCCGTTGGGCATTATTTTTTGCCCGTTTCAATTTTGTACTTCATTTTCGTCCAGCTGACAAAAACATCAAGGCAGACGCACTCTCTAGAGCCTTCTTGCCCCCTGAACTGGAGGAAGAACCTCAGCACATTATTGAACCTTCTAAGTTAGTCTCTGTTGCCTCCACTGATCTGGCCCGGCTTCCTCCTGGGAAGACTTTTGTGTCTGCTTCTGATCGTACCAGTGTTCTGCGCTGGGGTCATTCCTCTAAGTTGGCTGGCCATGCTGGTCAGAAAAAGACGCAGCAACTCATCTCCCGTTATTACTGGTGGCCTACCATGGGCAAGGATATCCAGGAGTTCGTTTCAGCCTGTCCTTCATGTGCCCGTAACAAAACTTTTAAACATCTACCAGCTGGCAGACTTCTACCTCTTCCGATTCCGTCCGCTCCCTGGCAGCACATTGCGATGGATTTCATCACGGATCTTCCCATTTCTTCTGGCTGCTCAGTGGTATGGGTTGTGGTGGACCGCTTCTCTAAAATGGCTCACTTCGTTCCGCTATCTGGTCTCCCGTCTGCTCCAGAACTGGCTGCTCACTTCATTCAGCACATCTTCCGTCTACATGGATTTCCTCTCCACATCGTGTCCGACAGGGGCGTCCAGTTCACTTCTAAGTTCTGGAGAGGACTCTGTAAAATGGTAAAAATTGAACTAGACTTTTCTTCTGCATATCATCCCCAGTCTAATGGGCAAGTAGAGAGGATCAATCAAATCCTGGCTGGATACCTGCGTCACTTCGTCAACGCTCATCATAATGACTGGGTAGAATTACTGCCCTGGGCGGAATTCTCCTACAACAATCAAGTAAGTGAATCTTCTGCAAAGTCTCCCTTTCAGATTGTGTTTGGACTGCAACCTGGAATTCCTCTTCCTGTTTCGGGAGTATCTGATGTTCCGGCAGTCGATATCTTGTCTAAAAATTTCTCGGACATTTGGAGTGAGACCAGGTCGGCTTTGGAGAAAGCTTCCCAACGTATGAAGACTCATGCGGACAAAAGACGTTTGGAGGCTCCCATCTTTCGTCCAGGAGACAAGGTATGGCTCTCCTCCAAGTACATCCGTCTGAAGTTACCATCGTACAAATTGGGTCCTCGTTTCATTGGTCCCTTTGAAGTCTTGAGACAAATCAACCCGGTCTCTTACAAGCTGAAATTGCCTAATTCTCTACGTGTACCTAACTCCTTTCATGTTTCTCTCCTCAAACCAGTTGTGTTGAGTTCCTTCTTTAAGGACCCGGGTACCACTCCCGATCCGGTCTCTGAGAATGATGTTTTTGAGGTAAAACATATCTTGGCCTCTAAGAGAGTAAAGGGTATGCCACACTAAACAATATCGCTAACGGGATCGCTAAAAAACGTCACTATTTAGCGATCCCGTTAGCGATATTGTTCAGTGCGGCAGCTTCCAGCGACGAGCTTCCTGCTGTGATCTCGCTCGTCGCTGGAATCGCTCCGGACCCTATTTCATCGCTGGCGCTCCCGCTGGGTAAGTATCTAATCGCTGTGTGGCACCTTTTCTTAGCGATTTAGCGGTACTTTTGTACCGCTAAAGTCGTTAAGAAGATCGCTAACGGCGATAGCGTCGTTAACTATATCGCTAAATGCGGCAGCATTTAGCGATATAGAAACAATCCCGCTAGCGATCTCATTAGTATGCAACGCTAACGAGATCGCTAGCGGGATAGCTCAGTGTGGCAGTACCTTAAGAGGTAGGATCTATTACCTGGTGGACTGGAGGGGTTTTGGTCCTGAGGAGAGGTCTTGGGAGCCTGAGGAGAACATCCAGGCTCCTCTTCTTCTTAAAAGATTTCACGCAGGCTTGAAAAAGAGGGGGAGTAAAGAGGGGGATACTGTTACACCCGGTCCCAGCGCTGGCTCTGCACTCTGTTTGGCTCACTCACCTGTTCCTCTGCAGCAGTCTGTGCGTGGGCTGGGGTCTCATGTCCCATCTGCTCCACGGCGTCCTGTGTCCTCCTCCACTTCCTGGCACGCTGCTGGCAGGCCTCCTGATAGACGGCTTAGGACGCGAGGCCGCGCCCACCGCCTCTCTTAAAGGGGCAGCGTGCATTTTTTGAAATAGCTAATTAACCAATGGCTGCACACTCAGTACTATATCTGGTCACTCCACCATTAGGGGAGTGCCGGAGCAACGTGTTCTATCATTGCTACATCCGGTTCTGTTCCTGATCTGTCTGCGCTGCGTTTTCAGTCTCTGTGCTTCGCTGATACTGTTTGTCTCCTCAGATCATTGCTAACCCGTATCTGGCTAACCCGGACAATCTCAGCTATTACTGGCGCAAGAGTCATCCCGTTCCGCCATCAGCCATCCGTACCCGTGGACCGTGACAAGGTCACTGAAGCCAGCCTGATACCATCTATTCTGGACCAGGACCTTACCCTTCTCTGTCGAGAACCCTCCACGGACTCTGTAAACACCTGTTAACCTTTTGGTCCCTCTGGGACAGCTGCCACGTGTCTGGGGTCTAACTGGAGGTAGCACCTGTGTCCTCCGGGTATTCCATTCTGGTCCTGTTCGAGGGGCCTTACTACGGGTACCCGGGGCTCACTAGTTACGCCCCCTTCGGAGCCCCCGGACCGTGGTCTAGAGGTTCCACATTTAAAAATAAAAACGAATGTGAACTTCACCACCTCTGCCTCCGCTTCCATTCGTTACACAGTGGTATCATCCGCAGACACTGTTCCTGGACCCTGAGGTTCGGCCCACAAAGTCGGGTGCTTTGCTGCCATGTGACAGATCATGCTGGTGATGGTCAGGCTGGTAGTTTTGCTACCCCTGCTGATGCGGGGATGGCAGGTAGTGCAAATAGCCTGTTTGAGGTTATCGGCAGAGTCTTTAAAAAGCAACCTGACTTGGGAAAACCTAACAGTTGGACTGGCAACTTCCGTCGTGTTGGTGTTACGAGGAACGGTTGCCCACCTTCTGTCTGCAGCCACCACACTGATTCTTGCTGCCTGTTGGGGTGCTATGCCTCCTTCCCCCCTGTGTGCTGCTGTCCTCGCTTTGCATGTCCTCCTGCTAGGTTGAGTCAGTTACTTTATCATTCACCACCTCATCTTCCACTTCTGCACCCTGGTCCTCTTTCTGACTTTCTGGCAATTGTGTCTCATCATCATTCACCTCTTGTAACACGTTCCCACCATTGCCTTCATGTGACAGTGGCTGCTCAAATATCTGGGCATCGCTACATGCGATCTCCTCTTGCCCCGCTTTAAGTGGACCAGGCTAGAGGCTCCAATCTATAAATGGAAAAGTGAGCAGCTCTTCGGTATGTCCAAGTGTGAGATCAGTTGTCTCTGGGCACTCTGTTATGAATGTGTTAGAGATGGTTTCTGAGCAGAGGCTCCCTCTGGTGGTTACAGACAGTACTGAACCTTTCAGCGAGGAGTGGCAATCTGGGTTCACTGACTGGTCTGATATAAGGGAGGTTCCCTCCCATGATGGTTGCCGGTGATCAATTGTTCTTGTCTCAATTGTGGTTCCTGGTTCATTTGGAAGTTTGCTGGAGTCTTGCCTGCATCTCCTGCTTTCAGATAAGATATTTTTTGCTTTTCTTTTTGTGCTTGCTTTTTGCATTGTTTTCTGCACTTTTGTGGAGGTCAGCCAGGTCCCCTCCTGGGGCCTGAGCGCCTCACAGTTTATCTGCAGCCACTGTTATTTGCTCATTTGCTTTTTCCTGTTTTTTCAGCGGCTGCGGCTTGGTTTTGGTTCACACTGAGATCTGATTAGTGGGTGGCAAGATCGTGTGATCTCAGTATTTTTGTAATCAGAATTGTTGGATTTTTGTAGGGTTTTCTGGGTTGCAGAAAGTAATCTCTCCTGTCCTATCCTATTTAGTCAGCTTGTGGCCCCAGCGTTTGCTCAGTCTATTTTCTGCCTATGTTTGTATTTTCATCTTGTCTAAGTGCCATTATATGTTTGGGGGCTTCCTATTTTCTTTGGGGATCTGCTCCGGGGCAGATAGCTTTCATCTTTCTGCCTTTAGGTGTAGTTATCTCTCAGGCTGTGACGAGGCGTCTAGGATCAACGTAGGAACGCTCCACGGCTACCTCTAGTTGTGTCGTTAGTTTAGGAATCTGCAACCCATCAGTTACCAACATCTCAGGTGTTCGGCTGCCCTGTTGTTCCTGTCCGCCTCAGGTACCAAAACATAACAGCACTCGGCATGGTGGGAGGAAGGAGGATTAGGGTGAAGAATATGCGGTCCAGACTCACGACTATTCAGACTTGACTGTGTGGAAGACATGGTGGTGGTGATGGCAAAGTGACTGAAAGCATTATCCGCTATCCAACCAACATCCTTTTAACACTGCTGTCGGTTCAATAGTGGTGTGCTGCTGCAGTCCCCTAGTAATTGGGACAGGAAGGTCGAGCGAGAAGATGTGGGTGCTTGTGTTCCAATTTCAGCTTGCCCACGGCCTTGGCCTCTGCATTCACCATCAAGTCCCATTCCCCGTCCCTTGCCACGTGACTTGCCCATTTTAAACGAAGTACAATATTTTCCTGTTCACTACACATGGCTGAATTTGGAGTGAACTTATATGTGATCCGTGTGCAGGAAAACCACAGTTTAAAGCAGGGGTCTCAAACTCGCGGCCCGCGGGCCAACTGCGGCCCTCGGGACACGAGTTTGCGGCCCCCACCTCATGGGCCCTCGGTATATACTTTGCGGCCCTCGGCTGGGATCTCACATGCGAGAAACACCGCATGTGAAATCCCAGTCACTCGTAGTACCTGTCATTAAGGTCATGAATATGGACGCCACTCCTCTCATAGGCGTGCCGCCCATATTCATAAGCTTAATGAACGGTACTACAGAAAGATGGCGGCGCCGGGCATACTCACCTCATCTGCTGTTGCCCGCGCTTCCTGTCTCTGACACAGAGAGCAGCGCCGCTGAATGACGTCATCATTCAGCGGCCTGCTCTGTCAGAGCGAGGAAGCGCAGGCACCGGCGGTGATGCTGCGGACAGGTGAGAGGTGGTGTGTGTGTGTGTGTGTGTGGACAGGTGAGAGGTGGTGTTTGTGTGTGTGTGTGTGTGTGTGTGTGTGGACAGGTGAGAGGTGGTGTATGTGTGTGTGTGTGTTGTGTAGGAGAGCGATGGGGAAAAGCAATGATGTCAGTAATGGGAAAAGCAATGATGGCAGTAATGGGGAAAAGCAATGGGAAAACAGTGATGGGAAAAGCAATGATGGGAGTAATGGGGAAAAGCAATGATGGCAGTAATGGGAAAAGCAATGATGGCAGTAATGGGGAAAAGCAATGATGGGAGTAATGGGGAAAAGCAATGATGGCAGTAATGGGGAAAAGCAATGGGAAAACAGTGATGGGAAAAGCAATGATGGGAGTAATGGGGAAAAGCAATGATGGCAGTAATGGGGAAAAGCAATGATGGCAGTAATGGGGAAAAGCAATGATGGAGTAATGGGGAAAAGCAATGATGGGAGTAATGGGGAAAAGCAATGATGGCAGTAAAGGGGAAAAGCAATGGGGAAAAGCAATGATGTCAGTAATGGGGAAAAGCAATGGGGAAAAGCAATGATGGGAGTAATGGGAAAAGCAATGGGGAAAAGCAATGATGTCAGTAATGGGGAAAAGCAATGATGGCAGTAATGGGGAAAAGCAATGGGGAAAACAGTGATGGGAAAAGCAATGATGTCAGTAATGGGGAAAAGCAATGGGGAAAAGCAATGATGGGAGTAATGGGAAAAGCAATGGGGAAAAGCAATGATGTCAGTAATGGGGAAAAGCAATGATGGCAGTAATGGGGAAAAGCAATGGGGAAAACAGTGATGGGAAAAGCAATGATGGGAGTAATGGGGAAAAGCAATGGGCAAAAGCAATGATGTGAGTGATGGGGGAAAAGCAATGATGGGAGTGATGAGGGAAAAGCAATGATGGGAGTGATGGGGAAAAAGCAATGGGGGGGAATGAGCGCTGGGGAGGATGAACGCTGGGGAGGATGAGCGCTGGGGGAGGATGAGCACTGGGGGAGGATGAGCACTGGGGAGAATGAGCGCTGGGGAGGATGAGCGCTGGGGACGATGAGCGCTGGGGGAGGATGAGCGCTGGGGGAGGATGAGCGCTGGGGAGGATGAGCGCTGGGAGAGAATGAGCACTGGGGGAATGACTTCTTGCTGTTAACCAGTTAATGTTTACTTGTCCACCACACTGCAGTGTCAAAAGAGGAAGACAGCGAGACAGGCAGCAACATCACATCAGAGAGCTCTTGACCTCGAAACAGAAAATCCTCAGATCCTGGTATTGTAACATAATATTAAGGATAATATTTATTCATTGATATTGCGCTATTAACTCCACAGCACTATACATACATCATCAACACTGTCCCCATTGGGACATTTGATAACATTGGAATGTTTTTGTAAGAGCTTTTCTTGTGGAAAACCTGATGCGGCCCAGCCTCACCCAGATTCTACCTCCAGCGGCCCCCGGGTAAATTGAGTTTGAGACCCCTGGTTTAAAGTATCTGGCCTGTAGGTAACAATTTTTTTTTCATCAAACTGGTGTCAATAACTAGGCTAAGACACAGGAAAAACAGTTCAATGGAGCCCTAAAACGCCACAATTTTTAGCCCACAGACAGGTGAGGCGTGTGACGGAGATACCCGACTTTAAAATATCTGGCCTGTACTTTTTTTTCACAGCAAAATAATGTCAATACCTAGGCTAAGACACAGCAAAAACAGTTCAATGGAGCCCAAAAATGCCACAATTTTTTGCCCACAGATAACGGAGATACCTGACTTTAAAATGTCTGACCTGTATTTTTTTTTCACAGCAAAATAGTGTCAATACCTAGGCTAAGAGACAGCAAAAACAGTTCAATGGAGCCTTCAAATGCCACAATTTTTAGCCCAAAGATAGATGAGGCGTGTGATGGAGATCCCCCACTTTTAAATAGCTGGCATGTATTTTTTTTTACAGCAAACTGGTGTCAATAACTAGGCTAAGACACAGCAAATAAAAATTCAATGGAGGACTGAAATGGCACTATTTTGAGCACAATGATATGTGAGATGTGTGATGCAGATACCTCACTTTAAAATATCTGGCTTGTATTTTTTTGGGCAGCAAAATGGTGTCAATAACTAGGCTAATACACAGCAAAAAAATTCAATAGTCAATATAGTATAATGCATTCCCCATAGTCCTCGAAACAGCATCATGCATTCCCCATAGTCTTCTATAGTATTATGGCCATCACAATTAAACAGTTAGTCGCTGCTCTGTTCTCTGCAGTGAGCGTTCTGAAGTGCTGCACATCTCAGCGCAGCAGGCGCCATGTAGTGACGTTATCGCATCAGCTGCACTAAGACGTCAGATACTGAAGAAGAATAAAGGGGAGAACCTCAGCTGATGCTCTCTCCTCCATCATTACTTTCAACTGTATCTGCATCCTGGATGCTGATACAGTTGAAATTGCAAAGGCGGGCGGGGTGGCCTGTGACAGTTTTTGCAGGAGACCCCAGATTTCGACACACATATTTTTTTCCCTATAACATGCATCATTTAACAGGGCAGCACCTGTTTCATTCCCTAGTTTTCCATCCCCCAAACATGTGTGTTCTTGGTCTAATGACGATGCATCCAGGTGTCATGCCTAGGAAACCTTCGTGAAGTGTTGCATTTTGGAGGTCACTGAAAGCCTTTGAAAGACTTGGGAGATTAGCCATCTCCACCAGGAGTCCATAAGGTCAGCTCTTTTTTCTGGGAGTTTTTTCGACACTCCTGGAGAGGTGGTAAGTATGATGCAAAGTAAAACTCTGGAGAAATGTCCTAATTACTGTTGGGATCCTATTACAAGCTGGAGTAATGTTTCCTTAACAACCAAAAATGGTGATGAAGCTCTGCAGGATTCAAAGGTAAAAACTGCACCAAGGTTGAGAGAACACTGAAAGGCCTCTCTTTCTTAAGGCTCATTCAGTTGTCCGTGGATTTCGGTCTGATATCTGACTGCAATGCATGGAATGGCCACAGGTCTACTGACCCAAGCATAACAGCCAGGGCTGCCACCAGGAATTTCAGGGCCCCATACTGTCAAAATTTTCGTGCCCCCTTGAGACTCTGCCTAGGCTCCACCCCAGCTCCACCTCCTCCCCTCAACTCTTCCAAAGTACCAAGGGTAACAGGAGAAAATGGACACCAAAATTTGTTGTGCAATTTCTGCTGAGCACAACGATACCCCATATGTGGGGGAAAACTACTGTTTGGGCACACGGCAGGGCTCCGAAGGAACTTTTTTAATGCAACATTTGCTGGCATGATTAGCGGCCGCCATGTCGTGTTTGGAGAGCCCCTGATGTGCCTAAGCAGTAAAAATAACCCACAAGTGACATCATTTTAGAAACTAGACCCCTTAGGGAACTTACCTAGATGTGTGTTGAGTACCGTGAACCACCACGTACTTCACAGAAGTTTTTAACGTTGAGCCGTGAAAAAATGAAATTTTTACTACAAAAATGTTTTTTAGCCCCAAAGTTTGCATTTTCATAACGGTAATAGTAGAAATTGCACCATAAAATTTGTTGTGCAATTTCTCCTGAGTATGCCAATACCCAATATATGAAGGAAAACCACTGTTTGAGCCAGGGCCTGTAAGGGAATGAGTGCCATTTGACTGCAAAATTTTTTGGAATAATTAGTGGTCACCATGTCGCAGTTGGAATGCCCCTGATGTGCCTAAACAGTGGAATCCCCCCACAAGTGACACCATTTTGGAAACTTTACCCCTGAGGGAACTTATCTAGATGTGTAGTGAGCACCTTGTAAATAAAAAAAATCACCTTTTTCCCACAAAAAAGTTTTTTTAGCCCCAAATTTTGCATTCTCACAAGGGTAATAGGATAAAGTGGACTCCAAAATTAGTTATTCAATTTCTTCTGCGTACACCAATACCCCATATGTGGTTAAAAACTACTTTTCAGGCACAGTGCAAAGCTCAGAAGGGAAGAAGCACCATACTGAAGTTCAGATTTTGCTGGACTGGTTTGAGGGTGCCATTTCACGTTGGTAGAGCCCCTGAGGTGCCAGACCAGCACAAACCCCCCAAAAGTGACCCCATTTTACAAACTACATCTCTCAATTAATTCATCTAGGAGTGCAGTGATCATATTGACACCAGAGGTGTGTCACAGAATTTTACACTATTGGGCAGTGAAGAGAAAATAATTAAATTTTTGCCACCAAGATTTTGTATTAGCCCCCGAGTTTACATTTTTTATAATAGGGAAACGAGTAAAAATGACACCAATATTTGTCCCATAATCTCTGCTGACTGTAGAAATAACTCATATTTGGCTGTACAGTACTGCTTAGTCACACAGCGAGACTCTGGAGGGATGGAGCGCTATTTGACTTCGGGAGCGCAGATTTTCTTAGAATAGTTTGCGGACTCCATATACAGAGCCCCTAAGTGCTAGAAGAGCAGAATCCCCCTTAAGTGACCACGTTTTGGAAATTATACACCTTTCCAAATTTGTCTACATGTATATTGACCATTTTGACTCAATGGGTGTTTTCTAGAAACAAGCAGTAGTGGATGTTGCTGAGTGAAAAATGCAAACTGCCATTGTAGTAACCAACACGTTGCAGTGAGCAGCTCATGCTTCTGAAGACATGCACCTATAAATTAGGCAGGCTTTCATCGCCACAGAACTGCCAAACGTGGATGCTAAGTGTGGTTTAGGCACACTGGGGCTCAGAAGGGAGGGGACATTTGGATTTGAGAGTGCAGAATTTGCTAAATATCTTTTGGGGGGCAAGGAGCCATTTCGATTTTTTTTTCTGTACTACCAGTAACGTGGAAGCCCTCTATATTTCTGTTAACAAATGACAGACCTGAAAGGGGACTTGCTTTTTTTTGTGGATTGAGTTGATGCTTTTATTGGGAAATTTTACATAACATTTAGGAACACATTTATCTGGCGTTCTACGCTGAGCACTTACTTTGAGGTTTCCATCTAAATCTCCGAGTGACGTGGCAGATGAACGCCCCCAATGGATCCATTCACTCTATTGAGGCATCAGAGTTACTGTGGAGTCCATCTGGCCGCTGTTCAGCGGGTGTCTTTCTTTTCAGAAGTGCACAAAACCGTGGTCAACCGCTCTTTTATGCATGTCTAAAAAGACAGACACTGCCAGATCACAGGTCCTACGACATTCACAGTGCCTCCACCTGCCTCATTATAGGGAATCTTCTGCATGGTGTTCCGTCTATATCACATATTTTAGAAATTACACGGAAACCCCAGTGTAAGCGCTCAGCGCAGAGGGCAGGATAAATGTGAGCCAAGCCCTACTGCGATGTTTGGGAGGCATAATGAACAAATGAAAGGAAGGTGAAGAATTGGTTTTAATTGTTTTTTGCACTATTCCACGTGTGGTATAAGTGATTAGACGACTTTATTCTTTGGGTCGGTGCGGTTACAGGGATACCCAGATTTATATCGGGTTTTTATATTTGGCTGCTGTCACACACTAAAAGACTCTTTTCATTGCAAAAACTAGTTTTTGCATCCCCATATTTAGACAGCTATAATTCTTCCATATTTTGGCCCACATAGTCATTTGACAGCTTCTGTTTTGCGGGATGAGTTGACATTTTTAATGGTATTTTTTCGGGCACATGACATTTTTTGATCACTTTCTTTTCTGGTTTTTGTGAGGCAGAATGGACAAAACCAGCAATTCCGGAATGTTTTTTTATGCTGTTCCTCATGTAGTAAAATTGATAAGGCAGCTTTATTTTTTGGGTCAGTACGATTACAGTGAGATCACATTTTTATCTTTTTTTATGTTTTGGCGCTTTTACTCAATAAAACTGTTTTATAGAAAGAAATAATTATTTTTACATTGCTTTATTCTAAGAGCTCTAACTTTTTTATTTTTCTGCTGATAGAGCTATCTGGCAGCTTTTTTTGGGGGGACAAGATGACGTATTCAGTAGTACTATTTTTATTTACATTCATCTTTTTGATCAAGTTTTATTGCACTTTTTGTTTGTCAGAATGATGATAAAGCATAGTTTTTTGCCTCGTTTTTTAATTATATTTTTTACGGTGTTCACTGCAGGGGTTAACAGTTTTATAATTTGGGTTGTTTGCAGCAATAACAAATATGTGTACTTTTTTGTTTATTTTAGTTTTTACATAAATAAATGTATTTATTGGATTATTTTTTTTCTGTTTTGTTCTTTATTTTTTTTAATATTTTTACAATTTGTAATAACTTTTCAAATAAAGGACTTTATTCTTCATTACGATGAAGTAATGTTCTGCAAAGAGTCCATCTGTTAATCTTGCACAAGGACTCTCTTCTGTTTGTGTCCGTTACTACATCAAACCCAATACTCAAGCCATGGCCTAACACGGATCACGACTGTTCCCTGGCCCTAAGACCACATCCTTCCTACCTCAAATATGGAGCTCATATACGTTCATACTTTCCTATTTATTGGTGATCTAGTTTGTGCTTAAAGTTCTAAACTAAACTGTGGTTCCTAATAGTTTCACCCCAATCTCCTGCAAATGTCCTGGATTATTTCAACCACCCGGAGCATGTACAATAAAGGTAGACCTATTGTACAGTTGCACCCACTACTCTGTGGTCCTTTAGTGTACATGTTCTCTATAGTTGAAGAATATTTGTTTTATACTCTGTAAAGATAGACAGGATTGCAGGTGACAGGAGAACCAGTATGTGACCCATCTGTCCTGCTCAAATGCCTTCACAGATAACAATCTTATCTATGTAGATGCCATTAAATTCCAAAACTTTACATTTACGTCACCAAGTGTCAGAGGCCAGATGTCCTTTTTTTTAATCTTCAGGGTCAGTCACCAGTTTATTAGATTTTTCCCTGGAAACTTTTGTCCTTGTAAATGTCCCTATTAACATTGAGTAATGACACACACAAAAAAATCCTCATTTCATTACTAATTTATTTTGTTTCTCAAGTTGATTCTCTGTTTTCTTGACATGTAAAATGAAATGTCAAAGTAAATGAATGAAGGACATTTCCTACTTTCTCAAAATATTTTGCATTTTAACCCTTTACAACCAAAGCCCATTTTCACCTTCCTGACAGAGTCCCATTTTTCAAATTTGACGTGTCACTTCATGTTGTAAGAACTTTGGAATGTTTCTTCCAATCCCAGTGATTCCGAGAATCTTTTTCGTGGCACATTGTACATCATGATTTGGTGAATTTAGGTAGATACAATTCATGTTTATTTAAGAAAATATAAGTTTGCGAACATTTTGAAAAATTAGCAATTTTCAATCTTTTCATTTGTATGCCCTTACAACAGATATCTGGTAGCTAATTTGTTGGGTGTGACTAATATTTCCCATGTTTAGTTTACATTAGAATCAGTCTAGAAAATCTACTTTTTACAAATATCAGTTTTGAAGTAACTTTATTTATTAATTTTGCTTAGTTTGTGGCACCATTAATTCCACAGCGCTTTATAGAATCAGTATCGCTGTCCCCATTGGGGCTCACACTCTAAATTCCCTATTAGTATATCTCTGGAGTGTGGGAGGAAACCGGAGAACCCGGGGGAAAACTCACACAAACACGGGGAGAACATACAAACTCATACAAACCACTGAGCCACCGTGCTGTTAACCCTTCAGGTGCTTTACAGGAATTAATGCAAAGTGGAATGAAAAAATATTTAAAAAAAAAATATTCTTTCAACTAAAATGTGGCTTTAGTCCCATATTTTTCATTTTCACAAGCTGTAATGAGAGAAAATGCACGCACAGAATTTTTTTTTAAAGGAACACTGTCAGCACAGAATGACAGTTCAAACTAAGAATGGAGGGTTCATTTTTTTAGGCATGTGTGGGGACATAGTACTGCGCCCTAAGGGTGCATGTGTGGGGACATAATATTGTGTCTTAACGGGCGGGCTGTGTGGTGACATAATAATGTACCCTAAAAGGACTGTGTGGGGTCATCATACAGTGCCTTAAGGCAGATGTGTGGGGACATAATACTGTGCCTTATGGGGGCTGTGTGGGGACATCATTCTGCGTGGTGGGCTTTGTTGGGATATCATACTGTGTGGAGGGCTTTGTGGAGACATCATACTGTGTGAGGACATCATATTGTGTGTGGGGGCTTTATGGGGACATCATACTGAGTGGGGGCTTTATGGTGACATCATACTGTGTGGGGGCTTTATGGGGACATCATACTGTGTGGGGGCTTTATGGGGACATCATACTGTGTGGGGGCTTTATGGGGACATCATACTGTGTGGGGGCTTTATGGGGACATCATACTGTTTGAGGACATCATATTGTGTGTGGGGGCTTTATGGGGACATCATAATGTGTGTGGGGGCTTTATGGGGACATCATACTGTGTGGGGGCTTTATGGGGACATCATACTGTGTGGGGGCTTTATGGTGACATCATACTGTGTGGGGGCTTTATGGGGACATCATACTGTGTGGGGGCTTTATGGGGACATCATACTGTGTGGGGGCTTTTTGGGGACATCATACTGTTTGAGGAGCTGTTGTGGGATATCATACTGTGTGTTGGGACCGTTGAGGCATCGCGTATTGTGTAGAAGCTGTTAATCAAAATATAAGGGCTGAATAACAGGAACAGTATGATTTGCTGCTTTATGTCAACATTGTAAAAAGCAGTAAATTATATGGTGTTCAGTAGCTGCCACTGGCAAGATACATGTTACAATAGGCCATCTAGTAACATGTGTTATCAGTAACAGCAAGTCACCAAAATTAATTCTGTTCAATAAGAAGTTATACAATTTAATATAAAACAGTAATAATGAGCACAATTAAGTTTGGCCAATTGGTTCGGCCCTCCACAACAGTCACAGTCTCTCATATGATCCCTTGGAAAAATTAATTGTTAACCCCTAGTCTAAACCAAGCACTTAGTACAGAGCCAGTTCCTGTACGTCTTCTTACATACACACAGACATACATGTGTAGCCAATCACTGCTGCCAATTTGTCACTGTGGTCACAAATCTATCTTGGCCAAACAGGAAGTAAAGAGGTCTACAGAGAACCAGAGTATATGATTTATTTTATAATTTTACTGCATTCTTTTAGGTTTGTTTTATATTTAGAGGCTGGATAACCGCTTTGATAGTGAGAGCTTGGTGCACTGTGCTGCACATTGCAGTCAATAACAAATTTGTATTCAGTAGGCTCTAAGGCTCCCTCTAGTGGAGGCTGCATCCCAACAATGAATTATGTATTATTTCTGCCTCTTTGACGAGGCTTTGAACCTTTATATCAAAATAGGAGAGCCCCGACCACTATAAAGATTTATTAGAAAAGAAAATCAGAACGCTATTTTGGAACTAAAAACATCTTACTGTTAAATAGTGGACATTCGCTGCAAGCAATTAGAAAAACCCTTATAAAATATTATAGTGCTAGGAACATGGAGAACAGAATATAATCCTTTCCAATCAGCACTCTCATTAATATGAATAAAAACAAAGTCGCCTTCTTGTCTGAATGTCAATTTCAACCCCAAAGTCCTCCCTCTGCTGATGAGTATGGCAAGCATCACCTGCTGGCTCCATTGGTGGTGGCAGAGGTGGTCACTGAGAATACTCTAGACACAGTGTCAATAATGTAAAATTAGGCCTTCCATCATCATACATTATCTGCATATATGGACAATGGTAACCATAAAATACAATTGAACATTATCCTGATTCTCAAGATTCAGGTGTCCTGCACAAGGATGAAAGTTGCCAGTAAACCTAGCAATGCTGCAATCACGGCTCCAATCAGCGCCATTCTGTTGGTTACCTGAGGACACAGAAATACAGAGGTTGGTTACCAGGATAAGACTGAAGACAAGATGAGCCATGACTGATATGGTTACTTCACACAATGGAGACCATTACCAATATCTAACAACTCTCAATTGCTGGAAGAACGTAAAGAAATCAATCAAGACATCAAAATTACTACACTCAATGTTTAGCCATGGTCATAAAAAGCACAACTATAGGATCCAACCTCACTGATCATGAGAATTCATGATTTTATTCTAGACATACTGTATGGCTGCCCTTAGAGCTCTGGGTTTTCGGTTACAGCCTAAAGTTCTGTGCTTACAGCCAAATGCTTTTCACGTATGAGATATATATTAGTGCCTAGGATGGAATAGCATTGACCTCTGAGATCAGCAGAACCTTTTCCAAAGCTTGCTTTCATGATCTCAGAGGACATGATCTGATACAACCCTAAATATGCGGTTACTGCACCAGTCTATAATAATATGTGTAGTATGTTTCAAAGGTAGAATTTCGGGACCTTCGTTTCCTCTACAGAGATTTTTATATATAAGTACCTTATGTTTAATTACTATGCACAAAAAAATGTTGGCAGTCACTATTAGGCTGTGTGCCCACGTTGCGTTTTTTAAGGCGGTGTTGCCGCTGCGGAAACGCTTAAAAAACGCTTACAAAACATATTCCATTAATTTTAAATACAATCCGCAATTGCTGTGCCCATGCTGCGTTTTTTTCTGCAGCAGAATCGCATTGCGGAAAAGAACGCAGCATGTTCATTAATTTTGTGGAATCACGCTGTTTCCGCCGCCATAGGATTGCATTGAAATGCTCATTTTACGCATGTGGCCATGCCCATCATGCGTAAAGTGAGCGTTTCATGTGAAGATGGTACCCAGGGTCTGGAGGAGAGGAGACTCTCCTTCAGGCCCTGGGTACCATATTCCTGTTAAAAATAGAATTAAAATAGAAAATAGGGATATACTTACCCTCTATTGGCCCCAGGAGTCCTCCCGATCCTCAGCGGTGCACTCAGCGGCTTTGTTCCCAGGAGTGCTTCGTGCCAAAATGACCTTTGTGACTTCATCAGAGGTCATTCTCGCAATGACTCACTGGGAACGGAACTTGCCGGCAGCGCCACTGAGGACCGGGAACGCCGCTGAGGAGGGGGCCGACAGGAGGTAAGTATATCCATATTTTTATTTTTTATTATTTTTAACATTCTATCTTTGACTATTGATTCTGAATAGGCAGCATCAATAGTAAAAAGTTGGTCACACTGGTCAAGTACTATGCTTGACAAGTGTGACCAAAGTGTCACTTTTCCAAGTGATGCTTCAAATCGCTTGGTAAAGCGCTTGAATTCCGCGAGCTTAGACCGCTTTCTTAACGCTTGTATTTTGTGGGAAAACGCATGCAAATTCTGCATGCGTTTTACCCGTGGCGGGGAGTTGTGGAAATGCTGCGGACAATTCCGCAGAATTTCTGCAACGTGCGCACATAGCCTTACAGATGGAATTACAGAGAAGTGTGGAGCCAGAGCTGTGCTTTATCCCGCCAATGTGCTTATTTTGCTGATCTTATCCTTTATCTAAAAAATCTAACTAAAGCAAAGTAGCTTGTGGGCACCCTGCACTCTAAGCACAAGGGGCACATGTCACGGTGGCCTTTCCCAGATTAAAACCATGAGAGATAGTGATAGTGATGTCTTTTGGAGATACCTTTTAATACATACATGATATTCAAAATCTTTAAAGAAGATCTGGCACTTCCTCAAAAAATTGAGCTAAATATGTTGTAAAAATCTCAGAGCTCCCTTGTTTCTGCCACTCTTTCTAATTTGTGCTGCGTAACTCTTTAAGGATATATTCACAAATTGGGGAGAAACAAAAAAAAAATCCCTCTCTATTAAACCATAAAAAATAACTTTTATTCTATACAATTAAAAGATTAAGGGTGGACAAAAAGTGTAAATTAAAAGATTGTCTCTAATCTTTTTGAAGATTATATTAGTCCTTTGGATACGTTAGTGGATCGCCCGCCAGGGCAGTGGGATACTTGGTGTCTTAAAGGTATGTGTCATGGCGGCAGTGACCCGGTCCATGGCCCTGGGCATCCAATAAAAGGGGGAATATTTACAGGGGATGATAAGAGTTTGTATAGAAGTGTTCATGATGCCACCTGTGGTTTCTGGTCAGAGGTGACCAGCGCTGCAGTGCAGATCCTCTGGGACAGATGGTGTGATGCAGCAGAGTTGGAATAGCTTCCCACAGGTGAAGCTTGTTGTCCCAGGGCAGAGAGATGTTGGAGAGAGTAATGGTGCTGGGGGATGTAGCAGAGCAGAGTGTGTGCCGCAGGAAGAATTGGAGGAGACAGTCGGATGCAGTTTTCAAGGCTTTACTCACAGTTCAGGTGCATGAAGTACAGGTGCCCGCTTGGCGCCACGTCCTCCAGGTGAGGAGTCCAGCCACCTTCCAGGTAGATGGAGAACATCAGTCCAAAGCTCCCTGTCAGTATATGCCTTCCCTGGCCATCTCACTGTGCTGATTCCCACTCCTTCTTCCTTCCCAGCACCTCACAAAGCTGTGTCCCAGTCAGGTAGCTGCGAATCCTGTAGGACAACGTGACCCAGGCGTTTCCTTAATTCTATATAGCTTTCCTTCCCGGAGAAGATGGTTGTGGTTGTGACTGTGACCCCTAAAGTTGTCACAGCTGTCGGCTTGCTAGCTGAGTCCTGTTGTACACTCCACTGTTGTGAATACTCTGGAGGCGACTTCTGAGCTGGGGCTCCCTCCGGTGGTTGCTGAGGGTAATGAACTAATTGCTGAATGGCCTTCAGCTGGCTCTGAATGGTCTGATATAAGTGACCTGAGTTCACATCAGCCTTGCCAGTAATCAATTGTTCTTCCTGGTCTTGCTTGGAGCACAGCTTGCATTCCTGCTCTCATTCAGATAAGTGGTTTGCTGTTTTTTTCCTCTGGTTGGATTTTCCTTGCTGTTTGCTGCCTGCAGTGGACTTCAGCCTGGTCCCCTTTTGGGGTTTGGCGCTGCAATTGTGCTCATTTTGTGTTTGCACTTTTGCTCTGTTCCTTTGTCACTTTTTATTTGCTGAGTAGCTGTGTTTTTCACCAGAGATCTGATTTAGGTGGTAGATTTCGTGTGATCTCAGGTTTTTTGTTAATCAGAAGTGTTGATATTTTTGTCAGGGTTTTTTTGGGTTGCAGTCAGAATTCTTGTCTAACCGCTATTACATGTTTGGGGCTTCCTATTTCTTTGGGGTGCCGGAGAACAAAAAGTCAGAAAAACGTATCTCTAAAAAGGTATAAATTTATTATTGTACCACATTATAAAAAATTAACAAAATATTTTTTATTATTCTAACAATATAGTACAGTCATGGCCAAAAGTTTTGAGAATGACACAAATATTAATTTTTACAAAGTCTACTGCTTCACTTTTTCTAATGGCAATTTGCATATACTCCAGAATGTTATAAAGAGTGATCAGCTTAACAGCAATTACTTGCAAAGTCAATATTTGGCTAGAAAATGAACTTTATCCCCCAAAACACATTTCAACATCATTGCAGCCCTGCCTTAAAAGGACCAGCTAACCTCTTTTCAGTGATTGCTCCATTAACACAGGTGTGGGTGTTGATAAGGACATGGCTGGAGATCAATCTGTCATGATTAAGTAAGAATGACACCACTGGACACTTTAAAAGGAGGCTGGTGCTTGGCATCATTGTTTCTCTTCTGTTAACCTTGGTTATCTCTAAAGAAACACGTGCAGTCATCATTGCAATGCACAAAAATGGCCTAACAGGGAAGAGTATCACAGCTAGAAAGATTGCACCTCAGTCAACAATCTATCGCATCATCAAGAACTTCAAGGAGAGAGGTTCCATTGTTGCCAAAAAGGCTCCAGGGCGCCCAAGAAAGACCAGCAAGCGCCAGGACCGTCTCTTAAAAGTGTTTCAGCTGCGGGATCGGGCGACCAGCAGTGCAGGGCTTGCTCAGGAATGGCAGCAGGCAGGTGTGAGTGCATCTGCATGCACTGTGAGGCGGAGACTCTTGGAGCAAGGCCTGGTCTCAAGGAGGGCAGCAAAGAAGCCACTTCTCTCCAGAAAAAACATCATGGACAGACTGATATTCTGCAAAAGGTACAGGCAGTGGACTGCTGAGGACTGGGGTAAAGTTATTTTCTCTGATGAATCCCCTTTTCGATTGTTTGGGACATCAGGAAAACGCCTCATTCGGAGAAGACAAGGTGAGCGCTACCACCAGTCTTGTCTCATGCCAACTGTTAAGCATCCTGAAACCATTCATGTGTGGGGTTGCTTCTCAGCCAAGGGAATCGGCTCTCTCACAGTCTTGCCTAAAAACACAGCCATGAATAAAGAATGGTACCAGAATGTCCTCCAAGAGCAACTTCTCCCAACCCTCCAAGAGCAGTTTGGCGATCAACAATGCCTTTTCCAGCATGATGGAGCACCTTGCCATAAAGCAAAGGTGATAACTAAATGGCTCAGGGAACAAAACATAGAGATTTTGGGTCCATGGCCTGGAAACTCCCCAGATCTTAATCCCATTGAGAACTTGTGGTCAATCATCAAGAGACGGGTGGACAAACAAAAACCTAAAAATTCTGACAAAATGAAAGCATTGATTGTGCAAGAATGGACTGCTATCAGTCAGGATTTGATCCAGAAGTTGATTGAGAGCATGCCAGGGAGAATTGCAGCGGTCCTGAAGAAGAAGGGTCAACACTGCAAATATTGACTTGCTGCATTAACTCATTCTAACTGTCAATATAAGCTTTTGTTACTCATATGTTTGCAATTATATTTCTGTCTGTTATAAAACATCTGTCAAACACACACATAAAAACCAGAGGGCAGCAGATCATGTGAAAATATAATATTTGTGTCATTCTCAAAACTTTTGGCCATGACTGTGTATATGGATTAATTTACAAAGTGATCCACCAGATTAGTATGATGTATAAAGGACGCACCGGGCACCTACAAAGGACTCAAAATAATGTGTAACGCTGGTAATATATATTATTTCAGATGCTAATACAGAGCCTTTAAATTAGATTTATCCATCACAAAGACCTAGTAATTAGTAAAATGCATTGTGCATCTGCAGCCCATATAGGGATACTAGAAAGACAGGTCTATTTACATGTGATGCCTATTACAAGGAACGAAAGCTCAATGATATATACATCTATCTTTATGGCCAGCGTTAGCCCAAAGAAATCAATAGAAGTCATATAGTAAAGTTTTCACAGGTTAAATTACCCATTGTAGAAGTAGGGGTGTTTCAGCCACGGAGCGTCCCGGACCCTGACTTACGTTTCGCAAGCACTAGGCTCGCTTCCTCAAAGGAAATTTCTTTGGGCTAACGCTGGCCATAAAGATAGATGTATATATCATTGCGCTTTCGTTCCTTGTAATAGGCATCACATGTAAATAGACCTGTCTTTCTAGTATCCCTATATGGGCTGCAGATGCACAATGCATTTTACTAATTACTAGGTCTTTGTGATGGATAAATCTAATTTAAAGGCTCTGTATTAGCATCTGAAATAATATATATTACCAGCGTTACACATTATTTTGAGTCCTTTGTAGGTGCCCGGTGCGTCCTTTATACATCATACTAATCTGGTGGATCACTTTGTAAATTAATCCATATATACTATATTGTTATAATAATAAAAATATTTTGTTAATTTTTTATAATGTGGTACAATAATAAATTTATACCTTTTTAGAGATACGTTTTTCTGACTTTTTGTTCTCCGGCATTTCATGTGTTAATCTAAGTCTGTATCTAGTTGGAATATACCTGGGTAATTAATTATCAAGTCTATTTCTTTGGGGGTTCTGCTACGGGGCAGATAGCTTTCATCTTTCTGCCTTTAGGTGTAGCTATCTCTCCGGCTGTGACGAGGCGTCTAGGATCACCGTAGGTACGCTTCACAGCTACTTCTAGTGTTGCGGTTAGTTTAGGGTCCTGCAATCCTATAGGTTTCAGCCTCTCTGGTGTATTGCTACTTTGCTATTTCTCCTCAGCTACCGAAACATAACACTCCACTAGTCTAGGGGCCGAGTCCCTTCTGCGACCTGGATTCTTCCAGCTGACGTCCGTCAGCCTGGAACGAGCCCCACGGGCAGCCTTCTGCTCAGCCGTGCCTCTGAGAAATCCCTTTTCCCTACAAGGAACCTTCTTTCTTTCTTTCTTTCTATCTGTGAGCAGCTCCTCAGGACCTGGAGCCTGCTGTACATTTCTATCTCTTTCCATCCTCTCCGTACGTGAGGGCTGTCTAACACGTCTTCTTCTTCCTCTAAGGGAAGACTCTCTCTTGCTTCCCTCTAACTTCTGCTCTGACCCACAAGCTCCACCCACCATCTGACACCCTTTCCTAGCTACAGGCTTGCTAGTGGAACTGAGCTAGTGTGTGTGATGGATGCAAGGTTGCCAGAGCCAGGTTTAGTGTCTCCTTCTTACCTGAAAGGTGGAATACCACATCTCTGGCTGAGATGCAGTACATCTGTGGCGACTGGACCCTCAGGGGCGCCACATTAGGACATTTAAATAGGATCACACCTCGGGGTGTCAGCACTTATTGGCTGAATAGGACAAAAATGATTAAAGCACTAGTCCCCCCCAACATGTTTCACTGCAGGTGAGGCTTCATCAGGGGATGGGACAAGGGCATGATGGGATTTCAGATAGTGGTCTCCAAAAGCAACAAACGTGAATATCTTTGCAATGAAGTGATGCAATGCAAAATGGATACTTCACACTATACCTTGGAAATCAAGGTCCCAGAGTCTGGAGGAAGAATGGAGAGACAGAAAATCCAAGCTGCTCGAGGTCTAGTGTGAAGTATCCACAATCAGTGATGGTTTGGGGAGCCATGTCAACTGCTGGTGTAGGTCCACTGTGTTTTATCAAGACTAAAGTCAGCGCAGCCGTCTGCCAGGAATTTTAAGAGCACTTCATGCTTCCTTCTGCCAACAAGCTTTTTGGAGATGGAAATTTCATTCTCCAGCAGGACTTAGCACCTGCCCACACTGCCAAAAGTACCAATACCTGGTTTAAAAACAACAGTATCACTGTGCTTGATTGGCCAGCAAACTCGACTGACCTTAACCCCATAGAGAATCTATTGGGTATTGTCATGAGGAAGATGAGAGACACCAGACCCAACAATGCAGACTAGCTGAAGGCTGCTATCACAGCAACCTGGGCTTCCATAACCCCTCAGCAGTGCCACAGGCTGATCGCCTTCATGCCACGCCGCATTGATGCAGTAATTGATGCAAAAGGAACTCTAACCAAGTATTGAGTGCATTTACTGAACATACATTTCAGTAGGCCAACATTTCGGATTTTGAAATCATTTTTTCAAGCTGTTGATATAAAGTATTTTAAATTACTGAGATAATGACTTTTGGGTTTTCATTGGCTGTAAGCCATAATCATCAACATTATCAAAAATAAACACTTGAAATAGATCATTCTGTTTGTAATGACTCTATATAATATATGAGTTTCACTTTTTGTATTGAAGAACTGAAATAAATTAACTTTTTGATGATATTCAAATTTTCTGAGATGCACCTGAATATACGCATAATCCAGAAAAATTATATCCAGAGTCCTCATGAAATCAATAAATATAAATGTAATGCAACTGTTCCATTTCTATTTATTGAAGCCCTGTTGAATACATTTTTAGGATATTATTTATATCTTAGTCATTTTTATACAGTTTTACTCAATGCCATGACCTACAGGGAAATCTACATATTTTTTAAAATCTTAGATCATTGTCATTCATTGGAGGGATTAACAAGTGCCGGTACTTGTTTTGCATTCATTCTAATTTTTGGACTCTTTGGATGTAAGGGTATACCTGAGCACTATGGTCCATTTGATCTGGGTAGTATTTTTAGTGACACCCATATCTTCGGTCATTTTTAAATACAAGAGTATAACATTAAGCAGAAGGTTATGTATTACAGCGGAGACACAACTCACCCTCTGTTTAGCGCTGTGACGAATAAGCGGATTTAAGTCATCTCTAAGCTTAAGATGAGCTTTGGGTTTAGTTCTCACCGGGGATTTGGTGATTTCAGGCTGTCCTTTTTGTCTCCTTACCAGCCTGGAAAGCTCTGCATGGATTGCCTTAAAGGAAACATTCATTATATTAGTCATAGTGTGTTCGGAAGCATGAAAATCATAATGTCCAGAGACTATTGCTTGTTCATCGAATGATCTACCCAATTGCTTAATAGATCTCAAAAATATTTCCATGACACAAACTCTGGCTTTATCATTATCATTCAGATCAACATGGAAAGATTGCTAGATATATTTTTGTGATACTGCATATTGGTCCTGAACATTTTTATGCTCTATCATTCTAATGTATGCGGCATTAAATGTTTATATGGACCAGATCCATCCTATCTACTGCCCGTACCTCCACATGCACAAGTGCTATGCTGTGTTTCTGATAAATGTTATCTATAGGAATTCATACAATGCTAAGACTCTAAGTATACCCATGCATATGGTTTGTGCCATTAAGTCAACGTCACACTTATTAGTCAGGTTACTGTTTTTGGAAAGAGTCCAAAGAGTGACAAATTAAGCTTTTGATTTCTCGCAAAAATGAAATGTTTAAAGTACAACAAAAGGTGAAAAGTGTGTTTACCAGGCAATAATTAAAGTTCTCATTTGTTCACCTCATCAAACAGAGCGCAAGGAACCAGTAAGCTTCCAGGACAGCACTTTAGCTTCTGAAAGCTATGAGTATGTCGCAGTATATATTTGCTTACTGTTTGCATATACTAGCGATATAAACCATTGCTGCTAAGAAAATGCGCTTACATGGATCTCGCAATCTAATTTCCCTGTCTCAAGCACTCCTTTACATTGGCAGATGAATCACTTGCAGCAAGTGTCAATCAATGATATTGCTAATCAGCGCTCGTTTACTACCCTTACGAGTTGCAATTACCGTAATGGTTTTGTACAAAAATCATTCTTGCAATCATTCATTTCCCCCTTTACATACAGTTTACATTATAGTCTGCACGGAGGGATGTGATGCTGACAAGTGAGTTACATATCTGCAAAAAAGAATATTTATTTCTTGAGACCAAAGTAATGCCTCTGGATTATGTGCACTGTAATGTAACGTTATGCACAAAATATGGAACAATAGATGAGCGAACTATCATTTGTTATTCGCTGGGCAGGTTTACAGCAGAAAATGAAACAGAAAGGATATCCATCGGCGCCGTCATTTGTGTGATCATCGCAATTTGTAAAAGTCTCTTAAAAGGAATCTATCAGCAGGTTTTTTTGCTATTTAATCTGTAGAAGCAGAGAGCCTGATTCCAGCAAAGTGTCACTTATTACATTGTGTGTTGTAATTTCTATACAATCAGTGTTTTATTAGCAAGAGATTATCAGTGCCTGACTAGGTCTCACTTTGATTGCCTGTGATTACATTTTATTGCAATGTTACGGTGGCTGAAAAAACGTAATTCTGGCATTTTTTTTTTCTCATTACGCCATTTACCAATCCGATTAATTTACTTTACATTTTGATAGACGGGACATTTCTGAACGCAGCGATACCAAATATGTGTATTTTTTATTTTTTAATTGTTTTTTAATTGTTTTATTTTGAGTGGGGCTGTGAAGCTGCGATAATCCGATCGCCTGTGCTACACTTGTCAGGGCTTCAGCTATAATGCCTCAGATAGACCAGACCTTGGGTACCTGCAAGCCGGGTCCGGAACTGAAAGGGCTGCATCCTCTGTTTCTGGGGGAAGCCTGAGAGAGGCGGACCTTCTAGCAGAATGGGCTCTGAGAACATCAGGAGGAGATCTCCCCTGAGCTTCGTAGGCTAGACTTATTGTGGATCTGATTCACCAGCCGATTGTGGATTTTGCTGCCTTCTTGCCTTTATTTGGACCCCCGTACGGTACCAATAAATTTTTGCCTCCAACCCACTGTTGCTTTTAGGTATTTGAGCACTGTCTCCCTAACGTCTAGGTTATGATAGGTTCTCTCTTTCAGGTTTCTAGGGTGTTAGCAGAATGAGGGAAGAACAACTTCCTGATTTATATTTGAGTCTGAAACAACTTTAGGGAGAAAAGCTGGGTCGAGCCTCAAAACTAAACAGTCTTCAAACACTCGCAAATATGGGTCCTGGATGGATAGGGCCTGTAATTTCCCTGGCCTCTTTGGTGACGTAATAGCCACTAAGAATGCAGAGAGCTTGCTGATCTTGAGAGAGAACTTGCTGATCTCCATGTCCTCTGATAAGTCGTATGGTCGCTTACACAGAGTATTAAGGACCAAGGTAAGGTCCCATGGTGGCACCGACCTCCGTATCAAAGGCTTCAGCCTTTGTACAGCTTTGAAGAACCTAGCTATCCAGGGGTGTAAGGACAGAGCCGAGTCAAAGAATACACTGAGGGCCGAGATCTGCACTCTCAGGGTACTGGGTCTAAAGCCTTTTTAAATCCTGCCTGTAGGAAGTCAAGAATCTTAGGGATGTCTGGATAGGCAATATCTATTGACGCTTCTCCACAATAACTGCAGAATCATTTCCAAATCTTGCTGTAAATGGCGGAGGTCACTGGTTTCCTACTTGCTTGAATCGTGCAGATCACCTCATCAGATAGACCTCTGGACTTCAGGACCTCCCGTTCATGATCCAGGCTGCGAGTTAGAGAGCGCCCGGGTTGTGATGGACGACTGAGCCTTGGTGGAGGAGATCTTCCCTCCCTGGTAGTAGGATGGGGTCTTCCCTCGACATCTTCCTCAGCAGAGGAAACCAGGACTTCCTTGGCCAGAAGGGTACTACTAAGATAACCGTTGCCCCTTCTTTGTGTATCTTCCTGAGGATTCTCGGGATCAGAGGAAGAGGTAGGAATGTGTATAAGAGGCCTTCTTACCATGACTGGGATAGAGCATCGAGCCCCGCTGAACCGTCCAGAGGATTTAAGGAAAAAAATGTTCTGATTTTTGCATTTTCTCTGTTGGCGAACAGATCGACGTCTTGTTTACCCCAGCGTTGGCACAACCTGTTGAACACCTTGTCGTTCAATTCCCATTCTCTGGTGGTTACTTTCTTCCTGCTCAGAAAATCCGCCACCTGGTTGTTGGCTCCCTCTAGATGTACTGCTGAGACGGATAGGACAGATTTTTCTGCCCATGTGAAGATCCGTTTTGCCAGCCGCTGAAGTTCCGGATGCTTTGGACCTTCTTAGTGACGCAGAAATGCCACCACCGTTGTGTTGTCTGACAAGATATTTATGTGGTTGCCTTTGACCAGGGACCAAACTTGGAGAAGCACTTTCCACGCTGCATATAACTCTCTGAAGTTCGATGACTTGGCTCTTATATCTGTGCCCAATCTCCTTGGAAGTATCTCCCTTTCACATGACCGCCCCAGCCTAGCTGACTTGCATTGGTGGTGATGATGACGCACGGGGAGAGAATCCATGGAACGCCAGCCTGGAGGTTTTCCGAACAGTCCACCAATGCAGAGACTCCTTCACCCGTAGAGATAGGGGCATTCCTTTGTCCAGCGAGAACTGACTTCTGTCCCATGTTGATAGGACCACCCTCTGCAGTTCCAAGGAGTGGAACTGACTCCATCTAACAAAGGGGATGCAAGCTGTCATCAGTCCCAGAATCTTCATCGCTTCTTTGATAGAGCAGCTGTTTCTTGCGAAGTGGTGAATCCTTTTTACTATCCCCATCTGTTTGTCTTCTGGTAAAAAGGATGTTCGTAAATGGGGGTCTAGCCAGACCTCCAAAAATCTTTTCTTCGGTTCTGGGACCAAGTTTGACTTCTCCCAGCTTATGACCCATCCTAGATTCTGCAGCGTGGAGATTGTCAGATGTCAATCGGCCCTGAGCTGTTCTTTGGAATTGGCCCCTATTAGGAAAGTTGCCTAAATAAGGTATAATTGTGATGTCGCGATTTCTCAGATAGGTGACCACTTCTACCATTAGTTTGGTAAACACCCTGGGGGCTGAAGCTAGGCCGAAGGGAAGGCACCGAAACTGGAAGTGACTGATCTTCCCCCAAACTCCCAAGGCAAACCTCAGATATTTCTGATAGAACTCGTGAATCAGAACGTGATAGTATGCACTTTTCAAATCCAAAGTGCACATCACCATATTCTTGTCTATTAGGGGTATTGTGGACCTTATGGACTCCAGCTTGAATCTCTTGTATCTGACGTATTTGTTTAGAGGCTTGAGATGTATTATTGTCCTGGTTTCTCCTGAAGGCTTCTTTATCGAGAAGAGGCTTGAGTAATGGCCTCTGCCCTTCTCCTGAGCGGGAATCGGGACTATAGTCCCAATTCTCAGGAGTTCCTGGATGTCCGACCACATTGAGGAGGTTGAGGGAAGGCAGGGGTTGGTTATTACGAACTTTTCTGGAGGTAGACGAGCGAACTCTATCTTGAAACCCTGGGAGAGGTCTGCAATACCCATGGTTTTTGAGCTACCTGTTCCCAGGCTCCCAGGGACCACCTTAGCCGACCCTCTATTCGGACGACGTCATTTTATGCGCGAGTCTGAGCCTGAGCCTGAAAAGATGGAATCTCTACCCTTCCCTCCTTTGGGGTAACTCCATCTACCCGTCTTCCCCTTTCCCCTGTAGATTGACTTCTAACTAGGCTGGAGCCTACGAAAGGGCTGATATTTCCTTGTCCTCTCTTCCGGGAACCCTTTCTTTTTATCTGAGGCTTTTTCTAGAATGTCGTCTAGAATGGGCCCAAACACTTTACCCCCTGAGAAGGGAATGGCGCAAATTTTATTCTTAGATTGGGTGTCTCCAGATCAGGTCTTTAGCCAAATAGCCCTTCTAGCTGCGTTGGATAATGTCCCGTTCCTGGCTGCGAATCGTACTGACTCAGAAGATGCGTTAGCCATAAAACCGGTCGCTAGCTTTAGGAGAGGCAGGGATTTCAGAATAGTGTCTCTGGGAGTCTTGACTCTTAAATGCTCTTCCAAGTTGTCCACCCATAGGTGCATAGAGCGGTCCACTGATGTAGTGGCAATGTTGGCCCGTATTATGGCTGCCGAAGTCTCCCAGGTTCTTTTCAGAAGTCCATCTGCTTTCCGATCCATAGGATCCTTCAGACTGGAAGAGTCCTCAAACGGGATAGTGAAGTCTCTCGGGATCACCAGTCTCTTTTCGGCGTCTTCCCATTCCGCCAGGATCATGGAGCGGATGTGGGCATTCATAGGGAACACTCTACTCATCTATGAACGTAGACAGCGAACATCTCGTACTGAATAGAGCGGCCTTTCGGGGTTTCCTCTACTTGTATAGTATCACGCACAGCACGGAGGAGTTCATCTGTGTCCTCGGATGAAAAGAGGTACCGCTTCCCCCTTCCGGAGGGTTGATAAGGGTTTCCCACTCCACCTGGTCAAAACCCTCTGATACATCGTCTTCCGAAGATATGTCAGATTCCCTCCGTCTCTTCCGAGAACCCTGAGGTTCCGACTGCGTGATCTGGAGATATCCCAGGCCCGAGATAGAAGCCTGGACCTCCTGCCTTATGATGGATCTCATATTGTCCATTAAGGAGGCTTGTTCCTTTCTGACAATTTTCGCCATACAGTCCTCACAGAGATGCTTCTGCTAGGTCTTGGGTAGCTTGGCCGTACAGATGGGGCATTTCTTATTTTTCCCCAATTCCTTGCTATCCTTTTAGCAGCTGTCACGGCAGGTTTCTCCCCTTAGAATACATAGAGTACAGGCTATGTGTTTCTAAGTGTGGGGAAGGGGTTAAAGGTGGTAATGTTTTTAGAAGCTTACTCACCTGCCCCTGGCTTTGCTCTGAGCCAGTCTCTGTTTTAGTGAGATCCTCCATCCTAACTAATAGAAACAGTCCCTGTATTACAGTAGGGCAGCCTGCACAATGCAAATAACCCTATTTATACAATACCCTCCTGAAGAGCCGGCCTCCTGGAACGCTGACCATGACCCGGAAGTCCTTTGGCCGGCCTGTAGAGGTAACGCTGCTGCGGTGTACTGATGCCGGCCGTGACCCTGAAGCAGAGGGGACGTGGTCAGAAGTGCGCATGGGGATCCTCTGGTGGAGTGCACGCTGGAAGGCACGTCGCCCGTGGGGAGGAGGCAGCTGGAATACTGCCCCGAGGGCTACCGCATGCTGGAGGCAGTGTACTGGTGCTGGCTGGACCCGGAAGACAGGGGGGATCGGGCTGGAAGTGCGCATGGGGATTCCCCACTGGAACGCACGCCGCCCACGGGGAGGAAGCCTGGAGGCATTGCATCCTGAGCCGAGATCCCCCAGGCACGGGGGAAGCGGCTTGAACCTTAGGAACAGCGCTACACTGAGGTAGGCTGAGGGACGCTTCAGGAGGGGTGTCAGTCGCAGATCACTTGACAGTAGGAAGGGATCCTAGCCGATCTGCCCAGTACGGTCAGGGGTAGGAGCTCCTCTAGTCATTTCTATCCTCCGTGGGACAGGAAAAAACACTGGAGGGTGGTAAGGGGAGGGTCCTTTTAACTTCTCATTGTTTCCTGTCCCAATGAGGATAAGAAGTACGTCCTCCATGGTGCTGTCAGGTGGTGAACTGGAAATGTTGCTTCAGACCGAAATTTTTCATTTTCACAAAACATAACAGCAGAAAATGGATGATACAATTTGTTGTGTAATTTCTTCTGAGCACGCTGATACCTCATGTGTGGTGAAAATCTACTGTTTGGGAACACAACATTCTTGGACGGGAAGGATTTACTCCAATTTACTTTTGGAGTGAAAAATTGATGGGAATAGATATCGCATTTGCAGAGCCCCTGATGTGCCTAAATAGTAGAAACCTCCCACAAGTGACCATATTTTGGAAACCACCCCATTCAAGGAACTTACTTAGAGGTGTGGTGAGTACCGTAAACCCACAGTGGCTTCAAAGAATGTTATATCTTTGAGCTGTGAAAATGAAAAAAATACATTTGTCCCGCAATAATTTTGCTTCACACAAAAAATTTTCATTTTCACAAGGGTAACAGGAGAAAATAGACCATACAATTTTTTGTGCAATTTACACTGATACCCAATATGAGGTGTAAAACTACTGTTTGGGAGCACAGTAAGGCTCAGAAGCAAAGATGTGTCAATTGAATTTTGCACAATTTTGGCTACAATAAATTATGAATGTCTTGTTACGTTTGGAGAGCCTCTGACATGCCAAAACAGCAGAAACCCCCACAAATGACCCATTTTGAAACTACACCTCTTGAGGAATTCATCTAGGGGTGTAGTAAGCATTTTTAAATCTCAGGTGATTCACAGAGTTATGTAACATTGGGCTGAGTCAATGGAAAATGACCCCATACATGGTCAAGAGCTACTTTTGAGGCACAGTGGGAAACTCAGAAGGGAAGGAGCACCATATTGGAGTTCGATTTTGCTGGAATGGTTTGAGGGTGCCATGTCACATTGGCAGAGCCTCTAAGGTGCCAGAACAACAGAATCCCCCATAAATTACCCCATTTTATAAGCTATACCTCTCAATGAATTCATCTACAGATATAGTGAGCATACTGACTCAACATGTGCCTCTCATAATTTTATACCATTAGGCGGTGAAGAAAGAGTAATTTTATTTTTACCACCAAAATGTTGTTGTAGCCCCAAGTTTTTTATTTTTATAAGAGCTAATAGGGAAAATGCATCACATAGTTTGTTGTGCAATTTCTCCTGAATGTGCTAATACCCTACATGTAATTAGAAACTACTTTTCAGGCACAGTTGAAAGCTGAGAAGGGAATGAGCTCCATGTTGTAGTGCAGATTTAGCCGTTATGCTTTGCGTGTGCCATAACCCACTGGGAGAACCCTTAAGGTGCCAGAACAGGAGAACCCCCCCATAAGTTATCCCATTTTAAAAACAACACATCTCAATGAATTCATCTAAGGATGCAATGATCATATTAACACAATGGGTGTGTCAAAGAATTTTCTACCATTGGGTAGTGAAGAAAAAATGATTAAATTTTTTCCACAAAAATTTTTCTTTAGCCCCAGATTTTACATTTTCACACTGGGAAATTGGTTAAAATGCCACCAAGATTTATCACACAATTTCTGCTGAATGTGGCAATACCCCAAATGTGGCTGTACAGTACTGCTTAGCCACACGGTACAACTTGGGAGGGAAGGAGCGCTATTTGATTCCTAGAGAACAAATTATTGCAGAATAGTTTGAGGACTCCATATACAGAGCCCCTAAGTTTCAAAACGGCAGAATTCCCCCTCAAGTGACCCCATGTTGGAAATTACACCCCTATGGGAATTAATCTACAGGTGTAGCGATGATTTTGACACCATGTGTGTTTTCCAGAAACAAGCATTAGTGTATGTTTCTGAGTGAAAATTGCAAATCTGCCATTGTAGTGAACAGTATGTTGTAATGACCAGTACATTACAGTGACCGTATATTGTAGTGCCCGTATATGTTAGTGCCCACACCTCGTGCTTCTGGAAACATGCACCTGTAAAGTAAGTATGCTCTCATCGCTACAGAAATGCATGTGAACTATAAATGTGGTTTAGACACACTGTAGGGCTCAGAGGGAAGAGGGACATTTGGATTTGGGAGAGCATAATTCACTAGATTTCATTGGTGGGTGATGAGCCATTCGCTTTTCCAGAACCTTTTTACTACCAGTAACATGCAAGCCCCCTATATTTCCATCAACAGAAGACAGACCTGGGTGTGGACTTTCTTTTTTTGTGGATTGAGTTGAAGCTTTTATTAGACACATTTTAAATAACATTTTGGTCACATTTATCCAGCACACTACTTTGAGTACTTACATCAGGGCCTACATCTAAATCTCTCAATGACATGATTCAGATGAAACCCCAAAAGAATCCATTCACTATAATGAGGCAACTGAGTTACTCTGAACTCCATTTGGCCTCTGTTCAGCTGTGATCTTCTATTCAGAGATGCACAAAACTGTCCGCTCTTTTATGCACGCTTAAAAACATAGACATGACCGCTTCACCAACCAGAAGTCATCCACAGTGACTCCATCTACCTCATTATAGGAAATCTTCTGCCAGGGGTTCCGTCTGAATCAGGTATTTCAGAGATTTACACGGAAAAGTGTAAGCGCTCCACATACAGCGCAAGATACATGTGCGCTGAGCCTTACTGCCATCTTTGGGAGGCAGAATGAAAAATTCAATAGCAGGTAAAAAATTGGTTTTATTTATTTTTTACAGCATTCTTCGTAAGGTTTAAGTGATTAAACTACTTTTAATTTTCGTTTCGATGCAATTACAGCATACTAGATTTATACAAATTTTTTTTGTTTGGCTGCTGTCACACACTAAAAGACACTGTGGAGACACAGCAGTGCATCTTAATTACCTAGACTATTATTTTTAGCAAACCAAGAAAAATAGACTGTTATCTGTATGTTGGCTTTTGAGTTTATGTGTTGGTCAAGAAAACAGACTTTTGCTTGTAATATTGGCTTGTATTGTGGTCCTCGATGACTAGTCATGTTTACTGATATACTAATTAATCATTCTCTAGGCCAGGTATTTTGTTGATTTTAAAAACTGATGAGGAAAATCTACGCAAATAGATTACATAATCAAACAATACGACTTGGTCATCACCATTCTTCCCCTTATCTGTGATGCTGGATTGAAGGATACTTGTTAAACATAAAAAGAGGTGATATGCCTCTCTGACAGACAGAGACTCAGAGACAGAGAGACAGAGAGAGAAAGCCAGAGATTCTGCCAAGACAGCCATACATCAAAAGGACCAGAGACTATACACCAGCCAATACATCATGGTTCCATCACGAGGGACACGGATCTATCATTCTACAGGAAACAACCTAGGGGTTCTCTGCCCCGGTTGAAAGAATACAGATCTGCTCCATTGACCATCACTGAACCATGGCTACATTTGGAGAAAGCCAGTATTGGGACCCTGCGGTCACCTGACTCCATGGAGATGTTCAGAGAAACCAGGTTGTGACATTCGGGTCAACTGGCCTTGTACCTGAATGGACTGTCATCTCCCTATGCTTGTCGTTACCTCCTCTCTGTGTGCGTGCCACAGGTGGGGTAGCCGACCCTGGGAGCTCTGCGATTATCCTGGCGAGTCAGCGGAGGGGTGAGACTTTGTAATGTGCACCATCTTAGGGTATTTTGCTGGGATGTGTTATCTGCCTGTTTTGTGGTTCAATAAAGCATTGCCACACTGTTTTACCCTCACCCTGTGTTGTCTGAGTAGCGTTATGCCCACGCTAAAGTTAGAGCAGGCCATCGGCAGGACGATCCCTGGTCCATGCAGTTCCGGCTAGTGGACCTGGGCACCTGCCGACCCCCGTGTCTCCACAGACACTTTTTATCGGATTGCCATTTTTTGAGAGCTATCATCTCCGACAGCACCCAGATGTAACCAATGTACAGAGTAACTGTAACCATTACCACTGCAGCACCATACGCTGTTTAGTGGCAGCTTCCAGGTACTGCAGCTCATATACAAAAGGATATAAAAGCAGTGGAAAACCCCTTCAAGTCCTCACAATCCTCAAAATCACAGGAATAATATAAAATGATGATCAATTAGCATAAAGGTCATAGATCCTTAGCAACACAAGAAACACCAATAGTGGCAAGTAGAACCTCTCTATTAGGGCTCATTCACACGACTATATTGTCTGTACAAGTGCTGTCCGTGCAAAAAATGGTCTATGGTTGCACAAAATAAATTGGATGCTTTACAGAGACACAGTATAGCATCTGATTTTTACAGATACATTGCAATTCTATAACGTAGAGAACTGTAAATGGTCTTGTAAATGATTAATGGTTGCTCCTGAAAAAATGTTGGAATATGGTTGGTGCAACAACTCCATTCCTGTCTATGAGTGTTTAGCTGCTAGATTTGTATGCTTTTTATAAAGATGTCAAGTGAGAAAAAAAATCGTCCACGTTTCTGGATGAAACTCTGAACAAGTTTTTATATGCTCGTGTGCACCTGCCCTTATAGAAAGCAAAGATCTACTACCAAGAGCAGTTTATGTTCTGGAGGACCCTGCATTTCTGTGTGTTGAGCAAATGACTCATTGAATTCAATTATACAGTTCATAATTCTTCAGCACCGCTGTAGGGGATGTACCAGTGTCTATGACCACCTAAGAATGCTCTCAAGCTGTAGCTTGTCAAATAAACGTGTCATGTTCTTAGAGATCCTTAAAATGAACCTGTCACATTGTACAAGCAGTCAGTTCAATGCACAGCATGGTATAGGACAGTGATGGCAAACCTTTTAGAGACCAAGTGCCCAAACTGCAATCCAAAACACACTTATTTTTTGCAAAGGGCCCTGAATACTGAGGTTTTAGATTAGAAAGACAACTCATACATTAGCACACTATAGAGTCAATATCAAAGAGCTTGTAAGCGCTGCACTCCAAGCCTAAGATACTAGCCACCAATTGTAGTGAAGGTCTGTTCTTGAGAATGGAGAGGATTTTTAATCAAAAGTAAAATTGCAAAGTTGTTTGTTTTTACAACCTCTTTGCAATTGTAACGCTTTATCATGATGACAACAAACCCTTTAAGGCAGGGATATCAAACTCAAGTACACAGAGGGACAAAGTTAAAAGCTTGAATAAAGTTGCAGGCCAATCTTGATATTTGTTAAAAAAATGTCTACAATTGAGGAAGTTTTTCCTTATCAAATAAAACGATTAACTTTTGAAATTATAGTGGAATAATATAATATTTTATGTCACAGCAGTAAAAAGCAAATGGCCCCATGACCTAATTTAAATATGTAATAACACAGGATAAAAAACCTTGAACAAAAAAGATAATAAAGTATGATGCAAACAAAAGTGCTCCCAAACACAGTATGATACCCCCATAGTGAACTCTTCCACACGCACATTATGAAGACCCAACTGTACCCACTCCCTCAGTTCCCACAACAAAGAATGGTGACCCCATCACAGTATGACTCTCCAACTGTAATCCCCACCCAGCCTTTCATACAGTATAACAGGCACATAAAGTCCTCCATACAGTACAATGGCTCCACATAGATCTCCATAAAGTATAATGGCTCCACATAGTCCTCTATATAGTGTAATGGCCCCCACATAGTCCTGCATAAAGTGTAATGTGCCCCACATAGTACTTCATGCAGTATAATGGCCCCACATAATGCTCCATACTGTATAATGGCCTCACATAGTGCTCCATACTGTATAATGGCCTCACATAGTGCTCCATACTGTAGAATGTAAGTCTGCAAGGACAGGGTCCTCTCCCTCTGTACCAGTCTGTTATTGTAAATTTGTTTACTTTAAACGATATCTATAACTTTGTATGTAAACCTTTCTCATTTACAGTACCATGGAATTAGTGGCGCTATATAAATAAATAATAATAATGGCCCCACGTGATGCGCCATACTGTATAATGGTCCCACATGATGCTCCATAGATTATAATGGCCCCACAAAGTGTTTCATACTGTATAATGTGTCCTAATTAGTGATGAGCGAATGTGCTGGGGTAACGTGCTATCTGAGCATGCTCGAGTGTTATCCGAGTATCTTGTACATGCTCGCATAATATATTTGAGTCCCTGCAGCTGCATGTTTTGTGGTGGTAAACAACTGTAACACATGCAAGGATTGCCAAACAAACAGGCAATCCAAGATACTCGGATAACACCCGAGCATGCTCGGATAACACGTTATCTGAGCACGTTCACTCATCACTAGTTCTAATGTTATTGCCAATATAGGGGCATAAAACATTTTTTAAAGTTGTAAAATGTTTGTGCAACCTAAAGTTGTGCATTTTTTTGGGTGTTTTCATGCCAGTCCTGGCCAGCTGTGCCTTAGTGGGCAGAGTATAGGTTGGACAACCGTGGCGGTGCCTTCCCAGCCAATTCATGAACAGTTATACTATTTTAGTAGTGTGACTCACTCCAGAAGTGCTACTCCAGTTCCTGACTGGATCAACATTTCTGGTGATGTGTGTACAATGCCAGTAACAATGAATCAAGCTCAGAGTGTTTGTAAATGGAAAAAGAAAACAGCTCTAGAACAGAGAATGCATGGACACAGAATGGTATAGAAAGAGAGCGTCCCTCACCTGCAAGAACTTCCAGCCTACAATGGAAAGGGGAAGCGATGGTAGTGAGGGTAGAAACTGTTTTTTCAAATAGGTGGGTTTATGAGTAAATTTTGATTGTTTGAAGCGTGGGAGAGAGCAAGCTCCTGTGTATGGGGGGATGCATGGGAGAAATCATGGAGATAATGATGTTAATGGAAGACAAGAAGAGGGTGTGCAAGGACTGGAAAGTACAAATGGGATGATATTGACAGATTTTAAAATGTGTGGAGGGGGACAGTTTGTAGGCTGCTCTACATGTCATGATTAAGAGCAATGAAATAAAGTCCAGCTCACCAGTTATGACATCCCAGGAATCGGAGCACGGAACCGTTGTGTCAGAACGTGAAACATGGCAAAATGGAAAAAAAATTCAGCTCCACGATAAAGTGAAAAAAAGCAATTCTTTATTCACTTGATAGTTCAAGCATAGAGGATAAAAGTATCAGCATAGATAGTGGCAAATGATGCGTTATCAACGCGTTTATGGTGTCTCAGCACCATTAGTCATTGACTGCTATCTATGCTGATACTTTTATCCTCTATGCTTGAAATATTAAGTGAATAAAGGATTGCTTTTTTTCCACTTTATTGTGGAGCTGGATTTTTTTTCCATTTTGCCATGATTAAGAGCAGCCTGGCCTGTACTTCTTTGTCATACAGGGGTTAGAAATAAACCAATACAGATTTTACGCCAATTATGAGAAATAAACTTTACATTATAGATTAGCATCTGTATGTGTATCAAAACAAGAAAAGTGCTTTCAATATTAAAGTAGTCCTTATTTTATTCAATATATATATATATATATATATATATATATATATATAAATATACAGTATATATATATATACACAGTACAGACCAAAAGTTTGGACACTCCTTCTCATTCAAAGATTTTTCTGTATTTTCATGACTATGAAAATTGTAGAATCACACTGAAGGCATCAAAACTATGAATTAACACATGTGGAATTATACATTACACTTTACAAAAAAGTGTGAAACAACTGAAAATATGTCTTATATTCTAGGTTCCTCAAAGTAGCCACCTTTTGCTTTGATTACTGCTTTGCACGCAGAAAAGGTGAACGGATGGACTCTACATGCCTATTTCCCACCGTGAAGCATGGAGGAGGAGGTGTGATGGTGTGGGGGTGCTTTGCTGGTGACACTGTTGGGGATTTATTCAACATTGAAGGCATAATGAACCAGCATGGCTATCACAGCATCTTGCAGCGGCATGCTATTCCATCCGGTTTGCGTTTAGTTGGACCATCATTTATTTTTCAACAGGACAATGACCCCAAACATACAAAAAAAGGCTGCACTCTATCATACTAAAGCATGACAATATGGAATACATGAAATTTGGAATAGCAATATGGCTTTGGAATATAAGGAAAAATTTGAGACGCTTAGTATAAACATTTGGCCAAACATTTTGAAGCCCACCAACCATCGTCAAGGTGGTCTCAATACTGGTGAGTCCCTAACCTAATGTGAACATACCTCTATTGGGCTGATATCTGAATTTCTGGGTGAATATGCACCTCTGTCAGCAATGCCTGCATTTATGGGTAAAGTAGGGACCTGGTGTAATTAAAATCACCACCTGGTGGGGGCGGAGTGCTCGGTCAGCAAGCTAACATACAATAGACAAAAAAACCTGACTGGCACTTCCAGACTAATGTGAACTAGGTGCAAGCCAAGGGAAGCTACCCCCATGTAAAACATACAAAAAAAGGCTGCACTCTATCATACTAAAGCATGACAATATGGAATACATGAAATTTGGAATAGCAATATGGCTTTGGAATATAAGGAAAAATTTGAGACGCTTAGTATAAACATTTGGCCAAACATTTTGAAGCCCACCAACCATCGTCAAGGTGGTCTCAATACTGGTGAGTCCCTAACCTAATGTGAACATACCTCTATTGGGCTGATATCTGAATTTCTGGGTGAATATGCACCTCTGTCAGCAATGCCTGCATTTATGGGTAAAGTAGGGACCTGGTGTAATTAAAATCACCACCTGGTGGGGGCGGAGTGCTCGGTCAGCAAGCTAACATACAATAGACAAAAAAACCTGACTGGCACTTCCAGACTAATGTGAACTAGGTGCAAGCCAAGGGAAGCTACCCCCATGTAAAACATACAAAAAAAGGCTGCACTCTATCATACTAAAGCATGACAATATGGAATACATGAAATTTGGAATAGCAATATGGCTTTGGAATATAAGGAAAAATTTGAGACGCTTAGTTCACATTAGTCTGGAAGTGCCAGTCAGGTTTTTTTGTCTATTGTATGTTAGCTTGCTGACCGAGCACTCCGCCCCCACCAGGTGGTGATTTTAATTACACCAGGTCCCTACTTTACCCATAAATGCAGGCATTGCTGACAGAGGTGCATATTCACCCAGAAATTCAGATATCAGCCCAATAGAGGTATGTTCACATTAGGTTAGGGACTCACCAGTATTGAGACCACCTTGACGATGGTTGGTGGGCTTCAAAATGTTTGGCCAAATGTTTATACTAAGCGTCTCAAATTTTTCCTTATATTCCAAAGCCATATTGCTATTCCAAATTTCATGTATTCCATATTGTCATGCTTTAGTATGATAGAGTGCAGCCTTTTTTTTGTATGTTTTACATGGGGGTAGCTTCCCTTGGCTTGCACCTAGTTCACATTAGTCTGGAAGTGCCAGTCAGGTTTTTTTGTCTATTGTATGTTAGCTTGCTGACCGAGCACTCCGCCCCCACCAGGTGGTGATTTTAATTACACCAGGTCCCTACTTTACCCATAAATGCAGGCATTGCTGACAGAGGTGCATATTCACCCAGAAATTCAGATATCAGCCCAATAGAGGTATGTTCACATTAGGTTAGGGACTCACCAGTATTGAGACCACCTTGACGATGGTTGGTGGGCTTCAAAATGTTTGGCCTAATGTTTATACTGAGCGTCTCAAATTTTTCCTTATATTCCAAAGCCATATTGCTATTCCAAATTTCATGTATTCCATATTGTCATGCTTTAGTATGATAGAGTGCAGCCTTTTTTTGTATGTTTTACATGGGGGTAGCTTCCCTTGGCTTGCACCTAGTTCACATTAGTCTGGAAGTGCCAGTCAGGTTTTTTTGTCTATTGTATGTTAGCTTGCTGACCGAGCACTCCGCCCCCACCAGGTGGTGATTTTAATTACACCAGGTCCCTACTTTACCCATAAATGCAGGCATTGCTGACAGAGGTGCATATTCACCCAGAAATTCAGATATCAGCCCAATAGAGGTATGTTCACATTAGGTTAGGGACTCACCAGTATTGAGACCACCTTGACGATGGTTGGTGGGCTTCAAAATGTTTGGCCAAATGTTTATACTAAGCGTCTCAAATTTTTCCTTATATTCCAAAGCCATATTGCTATTCCAAATTTCATGTATTCCATATTGTCATGCTTTAGTATGATAGAGTGCAGCCTTTTTTTGTATGTTTTACATGGGGGTAGCTTCCCTTGGCTTGCACCTAGTTCACATTAGTCTGGAAGTGCCAGTCAGGTTTTTTTGTCTTTTTTTGTCTATTGAATGACCCCAAACACACCTCCAGACTGTATAAGGGCTATTTGACCAAGAAGGAGAGTGTTGGGGTGTTACGCCAGATGACCTGGCCTCCACAGTCACCAGACCTGAACCCAATCGAGATGGTTTGGGGTGAGCTGGACCGCTCACCGCTTCAATTTTGAATAAATCCCCAACAGTGTCACCAGCAAAGCACCCCCACACCATCACACCACCTCCTCCATGCTTCACGGTGGGAACCAGGCATGTAGAGTCCATCCGTTCACCTTTTCTTGAAACACAAGAAACAGAGCACACTGAGGAAAAAACAATAAGTAATATCAAGAAAATGAAAAGAGAAACCTAACACATTAATGTGTTCAAAAAACATGTTAATATATAGTTATATCCATCTTTATGTGGTCATATTGAATATTGTTTCTTGTGTTTCAATTTTGGTTGTTTTCACATACATTTGTCTATATGCTCATTTTTTTTGTTTTGTTTTTTTCCTTTGTGTACATAGTACCTGTGTTTTATTTATTTGTGTTTTATTGTTTTTTCCTTTCTATATAGTAAAAGGTACCTCTTGAAAAAGGCGTGAAATGCCGAAACGTTGAGAAATGATGTGTGTAGCCCTGGTGTGAAGGCACACGCAGTACCCTGGAGAATGTGTGGAGAGATAGCAGTTCAATGCTCTATACCCATTCACTCAATATACACTAGACACACCCTTAGGGTAGTGTAGTGACTCGTAGGGAGTGGTCAGTGTAGATTCGTTGAGTGATTTAGTAGTCAGTTTTCTGTCTTCGGACAAAGCAGACGTGTGGAGTCTAGCTGGGACTTGGAGGGAGGAAGCAGTCCAGCTTGGTTCTATCAGCAGTTCAGCAAGTGGAGGCCAGTAAGGGCGAGATATAGATCACCTCAGCCTGGTCAGAGCTGTACCTCACTGAAGACATTGATAAAGAAGGAAGAGTTTAGTACAGAAATACTTCAGTCTCCTGTCTCAAGGACAGTGAAGGTTCAGAGACGTGCTCCTGCCTAGAAGATTACTGAGAGTCTGGCAACTAACTCTGAAGGAAGAAAAGAAGGGAGTGATTATATGACTTTTTGCAAGTGTGAGTGTTTATGCTACAAGCGCGGACAAGGCGAAAGGCACAGTGGAAGGAATATTTAAAAGTGCTTTTGGATTGGAGAAGTCCTGCACATTGTTACCGGTCACTGGGGACCGAAGGATCACTATAGTTTCAAGCTTAGTGGTAAGAAAACCAGAGGCTTATCGGACCTTAGGTCGCGGCAAGCAGCCCCTAAATAGTCGGTACGTAACTGGGGTCAGGGGGAGTGAGGACCTTGAGTCTCTGCAGGACAAGATAGGAATTCAGCTCTCTCACAGGAAGGCTCCGACCACAAAACTGACTGGGCAGTACAGCTTGGAGAAGCTGGAGATTATAGAGGGAACTACGCTTCATGCTGGTTGTACTCATCATCATTTGAAAGTAAAGGAGGCCCCTAACTTGTCCAGCTGCTATCTCGAAATACATTCTCCTTGGATCAGCCTCCCTGGGACCTGCCTTACCATCTTACAAGTAAAGGTATGGAAAGACGCTGACCGTGTGAGACTGAGTTATTTAATTGCATGCCTGCACAACCCCACCATAACCATCGACCTGAGGGAAGAGTCCCACCTGTAGGGGACCCGACATCTAGCTGCCTCACCATCCCCTCAGAGCTCAACAGCAGCGCTGGTACAAATTACCAGAAGACTACAGGTGGCGTCACGAACTGTATATACCTATCCCCTGTGAATATACCCCCCAATATACGCCTGACCGCCAGGGCCACAGACCGAGCCACCGCTACCTGTGACATCCCCATAGACTTCCACGGGCTCGGCTCTGAGTACCCCATTGCCCTGGAAACCCACAATTGTGGTGCGTGTTCGAGACAAAATTGGCGTCACGAACAGGATGCGAAACTCGCAGAATTGCGAGCCCTGTGTGCCTATGGAATTGTTTTTGTGAAAAAGGACTGTTTGCACTTTTGGCGCCAAAAATCGCCATCTTTGTCGCCATATTCGCGCCCTCAGGCGCTGGAGAAGAAGGTGGGCGTACCTTCGTGGGCGTGTACCCCCCTGTGGCGCGAAGAAAATGCCTGCCCTCTCAAAGTGCTATTACAATATGCGATCCTGCCCTACAGCAAAAGAGGTCCGCCTCCTCTTCACCTTTCCTGCAAAGAGGAGGAGACGCAAACCCCGCCTCCACGGAAGAGACCGGACGTCTCTGGAGGAAGATGAAAAAACGCTCTGGAACATCATGGAAGCAGGACGTGTGCAGCCGAGCAGGGAAGCGGAGGAGGCAGGCCCCGTTCCCCAGCCAAGCTGCCACCAGCACCGGAACCATCCGTGATCCTGCACCTGCAGCAAGCATTGCTGGAAATCAAAGAAGAAAATTCACGACTAAGAAAGATGATTTTGCCACAACCTGGATTTGAGGAGATCGAGAGACGCCGGCGTACCCTGGAGCAGCGGCGGCTGTGGGACGCGGTGATCTCTCCCTTCGATGACCCCCTACGTCTGGAGTTACCGAAACTTCTGCTGCCCAAGGCAAAGGAGCAACCGGAGGCTGCCCCCGAAAGTACCGATCCTGATCCCACCGGTGAAGCGGTGGAGGCGAAGGAGGTTGAGGAGGTACCGCCAGTTCCGGAACGCCCGCCCGGCCAGGAGGCCGCAGCAGATGATCGATCCCCGACACCGGAGGGGTCCTGTCCATCATTACCAGACGTGGACTGGGACGAGATGGCGCGCCTGGATGACGTCGCCTATACCGCCCAGTGGGAATGTGAGTGGCAGCGTCGTGAGGAGAAACAACAACGCCAGCAGGAGGAAGAGCGGGAAGCTCAGCGCAACCGACAGCGGCAACATGCAGAGCTGATCGCGGACAAGGAGAGTGTCCGTCGAGAAAAAGGTACTCTGAGGGAACCGCGGCGGCAGGGGTGTGTGACAGAGTTCCAGCTCCGGAAGGGCTGGGGCTTCATCAGAGAACCGGGCCTCTACCCAGGGGTCTTTGTCAGTAGACGCGACGTAGAATCCCACCTACCGCAAGGCCATCCCGGGAGGGACCTAGTTAATGGAGACATTGTCACATATACACGGCACTGGGGAATGAAGGGATGGTATGCCCTTAACGTCGCCATCGTCCGTGACCCCGTCCCCGAAGCTGGTAACGTCACCACTACCGCAGCGTCCCCGTCTCCAGCTCAAACAGCATTCGGCCGTGCCCCAGCATCGCCCCCTGTAGGTATCTCGCAAATAGAAGCAACACCTGTATACTCTCCACTAACTCGTTATTCTTCTACATCGCAACTTGCGACCCAGTCTCCATCGCAATCTATGACACGATCGATATCGCTAACTGTAACGCAAATTGAAACGCAATCGGTGTCTCGCAAGGAGAAAGTACCCGTTGCGCCCCTAGAGGTTCGCACGAGAACTGTGGCGACCCAGACCCTAATAGCAGCACACGACTTGTTAGTAATGGGATCTAGGGACCATCGCATTGTTCCAGCCCCTGGGATGGAAAGTGTAATCAAAGTTAACCAAGAAATGTGAAGAACGGTAGGACCCAGACAGGGTTTACCGCAACTAAGAAGATGTACATAAGTTTTATAAAAGTGAAAATGTTTTGCACAAGTTAAATGTGTATATAACGTATATATATATTGCCAAAAGTAGAATGCCGGCTGGGTAATCAGAAAAAAAAAAAAAGTTTTTGCACTTTATTGTGATGTGATTTGATATAATGTGTCTTTTTCTTATTATGGACTTCGAGGTTCAGGACTGAGCCAGCCCAAGAACTGATTTTGTAAATAGTTGCACCTAGTGCATTATCTTGGTTTTACATAAAACCACCACAACTACCTCTGAATAATAAAACCCGTGTGGTGTGGCACTGAGTGAGGTCTGCATTCATATGTCCTGCAGCCCACCCAGGACCCACGTTGAAGGTTTGGTGCGGGTCCTTCACAAGCATATTGTCTATTTATATGAAAATGTTATTTAATATTGTATTTTTCTATATATAATGTTTTGTTTGCAACGTTCAAGACATCCTTACCTCCCGGATGGGACGAATTAATGTTTAATGTTAATGTTTAATGCATAAACAAAATTGTCTCTTTGTATTTTACAGCCCGGGAGTGCTGTCTTTTACCATGGGGGAATGTGTAGCCCTGGTGTGAAGGCACACGCAGTACCCTGGAGAATGTGTGGAGAGATAGCAGTTCAATGCTCTATACCCATTCACTCAATATACACTAGACACACCCTTAGGGTAGTGTAGTGACTCGTAGGGAGTGGTCAGTGTAGATTCGTTGAGTGATTTAGTAGTCAGTTTTCTGTCTTCGGACAGAGCAGACGTGTGGAGTCTAGCTGGGACTTGGAGGGAGGAAGCAGTCCAGCTTGGTTCTATCAGCAGTTCAGCAAGTGGAGGCCAGTAAGGGCGAGATATAGATCACCTCAGCCTGGTCAGAGCTGTACCTCACTGAAGACATTGATAAAGAAGGAAGAGTTTAGTACAGAAATACTTCAGTCACCTGTCTCAAGGACAGTGAAGGTTCAGAGACGTGCTCCTGCCTAGAAGATTACTGAGAGTCTGGCAACTAACTCTGAAGGAAGAAAAGAAGGGAGTGATTATATGACTTTTTGCAAGTGTGAGTGTTTATGCTACAAGCGCGGACAAGGCGAAAGGCACAGTGGAAGGAATATTTAAAAGTGCTTTTGGATTGGAGAAGTCCTGCACATTGTTACCGGTCACTGGGGACCGAAGGATCACTATAGTTTCAAGCTTAGTGGTAAGAAAACCAGAGGCTTATCGGACCTTAGGTCGCGGCAAGCAGCCCCTAAATAGTCGGTACGTAACTGGGGTCAGGGGGAGTGAGGACCTTGAGTCTCTGCAGGACAAGATAGGAATTCAGCTCTCTCACAGGAAGGCTCCGACCACAAAACTGACTGGGCAGTACAGCTTGGAGAAGCTGGAGATTATAGAGGGAACTACGCTTCATGCTGGTTGTACTCATCATCATTTGAAAGTAAAGGAGGCCCCTAACTTGTCCAGCTGCTATCTCGAAATACATTCTCCTTGGATCAGCCTCCCTGGGACCTGCCTTACCATCTTACAAGTAAAGGTATGGAAAGACGCTGACCGTGTGAGACTGAGTTATTTAATTGCATGCCTGCACAACCCCACCATAACCATCGACCTGAGGGAAGAGTCCCACCTGTAGGGGACCCGACATCTAGCTGCCTCACCATCCCCTCAGAGCTCAACAGCAGCGCTGGTACAAATTACCAGAAGACTACAGGTGGCGTCACGAACTGTATATATATATCCCCTGTAAATATACCCCCCAACATACGCCTGACCGCCAGGGCCACAGACCGAGCCACCGCTACCTGTGACAATCCCATAGACTTCTACGGGCTCGGCTCTGAGTACCCCATTGCCCTGGAAACCCACAATTGTGGTGCGTGGTCGAGACAGATGTACCTGTAATGTACCTGTATTCATGATTGTTCTCTGGATATGCATTTTTTTCAAATGAGCTAATATTGTCTTCAATAAAGACGGATTTTTTTGCATCCTATAAGCTATTGGTGTGCCGGACTATATTATTGGAATTATATATATATATTTATATATATATATATATATATAATATATATATATATACACACCTCAATATTGAGATTGTTACACCAAGAAGGAAAGTCGTGGAATTATGGAAATTGCAGGATGGATACACATGTTAATGATATGCAATTGATGAAAAGATGGAAACATTTTTTTCTAAATATCTTGATTTATTCATTAACAAATTATGAGCGCCACACACAGAAATACACACACTTACATGCATTAGCCGCTATCAATTATATTATTAATTACTCTCTGAAGAATGTTGTACTACATTATATGCACTTGGGAAAATCATCAAGATATACTGATAGTAGCTCTCAATTGATGTTCCAGATGTGCTTGATGCCTTAGGCTTGGTATGCAATGTCCAATTTCACATACAGTGCAGAATGGATCAATCTTGCAAACTTTAGCCGTGCTGACATATTCTTCTTAGAAAGAAAATGCTTTCCTCTGGTAACCATTACAAACAAGCCACACTTGTTCAGGATGTTTCTAATTTTACTGTAATGAACATGAGCATTTAACAAGCTGAGACCTTTAGCGTCTGAGCTGTGGCTCTTGGACTCTTTGCAAGTTCTCTCAGCATTGCATGGTCTGTCTTTAGAATAAATTTGCTAGGACATCCACTACTGGAAAGATTTCCAATGTTCTTGAAGGTTTTCCACTTGTGACCAATCTTTCTCACTGTATAATGATATGCTCCAAGTAGTTTGGAAATGGATTTATAACCTTTTGTCGATTGATAGGCAGCATCAATTGCTAATGTTCATTACTGATGATTTTGCTTTTTGCCATTGTGTTAACACATACCTGAATGCTCTAAATCAGCAAATTGCCCAAACTTCTGTTTTCACAGAGGTGGTCACACTTGCTGATGAAGAATAAATCAAGAGTATTTGGCTAGAAGCACCTGGTTGCTTCTTAGGGTCCCGTTACACTTAACGACTCACCAGCGATCCCGACAACGATATGCACTTGTCAGGATCGCTGGTGAGTCGCTACATGATCGCTGCTGAGCTGCTAAACAGGCTGCTCAGGCAGTGATCAGGACAGCGACTATGCGGGTAACAAGCGACACACGTCGCTTAGTTACCGGCAGTGTACCTTAGATACCAGCGCCCTGGTGCAGGGAGCTGGTAACCAAGGTACACATTGGGTTTCCAGGTGCCGCTCGGAGCTCAGAAACCCGCTGTGTACCTTGGTTACCAGCTCCCCTGCACCAGCGCGCTGGTATCTAACGTACACATCGGGCTTCCAGGCGCCGCCCGGCGCCTGGAAACCCGATGTTTACCTTGGTTATCAGCTCAGGCTGGCTGATCGCTGGTCTCCCGCCTGTCACACACAGCGATGCGCACTGGCCAGCGGGAGACCAGCGATCAAAAAATGGTCCAGGACATTCAGCGACGATCAGCGACACCCAGCAGGGGGGCTGATCGTCGCTGAGTGTCACGCTAAGCGAGATCGCTGGCTAGGTCGCTGCTACATCACAAAATCGGTGACGTTTCAGCGATCTCGCTAGCGATCTCGCTATGTGTAATGGGGCCTTTACCCTCTTAATTCCTATAAAAGCAGTATGAGTGAGCTTAATTTTTCAGACACTACTTTTGTATTTGGACGTAGTTTTTGTTAATTAAATTATGACACGGCGTAGTTTGTCATGTGTTGTTCACCCGAGGTTGTATTTACCTACGGTAATTTTAAGACATTCTAAAGACAAGAGTTTTTTTTTAAGTTTTGAAACATAAAACATAGAATTTAAAGAGGGTGTACTTAGTTTTTCCTAAGACTGTGACAAATAGATGGATGGTTATAAATAGAAAGCAAATAAATTGTAATGTTCCTAAACATAAAACGCATACAAACGCCATCAGCAAGTGATTTAGCAGCAATGCTCAGTACTGACATGTCGATCTGAACAGCATTTATCTTCAGAATGATGACGTAAATTTTACCTTTATTTAGGTTACCTCACTGCATAACTTTCTTATTCTTTGCAAATATGTGGAAACTCTAAGTAAAATCTTGCTGTATTATTTTCCATCAAGTGTAAATTGATAATCCCATGATAATGTATGAACACGCTTAACAGCCACATCAAAATTACATTGTAATGTCAGTTTCCAATGATCTCTGGTTTCATAAATGTAATGGAAAACTAACGGCTGAAAGTGAGAGAACATCTGGGGCCATTTTAACTATTTCCTTGATTTTCTATCTTTCCATGCAAATCACTGATGTCATAAGTTTCAGAGAATGGTGAAGCCATGGTAGGGATTACTGCCCTCAGAGGACACCAGATGTCAGAACAGTATGTCCTGTTCTTAAAGGACTTTAACCAAAAACACTGGATGCCTAAAAATAATTATCAAGTCTTTAATTCTAAGTTTGCCCATGACAGTAAAATTAAATCTGTTATGACTCCGTATGAAACATGTTCTGCCTATTTTGTCATATGGTTGCAGAAACTAGAAGTATGACACAAAGTGAAATAAAGTGAAGAAATGATCTTGTGCTGTAACTGAGCCATATTACTTCATATAACAACACATCTGTATAAATCTTTTCCAGGTTTGAAAAAACAGCTCCAGAAGGATCTAAACTACTGCTCTTCACAGCAAGAGCACAGACTTCGTTTTGACAGGATCTACGGTCAAACACTTGAGTGCACCTTCTCGTCTACTTTTTTTTATTGTTATTTTTATCCTCTGCTGTCAATTAAGAAAGAGAAGGCCATCAATAGATGAAAAACAAGTTGTTGGGTAGGTACACTGAACAGTTTACGCCAAGGGTGCACCAAGTGCCTATGCTTGGTTTGATGAAGAACAACACTCTTTGAAATGCATTATTTTATTATTTTGCTAACTTGAGCCACCGTACTTATCAGTGAGTGATGTTATATGCCAACTCCAGGAACTTGCACATGTGATTATTAGGAACTCTATGGTCCGGAGAGCCCTGGAAGCAAACACCGGAAACCCTAGGAGACTCCAGGATTGCGCACACAACTCTGCGCCTTGGCTCTGTATACACCTATGAAACAACCAGTAGACTTTGCCAAAATTCTGCAAGAATATTCCAGCTTGATTCCATAGGAAAAGCAGTCACTGACATATTAGGTGAGACTATTCATAGAATCATAGAATTGTAGATATGGAAGGGACTTCAAGGGTCATCATATCCAATCCCCTGCTCAATGCAGGATTCACTAAATCATCCCAGACAGATGTCTGTCCAGCCTCTGTTTGAAGACTTCCATTGAAGTGGACCTCACCACCTCTTGTGGCAGACTGTTCCACTTATTGATCTCTCTCACTGTCAAAACTTTTTTCTAATATCTAATGTGTATCTTCTCCCTTTCAGTTTCATTCCACTGCTTCTCGTGTTGCCATGTGCAAATGAGAATAAGGATAATCCCTCTACACTGTGATATCCCTTCGGATATTTGTAGACTTTTAAGTCACCTCTTAGCCTTCTTTTTTGCAAGCTAAACAATCCCAGATCCTTTAACCATTCCTTGTAAGACATACTTTTGCAGTCTGCTCACCATTCTGGTAGCTCTTCTCTGAACTTGCTCCAGTTTTTCAATGTCTTTTTTAAAATGTGGTGCCCAGAACTGGACACAGTATTCCAGAAGAGGTCTGACCGAGGAGTAGATGGGGATAATTATTTCAAGTGATCTAGACTCTATGCTTCTCTTAATATATCCTAGAACTGTGTTTGCTTTTTTGCTGCTGCATCACACTGTTGACTCATGTGCAGACTGTGATCTATTAGAATACCAAAGTCTTTTTTTACATGTGCTGTTGCTTAGTTCTATTCCTCCCATTCTATAGATGATATTTTCGTTTTTTCTTGCCCAGATGTAGAATTTTGCATTTCTCCCTGTTAAATACCATTCTGCTGTTCACTGCCCATTATTCAAGCTTATCTAGATCCTTCTGAATCATTTCTCTGTCTTCTCTAGCGTTACTATCCATCCTAGCTTTGCATCGTCTGCAAATTTGATTAGTTTACTTTCAGTTTCCTTATCTACATCATTTATAAAAATGTTCAACAACACTGGGGAAAGGACAGAACCTTATGCTACCCCACTTGAAATACTTTTTCAATTGGATGTGCAACCATTTATTACCACTCTTTGAGTACGATCACTGAGACACTTATGAATCCACCTAACCGCAACCTTGTCAATCCCATACTTGGTCATTTTTTCAATAAGGTTAGTATGAGATACTTTATCAAAAGTTTTGCTGAAGTCGAGATATACTATATCTACTGCACGTCCCTGATCACAGTCAGTGATTTCATAATAGAAGGAAATTAGATTAGTCTGGCATGACTTGTTTGCTACAAACCCATGCTGGGTCTGGTTAATTATTGTATTCTTATCTAAGTACTTACATGCTGTTTAATAATTTGTTCAAAGATCTTTTCTGGTATAGAAGTAAGGCTCACTGGCCTGTAATTTCCTGTCTCTGTCTTCTTTCCTTTTTTGAAGCTAAGGACAACATTTGCCCTTCTCCAATCTTCTGGGACTTCACCTGTTTTTCAGGATTTTTCAAAAATTCACATTTTTATTTATCCCAAAATGTGTGCTCTGTCATCTTCACGTCCAGAGTTTTTATTGCTTCGTCCTGTACTGGTAAGTGAAATTTTTATTCTCCTATGCTATGATACTTTATTTTTACTTTTATTTTCTTCATCAAGATAACACATACAGAGGGGAAAATAAGTATTTGATACACTGCCAATTTTGCAAGTTTTCCCACTTACAAAGAATGGAGAGATCTATAATTTTTATTATAGGTGCACTTCAACTGCGAGAGACAGAATCTAAAAAAAAAATCCAGTAAATCACATTGTGTGTTTTTCACATAATTTGTATTTTATTGCATGAAATAAGTATTTGTTACAATATTAAAACAGAACTCAATATTTGATACAGAAATTTTGTTTACAATACAGAGGTGAGACGTTTCCTGTAGTTTTTGACTAAGTATTGCAGCACGGACGGCGTGGTATGTTTGTAATGATAATGTTTGAGACTGGGGTCGCAGCTTTCTTCAGGTCATTGACTAGGTCCTCATGTGTAGTTCTGAGCTGATTCCTGACCTTTCTCAGAATCATCCTTTCCCCCATGAGGCGAGATCTTGCATGGAGCCCTAGACTGAGGAAGATTGACAATCATCTTGTGTTTCTTCCATTTTATAATAATTGTGCCAGCAGTTGTTGCCTTCTCATCAAGTTGCTTGCCTATTGTTCTAAAGCCCATCCTAGCATTGTGCAGGTCTAGAATTTTGACTCTGGTTCCCTTAGACAGCTCTTTGGTCTTGGCCATGGTGGAGAAGTTGGAGTGTGCGAACAGGTGTCTTTTATACAGGTAACGAGTTCAAACAGTTGCAATTAATACAGGTACTGAGTGCAGAGTAGGAGGCTTCTTAAAGAAAAACTAAAACGACTGTGAGAGACAGAATTCCTGCTGGTTTGTAGGTGATCAAATACTTATTTCATTCAATAAAATGCAGTTTATATGTTTAAAAATCATACAATGTGATTTTCTGTTTTTTATTTTTAGATTCTGTCTGTGACAGTTGAAGTGTACCTACAATAAAAATTACAGACATCTCCATTCTTTGTAGGTGGGAAAACTTGCAAAATCGGCAGTGCATCAAATACTTATATTCCTCACTGTAGGGCTCGTTCAGGACCTTCAGCAGCTATCATTTTTTTAACCATGCTCTAGTGTATATTTGTCTATCCTTATCTTATTGTTTTTAAAGTCTGCTGACATTTTTTTCCATCTTCTTTTGAAGCTCTATATTTCAGATCCTCCTTACCTTTGTTGTAGGTTCCAATTTTAGTGCCTGTTTGAGGACAGTCATGGCTTCCTCATAGTCACCTCTTTCTGATAAGACCTGATGAGAACAAAAAAAAGGGGCAATTAATATTGATATTGTGAAAATTGTCCATACATTACGACTTTGTGTCCAAAGAAAATCCTTAATCTGTAATGCCACACAAATAAAATATCCGGGCTTCTCATTCATAAGACAACTTTGCGGTCTATTCATTGACTATGCTGTGTGTTGGTGAATGCATTAGGTGTTGTGAATGGACTTGAAATGAGTTCTGAGCAGAGGCTCCCTCTGGTGGTTACAAGCGGTACTGGACTGTCCAGTGAAGATTGTGAGGAGTGGGAATCAGGTGTTACTGACTGGTCTTATATAAGGGAGTCGCCTTCCCATCAGGGTTGCCGGTGATCAATTGTTCTGGTCTCAATCCTTGAGTCCTGTTTCCTTTGTAGCCTGCTGTGTCGTGTCTGCATCTCCTGCTAACAGATAAGACATTTTCTTCTTTTTGTTTTTGTGCTTGATTTTTGCATTTTGTCCTGCACTTCTGTGGGGGCCTTCAGGGTCCCCTCCGGGGGCTTTTGCCCTCTCAGTTTAGTTCAGCCACTGATGTATGTACTTTTGCTTTTTCCAGTTTTTTCAGTGGCTGCTGTTTTGATTTTGTTACACCAGAGAACTAATTTAGGTGGTAGAGGTCGTGTGATCTCAGGTGATTTTGAAATTAGTAGAGTTGGTGCTTTTCAGGGTTTTTTGGGATTGCAGTAAGTGCCCTTCCTATCCTTTTCTATTTAGGTAGTTTGGGCCCCAACGTTTGCTCATACTATTTTCTGTCTGTGTCAGTATTTCATCTTGTCTAACCGCCATTACATGTTTGGGGGCTTTCTATGTTCTTTGGGGATCTGCTCCGGGGCAGATAGCTTTCCTCTTTCTATCTTTAGGTGTAGTTAGTTTCTCAGGCTGTGACGAGGCGTCTAGGACCAACGTAGGAACGCTCCACGGCTGCCTCTAGTTGTGGTGGTTAGTCAGGGTACTGCAATCTCATAGTTTCCAACTTCTCTGGTGTATTGCCTTTTTTACCTGCACTCCTCAGCTACCGAAACATAACAATTAGGTAGATAATTAGTTACCCAAACTTTCTTAGGTTTAGCAATGGAAATATTCAACTATCTTCCCTCAAAGAGGTGGAACTAAAGATGACCCGATTCGGACTCGTGTATTGGCATCAACACATAAATATTTGGATTCTCCTTAGCCCCTTAGTGACAGAGCCAATTTGCAGTTTAATGACCGGGCCAATTTTTACAATTCTGACCACTGTCACTTTATGAGGTTATAACTCTGGAACGCTTTAATGAATTCCGCTGATTCTGAGATTTTTTTTTTCGTGACATATTGTACTTAACGTTAGTGGTAAAAAATTTTTGATATGACTTGCGTTTATTTATGAAAAAAACGGAAATATGGTGAAAATTTTGCAAATTTAGCAATTTTCAAACTTTAAATTTTTATGCCCTTAAATCAGAGATATGTCACACAAATTTCTTAATAAATAACATTTCCCACATGTCTACTTTACATCAGCACAATTTTGGAAACAAAATTTTTTTTTGTTACGACGTTATAAGGGTTAAAAGTTAAAATAAGTATAGAATAAGTTAAATCAGTAAAATACAATTAAATAAAAATATTGTGTCCTAATAAAAAAAATAATATTAAATTAATCTGACATACCTAATAATACAACAAATCCCAAATGTGGATGGCTGACCATCCGGATCAACAAAAAGAAACACCCAGGTGCATATGATATGGAAGGGGGAAGCTGATGAAGGAAGCTATTTCCGAAACGCGCGTCGGGGCGCGTTTGAGGCGGACATTCACATTGCCATCAGGTTCCCAGGTATATCATTTTCCACAGTGCCATATTCAGTGTGCAGCATGTTGGTTATAGTTCACAATTGCACATGAATTGTGCATTGGGGTAGCAGTATCAGCATTGTGTGATATGTGGCTGGCACTTGCTTTTGCACCATGCTATGTTGAATCGATAGTACACACACTCGGATACTTTGTGCACTAATTATTGATTTACACAATTACACCTTTACAGGTTCTGTTAGTGTGTTGCTTAGCATTTTTTCTGCATTATTAGTGCGTATTTACTTGCACTTTTGTATACTAGGTTCATTTACTCTTTTTTGAGTTAGCATGTTTTTATTGCACTATTTTTTGCCAATGCACACAAAGGCATTTGTTTTATTTTGTTGCATGTGTATATTTGTTATTTGCACTATTATTATATAGTTGACTCCCATTTTATTCCATTACACTATTTCGTGTATTGCACTTATTTTTCTTCATTAGTTTCTATATATAATTTTTTTGCACTGGCATAGTGGTTTCATTGCTCTGATTCTGCATATGGGACCCTTATTGTGATCAATTGAACATTTGTGTGTTACCTATTTATATCTACTTACCTGGCCATTCATATATGAACGCTAGCCCATTAGGCTATTTTTGTGTGATCCCCCTCATTTTATATATATTTCTTATATAAATATATAGGTTTTATTCATTTTATTTATGTCTGTGCATTACAGAATATTTTTCTAAATAAAGTATTGTATTATTAAACTCCATTGCCTGCTGGTATCCTTTGATTCCTGCCTATTGGTGGTTTTTTCTTCCCCCTTCGATATCCTATGCCCAAGGGTTAAAAGTTGACAAGTGATTTCTCATTTTTACAACACCATTTTTTTTAGGGACCACATCACATTTGAAGTCACTTTGAGGGGTCTATATAATAGAAAATACCCAAAAGTGACACCATTCTAAAAACTGCACCCCTCAAGGTGCTCAAAACCACAATCAAGAAGTTTATTAACTCTTACGTGCTTCACAGGAACTAAAGCAATGTGGAAGGAAAAAATTAACTTTTAACTTTTTTTGCAAAACATTTACTTCAGAACCAATTTTTTTTATTTTCACGAGTGTTAAATGAGAAAATGAACCACAATATTTGTTGTGCAATTTCTTCTGAATACGTTGATACCCCATATGTGGGGGTAAACCACTTTTTAGGCGCACAGCAGAGGTTGCAAGGGAAGAAGCGCCGTTTGACTTTTTCAATGCAGAATTGGCTGGACGTCATGTCGCATTTGGAGAGCACCTGATGTGCATAAACAGTGGAATCCCCCAACAAGTGACCCCATGTTGGAAACTAGACCCCTTAAGGAACTTATCTAGATGTGTGGTGAGCACTTTGAACCTCCAAGTGCTTCACAGAAGTTTATAACGTAGAGCCGTGAAAATAAAAAATCATTTTTTTCCTCAAAAATGATTTTTTAGTCTTGTAGGGATCCGCTCTGGTAGGCAGGGGCCGGGCCGCAGTAATAAGGCAAACACACAGGCTTTTAGTTCAAAGTTCAGTGGTTTTAATAACGGGTTCAACAAAAAGTCCAGATAACAAAATCAAAACAGAACATAAATCACTCCAGTTTGGAGAACCACTGGTCCCAGACTCACCCTTGCTTGGGACGGGCTTAACTAAGCGGCTGCAGGTTAGCAGAGACCGCCAGGTGCCATTCGGGTGGTCTGGTACTCGCTTCCTGGTGCACACTGACACACTGTAACAAAAACAATCTTCCAGGCTGACTCCAGCCAAACTCCTTCCTTCCACACCCACCAACTACAACAGCTCCTTGTTTTATAGGCCTAGTCCACACCCTCAGGTGAGGTACACATCAGCTGACCTGATCACGTGACTATGACCTCATCACAGGTCCTTGAGATCAGGGAAAATCCTGACCAAACTCCAGTCTGCTAGGAGAAATATATCTCCCATCCATCAAGACCCCCTTTGGTGTACCACATACCTCCCCCCTTTGTTCAACCTTAGGAGGGTGGACACATGACATACAGTGAACTCTGGACAGTGCATCTGCGTTCCCCTGTAATTTGCCTGCCCGATGTTCTACTGAAAATTTGAAATTTTGCAGAGACAGAAACCACCTGGTGACTTGTGCATTTCTCTCTTTGGCTTGACTCATCCAAGTCAGAGGGGAATGATCAGTTACCAACCGAAACGTTCTCCCCAACAGATAGTAGCGCAATGACTCCAGTGCCCACTTGATGGCCAGGCACTCTCTCTCTACAATGCTGTATCTGGTTTCAGCTGGAGTAAGCTTTCGACTCAGGAAACTAATGGGATGCTCCTCCCCGTTAACCTCCTGAGACAACACGGCACCCAGACCTACCTCTGACGCATCAGTCTGGACAATGAATTCTCTTTTGAAGTCGGGGGTGATCAGAACTGGTGACCCACACAGTGCCCCTTTTAGTTTTACAAACGCTTCTTCAAGCTGATCATTCCATCGCACCATTACTGACTTCCTCCCTTTTAGGCAGTCAGTTAACGGCGCCGACAGGGTTGCAAAATTGGGAATAAACCGCCGGTAGTATCCCACTAACCCCAAAAACCCTTTCACTTGTTTTGTGGTGAGGGGACGGGGCCAGTTTTGGATTGCCTCCACTTTGTTTATTTGGGGTTTGATAACTCCTCTCCCAATCACATACCCCAGGTACCGAGCTTCCTCCAACCCTATGGAACACTTCTTTGGGTTGGCAGTTAGCCCTGCTTGTCTCAGAGAATCTATCACCGCCTGTACCTTGGCTAAGTGACTTTCCCAGTCTGTACTGTACACCACAATATCGTCCAGATAGGCCGCGGCATATCGGCGATGAGGACGAAGAACAACGTCCATTAACCTCTGGAATGTCGCTGGAGCGCCATGCAACCCGAAGGGTAGGACTATATACTGGAACAGTCCCTCGGGTGTTACAAAAGCCGTTTTCTCTCTCGCTGCTTTTGTTAGGGGCACCTGCCAATACCCTTTTGTGAGGTCAATGACTGAAAAATACCGGGCCTGCCCAAACCGCTCTATTAACTCATCGACCCGGGGCATGGGGTAGGCGTCAAATTTAGAAATTTCATTCAGTTTTCTGAAGTCATTACAGAACCTTAGTGTCCCATCTGGCTTTGGTATTAGGACTATTGGGCTGGCCCACTCACTCTGGGACTCTTCAATGACCCCTAACTGCAGCATCTTCTTGACCTCTTCCAAGATGGCTTGTCGCCGGGCCTCAGGCACCCGATATGGCTTTAATCGGACTTTGGCCTGCGGCTCCGTGACAATGTCATGTTGGATTAGGGAGGTACGACCAGGAAGTTCCGAAAAAACATCGGTATTTCGGCTAACAAACTCTCGGACTTCTTGAACTTGTCTGGGCGACAAAGTGTCTGCTATTTTGACGGCGGAGAGGACTTCTCTTGCCTTCTCCTGAGGCAAGGAAGCCATCTCTACTGGAAATGCAGGCCGTGGACAATCCTCACCAAGTGGGTCTCTGTCTTTCCATGGTTTGAGCAGATTCACATGGTATACCTGTTCTGGCTTTCTCCGCCCTGGTTGGTGTACTTTATAGTTTACTGGTCCCACCTTCTCTATAATCTCGTAGGGTCCCTGCCACCTTGCAAGGAACTTACTATCCACTGTAGGCACAAGTACCAACACCGATCCCCAGGGTTAAAGGACCTTACCCGTGCCTCCCGGTTATAGACCTGCCTCTGTGACCTTTGTGCTGCTTCCATATGTTCTCGGACTAATGGTAGGACTGTCTCCATTCTCTCTTGCATTTTGGCCACATGTTCTATCACACTTTTGTGGGGAGTTGGTTGGTTTTCCCAGGCCTCTTTAGCTATATCGAGTAAGCCACGGTGATGTCTGCCATATAATAGTTCAAAGGGCGAGAACCCCGTAGATGCCTGGGGCACCTCCCGCACTGCAAACATCAGGTATGGCAACAAGAGATCCCAGTCCTACCATCTGTAGAGACTGCTTTTTTCAACATATCCTTCAGGGTTTTATTGAACCTTTCTACTAAACCGTCTGTTTGGGGATGATAGACCGTTGTGCGCAATGTTTAACACTTAACAAGTGGCAGAGTTCCTTCATGATTTTTGACATAAAGGGGGTCCCCTGATCTGTTAAGATTTCTTGAGGGATTCCCACCCGAGAGAACATACCCATGAGTTCTTTTGCGATCAGTTTGGCCGAGGTGTGTCGCAGGGGAATAGCCTCAGGATACCTGGTAGCGTAATCTAGAACTACGAGGATGTGTTGGTGACCCCTTGCTGATTTATTAACCGGCCCCACCAGATCCATGGCTATTCTCTCAAACGGGACCTCTATAATTGGTAATGGCACCAAGGGACTCCGAAAATGAGGCTGCGGACTGGTTACCTGGCACACGGGACAAGAGTTACAATACCGTTTAACTTCTTCATAGACCCCTAGCCAGTAAAACCGTTGTAGAATTCTGTCTAGGGTTTTCTTTTGGCCCAAATGTCCCCCTAGTACATGCGCATGCGCTAAGTCCATTACCAACCTCCGATATGACTGCGGTACCAGCAATTGCTCGACAATTTCCCCATGTATTTTTTCAACCCGATACAGCAAATCTTGGTTCAGCTCGAATCGGGGAAATACTGTAGCTGCCCCGGGGTGTTGGGGTTCCCCATTGACAACCAGGACATTTTCCCGGGCTCGAGTCAACGTAGGGTCCCGGAGTTGCGCCGTACCAAAATTGTCACCTGCCACATTTAAGTCTGACAATTCTGGTCCCGGTGGCAAATCTTCCATCTCCCCAGCTAACACTTCTATAGGAGAGGGGTTTTCCTCCTCCACCGAAGGCAAAGGTACTCCTACCGCCAGCACATCTTCCTCTGGGCCACCAGGTTCATGCCCGATTTCTGGAGAATGCAACCTGGTTGCCACTGGTGCCGACGACTGTTCTGTGGGAGGGGTAATAACAGGCCAAAGCACAGAAAATAACGGAAAATCTCTCCCCATTATTACCTCATAATGCAAATTAACCACCACCCCCACCTCGTGGCACCTCCTCCCCGCTGGCGTGTTTATCATCACCAGTGCAGTAGGATAATGTTTTAAGTCCCCATGTATACACAACACACCCATTTTCCGACCAGTATACTCGCTGATTTGGACGTGGCTGGCTCGTATTAGGGTCACGAGACTCCCTGAGTCCAGTAGAGCCACCGCAGGGTTACCCTCCACCTCCACTTTACACAAATGATTCATATTGGGTCCCTCTGGTTTACCCACTGCACACATGTGTTCGGCATAGTGAGACTGATAGTACTCATAGTTTGTGTCCATGGGCTCAGTCAGGTGGGGGCAATCAGCTCTCACATGTCCTGGTTCTTGGCACCGCCAACAGATTATGGGGCCCCTTTCGTCCCCAGACGTGTCCTGGGCGGCCTTGGAGTCTCTGCTCGCCGAACGGCAGGTGAAGGTTTGGGGAATTTACTCATTACCTTCCGGGTAGTCTCTCCCTGTATCTCCTTGGTAGCCCCATATCTTTCAATGAGGTCTACCATTTGGAGACCATCAGTAGGGGCTGCCTGTCCAACCTATGTTTGAAGGGTGTGGGGCAAAGTTCTCCAGAATTTATCAGTCACTATACGATCCAGCATAGCGCGGGGTGACAACACTTCCGGCTGCAACCACTTTTCTATCAGGTGTATCAAGTCATAATACTGGGACCGAGCTGGCTCGGAAGGGGAAAACTTCCACTGGTGTACCCGCTGAGTCCGGACTAACACATTTACCCCAAGACGTGCGAGTATCTCACCCTTGATGATCTCGTAGTCCCTCTGGTGCTCGGGGGTAGGTCTCTATAGGCTTTCGCGGGTCCTGGAGCCAAAAACGGAGCCACGATCTCGGCCCACTGGTCCCGGGGTAGTCTCTCCCTCTCAGCCACGCCTTCAAACATCTCCAGGTACACCTCGACGTCATCTGACTTTTCCATTTTAGGAATCGCTGTGCGTACCGCTTTCCGGACATCCTGACGTCCCGGGGCAGCTCCTGCTGTCTGCGGTGCTGTGATGTGCTGCATCAGTAGACTGTTGGTTTCCTGTTGCTGTCGATTAAATATCTGCTGCTACTCCATAGTCTGCTGCTGTATAGCCTGCTGCCGTTCCATAGCCTGCTGCTGTATAGCCTGCTGCTGCTGCATAGCCTGCTGCTGCTGCTGTGTAGCTTGCTGTTGCTGCTGTATAGCCAGCTGCTGCTGTCGCATGGCCTCCACCAGCATTTTTACTGCGCTCTCCATCTCCGGGCAGTTATCCACCGGGTTTTGCGTCACTTTCTTCACCCAGGACATTTACTGTCATGCAGGAAAAAAAAACAGCCTGACCTCACTGCGTTGCCCGCATTCAAGTCACCAATTGTAGGGATCCGCTCTGGTAGGCAGGGGCCGGGCTGCAGTAATGAGGCAAACACACAGGCTTTTAGTTCAAAGTTCAGTGGTTTTAATAACGGGTTCAACAAAAAGTCCAGATAACAAAATCAAAACAGAACATAAATCACTCCAGTTTGGAGAACCACTGGTCCCAGACTCACCCTTGCTTGGGACGGGCTTAACTAAGCGGCTGCAGGTTAGCAGAGACCGCCAGGTGCCATTCCGGGTGGTCTGGTACTCGCTTCCTGGTGCACACTGACACACTGTAACAAAAACAATCTTCCAGGCTGACTCCAGCCAAACTCCTTCCTTCCACACCCACCAACTACAACAGCTCCTTGTTTTATAGGCCTAGTCCACACCCTCAGGTGAGGTACACATCAGCTGACCTGATCACGTGACTATGACCTCATCACAGGTCCTTGAGATCAGGGAAAATCCTGACCAAACTCCAGTCTGCTAGGAGAAATATATCTCCCATCCATCAAGACCCCCTTTAATGTACCACAAGTCTGTTATTTTTTATTTTCCCAAGGATAACAGGAGAAATTGGACCCCAAAAGTTGTTGTGCAATTTTTCCTGAGTACGCTGATACCACTGTTTGGGCGCATGGGAGAGCTTGGAAGGGAAGGAGCGCCATTTTGTAATGCAGACTTTGATGGAATGTTCTGCGGGCGTCATGTTGTGTTTGCAGAGCCCTTGATGTGCCTAAACAGTAGAAATCCCCCGCAAGTGACACCATTTTGGAAACTAGACCCCCCAAAGAGCTTATCTAGATGTGTGGTGAGCACTTTGAACCCCCAAGTGCTTCACAGAAGTTTATAAACGCAGAGCCGTGAAAAAAAAATAATTTTTTTCCTCAAAAATGATTTTTTTAGCCAGCTATTTTTTATTTTCCCAAGGGTAACAGGAGAAATTAGAACCCCAAAATTGGTGTGCAATTTGTCCTGAGTACGCTGATACCCCATATGTTGGGGTACACCATTGTTTGGGCGCACGGCAGGGCTTGGAAGGGAGGGAGCACCATTTCACTTTTTGAACACCACGTCGTGTTTGGAGACTCCATGATGTGCCTAAATAGTGGAAACCCCTCAATTTTAGCTCCAACCCTAACCCCAAAACACCCCTCTAACCCTAATCCCAATCCTTACCCTAATCCTAACCCTAATCCTAATCCTAACCCTAATCCCAACCCTAATTCCAACCCTAATTGTAACCCTAACCCTAATTGTAACCCTAACCCTAATTCTAATCCTAATTTTAACCCTAACCCTAACCCTAATGGAAAAATGAAAATAAATATTTTTCTTTATTTTTTTATATGTCCCTAACTAAGGGGTGATAAGGGGGGGTTATTTACTATTTTTTATTTTGATCACTGTGATAGGGTTTATCACAGTGATCAAAATGTTCCTGCACTGAATGAATCTGCGGGCGCACTGCGTTTGCGCCGGCCATTTTCTTTGCAGGAAGAAGACGCCGGGAGCTGCGGGAGCTGTGGGAGGATGGGGGGGACACTGGGAGGTACAGGGGACAGATCGGGGGACCTTATTTCTCTCCCCTCTGATGTGCGATCACGTCAGAGGAGAGAGAAAGATAAGGGAGAATCGGGGTTTTTTTTAGCTGAGACCCCGGAGAAAATCCAACTCTGGGGGGAGCCATATACTTTCTCCACAGCGCCGTTAATTAACAGCGCTGTGGTTTAAGTACCGTTAACCACCGCCGTTAAAAGGCGTATCGGCGGTCGTTAAGGGGTTAAGTAACCATACTGCAGTTTAAGAACCTTTAGCATATTTTATCATCTTATATATTTTATCATCTTATATTGTATTACTTAATTTTAATACTATCCCAGCACATTGCAGAACTTCATCATTGCATGGGAAATGAAGCCTGAAATGTAACTGTCATTAGTAACAGTACATCATTATAAAACTAAGTTCATCATTAACAGTCGCCGATAATTACTCTTGAGAACAGGTTGAAATGTACTTTTCCGGTGCTCATACAGATTTAATACTATTATAGAGAAAAAACATTACTTGTATGGTTTCTCGTAGTCATATGTAAAAGGTTGAGATGACATTACCTTGCCTTTCCTATAAAGTGCCTTTGCATTGTCTTCATCCATCTCTAGGACCGCATTGCAGGAATTGAGGACGTCATCATAGTGATGAAGCTTTAGCTGGGTGGCTGCCAGGTTATTAAGACATTTGATTCGATGTTCACGAATCTCCTCTTCTTCTTCTGAGCTCAGTGGGTCTGAGTAATACAGATAATAGTGAGTCATAATTCAGCAGAAAAACGTATGAAGGTCCCTCTGCATGCTACATGACTACTTACCAGCATGCAAAAAATAGCAATGGCCTGACAGTGGCACCTATAGACACAGACTCTGGGTGCACAGTATACTTAGGCTTGATAAAAGTATCACGATTAGATGAGATATTCCTATGAACTACATTTTTCAGGCATCTGGAGTCAGCTCATATAGACAGAAGAGTTGATGTGATGTGTACATGTGTCTGCTTTAGCGCGCCTTGGCCACCCGTATCACATACACAAAGTCTCACTGTCTCACTTGCCCGGATCTCAAAGGCCTTTCTTAGTTGCAGGAACAATTCTTCATTTAATCTGACACATAAAGAGACAGAGTCCAATTCCAACTTTAAATGTAAAACTTTACTTGTTTTCAATCGCAGCACGTCCACATCAGTTACATCATCAACACAGAGTTCTGCACAGTCCACATCCTTCACTTTCCCTGTGTCTTCCCACCATCCTCCCAGGGTGTCCCCGGGACGTACCGACCTGTTCGGTACCGCAGCGTCCTCCCTGTTCAGCTTCACTACATTCAGGAGTTCCCCTGTCCGTTTCGCCCCAGACAGAAGGGCATCTGCCCATGTAGTAAGCTGCCATATTTTAGAGCGACCTGCGTGCAGGTACTGCTGCACTTCTGGCCCAATGGCCCTGGACGGCTGGGCTTCTAACTTCCCAACGTTACGGAGTTAACCGCCCTGTCCGGGCTCTGTCCCTGCTGACTCGGAAAAGGAAAACTCTCTATCTTATCTGCGGTTAGCCCCTCCTATGTAAAATATGTACACTATTGTACCCCCATCTAGTGTCCACTTTGAGGTACTGCGCTCTCCCTATCTTCACAATATATATACATTTATATATACATTTAGCTGCATAAAATACATAACACATATACAAGTAGTAAATTAGACGAGTAGTGTTAAGGGCATTAAAACCTTTCTGCAACCCCTTACATACACATACATCATCCATTCATGTCCGTGTACTGTATGCTGTAAGATATTTCAAAAGACATAAATGTTACTATGAAATGCAGCATTTAATAAATGCATTTCACTGAAATATTAGCAAGTTTTGCTTTTATTCATTTGGTTTACTCATTTAGCCATCCTGTAAAATACAGTATCATTGCTCTTCTCTCTATGCAAATACTTTTACATGAAATAAAACATGAAAGTAGCCATCATTAGAAGAAACTAAAGCTGCGGTGTTTAGATAATGGCAGTGCTGAAAGATATACGTGGTCCATCATACCATCATATATAATGTAAATGGGATAATATTCTCCCAATGTTAAAGAGAACAGGTGTACAGATTTTGCCCTTATTTTATTCCTGCTGCTCCCTGAGAATTCTGCTTTTTTCCTTGCTTAAAATCCACCATACCTTTCTAGACAAATGTATAAAGCAAATTATCTAGGTTTAGTGACATAAGCTTAAGAATAATTCTTGTGCAGTATGTCCTGGAAGTTACAGATGCATTTAGAAAGTAGTGTCTTAAGCTGATATCTATAATATAAATCATATGTGAGCGATGCCTTTATCACATAGTGATACTGTTGGAGAACCTGCTTGTAAGTAGAAAGAACATGTTTCTCAATGTCAACCACAGCATGAATGCACCTGGCACAATCCTGCCTCAAAGCAATGCTATCCACAAGGGCGCTCAAAAAAGTGCCAGCCATTCTGACTTATTTAAAGGGAATCTGTCACCCTAAATTGGCGGGATATTTAAATGATGGCAGTCAGGTCAGATGGGCGGTGTTTTGGGTACTTGCCTTAACATGTTGTTCGCCGCTGTCTCCATTATTTCTGGGAATTGTAGTCGTTGCCCTCCATATAACGCGCCTGCGCATTGCAATCATGGATTGCGCACGCGCAGTATGCTTTGCCCGCAGATTACAATGCGCAGGCGCGTTATATGGAGGGCAATGACTACAATTCCCAGAAATAATGGAGACAGCGGCGAACAACATGTTAATGCAAGTACCCAAAACACCGCCATCTGACCTGACTGCCATCATTTAAATATCCCGCCAATTTAGGGTGACAGATTCTCTTTAATAGTCACAGCTTCAATGTGCTTCCAAATTAAGCTGAGCTTTTCTTACATCAGTCACCAATATTTTCCTCTTATGTGCAAAGGATGAGGCAGGACAATCTTCCTGCCAAAGCAAGCCATGACTAATTGCTTCTGCTAGAAGCAGAAAATGCCTCTGAAGCCCTGCACATATCTGTATGGCCAGCTCTTGGTGACCTCAGAAGCAGCAATTATCGTTCAATTATTTATATACATGTGAATGGTAGAAATGCAGTTATCTCTAATATACTGTATGACAATGAGTTAAAAAAATATTTGTAAAGTGAACTTGGACAAGAATATTTATATAATGCATTCAATTGGTATAACATGTCACCTAATCCACATATGATGTAAAATCTAATCCTCTTTTTTTCTCGGCTACTTCTACAATCCTGAGTAGTGTTACCTAAAAGTCTCAATGTTATAGAAGTGCCTGCAAAAAGAGAAGTGCAGTATAGATATATGAATTTGCTATTAATTCAAGTTGTCTCATATAGTAAAAACCATATATATTAAAGGGGTTATCCACCACTCGGACAACCCTTTCTCAAACCTTTTTATTTTCCCCCAGCAAAATAATAACACTTATACTCAACTCCGGTGATGAAGCCAATCAAGAGGTGTAGGCACTGGCTCTCCCGAGGCTTGTGTGACATTGTTATGTCATGCGATCCCTAAAGCCAATCAACATTGGCTTCACTCTCCACTTCTTTGACCAAATCAGACATCCAGAGGAAGTTAGAGAGCAGCCGCAGCTCTCACTTCCTCTGTATGTAAATTACGTCCATAGGAGAGAGAAGCCAGTGCTGATTGGCAGCAGGGATTGCATGACACAATGTCCAGCACCAGAGGTTAGTATAAGTGTTATTTTTTTCTGGGCGGAACATAGGGATTGAGAAGGAGTTGTCTGAGTAATGGACAACCTATTTAAGATTGTTGTATAAAGGTGTTGGGCATCCTAAAGGAGACAACAAAAATGTCTCAAAGATGCAGACCTTTTGGAAGTGTACAATATTCATACATATCTGAGGCCCATTGCTGAGTGTAGTAAAGATTACTGGTATTTCTATTAGTCTCAGCTACCTGCAGTGGTTGGTGTGAGGATAGTTAATGCTTGGCTATAAGAGTGCATGGCACTTCGATATTCTTCACGTTCAAAATGGAAATTTCCACATTCCCGTTTCTGGTTGCCATGCGTAATGCGGTCTGCAGTGGTGAGTGCAATGAGGCTGGGCTTGTCTCTGACTTCAAGTAAAGTCACTTTATAGAGTAGAGAGGCATCAGAGGAAATATCTGGGTCCCTACAATGAAGAGAAGAGCAGTAAAAATTAAATTCACTACATAAAAATAAGTATATATTACTATTTATTTTTAGAGCATTATTGATTCCAAGGTGCTGTATATTTGAAAAGGGTTACATACAAAATACAAATATAAAATTACAGCGAACAAACTAACAATGGCAGACTGGTACAGAAGGGAGTCCCTGACCCTCATAGGCTTACAGTCTATAGGTAAATGGGGAAGGAGATGCAATAGGTTAGGGGGTTGCAGCAGCTCCGGTGGTTGCGAAGTGACAGTGGGGTCATTGCACGCTGTATTTTTTCTTGAAGAGATGGGCTTTCAAGTTCTGTCTTTAGGTTCTAAACGTTGGAGACAATCGTACATGTTGGGGCACAGAATTCCTGAGGATGCTCAGGAGAAGTCTTGAAGGCAATTGTGTAAGAAACGTATGAGGGTGGAGGAGAGACGTAGGTCTTGTGAGGACCAGAGATTACATGTGGCAACATATTGGGACATTAGTTCAGAGATACATGGAGAACACAGCCTTGGTCAGTGGTAGTAGTTTAAAACTGTGTCCCTTGGGAAATTGGGAGCCAATGAAGAGATTTGCAGAGCTGACAGGCAGAGGAGTAAAGAAGTGGATTATTCAGGCAGTAGGCTTAAGTATGGACTGGAAAGGTGCGAGGCTGTTAGCTGGGAAGCCACAGAGGAGGATATTGCAGTAGCCGAGGTGGAAGATCATAGAATCATAGAATGTAAGAATTGGAAGGGACCTCAAGGGTCATCATGTCCAACCCTCTGCTCAATGCAGGATTCACTAAACCATCTCAGACAGATGTTTGTCCAGCCAATGTTTGAAGACTTCCATTGAAGGAGAACTCACCATGACTCGTGGCAGCCTGTTCCACTCATCGATCACTCTCACTGTCAAAAAGTTTTTTGTAATATCTAATCTGTATCTTCTCCCTTTCAGTTTAATTCTATTGCTTCTCGCGTTTCCATGTGCAAATGAGAATAAGGATGATCGCTCTACACTGTGACATCCTTCAGATATTTGTAGAGTGCTATTAAGTCTCCTCTTAGCCTTCTTTTTTGCAAGCGAAACATGCCCAGATCCTTTAATTGTTCCCTGTAGGATTTACTTTGCAGTATGAGGAAGATGAGGGCATGCACTAATATTTAAATAGACTGAGGGTTGAGAAAGGGACAAATTCTGGTGTAGTTTGGAAAACAAGGCAGAGTACAGGGTTACAACAAGGCAGTGAACCTCCGATACAGGGGAAAGTGTTATGTCATTTGAAGTGATATTAAATTTGGAAGGGTGCTAGCGAAGTTAAGAGAGATGGAGCAAACATGGTTAGTTTGGTTTTGTTCACATTAAGTTTTAGGAAGAGTGATGAGAAGAAGGAGGATATGGCTGATAGACACTCTGGGATTCTGGTAAACAGAGCGGTGACGTCTGGGCCTGATAGGTAGATCTGAGTGTCATCAGCATCTAGGTGATACTGGAAGCCATGGAACTTTATAAGTTGTCCTAGGCCAAAGATATAGATGAAGAAGATTGGGGTCACTAGACAAAGCCTTGAGGGACACTGAAAGAGAGAGGGCGGGTTGAGGAAGTAGCATGGGAGACGCTAAATGTGAGGTGTGACAAAATCCAGAAGAGGGCAAGATCCTTGATGCCAAGGGAACAGAGGATCTGTAGTAGGAGGGAACGGGAAAGTTGACGAAGAGCGAGTTGGAGGAGGGGGGAGTAAAAGTTCAATGTGGACATACTGATCGAGGAGTTTGAAGGCGAACAGGAGTAACAATATGGGATATATATAAATATACATAATGGTAATGCTTAGTATTACTTTTGTTATTTCAAAGTAATCAAGTAAAGACATCACAATCATAGTGTAAGCTGTAGCATGAAAATATCTGTGTGGTCCAAAACTTCTCCAACACACATTAAATTAATTGTTTTTCATTTTAATTTTGTTTCAGTTAAATTAAGCTCATCAGGCACCCTAAGGCTGGAAATAAATTAGGAGTGAATCTAAAATGAAGGAAAAATCTAAACAAAATATACTAATTCAACATTCTTTTGTATTCATTCATTTATTTAGCTAAAAGAGATAAAGTGGTCTACAATAGCTTTGGAACAACACTACACCAATCTATATTACATGAACGTGACCCAATACTACATCATGAGATTAGTGATGGGCGAACCCGAACAGTAAAGTTCGGGGGCTGTACCAAACACCTACTGCTCGGAAAATACACCTGGGGTTGAGGAGAGAGAACCCTGCTGACCATATGAGCTAACAGTCTACAGAAGAGAGAGAGAACCCTGCTGACCATAACAGCTTACACTCAACAGGAGAGAGACAGAGAACCTTGCGGACCGCAAGAGCTTACACTCTACAGGAGAGAGAGAGAGAGAAAACCGCTGACCATAATATCTTACACTCTATATGAGAGAGAGAATTACTCAGTGACCCTGAAGATAGAGAAAACTATGCCATGCAAACTGTGCTCCACTCGGAACCGCTGATCTGTGATGGCCAAGACTGGCCACCAATGTACAAGATATGATAGTAATTAGGTGTTATAGCTGCAGGGCATTATGGGGAGGCACATGCATTAATGCAAAATGATGTTAGCCTGGTCTCTGACACTTCAGCAATGTGAAAAAATGGTGCCAGGCAAGGTTTTTTTTTTAAAACCACGAATTGAATCTCAAAATATTTGAATTTGCTTGACACAGTCGTTAGTTTCAGGAAATTCTATTCGTACTTGATCCTCCACAGATTGTTCTACTCATCTCTACTATTAACCCAACTCTAAGAATGTCAATGTTTATAGTGGTTTGCTAGTACATAAAATAACATTGCTTTAATACATCCCTGTTTTAAAATAAAATTATTTTGTAATTCCTTAAGAACATTTTTTTTGGCATCTGTGAGATAGGGAAATACAATTATTCCCTGGGTAAAATCCAGGAAGTGTTCTAACATTGAGGATGCCATCTTGCTTCTGGTCATATTTGTGTGGTATACATTTGTAAGTTGATGAAGAGAAGGATGGACTCGAATGGGGTTGTCTCATCTGCTCCGTGTCCGGAACCACCGGCGCTGCTTCCAGTGTTTTCGGGGGAAGCTTACTGTTCCTGGACCAACCTTCCCATGTGACAGACGGGGGCGGGGGTGAGTTAAAAGGCGCTGCGCTTGGGAAGCTGACAGGAGTCCGGGCTGGAAAGTGCAGAGCGCATGAGAGTGAGCTACCAGCTGCGCCCCACTCCCTGAGTGTGAAAGCCCCCCGACTTAGGACTCGAGCAGAGAGCCTTGACAGGGAGTGCCCCCCGAACTGACGCTGACCATCCAGCCTCCGTGACCAGAGGAGGCTCCCCTGACAGGTTACAGGCAGAGGCCGACGCAAACAGGCCTGGTGAACTGAGCAGAAGGCCTGAGCCTCAGAGAGGAGTAATTGGACTGACCAAGGAGCGCAGTACCGTTCTTTCGGTGACTCGTGTTGGACGGAGCTTTGTGACACAGACTGGTGAGAGCAGGACCTCGTCTCTCCCCACATCATTTCGCTGCCTGCCTTGGAGACCGTGTTTTCGCTGTGTACTAGGATCTGAGGGAGACTGCATGTGCCGCTGTTGATGGTGCCGATGTTGGAGAATTAGACCCTTCAATCAAGCCTTCTACAGACTGTTAAGTGTTTACCTGCCTTTGTTTATTTTCTCGAAAAACTGTCTAACCCTTTGCTTGTTGCATTTAACCCCCCTATCTGCTCCTCCTTGCGTGGAGTGTTTTGAACTGTTAAATAAACCTTTAACTCTTGGTCTGCCTCACATCCGTGGCGACATCCTCCACACATGCAGTATCTTACACCTCAAATCATTGCAGAGTTCTGTTCTAAAAGATAAAGGGGAACACGTACGCCACAGACTAGACAAGGAGGTGGAATGCATCCTCACGCATTTCCTGAATTTTCCCTAGGCACACTATTTATTTATCTCACAAATGGCACAATATTTTTTAAGGTCGCTTTAGATGATGAAAAAAAAAAAATTTAATACAAATATATGATTCCAAATTTTTTATTATAATGTCTTTTGGGAATCTTGATCATTACAAATATATTTGAAATCCAGATATATAAAAATGTTTTAAATGGATAAATGGAAAGTCTTCAGTTATTTGGAATTTAGAAGCACTTGGTAACACCAGAGAATATAATCAAGATTTTCTTGATTGCATTTTTCTTGGTTTTACTAATATATTAATATTTATTGTTGGGGATGGGCTTTTGAGATGGGACACAAAATAAAATTTTGTTTCTCTGCAACTGCTGAATAATTATACTTTATATAGTTCTTTGGGAAAAATACAGTATATCCAAGAGCTACTAGCCATAAGCCAGTGGCAATACAGCACATTGTAGTTGAGGGTCCTTTATAGATTTGCTTTACAGGATAAGAGCTTGAAAGGCTATGTACACCTGTGCAAATAATTTTTTTAATTATTTACTTACTTTCTTATTGAAAATGTAAGCAACTTTCCATATAGACTTCATTTTTTAGCATTTTGGTGCTGCAGAGAGTCTGTAAGTAATTTACTTAGTTGCTCACTTTTCAAAGTTGTCAATCATCAGAGCTCCTTCTGCCAGAAAAGGGGGTTCAACACAGATCTTTACAAGGTGGAGAAAGGGGAAAGTATCTACAGTATCAGGGAAGCGAGAGAAAACCGGCTATAGGAAAAAGGAAAGTATATTAAGGGGATATAAATACAGAATAAGAGCTGTGCTGACACAAACAACAGCCTAGAAATAAGCAGAACTCTAGATACACAGAAAACTCAAATCCAGACTGTGTTACTAGGAGAGTCACTCCTACAAGAAAAAAATCTGAAATTTGGATAATGCTGCAAATTGCATACCAGGGGAGTAGACAATGAATAAGTGAAGATTGCAGACTGAATTTTTTTTTTTAACTACAGGTAGCCACTATCATGTTTACAAATCATATTCTATGAGTCAAAGGTATCGGTCATTAAATTCTGTGTCTGGGTTGCTATGAAAAAAGTATTCTGTGTCAATTTATGCGTCGTGTTTCCTGGCAAACGTGATGATCACAAAGGAATGCGGGTTATTACAATTAGCATGTGCGCACACAGCCCTTTCTCCTGTCTTTTGATATCACTTACTACACAATAGCATAGCGGCCTCATTGATTAGACAAAAATAAGATGCTCAGACCTCTACTGGTATAGTTGGCCTACTAGTTGTAGGTCAGTAATAAATAATAAATCATAAACATTTTTCTATAGCACCAACATATTCTGCAGCACTTTACAATTAAGCAGACATAGACATCACAAAGTAACACATAGTACAACAGTTACAGGAGATGTGAGCGCCCTGCTCGCAAGCTTAAATCTATAAAAAAAATTGGGGACATATTTTTAGAAAGGCTTGTCAGTATGGTCCGGGTCATTATAAAAAATGGGCATTTCAGATAATCTGCTGAACCATCTTCGGCAAACTTTTTTAAGTGCAGTTACCAATGCTATTGGGTGTATGGAGGTGTGAAGAAAATAAAAAGGAGGCACCAAAATTTTGAAAAAATATAGAAAGGGAACAGGGGAAACATAGCCAGTAGTGATGGATAAGTGAAAAAAGGGAAATTTCTGTGTCAAATTTTACCAGAAAGACAGCAAGCTTTCTGCTTGGGGTTTGGTTGAACCCCAAAGGAAACTGCAATATCGGTATAAGTTGGTTTATAAGGAGGAAACAGACAGTTCGTTTTGGAGAGATTCGCTTAATAGATTGAGGACATAGTTAGAATATGAGAAGTGGAACTGATGAGATGGACAAAGCACAAGGCGTTTTTTAAAAAAAAGAGAAAATTAGAGTTTTATGCATTAGCAGCGAGTTTGTGTTTTTTTTAAGTAAGGGGGTTACACAGTGGTTTGAATGAAGGGTAAAACCGGAAAGAAAGAGAGAGGTTAAATTTTTAGTAAGGTAGGAATGACAATGAGAGAGAGTAGGAGAGATGTGAGAGAATGGGTCCCCTGGTACAGGTTGAGGGCAAAAAGAAGCAAAAATTTGGTAATTTTTCTGTGGTGGTTTAAATGGGGGAAAATGAGGAGGTGCAAAAAGAAAGGGGATCCAGCTCTGAGGGATTGTGCAAGAATGTCCTTGGCAGTAGGGTTTTTTTTACAGAAAAAAGTGGCCAACGCAACGGTGAGATTGACGAGGCCGTACTTTAGGGGTCAGGGGGGATTGGAAAATTTTGAAGAGCGATTTTGGATTGTCAACTATGATGTGATAAGGTCACAAGTAATGTGGGTAGTCACATTCACGCCTAAGCGTGAGAGGGTTTTAAAAGCCAAGGTCGAAGCCCGGAGGGGATGTAAAAAAAGAGGAAAACAAAAGCGTAGTCAGGTAATTTTTTAAGGACAAAATATCAGGGGAAAGGGATCGAACAGAAGGGTTAAACACATGGATAGTCAGAATGAAATCCAAAGGGCAGGGAAGAAAGATCTATAACATAATCAAGGCCAGAAAACAAACCACACAGCTTAAAAAGCTGGCAAGGTCTAGGGAAACAGCTCAGCTAAGAGTATGGCAATTTCCTGGGGTAAAAAGTGAGCTTTAATCAGCTAAAGACCCCACACCCGACCAAAAAAAAACAGCCAAAAACTTTTTCCCAAAACA
>JARQOD010000004.1:423963463-424020762 GCA_033576555.1 Oophaga sylvatica | reverse complement strand
CTGGGTGTTAGACGCCGGTGAAAGCATTCATGTAGTTCAGCAGTCTGGATCGGTTCTGAGAATATTTAAGCTAAGAGTTCATTAGTTGTTTTTACTCTTATAGCTTATAGTTTATCTCTGAGACCTTAGGTGTTCCTACTGTGTGTGAGTGTTGTATGTAAGACTTTATTTACTTTATTCCTTCTCTTTCTTGTATGTCTTTCTGTTCATTAACCGTTACCTGGTCATTCCCTTTGGTGGTATTCAGGGTCCTTCTTAGGACTAGAATACAGTTGGCAGGGATTGATAGGAGACAGGGTTTACGCTGGTGGCCTGGACCTCTGTACCTTTAACAGTACCTCCAGGTTGAGGGATTAGTTAGGACCCCAGTTCAGGGTCAGCTTAGACCCCGGTCACCCTCTAGCCGGAGACAGCGTATAACGGATTCCGTTTTGACCCACTGGACATTCTATCAGGTAAATCCATGTTATAATATATCTATGCGCATGTAATATAGTATGTTGCCCTTTTGATATAGATTACTGACATCTCATATATATATCTGCTATACAGCGTGACAAGCCCTCCACTAGTCGGGCCTTTATGGCAGAGTGGACCGACGGAAGCCTCTACTCAGTGCAAGACATATGAAAGCTCTCATAGAGTTTGCTAAAAAACACATGAAGGACTCCCAGACTATGAGAAACAAGATTCTCTGGTCTGATGAGACGAAGATTGAACTTTTTGGTGATAATTCTAAGTGGTATGTGTGGAGAAAACCAGGCACTGCTCATCACCTGCCCAATACAATCCCAACAGTGAAACATGGTGGTGGCTGGCAACATCATGCTATGGGGGTGTTTTTCAGCTGCAGGGACAGGATGACTGGGTGCAATTGAAGGAAACATGAATGCGCCCAAATACAGATATATCCTGGATGAAAATCTCTTCCAGAGTGCTCTGGACCTCAAACTTGGCCGAAGGGTCACCTTCCAACAAGACAATGACCCAAAGCATACAGCTAAAATAACAATGGAGTGGCTTCAGAACAACTCTGTGACCATTCTTGACTGGCCCAGCCAGAGCCCTGACCTAAACTATAGTGAGCATCTCTGGAGAGACCTGAAAATGGCTGTCCACCAACGTTCACCATCCAACCTGACGGAACTGGAGAGGATCTGCAAGGAAGAATGGCAGAGGATCCCCAAATCCAGGTGTGAAAAAACTTGTTGCATCATTCCCAAGAAGACTCATCGCTGTACTAGCTCAAAAGGGTGCTTCTACTCAATACTAAGCAAAGGGTCTGAATACTTATGACCATGTGATATTTCAGTTTTCTTTTTTAATAAGTTTGCAAAAATTTCTAAATTTCTACATTTCTGTTTTTCTTCAGTAAAGATGGACATTAATGAAAAAAAATGAACTTTTTTGAATTTACCAAATGGCTGCAATGAAACAAAGAGTGAAAAATTTAAAGGGGTCTGAATACTTTCTGTACCCACTGTAAACATGCAGATGCGTACTTCTGATGAGGCTCTAACACTATGTCCATCAGTCCCTGGAATGTGGCTGCAGCCCCATGTGATCCAAAAGGCAAGACGACATAGTGATAGACAGGGCCGGCTCCAGGTTTTTATGGGCCCCGGGCGAAAGAGCCTCAGTGGGCCCCTTTAACACAGACCACGATTCATGATGCACAGATACAGCAGAGAAATATAGGTACAGTACAATGCCAAATACTTCACTTCTTCCATTACATGAGTGATATCTATTGTAAATTGTACAATAGCTCAAAAACCGCCAAATCCTCACAGCGCACAGTACAGACAGGACAGTACAGTCCTCCATACAATATTATGGGCACCACAGTCTCCCCCTCATCACCCATATAATACCCCATGCAGGATGTCACCCCCCATATAATGCTCCATACAGAATACTGGACCCAAAATAATGCTCCATACAGAATACTGGACCCAATATAATGCTCCATACAGGATACTGGTCCCCATATAATGCTCCATACAGGATACTGGTCCCCATATAATGCTCCATACAAAATATGGAGCTCTCCTCTGCGCTGTACTGCGTTCTGCACTGTTACGGCTCAGGAAAGGGCGCTGTGGAAAGACTCCCCATTATCATCATGATTGTCTCCCCATCATCATCATTGTCTCCTTATCATCATCATTGCCTCCCCATCATCATCATGGCCTCCCCATTATCATCAATGCCTGCCCATCATCATCATCTCCTCCCCATCATCATCTTCTCCCCATCATCAATGCCTGCCCATTATCATCAATGCCTGCCCATTATCATCATCTTCTCCCCATCATCATCAATGCCTCCCCATTATCAGCAATGCCTGCCCATCATTATCTCCTCCCCATCATCATCAATGCCTGCCTATCATCATCTTCTCCCCATCATCAATGTCTGCCCATTATCATCAATGCCTGCCCATTATCATCATCTTCTCCCCATCATCATCAATGCCTCCCCATTATCAGCAATGCCTGCCCATCATCATCTTCTCCCCATCATCAATGCCTGCCCATTATCATCAATGCCTGCCCATTATCATCATCTTCTCCCCATCATCATCATCAATGCCTCCCCATTATCAGCAATGCCTGCCCATCATCATACACAGACAGCACACAAGCACTCTCTCACATACATACACACACACATACACACACACACATACATACACACACAAAGCACCGCAGTACATACACACAGAGACACACACACACACGTCTTACCTGTCCGGCGTCCCCGCGCTCTGTGCCACAGCCGGCCGCTGAATGATGACGTCATTCAGCGGCCGGCTGTGAGAGGAAGCGCCGGCGCCCCCTGGAGCCTGGAGCTGCGGCAGCGGAGGCACGGGAGAGGTAAGTATTGTGCCAGCTGATGCCGGGGCCCTGAGCAAGCGGGGGGGACCCAGTGGCGGCGCTGACACCGCTCTCCTCCGCTAACGGGCGCGGGGGTGCCAGACTGCGAGTGGGCACCCCAGCCTGCTCAGGGCCCCGGCACTTGCCCGGGTGTGCCGGGTGCTGACGCCGGCCCTGGTGATAGAGACCCTCCGGCGTTATAAAGGAGGTCTTTTCTTTTGCCGATCCTGTCAGTGGTACCTGCCAGTAACCTTTGGTGAGATCGAACGTGGTGAAGTACTGGGCCTTGCCCAGTCTCTCAATTAGCTTGTCCACCATCGAATAAAGGTCAAACGTTGACTCCTCATTCAATTTCCGGAAGTCATTACAGAATCATAATGACCCGTCTGGCTTCGGAATCAGTACAATGGTGCTAGCCCACTCATTGCGGTGGTCGGCGCTTATAGTAAGTGAGCAATTTTGCTACATACAGACAATCTGATCATCGCCTGTATGTAGCAAAGCTAATCGGGTTATGGCTGCTTGAAGCATGCCAAAAGTTAAAAAAAAACCTTTTAATATTCGCACTATTCAAAATAAAATAGAAAAAAATCAAACATGCACATAGTTGGTATTGCTGCGTTCAGAATCGCCTGATATATCAATATAAAAAAGAATTAACCCGATCGCTAAACGGCGTAATGAGAAAAAAAGTCAAAATGCCAGAATTAAATTTTTTTGGTCACCGCAACATTGCAATAAATGCAATAATGGGCGATTAAAAGATTGTATCTGCACCAAAATGGTATCATTAAAAACGTCAGCTCAGTGAGCAAAAAATAGGCCCTCACCAAACCCGAGATCACGAAAAATGAAGACGTTATGGGTATCCAAACATGGCGCAATTTTTTTTTTTAAACAAACTTTGGAATTTTTTTTCACCACTTAGATAAAAAAGAACCTGGACATGTTTGGTGTCTGTGAACTCGTAATGACCCGGAGAATCATAATGGCAGGTCAGTTTTAGCATTTAGTGAACATGGTAAAACCCCCCAAAAAAGCTACTGTGGGATTGCACTTTTTTTTGCAATTTCACATCACTTGGAAATTTTTTCCCGTTTTCCAGTACACAATATGTTAAAAACAATGGTGTCGTTCAAAAGTACAACCTGTCCCGCAAAATACAAGCCCTCACATGGCCATATTGACTGAAAAATAAAAAAATGTTAAGAAGAAGGGGAGCAAAAAATGAACACCCAAAAATGAAAATACATCCGTGGGTTAAGTGGTTAAAGGGACCAGGTTGAGGGACTTAATTATTGTATATGGTCCAAAATGAAGAACCTACATTATTAGTTTATGGTGGCAAGTGGATGGACATAATTACTGTAGGAGCCAATTAGGAAACATTACTGCTGTTATGTAATTTACTTTTTAGAATACTGTATTACGTGGGGTAAATAAGGCTGGAGTCACACACAACCACAAAAAATCGGTCCGTTTTAGACGGTCGACAATCGGATCAAAATAAAAACATCACACATCCTTCTGGCATCCGATTTTCCTTCAAAGATGCGATTTAATCGCATGTGTGTGTACCTTGTAACATCCGATTTTCATCCGACTTGCGAGATTTTCTCGCAGGCTTGCAAAACTGACATATAATGGATCCAAAAGAATAGTATTTAAATGCCAAAAGAAAGAATAGATATATACACATAGAGCACATATATATATATATATATATGTCATTGTGACATATATATATACATATATTTATAGTTCTTACACTTCTACATACTGTAATAGCCGCTAATTCAATTGCCGGCTTCAGTGAAATCACAGAAGCCGACATGAAATGATACATTGTTTCCACACATTTAACCATGTAATTTCATGTATTTTTATATATGTTTGAAACATACAATTACATGAGTATATGTGTGCTAAATTTCAGACATGTAGGGGTTAATTAAAGGTGTAAATTCGTTGAAAAAAAATGCGTGGGCTCCCGCTGTATTTTCTCCACCAGACAGACAAAGCAAGCGAGTGGGGGCAGATAATAATAGCCTAGGGAGGGTACATTTTTTTTGTGCCCCCCCTGGCTACTAACATCTGCCCCAGACACCCCAGAAAGGGCAAATCTATAATTAGATTCGCCCTTTCTGGCACTTTGCCCGTCTATTCCCATTGCCCTGTAGCGGTGGCGAATGGGTTAATAAGGGGTTAAAATGACCTTGCAATTGAAAGGTCACTTTAAGCCAGGTTAATAATTGATAGCTGTCAATTAGACAACTATCAATTATTAATCCTATTGTATGAAAGAAAAATCAAACACACACAGTTTAATAAAAAATAAGTTTAATTAAATAATCACACAGTTTTTGACCATATTTTATTTTCCTGCTAAAACCATTTCCTGTAATAAAAATAAAATAAAAAAGCAAAATTATACTTACCAATCCGATGTACAGTCAGGTCCCACGGTGTAATCCATCAGAAAGGGTTAACAGGTTACAGGTCGCAGAGAGCTAATAATGCTGTCTCAGACCTGTATTCCCCTGAATGAATAACTTCCTCTCCCAGCGAAAGTAGAGCAATAGATTCATGAATGGAGCTTAATTGATTTATTGCCAATTTAACTGTAGTGACCTGACCTAAAGGGAAAGTGGACACAATCAATTAAGCTTCATTCATGAAACACATCCTCTCCTGTCGCCAGGAGAGGAACTTATTCATTCATGAGCTTTGAGCTGAGCATGCAGGATTACTTGCACTGCTTGGCTCAAAGCTAGTTAACCCTTTGTGAAGGATTACAGCGTGGGACGTGACAGATCGGCGGAATAGGTAAGAATAATGTTGTTTTATTTCTTTTTCTTTATTTTAGGAGATCAATGGCTTCGCACGGATTAAGTGTAAAATAAAATATGCTCAAAAAATGTGTTTTTATTTCATTAAAATTATTTATTCTTAAAGTGTGTGTGTTTTTTTATTTACTTCAATAGGATTAATAATTGATAGTTGTCTAATTGACAGCTATCAATCATTAACCTGCCTTAAGGTCACCTTTCAATTGCAAGGTGACAGTAAGGTGAGATTAACCCATTCGCCACCGCTACAGGGCAATGGGAATAGACGGGCAAAGTGCCAGAAAGGGCGAATCTAATTATAGATTTGCCCTTTCTGGGGTGTCTGGGGGCAGATGTTAGTAGCCAGGGGGGGCACAAAAAAATGCACCCTCCCTGGGCTATTATTATCTGCCCCCACTCGCTTTGCTTTGTCTGTCTGGTGGAGAAAATACAGCGGGAGCCCACGCATTTTTTTTCAACGAAATTACACCTTTAATTAACCCCTACATGTCTGAAATTTTGCACAAATACACTCATGTAATTGTATGTTTCAAACATATATAAAAATACATGAAATTACATGGTTAAATGTGTGGAAACAATGTATCATTTCATGTCGGCTTCTGTGATTTCACAAAACCCGGCAATTGAATTAGCGGCTATTACAGTATGTAGAAGTCTAGGAACTATAAATATATGTATATATACATGTCACAATGACATGTATATATATATATGTGTTCTATGTGTATATATCTATTCTTTCTAGTCTTTAGTAAAGCTGTCAGTGTGATTTTACAGTATAGCCGGGGATGAATTGCCGGCTTTTCTAAAGGACACCGATGCGATTTCATCGCAAGTCACACAGTGTGGTCCGTTTGTAATCAGATTTTTCATCGCTCCCATAGACTTGCATTGGCGATAGTCGACCCACAATCGGTGACAATCGCAGCATGCTGCGATTGTACACGGACGTTTAAAACGGACCACAAAAATCTGATACTGGGAGCTGCTCCATAGATTAACATAGGTCCGACTGCAATGCGATATTTCATCGCATTGCAGTCGTCCGATTCTGTCGCCAGTGTGACTCCGGCCTAAAAGGGAGACCCTGCTACTGTGTATGGCGGCACTATGTCGCCTTTTTTCTTCATCTTCCATAGTGTATAAGTTGGGGAATAAGTGGGGAATGTGCTCTAGAAGCGATCAGCTATTGATAACAGTGTGTTATTTTTTGCAGAAGTGAGTCCTGGCTGGAAGAATTAATATCAGTCTATGCTGGATGAAGAAGAAAAGCGAAGATGAAGCACTTCAAATAGAGATGTCACTGATAAGTCAGTATTTTACCTGTAGGCCAGCGTCACACTCACAGTAGAAAAATACGGACCGTATTGTACGAGCGTAATACACCAAAATGTTGCCTGCACAACAATCCGTATTTCATCCGTTGTCAGGGTGCGGCTGCGTATTTGGCGCATGTAAGCATCCGTATGCAATCCGTATGGCATCCGTACAGTGTATTTTTCCTGCCGCCTTGCAAAATGGACATTTAACGGTTTTTAGGCCTGAAACTAATTGAAATCATCTTACGTATTTCTTGCAAGTCACACGTGTGGTCCGTGTGTAATCCGTTGTTTTCTCGCATAGACTTTCATTGGCGTACAACGGGCGTAATACGCGTACAATCGCAGCATGCTGCGGGTGTCTCGCACCGTAAGATACGCCTGAGAAAAATACGCATGATCAGAGCTGCCCCATAGAGAAATATTGGTCCGTGTGCAATGCGTGGTTTTCACGCCTCTCACTCGTCCGTATTCCTCCTTAGGGCTCATACTCACTGGCTGGAAAAAAATCGGTCCGTTTTCTGCAGGGAAAAAATGGTACAATTGTTGTAAAAAGGCATGCGATTTGCATGCGATTTTAAATCGCACCATGCGCTTTCCATCAGTTTTCCATCAGTTTTCCATCTGTATGCAATGCGATTTTAACATGAAGTTTTACATAGAGCAGTTATCTCTATGTAAAAAGTCATGTAAAAATCACATTGTCAAAAAAAAATGTACACAAAAAGCAAAAAATTATATATATATTATATGAGACAGCTCTCAATTATTAACCTGGCTTAAAGTGACCTTTCAATTGCAAGGTGGCTTTAACCCCTTATTAACCCATTCGCCACCGCTACAGGGCAATGGGAATAGACGGGCAAAGTGCCAGAAAGGGCGAATCTAATTAGAGATTTGCTCTTTCTGGGGTGTCTGGGGGCAGATGTTAGTAGCCAGGGGGGGCACAAAAAAAATGTACCCTCCCTAGGCTATTATTATCTGCCCCCACTCGCTTGCTTTGTCTGTCTGGTGGAGAAAATACAGCGGGAGCCCACGCATTTTTTTTCAACGAATTTACACCTTTAATTAACCCCTACATGTCTGAAATTTTGCACACATACACTTATGTAATTGTAAGTTAAAACCACATATCAAAATACACGAAATGACATGGTTAACTGTGTGGAAACAATGTATCATTTCATGTCGGCTTCTGTGATTTCACAAAAGCCGGTAATTGAATTAGCGGCTATTACAGTATGTAGAAGTGTATGAACTATAAATATATATATATGTATGTGTTACAATGACATGTATATATATATATATATATATATATATATATATGTATTCTATGTGTATGTATCTAGTGTTTTGTGAGTTGTCAGTGTGATTTTACAGTAGCCGGGGATGAATTGCCAGCTTTTCAAAGGAGACTGGTGCGTATAAATCGGACAGCACTTGCATGGTGCGAGTGCTGTGCGTTTTTTAATCGCACCCATTGACTTGCATTGGCGATTATCATCCCAAAATCGCATCAAATCGCAGCTTGCTGCGATTTTTTTCCACACCAATTTCTGATGAGAAAAAAATCGCAAATGAGAACTCACCTATTGAATAACATTGGTCAGATTTGAATCCGATTTTTTTTCGTCTGATTATCATCCGTTTTCGGTGCCAGTGAGTATGAGCCCTTAGTGTGACGCCGGCCGTACACTTACACTATACACTATACGACATACAGGGCTCCTGTGTATAATGTCATTGGTGATTCCTGTATTACCTGTACACTGACACTATATACAGATCTTCTGTGTATAATGTCACTAGTGATCACTGTATTACCTGTACACTGACACTATATACAGAGCTGTTGTGTATAATGTCACTGGTGATCACTTTATTACCTGTACCCTATACACTACATACGGAGCTCCTGTGTATAATGTCACTGGTGATCACTGTATTACCTGTACACTTACATTATACACTGTATACTATATACAAAGCTCCTATGTATAATGTAACCATTGGTAATAACAATTGTGATAGTTCAACTCACAAAGCGAAGAGGTATACAGAGGTAGAAAATGGGAACACTGTCTTTTTAAATCCTCGTAGGTTTATTATAAGGCAGCATAAACCAACAAAAGGGGAAAAATAAACACAGCCCTTCAGGCGTAAACAGGAAAACAACAAAGAAAACAAAACGCTGCAACACAGTCCATACTTATTCGAGTGGCACCCCGCTCTGGAGCAATATGGGTTCAGGCTTTCTTCCACACAAGACACCAAACCACTGGAGACTCCTCTCTCTCTCCAGTCTTGCTGAACCCAGACTGCCTGTAGAGCCATTTATTTAAAATTCAGACCCTGTGACTCTTTCCATCATGTGACTGTCCACATGATCATGATATCACACAGGTCCTGGCATCTCTGCAGGAGGAGATAGAGTGGACCTTCTCCCACCCGCTCTATGAAGGTCCACATGAAACCAGCCCATTATGCAACTTTAACTTAACCCTAACAACACATAGTGTGCTGGAGGAAAATACTCTGGTTTCATATCACTGATGCCATTAAGCACAGTGACACATATCTCCTGTTGTGAATAGGCTGGAAATGAGTTCTGAGCAGAAGCTCCCTCTGGTGGTTACAAACGGTACTGGACTGTCCAGTGAAGATTGTGAGGATTGGGAATCAGGTGTTACTGACTGGTCTTATATAAGGGAGTCGCCTTCCCATCAGGGTTGCCGGTGATCAATTGTTCTGGTCTCAATCCTTGATTCCTGTTTCCTTGGTAGCCTGCTGTGGCGTGTCTGAATCTCCTGCTAACAGATAAGACATTTTCTTCTTTTTGTTTTTGTGCTTGATTTTTGCATTTTGTCCTGCACTTCTGTGGGGGCCTTCTGGGTCCCTTCTGGGGGCTTTTGCCCTCTCAGTTCAGTTCAGCCACTGATGTTTGTACATTTGCTTTTTCCAGTTTTTTCAGTGGCTGCTGTTTTGTTTTTGGTTACACCAGAGAACTAATTTAGGTGGTAGAGGTCGTGTGATCTCAGGTGTTTTTGAAATTAGTAGAGTTGGTGCTTTTCAGGGTTTTTTGGGATTGCAGTAAGTGCCCTTCCTATCCTTTTCTATTTAGTAAGTTTGGGCCCCAACGTTTGCTCATACTATTTTCTGTCTGTGTCAGTATTTCTTCTTGTTTAATCGCCATTACATGTTTGGGGGCTTTCTATGTTCTTTGGGGATCTGCTCCGGGGCAGATAGCTTTACTGTTGTGAATAGGCTGGAAATGAGTTCTGAGCAGAAGCTCCCTCTGGTGGTTACAAACGGTACTGGACTGTCCAGTGAAGATTGTGAGGATTGGGAATCAGGTGTTACTGACTGGTCTTATATAAGGGAGTCGCCTTCCCATCAGGGTGGCCGGTGATACTGTTATGATTTGGTAGCTGAGGAGAGCAGGCAAAAAAGGAAATACACCAGAGCAGTTGGAAACTATGAGATTGCAGTACCCTGACTAACCACCACAACTAGAGGCAGCCGTGGAGCGTTCCTACGTTGGTCCTAGACGCCTCGTCACAGCCTGAGAAACTAACTACACCTAAAGATAGAAAGAGGAAAGCTATCTGCCCCGGAGCAGATCCCCAAAGAACATAGAAAGCCCCCAAACATGTAATGGCGGTTAGACAAGAAGAAATACTGACACAGACAGAAAATAGTATGAGCAAACGTTGGGGCCCAAACTTACTAAATAGCAAAGGATAGGAAGGGCACTTACTGCAATCCCAAAAAACCCTGAAAAGCACCAACTCTACTAATTTCAAAAACACCTGAGATCACACGACCTCTACCACCTAAATTAGTTCTCTGGTGTAACCAAAAACAAAACAGCAGCCACTGAAAAAACTGGAAAAAGCAAATGTACAAACATCAGTGGCTGAACTGAACTGAGAGGGCAAAAGCCCCCAGAAGGGACCCAGAAGGCCCCCACAGAAGTGCAGGACAAAATGCAAAAAATCAAGCACAAAAACAAAAAGAAGAAAATGTCTTATCTGTTAGCAGGAGATTCAGACACGCCACAGCAGGCTACCAAGGAAACAGGAATCAAGGATTGAGACCAGAACAATTGATTACCGGCAACCCTGATGGGAAGGCGACTCCCTTATATAAGACCAGTCAGTAACACCTGATTCCCAATCCTCACAATCTTCACTGGACAGTCCAGTACCGTTTGTAACCACCAGAGGGAGCTTCTGCTCAGAACTCATTTCCAGCCTATTCACAACAATCTCCCCTCTATTACCTTACCAGTGACTTTTTCACACAATGTTGTTAGTATTGTGGTTGTTATTAATGATCAATATTGTAATATTCAGTCACTGTGTTGTAATATGTGGTCCAGGCATGGTGTGGCGGTATTTATCCCTGTATGTGGTATTATTCGATCACAATAGGGTCTGGTCACGATGTGGCAGTATTTCTTTCTTGTACAGTATGTGGTATTATTTGGTCACTATATGGTGGTAATATGTGGTCTGGTTATAGTGTGGTAGTATTTCTCTCTTGTGTGTGGTATTATTGGTCTTGGTATAGTGGATTGTGTTAAGTACAGTGCCTTGCGAAAGTATTCGGCTCCCTGGAACTTTTCAACCTTTTCCCACATATCATGTTTCAAAAATAAAGATACCAAATGTAAATTTTTGGTGAAGAATCAACAAGTTGGACACAATTGTGAAGTTGAACAAAATTTATTGGTTATCTTAAATTTTTGTGGAAATACAAAAACTGAAAAGTGGGGCGTGCAAAATTATTCGGCACCTTTACATTCAGTGCAGCAAACTCACTCCAGAAGTTCATTGTGGATCTCTGAATGATGCATTGTTGTCCTAAATGACTAATGATGGTAAATATTATCCACCTGTGTGTAATCAAGTCTCCGTATAAATGCACCTGCTCTGTGATAGTCTCAGGTTCTGTTTGAAGCACAGAGAGCATCATGAAGACCAAGGAACAACTTCACAATTGTGTCCCACTTGTTGATTCTTCACCAAAAATTTACATTTGGTATCTTTATGTTTGAAGCATGATATGTGGGAAAAGGTTGAAAAGTTCCAGAGGGCCGAATACTTTCGCAAGGCACTGTATGCCGGTCATTTTTTCTCTCTGATATTAATTAAGAGAAGATTCTTTATTTCCGTTAGTGATAAATACTTGGAAGAAGGTGCACTTACAGAGGGGTTCTCCGGTGAAAACAAATAATCACATCTCCAAAGGATAAGTGATAACTTTTGATTGATGTTGGTCTTACTGCTGGGACCTGGAACGATAGCAGAATGTGGAGCTTTTATCCCCATTAGACTGGAGCAGCATGTTTGACTTAACCACTGATCCATTCATTCCCTCAGAGAAGGAATGTAGCTGTGATCAGACATCCCACCTGCTACTCCATTTTAAAATAGAGGTAAAAGTGTCCTGTCAGGGATAAAACTTCTCAATTCTTCCAATTGGTGCGGTTTCCAATTGTTGGACCCAAGCCATCAATAAGCTATCGCCTATCCTGTGGATCCCATGGATCACTGTGTTTTAACCGAAGAACCCCTTTAATGTAAACTACCGTAATTGTACATCCCAGTTATGGTGGTGCACAGTAGATGTGCAGGAGCTGTGTTTCACAGTCGATGCTTCATTATAACGGGGGTAACGGCTAAAAGGTATATGCATATAGCTGTAGGGTGGGCCCCTAGGGTCAATTCCTCCTGTGGGCCCCACACACCCCGGTCCGACACTGCCTACTGCCATAAATAAATTATCTCTTTACAATAGCAATACAACACAAGTGCATGCTCAGGCAGGCAAGACATTGCTGTCAATCAAGAGAGAGGGAGTCGAGGACACATGTAAATTCAATGAGTGAAATGGTGCACCGTCAGTCTATATTTTCCGCAGTAAGTGGCTCTATCAAAGATTTGTCTTACCTCTTAAAATCTAGAATTCACTTCAACTGTTCCCTACTTTCAATTTTTATTTAAGTTTTGAACAATGGAATTTGCAAAGAGGAAACTTTCAGATATGTTTTGTTAGATTTCCCTAGCTTTGTAAACATTCATTACTTTTATTTTCAGATCTTTAGCCAGCTTTAAGGACGGGGTTTGTCGAGCATATGAAAAATCATCCAATTTTCATCCAGAAAACTCCTACGATTTTCATCCTTGTGCCATCCGTGTTTCTGTATTTTAAGTCTGCATGGCATTTATCCATCAACATTTTATAATGCACAAGACATGATCTAATACAGTTTCCTTGGTTAATAATTGCAATTAATCCGTAAAACTTGGATGCAATTTATATGTTCTATTTGGGATCTGATGGCGCCTGATATACGAAAGACAAGTGCATGCTGATGCAATCGTTATCCATTAGAAATGTGGTGGGTTACTGCCACTGCGATTCCAAATTTGATTGTTAAAATGGTGCATGAATTTGCCAGAAAAGAACTGTTTCATCCACAGCCATTACTGTCGCCTGTGTTTCTTAACAGGTGAAATAGCGGTTCTCTTGCAAAATCATGTAGCCGTTAACACTCAGTTTTAGAACTATTGTGGCTGCATCAGTGCTTCCCAATCTGTCCTTACCCACAGAGAAACTGCATTGATACATCATCTGGAATGGTGAGCAAATGTTACAAATTTTGGCCACAACTAAAAAAAGTATCAAATATCGTACTTTAATGATAAATTTGACATAAAATGTGACCTTTTTTTTGCAATGTTCATATAAAAATGCATTCATAAATATGTCATACTTCCTACCAAGGGGTTAACCACGACTCTCAGTTTTTACATTTTGGTGAAGGTGCTAAAAATGGTGTGTTAAATAATGGAAAACATTGATAAATTTGGATGGCACATTTACAACAAGGAAATGTTGCAAGTTGAGCAAAATTCTGGGTGTAAATGCAATGACAAATGTCATGGGGTGCTGACACTTTTGTCAGCTTTCTTGCTGATAACATCTGTGGAACACGCCACTGGTTGTCATTGTCCAAAATGAATGTCACATGGAAGCCCTATTTATTGTTGAGTATTCAATTATGTGCATTCAAATAAATACCTTCCTAGAAGGCCGAAGGCATAAAGGCCGTTTGTCAGTAGAAATGCCACTTCTCCCAGCTGCATTGATCGAACACCCAACTCTAAAGCCTGTGTACACAAAACATGACCTTAGTTAGACATGCGGGATACAAGCATTTAACAGTTAAAGCAATGTGAAAGTAGTGAACTATTTGGAATGATCCAGATGGCTGTATGAGTATCTTCACCTACTTATTTTGCATTCTTTTAGTCTCCAATTATGTGCTGAAATAATTTTGTGCTGAATAATACGCTCCATTAAATGGGTTGTCTGCAGCCACTATGTGACTGCAGACTTGTGAATCCTCGCAAGGCGTGTTGTGAGGATTCTCCCGTGCTAGCCGTGAGATCGACCAGTCATTTGCTCGTATATGCGATATACATACTCCGTCCCAGCCATATTCCAACTCGACGTGTGCAGCTTCTCTTAATTCACTTGCACTGAGCAAGGCTGCACACATCTATTCAGAATGTGGCTTGATCTAGACGCCAGCATCAGAGAATCTTCACAGCGTGCACTGTACACAATAGGAGAGTTCACAGATCTGCAGTCACATAGAGCGACTACAGACTTTCATGATAAGCGCAAATGACGCCTTAAGATGGACAAATCCGATAAAAAAACGGATTGCACTCTGACTTATGTTAGTCAATGATTATATGCTCATCTGCAATTTTTTTCCCAGCACAGATCAGACTGAGTAAAAAAATCATAGCATGCTGTGAGTGGCTACATATATTGGACGAGACTCGCCAATGCAAGTCATTGGATGCGAGAAAGTAAAAATCGCATAGCAAACGGACCATGATTGTGCCATCCGATTTTTACTCACCCATCTCATAGGAAACCCGACATTTCATCAGGCAAGTACAGTAAATTCACAGTGTGACCCATCAGAATAGAAAAGATAGAATAGATATATACATAGAATAGATAAATAGAAAGATGTCAGTGACATATATAATTAATGCAGTGGGTGTGTAGTTTAATGTACATGTATGCAGTTAAAAAATAAATAAAATAGAAAAATGGCATGGGGTCCCCCTAATTTTTATTAACTAGCTGAGGGAAACCCGACAGATAGGGGCTGATGTTTATATTCTTGAAATGGGGTAATAAAATGGAGCTTTCCAGGCTATTAATATCAGCAATGGATCTAACTAATGAATGCGCCATTTCTGGGGCGACTGAGGGTTGATTTCTTATTCTGGGAGGGTGCCAATATCCATGGCCACTTCCTAGATTATTATTATCAGCCCACAGTTGTCTACTTAGCCTTTTCTGTTTATTACAATGGGTGACCCCCCAAAAAATAATGTGAGGTTCCCTCTATAATTAATAACCAGCAAAGACTATGAAGACAGACAAAGAAATCAACCCTCAGTCGCCCCAGAAATGGCGCATCCATTAGATGCGCCAATTCTGGTGCTTAGCCTCCGATCTTCCCACTTAACCTGGTGTGGTGGCAAGTGGGGGATTGGGGTTGATGTCAGCATTGTAATGTCAGCTGACATCAAGCTCAGTGGTTAGTAATGGAGAGATGTCTATAAGACACCCCAATTACTAACCTCACTAGTCCGCTGCTAATCCCAGGACGAGCCCAACTCGGCTACATCTGAAAGCATTGCTGAGCAGTGGCATGATGTGGACGCTCAATTCTGCATCCAGGAGACACTGAGCTGCACGTGAAAACGCAGCTTCAGTGCTGAGTGTTGAGGTTAGTCAACTCACTGACTTCACCATTTGCTGCGTGAGAATTTCTCAGGTAGCGAGCGGTGACATCACTGAGTTGACTGAAGTTCATCTATGAACTCCAGTCATCTTATTGACACCAGCACTCGGCTGTGAAGCTGCGTTCTCACACATAGCTCATTGTCTCCTGAATGCAGGGCTGAGCGGTTGAATCATGCCACCGCACTGCAGTGCATCTAGACGTAGCTTAGTTGGGCTCACAGTGGGACAAATGGATTATCGAATGACAGATGAGGAATACTGTATTTTTTTATTTTTAATTTTACGTTAATAAATGGGTAAAAGAGGGTCAGTGAGTTTTTATTTCAAATAAAGTTCTTTGTGTTTTTATTTCAATGAAAGGACTTTATTCAGTCTGTGGTTTTGTCTTTATTACATTTGACTGTGGGATTAGTAATGAGGGTGTCTTATAGATGCCTCTCCATTACTAAACCCTGGCCTTGATGTCAGCTGACATTATAAAGCTGATATCAACCCAAATACTATTACCCCACTTGCCACCACACCTGGGAAAGTGGGAAGAGCGGTGACTAAGCACCAGAATTGGTGCATCTAATGGATGCGTCATTTCTGGGGCAGCTGAGAGCTGAAGTTCTTAGTCTGGGAAGGGGGCCAATATCCCTTGCCCCTTCCAAGGCTATTAATATCAGCCCGCAGCTGTCTGCCTAGCCATTGCTGGTCATTAATTACCATGTCATTTTGGGGGTCACCCATTGTTAATAACCAGTAAAGGCTAAGTAGACAACTGTGGGCTGATATTAATAGCCTGGAAAGCTCCATGTTTATTACCCCCTACCCGGACTACATGTGTCAGCTTTCCCTCAGCTGGTTAAGAAAAATATGGGGGAACAAACACAATTTGTTTTTTTTATTATTTAATTATGAGCTAAATACATGTATAGCAAGCTGCACTGTACTGATTATATATCTTAATGAGATCTATGTATCTATCTGTATATAAGATTGCTTTATTAGTTAGTAAACTAGCTTGAAATGACAGAGAATTACTGTATGTAAAAGCTGATTTTAAAAATGCATTGCATCCGGATGCAGTACGCATGCTAAACGGATGTCATATGTGAGAAAAATCGCATTGTACTCGCATGACTCACGCATAACACTCGTCCTACTTTTCAGATACAACATCCGACTGATTTTATTTATGCTGATGAGTGTGAGCCCTTAATGTGTTTTATCTGCCTCTCAAGATAATACATTGCTTGTGCATCAATTATGGTCCAGAGTCCTTGATAAACAATGCACAGAAAAGGGAGAGCAAACAAAGCACAGGAACTATTTCCTGACCTCTCATAACTATATGTGGCTACAAATGTCTCTGAATGTTAAAGTAGCAACTCCAGTGACTTTATTTTTAATGCATCCTATGACTAGTACTCCAATACATATAATTTATTTCTATCTGGAAATTAGTATATGTCCTCTCAGTTAGGTCATGTGATCTCATGGTGACCTCCTGGAAATAACATAGGTTTTTGGGGGTCCCCATTTCAGCCACCTGAACTACCTTTATGATGATATTGCATGGACTGTACCATTAATGTCAGAACCTACTATCACAGATAATGATGATGAATGTACAGCTCCTGTCGCAAAATTATAATTATATTGCGCATCGCAGGAAGTCGGGGTAGTTGGAGTATGGTGGCCGTCAAAGGGACAAAATGTGGACACTGTTTTCTTGGGCATTTGCACAGGGCATTAATATTTTCTAGGGGACAATTTTACCATCTATAGGGCACAACGGAGGCATTATTACTATGTAAGGGGCACAGTGGCGAGCATTATTATGTAGAGCACTAAGAGGAGGACAGCTGTTGTGCCAAACACTAGGTGCAATAACAAGGACCCAGCAGCGGCTCAGTATTGGGGTATTGAGAATAGATGGATATGGTGCTGGAAATGTGAGAAATCAAATGTGTGTTTGTGGTAATCTCTGTAGATAAGTCGTGCATGGAAGAAGTTTGCCATGTTGGTCTGGACAAGTTGGAAAAGTCGGGAAAAGTGAACAAGTCTATCAGAAAGAAGCTGTAAGTTACTATATGTAACTGTATCGCAATCATGTAAATGTTCTGCAGCACTGGTATCTACCACTATATGTCACTATATGGTGGTAATATCAGTGTGCCACCATAGTTGTAATCTGGGTTACCGGTTAGAGCTGAACTCCTAGCTAATCCTCTTCTGCAACCGACACCAGGCAAAGCTTTTTCAGTTAATTCCCACAACTTGTAATACAACAGACCATTAAGAACCTGTTCTCAGAGGATTGAAACCCCTTTAAAGTAAGCAAAACTATATCATACCCTTTAGCAGGCTGATGGAGACCTAAATGTTCATGCAAATAGCTATATTTTGTAGCATTGATTTATTATTTTAAAAACTACGTAATAAATGTTCAAGGTCTGTAAATTAAGATAATTTAAAGGGAACTTGTCACCCCCCCGGGCGTTTTTAAGTAAAAGAGCCACCTTCAGCAGCACTAAGGCAGCAGTCTGGGAAGGTGGCTCTTTTTTTCTGGACCCCTGCAATGCTGAAATATTCAGTTTTAAAACTAGGTCCCCATACCTTAAATGTGTCCCTGAGGCATGGCCTCTTCCCCTGACTCATCCTCCCCCCAGCCGTCCATCAAGCCCATTCAGCGTCGCCGCGCCTTCAACAGCGTTGTTTTATTTTCAATTCTGTTCTGTGGGCGCCTGCGCTGTTGTAACAGTCCTCGGGCATGCGCAGTGCACGCTGCCCTAGAACTGTCAGAAGACTATTGCGCCCCGCAATGTGTTATCATGTATTCACACTGCGGGGCTGGCAATCTGGCGCCTGCACAGTCTACATGTTTAGCATGTAGACTGCGCAGATAAATATTGTTTTTTTTTGTTGTTGTTTACAGCGGTCTTTTTCATCAATTTCTTCCTCTTCCCCATTACAGTCAGAGCAAGTGGACTGGATCTGCTGCACCATGCCGGGAGCCAGCTGTCTGATCATTATACGCACACCCCGGCCTCTGCAAGCTGAACACTTCTGAACCACTCCGGTCTTCCTGCCTTGTCTGTTACAGGAGCTGCACAGCACCTTCTTGCTCAGCTGAAGTTTGGTGGTCTTTCCGTTGTATAAATCTTCTAATGATACCTTTAGAGCAGCGGTTCTCAACCTGTGGGTCGCGACCCCGGCGGGGGTCGAACGACTAAAACACAGGGGTCGTTTAAAGGAGCTGGCGGCTGCAGCACTGTAGTGACAGCTGCAGCCGCCGGCTTCAAGAAGACATCCATACTTACCTTCCGTCGCTGCGTCCCTGTCGGCCGCGGCAGCTTCCTCCTGGCAGTGCGGTGACGTAGTACCGCTCATTAAGGTAATGAATATGGACGTGACGCCACTCCCATAGGCGTGGCATCCATATTCATGCCCTTAATGAGCGGTATTACGTCACCGCTGCGCACAGGAGGAAGCTTACGTGGCCGACAGGGATGCATCGATGGAGCGAGGAGGGTAAGTATGATGGGGGGGAGGGGACGGGGGAGCAGAGCCATGTATACAGGGTGGGAGGGGGGAGCGGAGCCATATATACAGGATGGGAGGGGGAGCGGAGCCATATATACAAGGATGGGAGGATGGGAGCGGAGCCATGTATACAGGATGGGAGGGGGAGCGGAGCCATATATATAGGATGGGAGGATGGGAGCGGAGCCATATATACAGGATGGGAGGATGGGAGCGGAGCCATGTATACAGGATGGGAGGATGGGAGCGGAGCCATGTATACAGGATGGGAGGGGGAGCAGAGCCATATATACAGGATGGGAGGATGGGAGCGGAGCCATTTATACAGGATGGGAGGATGGGAGCGGAGCCATGTATACAGGATGGGAGGATGGGAGCGGAGCCATATATACAGGATGGGATCGGAGCCATGTATACAGGATGGGAGGATGGGAGCAGAGCCATGTATACAGGATGGGAGGGGGAGCGGAGCCATATATACAGGATGGGAGGATGGGAGCGGAGCCATATATACAGGATGGGAGGATGGGAGCGGAGCCATATATACAAGATGGGAGGATGGGAGCGGAGCCATATATACAAGATGGGAGGATGGGAGCGGAGCCATATATACAGGATGGGAGGGGGAGCGGAGCCATATATACAGGATGGGAGGATGGGAGCGGAGCCATATATACAGGATGGGAGGATGGGAGTGGAGCCATGTATACAGGATGGGAGGGGGAGCGGAGCCATGTATACAGGATGGGAGGGTGGGAGCAGAGCCATATAAACAAGGGTGGGAGCGGAGCCATACATACAAGGGTGGGAGCGGAGCCTTGTATACAAGGGAGTCACATTCACATTATAAATGTTATAATTAAATGATGAGTATGCACTACTACTAAACTACAACCCCGCCCATAGCCCCTCCCCCTTATGACCAAAACCCCACTCCTGCCACACCTCCATTCCCGCCCTGCCGGGCCCTGGAAGAATGGTCTTTCTTGAAGCCGGTCCCTGGTGCAAAAAAGGTTGGGGACCACTGGCTTAAAGCCATCGGAAAATACATATTTCCGATGGCTTTAGCCCAGTGGCGTAGCGTGGGCGGGCGTAGGGCGTGGGCGTAGCGTGGGCGGGCGGGGGGCGGGGGACGGAGTCACAGTGCAGCGGCCCGGGACCCTCCGGAGCTGAGCGGCGGGTCGGTGAGTCCACTGTGCGGGGAGAGGGGGGACCCGGCCTGAGCAGGTGGCGCAATACTTACCTCTCCCCATGCCTCCGTAGCTCCGGGCTCCAGGGGGCGCCTGCAGGGCGCCCGCGCTTCCTGTCACAGCAGCGCCTCTGGATGACGTCATCATTCAGCGGCCGGCTGTGGCAGAGAGCGCGGGCGCCGGACAGGTGAGATGTGAGGTGTATGTGTCTGTGTGTATCAGTATGTGTGTGTCTGCCTGCGTGTGTGTATGTGAGAGAGTGCTGCGGTGCTGTCTGTGTGTGGTGCTGTATGTGTGATGGTGATGGGGGGAGGCAGTGATGGTGGTGAGGAGGCAACGATGATGATGGGGAGCCAATGATGATGGGCAGGCAAAGATGATGATGGGGAGCCAATGATGATGGGCAGGCAATGATGATGATGGGGAGGCGATGATGATGGGGAGCCAATGATGATGGGCAGGCAATGATTATGATGGGGAGCCAATGATGATGAGCAGGCAATGATCATGATGATGGGGAGCCAATGATGATGGGCAGGCAATGATGATGATGATGATGGGGAGGCGATGATGATGGGGAGCCAATGATAATGGGAAGGCATTGATGATGATGGGGAGCCAATGATGATGGGCAGGCAATGATGATGATGGTGAGGCGATGATGATGGGGAGCCAATGATGATGGGCAGGCAATGATGATGATGGGGAGCCAATGATGATGGGAAGACAATGATGATGATGATGGGGAGGCAATGATAATGATGATGGGGAGGCAATGATGATGGGGAGGCAATGATGATGATGGGGAGGCAATGATGATGATAATGGGGAGTCTTTCCACAGTGCCCTTTCCTGAGCCGTAACAGTGCAGAACGCAGCACAGTGCAGAGGAGAGCTCCATATTTTGTATGGAGCATTATATGGGGACCAGTATTCTTTATGGAGCATTATATTTGGCCCATAATACTGTATGGAGGACTATGTGGTGCCCATAATATTATATGGAGGACTGTAATTATTTTTTGGTTTGGGGGTCACCGCAACATGAGGAACTGTATTGCGGGGTCACGGCATTAGAAAGGTTGAGAACCACTGCTTTAGAGGGTGCATCATGTCTTCTCCTCTCCGTCTTCCGTTGCGATTTCGATTCTGTCCACCCATGAACCCGAAGAGACCATCTCCGAAAATGTGCGAGAATATGTCATCCATTCCGCCACCTCCGCTTCCTTCCTGCAGGCCCTGCTACCCATATCGGTCATACAGCTCTCGTGCCGGGCTGCAGCGAGAGCGACCTGCGGATGCCCGAGGACTGTTACAACAGCGCAGGCGCCCACAGAACAGAAATGAAAGTAAAACAACGCTGTTGGAGGCGCGGTGACGCTGAAGGGGCTTGATGGACAGCTGGGGGAGGATGAGTCACGGAAAGAGGCCATGCCTCAGGGACACATTTAAGGTATGGGGCCTAGTTTTAAAACTGAATATTTCAGCATTGCAGGGGTCCAGAAAAAAAAGAGCCACTTTCACAGACTGCTGCCTTAGTGCTGCTGAAGGTGGCTCTTTTACTTAAAAACGCCTGGGGTCAGGTGACAAGTTCCCTTTAAGCTCAGTTCACATTGGTTAGTCTTTCAGGGTTTTATATATATCTGATGGCATAAAGCAGTCCGCAAATATACAATACTGAAAATAAGTATTTGATACACTGCCGATTTTGCAACTTTTCTCACCTACAAAGAATGGAAAGGTCTGTAATTTTTATCGTAGGGGCACGTCAACTGTGAGAGACAAAATCTTTAAAAAAAATCCAGAAAATCACATTGTATGATTTTTACATAATTAATTTGCATTTTATTGAATGAAACAAGTATTTGATACAATAGAAAAACAGAACTTAATATTTGGTACAGAAACCTTTGCTTGTAATTACAGAAGTCAGACATTTCCTGTAGTTTTTGACCAAGTTTGCACACATTGCAGCAGGGATTTTGGCTCACTCCTCCGTACAGATCTTCTCCAGATCTTTCAGGTTTCAGGGGTGTTGCTGGGCAACATTGAGTTTCAGCTCCCTTCAAAGATTTTCTATTGGGTTCAGGTCTGGAGACTACTGGACCTTGAAATGCTTCTTACGGAGCAGCTCCTTAGCTTCCCTGGCAGTGTGTTTAAGGTCATTGTCATGCTTTAAGACCCAGCCATGACCCATCTTCAATGCTTTTACTGTGGGAAGAATATTCTTCAATACAGTACAGTTGTCTCGTCCCCTTTGCAGAAAAGCACCCCACAAAGTATGATGCTTCCCCACTATGCTTCACGGTTGGGATGGTGTTCTTGGGGTTGTACTCAGCCTTCTTCCTCCAAACACAGCGAGTGGAGTTGATACCATAAAGTTCTATTTTGGTCTCATCTGACCACATAACCTTCTTCCATGTCTCCTCTAGATCATCCAGATGGTCATTGTCGAACAAATGGGCATGGACATGTGCTGGTGTGAGCAGGTGGACCTTGCATGCCCTACAGGATTTTAAGCTATGACGGTGTAGTGTGTTTTAATGTTTGAAACTGTGTTCCCAGCTCTCTCCAGGTCTTTGACCAGGTCCTCTCATGTAGTTCTGGGCTGATTCCTGACCTTTTTCATCAACATCCTTACCCCACGAGGCGAGATCTTGCATGGAGCCCCAGACCGAGGTAGACTGACAGTCATCTTGTTTTTCTTCCATTTTCAAATAATTGTGCTAAAAGTTGTTGCCTTCTCACCAAGCTGCTTGACTATTCTCCTGTGGCACATCCCAGCCTTGTGCAGGTCTACAATTTTGTCCCGGTGTTCTTAGACAACTCTTTGATCTTGGCCATGGTGGAGAGCCGATGGAGTGTGATTGATTGAGTGTGTGGACAGGTGTCTTTTATACAGGTAATGAGATCAAACAGGTGTAATTAATACAGGTAATGAGTGCAGAGTAGGAGGCTTCTTAAAAAAAACCTAACAGGTATGTGAGAGCCAGATTTCTTTTTGATTGATAGGTGATCAAATGTTTATTTCATGCAATAAAATCCAATTTAATTATGTAAAAATCATACAATGTAATTTTCTTGTTTTTATTTTTAGATACTGTCTCTCACAGTTGAAATTTACCCATGATAAAAATTACAGATCTCTCCATTCTTTGTAGGTGGGAAAACTTGCAAAATTGGTAGTGTATCAAATACTTGTTTTTTTCCACTGTATTTTTGCCATCAAAGATAAAGGAAACCTTAAAAGAGTGGTATACTTCTTAGACAATCTTCTCTTAAATTATATAGTGCCCCTTGTAAAATAAAGAAAAACCCTTACACTCACCTCCTGTACCAGCGCTTTACCAGGAATTTAGGTGCCCATTGCTTGTGTGACATTGTTATGCCACATGAACCAAGGGAAGTGTGGCCAGTGCTGCCCATCAGCGGCTTATCACTGCAGCAATCCCATGGTATAACAAGGTTATTTGAGTGCAGATAGAACCAGCATCGACATCCCAGGAATGGGATTGATGCATTTTTTTTATTTACATGGGGAAAAGCAGCATTAAAGAAGTGGTTGTTCAAGTCGTTGACAACCCGTTTATCAGTCCCAATGGAACACATTATGGATAAATGGGAGTCTGGATTTATAATTTTCTGTGAGCATACAGATCGGTTCATTGCTTGGTTATAAATAGAAGTTGTTGAATTTTATACAGATTTACCTGTATAACATCACCTTCATCCAGAACAAAGCTCAGTTTAGGATCTTTTTCCACCAGACTTCCATCTTCCAAAATTCCCATAAGGTAGACAGTTACTTGTTGCCCAGGGAGTGGTACTGAATCTTCACCACGACCTGGCCTCAGAATTTTTTTTCTCAACAGTTTGTCATCTAAAAGACAAAAAAGCACAAGAATATTTTATATATTTTGGAGTCTATTCTTTTGTTTTATTGTTACTGTAACTAATGAATAATAGGAATGGCAGTGAATAATAAGCTTTTTGGCCTTTTCAATCCTGAAAGAAATGGAGTTGTGGGGAAATAAGACATTTCCTACAGTGGCCCAGAACATGGAATGGGTCAGGGGAATCAGATCTATGCTGGTTTAAAGGGAATCTGTCACCCCATTTTTCGACCATCAGCTGCGGCCACCGCGATCAGGGGCTTATCTATAGCATTCTGTAATGCTGTAGATAAGACCCCGATGTCACCTGAAAGAGAAGAAAAACGAGTTATATTATACTCACCCAGGGGTGGTCCGCCGTCCTGTCTGATGGGCGTCGCGGTCCGGCACCTCCCATCTTCTAGCGAAGCCCTCCTCTTCTTAGCTTCCCATCGCGGCATAGGCGCACTGCTCTGCCCTGGTGAAGGAAGAGCAGAGTACTGCAGTGCGCAGGCGCTGGACCTCTCTGACCTTTCCCGTCGCCTGTGCACTTCAGTACTCTGCTCTGCCCTCACCAGGGCAGAGCAGTGCGCCTGCGCTGGAGCCGCTGACCCACTGCCAAACTGCTCATGCTGAATGATGTTGCAGGCAGCAGGTTCACACTCAGCACATGTGACAGATGTGACAGAGTCTGAAGATGCCGTGGAGAGCGATCTGCAGCCTGCAACATCCTTCATGACCGGTTTGGCAGTGGGTCAGTAATGGTGTGGGATGGCATTTCTTTGGAGGGCCACACAGCCCTCCATGTGCTCGCCAGAGGTAGCCTGACTGCCATTTGTACTGCCATGGTACCGAGATGAGATCCTCAGACCCCTTGTGAGACCATATGCTGGTGCGGTTGGCCCTGGGTTCCTCCTAATGCAGGACAATGTCAGACCTTATGTGGCTGGAGTGTGTCAGCAGTTCCTGCAAGATGAAGGCATTGAAGCTATGGACTGGCCTGCCCATTCCCCAGACCTGAATCCGATTAAGCACATCTGGGACAGCATGTCTCGCTCCATCCACCAACGTCACGTTGCACAACACACTGTCCAGGAGGTGACGGATGCTTTAGTCCAGGTCTGGGAGGAGATCCATCAGGACAACATCTGCAACCTCATCAAGAGCATGACCAGGCATTGTAGGAAGGTCATAGAGGCACGTGGAGGCCACACACAATACTGAGCATCATTTTGACTTGTTTCCACTTTAATTTTGTCTTGTTTTGATTTTCATTTCGACTTGTTTCCACTTTCATTTTGGGGGGCTCTCCAAATCCAGGCCTCCATTGGTTCAAAAATTTGATTTCCATTGATGATTTTGGTGTGAATATGTTGACAGCACATTCAACTTTGTACAGAACAAAGTATTCAATTAGAATATTTCATTCATTTAGATCTAGGATGTGTTATTTGAGTGTTCCCTTTATTTTTGAGCAGTGTACATTAAGTCATTGACCTTGTACAAGCACTCTTAAGTGACGCCCTAAAGTGACCTGTAACTATTGACCAAGATAGCTTTCATGTCCCGAGAAAGCCTGTGGTGAGAATAGCATGATCTGTATCAGGGACAGAGACTGTGCCTGAATGCAAACTGGTTATGTGGCCTGAGTTGGAGAGTTACCTGTGGCAGGAGACCATGAGGTATATAGTATTCTGTATTGGGAGATCTAGAATCAAAGAATTATAGTATAATAGAATGTTAGAGTTGGAAAGGACCTCCAGTGTCATTGTGTCCAACCCCCTACTCAATGCAGGATTCACTAAACCATCTCAGGCAGACATCTGTCCAGCCCCTGAATGAAGACTTCCATTGAACGAGAACTCACCACCTCAGCCTGTTCCACTCATTGATCACCCTCACTATCAATTTTTTTTTTCAAATATCTTATCTATTTCTTTTCTTTTTCAGTTTCATTCAATTGCTTCTGTTTCCATGTGTAAATGAGAATAAGGATGATCCCTCTACATTGAGACATCCCTTCAGATATTTGTAGACAGCTATTAAGTCTCCTCTTAGCCTTCTTTTTTGCAAGCTAAACATTCTCATATCCTTAAACTGTTCCTCGTAGGACATAGTTTGCAGTTCGCTCACCATCCTGGTAGCTCTTCTCTAAACTTGCTCCAGTTTTTTATGTCTTTTTTAAAATGTGGTGCCCATAACTGGACACACTATTCCAGGTGGGGTCTCGCCAAGAAGGAGTAGAGGGATAATTACTTCACGTGATCTAGACTCTATGCTTATCTTAACACATCCCAGAACTGTGTTTGCCTTTTTGGCTTCTGCATCACACTGTTGACTCATGTGAACTATTAGTATACCCAAGTCTTTTTCACATGTGCAGTTGCTTAGTTCTATTCCTCCCATTCAGTAGATGTAATTTTAATTTCCTTGCATTGATGTAGAATCTTGCATTCCCCCTTGTTAAATACCATTCTATTAGTTGCTGCTCATTGTTGACGCTTAGCTAGATACTTCTGAATCCTTTCTCTGTCTTCTCCAATGCTTGCTATCCCTCCTTGCTTTGCATCGTCTACAAATTTGATTAGTTTACCTTCAGTTCTCTTATCTAGATCATTTATAAAAATGTTGAACAACACTGGGGCTAGGACAGAACCCTGTGGTACCCCACTTGTAATACTTTTGCAATTGGATATGCAGCCATTTATCACCACTCTTTGAGCACGATCACTGAGACAGTTATGAATCCACCTAACTGTAGCCTTGTCAATCCCATACTTAGTAATTTTTTCAATAAGGATAGTAAGTAATACTTTATGAAATGATTTGAAATATACTATATCTACCACATTTCCCTGATCCATCCACTCAGTGATTCCATCAAAGAAGTAAATTAGATTAGCCTGGTATGACTTGTTTGTTTATGCTGGCTCTGGTTAATTACTGTATTCTTATCCAACTACTTACGGTACAGACCAAAAGTTTGGACACACCTCATTCAAAGATTTTTCTGTATTTTCATGACTATGAAAATTGTACATTCACACTGAAGGCATCAAAACTATGAATTAACACATGTGGAATTATATACTTAACAAAAAAATGTGAAACAACTGAAAATATGTCTTATATTTTAGGTTCTTCAAAGTAGCCACCTTTTGCTTTGATTACTGCCTTGCACACTCTTGGCATTCTCTTTATGAGCTTCAAGAGGTAGTCACCGGAAATGGTCTTCCAACAGTCTTGAAGGAGTTCCCAGAGATGCTTAGCACTTGTTGGCCCTTTTGCCTTCACTCTGCGGTCCAGCTCACCCCAAACCATCTCGATTGGGTTCAGGTCTGGTGACTGTGGAGGCCAGGTCATCAGGCGTAGCACCCCATCACTCTCCTTCTTGGTCAAATAGCCCTTACATAGCCTGGAGGTGTGTTTGGGGTCATTGTCCTGTTGAAAAAAAAATGATGGTCCAACTAAACGCAAACCGGATGGAACAGCATGCCGCTGCAAGATGCTGTGGTAGCCATGCTGGTTCAGTATGCCTTCAATTTTGAATAAATCTCCAACAGTGTCATCAGCAAAGCACCCCCACACCTTCACACCTCCTCCTCCATGCTTCACGGTGGGAACCAGGCAATTAGAGTCCATCCGTTCACCTTTTCTGTGTCGCACAAAGACCCGGTGGTTGGAACCTAAGATCTCAAATTTGGACTCATCAGACCAAAGCACAGATTTCCACTGGTCTAATGTCCATTCTTTGTGTTCTTTAGCCCAAACAAGTCTCTTCTGCTTGTTGCCTGTCCTTAGCAGTGGTTTCCTAGCAGCCATTTTACCATGAAGGCCTGCTGCACAAAGTCTCCTCTTAACAGTTGTTGTAGAGATGTGTCTGCTGCTAGACCTCTGTGTGGCATTGACCTGGTCTCTAATCTGAGCTGCTGTAAACCTGCGATTTCTGAGGCTGGTGACTCGGATAAAATTATCCTCAGAAGCAGAGGTCTTCCTTTCCTGGGGCGGTCCTCATGTGAGCCAGTTTCTTTGTAGCGCTTGATGGTTTTTGCAACTGCACTTGGGGACACTTTCAAAGTTTTCCCAATTTGTCGGACTGACTGACCTTCATTTCTTAAAGTAATGATGGCCACTCGTTATTCTTTACTTATCTGCTTTTTTCTTGCCATAATACACATTCTAAGAGTCTATTCAGTAGGACTATCAGCTGTGTATCCACCAGACTTCTGCACAACACAACTGATGGTCCCAACCCCATTTATAAGGCAAGAAATCACACTTATTAAACCTGACAGGACACACCTGTGAAGTGAAAACCATTTCCGGTGACTACCTCTTAAAGCTCATCAAGAGAACGCCAAGAGTGTGCAAAGCAGTAATCAAAGCAAAAGGTGGCTACTTTGAAGAACCTAGAATATAAGATATATTTTCAGCTGTTTCACACTTTTTTGTTAAGTATATAATTCCACATGTGTTAATTCATAGTTTTGATGCCTTCAGTGTGAATGTACAATTTTCATAGTCATGAAAATACAGAAAAATCTTTGAATGAGAATGTGCGTCCACACTTTTGGTCTGTACTGTATCTACATGATGTTTAATATTTTGTTCAAAGATCTTTCCTGGTATAGAAGTAAGGCTCACTGGTTTGTAATTTACTGGCTACATCTTCTTTCCTAGGGACATTTGCCCTTCTCCAATCTTGTGACTTCTGTTCTCAGGAATTTTCATAGATTCTGTCTAGTGGTTCTGCAATTTCCTCTGCTAACTCTTTCAGTACCCTAGGATGTAATTCATCAGGACCAGGAGATTTAAATTTATTTAAATTAGCTAAGTTTTCCCTCACCATGTCTCTGTTTATAGATAGTGTGGATTATTTTGTTCCTTCGATAGCACAGTGAAGATCAGTTGATATTACATTTGCTTTCTTAGAGAACACAGATGCAAAATAGAAATTTAAAAGTTCGGCCTTCTCAACATCATTTTTGGACATTACACCCTTTTTATCCTGTAAAAATTCTATAGCATCTTTGACTTTTCTTTAGCTTTTGACATAGCCCCAAAATCCTTTTTGATTACTTTTGGTCTCCCTTGTAAGCCTGTATTCATTACTGGCTTCAGCTCTTCTAACACTTGCCCTGCATTCCCCACACACGCCATTATATTCTTCTTTAGATATGCCCACTTCTTTCCCTTTGATATACCATATTTTGTGCACCATAAGACGCACCCCAAATTTTGGGGAGGAAAATAGGAAAAAAATGTTTTTAAATAAACATGAAGCGTATGCGCAGTGTGAGACAGTGAAGGAATATGTGTCGAATGGGGTGTACATTTCACCTAGGTACTGTGCTGTATGGTATAAGGGAAATGTGTGGCTTTGTAAACCTAGTGGTAGAGAAAGGTCACTACACCTTACATTCAGCACACACTTGCAGCTCAGGCCTGAAACCATTCAGCTGTTAATTAGGAGACCAGAAGTAGGTGTCTGCAAACACAGTCAGGGAGCTCGCTTAGTCTGGACAGGGAGTCCAGGCACAAGAAGCAGTCTCCAGGAGTTTGAGCTATCTCAGTCTGGGTGCTCGATGTACCCCGGACACAGGAGTAGTCTCAGTGAGAATCCGTGCGAATAGCGGCTGAATAGGAGTGGAGCTCTCTCAAGTCTGGACGTTGGATGGGCCTTCAGACACAAGGAGGAGACTCTGTGAACCTCCATGCTGGTAAATGCTGAACATAGGTGTTGTTTTGGCCCAGGCTGGTAGAGCCGGGACCCGGATAGAAAGGGAAATCTATCTAAGTGTAATTAGTGGCTGGACAAGCCTAGGTTTTTCTGTTTATGATTTGTTTTTATCTGTTGGCTGTAGACTTTAATAAAACTGGTTGCGGCCAGTGTTTACCAGAACTGCTGTCTGAATGAACTGTTTTCGTGCCACTCTGTCTACCCAGACAGCGATCCTAGAGCTATATCCCCTGAAAAGCTTACAATTGGCGGAGAATGCTGGGGCAGCACAGTGGCTGATACAATTGGTGCTGGAATGTGTGTGCAGCACAGTGGCTTAGAGACAGCAATAAAGGTGAAGTCTGTTGAAATAGCAGCAGAGAAAAAAAAAAAGGGTGTCAAGAGAAACGTCTGATTGGAGCAGTCTTAAAGAGACAGTAGCCCTAATAGAGTTTGCAAAGAAAAAAAAAAAGTGTGTCTGCACAGCAAAGCTGAACTTGTTGTGGAAAAGACTGTGGAGTGTGCAGCAGCAAAGGAGAAACGTCTATTGGAGCAGTCTTAAAGAGACAGTGGCCCTAATAGAGTTTGCAGAGAAAAAAAAAAAGTGTCTGCACAGCAGAGCTGAATTTTTCTGTGGAAAAGACTGTGGAGTGTGTATGTCTTGTGTGAAGACTGCCGTTGTTGAGACAGAGAAGTCTGACAGCATGGATGACAGCATGGAGGCGCTGTTTGAACAAATGGCGCAAGTTAATGTGCAACATAAGACTGCTGTGGTTGAGACAGATAAGTCCGGCAGTATGAAGGAGCTCGTTGAGTACCTGGTACAGGCCCAGCAGAGCATGCGGCTGCGGTGCCAGCAACAGCAGCAGGAGAATAACCGGTTGTTGGAGCAGATTGCAGCTCTCAGCACCTCGTCCCAGAGTAATGTTGTGAAGGCACCTGGTTGTCCGCTGTAAAGAGGGCGGTAAGACGGTCCCTGAAAAGATGACACCTCGTGATGATGTGGAGGTATATCTCACTAGGTTTGAGAGACTGGCAGAGAAGGAGAATCTGCCCCTATCTGAATGGGCCATGATGGTCGCACCCTATCTGATTGGAGAACCCCAAAGGGCCTATGCTGACCTGAGCGAGCAGGACAGCCAAGACTATGCCAAGCTGAAAGCGGAGATTTTTACCCGGCCGGGTGTTACGGTGACAGCCCGTGCCAGGGGAGTTCATGACTGGAGATGCAGTTGGGAGTCTGCAGTCAGCAAACCTGATTATGGAGTTGAAAAGGTGATAGTGAACCGCTACACCCAAGCACGTCCTCCTGAGGTACAGCCAGAGGTCGGACAAGGAGACCACCAGGACGCCAATCGTCTGGTCAGCCTGATGAAGAAGGCCTTCGCCAGCAAAGACTGTCTCCGTGACCAGCCGTCTGAGAGGTCGTCACTTCAGAGTTCCCGGACGCTGAACTCTCGCGGTAAGAGCGTTCCAGCTGTTGGGGACATGGGGTATGCTGATAAGCGGGTTCAGGCCCAAGGGGACATATGGGTGGGAGAGTGTGATGGACAGTGTTGGAGATGTCGTGAAATTGCAGCCAACTGTCCAATAGAGGGGGAGCCTATGTGTTGTGATGTTGGCGGATCCCTCTCTCCCTGCGCAGAGCCTGTGTGTGTGTCCACCTCAGCCGAAGAGACTGGACCACAGGGTCCCCGGTGGTTGTAAATGACTGCCCAGCACAGGCCCTCTTGGACTCAGAGAGTCCAGTGACTTCCGTATGTGACAGCCTGATTGATAGGGACTTCATCCTGATAAGCACCTGAGTATGGTGTACATCCATGGAGACACTAAAGTCTACCCAGAGACTGCCGTGGACTTGGTCCCTAAACTCGGGGAGGTTTCATATGAAGTGGGGGTAGTGAAGAACCTGGTGCACCCCGTCATATTGGGTAATGACTTTCCCCGATCTAAGGATCTCTGGGGGAAAAATGTTTCTGATGGACAGTGTGATGAAGCTCCTACTGAGGGTGCGCAGTCCCGAGGAGCAGAACACAATGCTAGTGGGCCGTTAAACTTATGTGATAATGATGATGATGATAATGATGATGATGATGATGATGATCATGATAATGATGATGACCATGATAATGATGCTGATGCTGATAATGATAATGATGATGATCATGATAGTGATGATGATACTGATGATGACTGTGGTGGTGATGAAATTCCTTTGCAGGTGATGTTGGGAGACGAGGATGGTGGTTCTCGGGAACCGAGTGTCCCTTACTTACCTGTGTCCTGTGACAATTTTGAGAGGGAGCAGTGGCGAGACCCCTCTCTTGAAACGGCCAGGAAAATATAGATGTTTCTAAATGAGGTTTCCCAGGAGCCTGGCTCTGAGGAGAGGTTTCCTCATGCTGCCATGGACAATAGCCTATTGTATAGGGACACTGAAGTCCAGGGAGAGGTCGTGAGCAGCTCCTAGTACCTGAGCTATATAGAAGTATAGTGCTGGGGTTGTCACATAGTCACATACTTGAGGGACCAGATGGTGAAGTTAATGTTGTGGATGACATGTTAACTAAGGTTCCAGATCAAGATGTGAATGAGAATGAATTGTATAACCCTGACAGTGAGCAGGATGTGAATGAAAATGAAGTGTATAACCTTGAAAGTGAGCAGGATGTGAATGAGAATGAATTGTATAACCCTGACAGTGAGCAGGATGAGAATGAGAATGAATTGTATAACCCTGAAGGTGAGCCGGATGTGGCTGAGAAAAAGGGGTCAGACAGGGATAGTGATAGTGAATCATCTGATGACGATCAAGCAACCAGTGCAAATGAGGAAGGCATGGTAGCAGAGGAGGTTGAGAGTCCTGAGAAGAAAGCTGATGCTGACCTTACAGCCAGACAAAAGATGGCATCTGAAGATGTTTTACAGTTGGCCGGTTCCCTGGCGAAGACTAAGGTGAAAGGAGGAGAGCTGAGCTTTAAAGGCAGGACTCTGAAACTGAACACAGCACAAGTGGATGCTGTTGAAGATGAGAAGTTGTCGGTGTGTGGTGTGGATCTGCATCATGCCAAGGACTCTGAAGGTGATGCTGCAGAGGTGGAAAAAGCCATAGAAATGGTGGTCACCAAGCCAGGTGCCTCATCAGAAGCTGAGGTCTCAAGTGAGGCTGTGAGGAACAAGACTGAAGAAGCGGCCGAAGTAGTAAAAGACGTCCAACAGCTACAGGAGAAGATGCGTCTCCATGAGGTCTCCACCAAAGACATGAAGACTGATATTGTTGCATTACGCGAGCAGCTGCAACAGTGTAAACTGGATGTGTTATCTCTTCGCCGGGAACGTGAGCGGTGCCAGCAGTTGCTACAGAGAGTACGAAGTGACAGGGAAAGTGTATACAGTACCTTGCAAGATCAAGGAAAAATGGTTGCACAGGTACCAGAGGAATTAATTACTTCTCAGAAAAAATTTCAAACTGTGATGAAGGAGCGTGATGAGAACCATGAGCACCTTCTTGAGAAGGACAATGAAGTAAAAGGAAGGATACAGGGAGTCTCTTCGTTGCGAGAGCAAATGCCGCAACTACACGAGGAGGTGAAAGCAGAAAAGATGATGAGCCTTGACTTGTTAGAAGATGTGGATCTCCTGGAGAAAGAAGTAAGAGCTCTGCGTCTTATGCAAAGTGAGCCTGTACAAGAAGAGGATGAATTATGTGTACTGCAAAGGAAGAACGATCAGCTCCTTCTACAGTGCCAATCATTTGAACAGTGTAGCTTGAAATGGTCAAAGACCATGGCAGAGAAGCTTAAGTTCTGTGAAATAGAATTCATGAATCAACTGATATTTAAGAAAGTAGATGTGCTAAAGAAAGTTCAGGGGGAATTAGAGAAAGGTGCAAAACCCCCTTTACCTCCTGGGATAGTTGGTGACACAGGTCAGTGCACCAAGGACAGGAGGTACGAGAGGTTCTGAGAAAGAATCAGCAGAGGTGTTCTGACGTGCCTGGTCGTACTTCTCTGGTGAGGCACTATACCGAGACTGAGGCTGGAACTAAGGTCAAGCTGAAACCGTGCAGGTCACCTGAGGCCCGCAGAGAGCATAGGCCCGGGAGGGTACAGGGTAGTGCGGATGGCTCAGGTGAAGATACAGATGACAGTAGTGAAGATGAAGATGATGAAGGCCATGACTGGTCCAGAGTTCGCTGTCTCTTTTGGATTGATGACCAGCCCTCCGGTCTGGAGAAGAGGGAGGGGATATGTGAGACAGTGAAGGAATATGTGTCGAATGGGGTGTACATTTCACCTAGGTACTGTGCTGTATGGTATAAGGGAAATGTGTGGCTTTGTAAACCTAGTGGTAGAGAAAGGTCACTACACCTTACATTCAGCACACACTTGCAGCTCAGGCCTGAAACCATTCAGCTGTTAATTAGGAGACCAGAAGTAGGTGTCTGCAAACACAGTCAGGGAGCTCGCTTAGTCTGGACAGGGAGTCCAGGCACAAGAAGCAGTCTCCAGGAGTTTGAGCTATCTCAGTCTGGGTGCTCGATGTACCCCCGGACACAGGAGTAGTCTCAGTGAGAATCCGTGCGAATAGCGGCTGAATAGGAGTGGAGCTCTCTCAAGTCTGGACGTTGGATGGGCCTTCAGACACAAGGAGGAGACTCTGTGAACCTCCATGCTGGTAAATGCTGAACATAGGTGTTGTTTTGGCCCAGGCTGGTAGAGCCGGGACCCGGATAGAAAGGGAAATCTATCTAAGTGTAATTAGTGGCTGGACAAGCCTAGGTTTTTCTGTTTATGATTTGTTTTTATCTGTTGGCTGTAGACTTTAATAAAACTGGTTGCGGCCAGTGTTTACCAGAACTGCTGTTTGAATGAACTGTTTTCGTGCCACTCTGTCTACCCAGACAGCGATCCTAGAGCTATATCCCCTGAAAAGCTTACAGCAGATTGAGATCTCATTCCAGATCTCGTTTCCCGAAATCTTAATATGCACATGGGCCTCTATTGTGAATGTCTTGGAGACGACTTCGGAGCTGTGGCTCCCTCCGGTGGTTGCTGAGGATATTGAACCAATTAAGGAATGGGTGTCAGGTGGAGATGACTGGCTTGATATAAGTGAGCTGAACTCCCATGATCCTCACCGGTAATCAATTGTTGCTTCCAGGTCTTTTTTGGAATTTCAGCTTGCTTTCCTGCTATCATTCAGATATGTGACTTTCTGTTTTTTTTTTCTGTGGTTGGATTTCCCTTGCTTCCTGCAGTCATGCCTTGCCCCCTTTGGGGGCTTGTGCTGCCCTCTGTTCTCATTTTGTATTTGCACTTGTTCTCTGTTCCATTGATATTTTTATTTGCTGGGTAGCTGTGTGTCACACCAGAGATCTGATATAGGTGATCGAGATTGTGTGGTCTCAGGTTTTTTGCAATCAAAAGTGCTGGTATTTTTATTAGGGTTTTTCTGGGTTGCAGACAGAATCTCTCTCCTGTACTTTACTTTCTAGACAGATTTGGGCCCCAGCATTTGCTCATTCTATTTTCTGTCTGTGTTCGTGTTTTCCTCTTGTCTAACCGCCACTACATGTTTGGGGGCTTCCTATTTCTTTTGGGGCTTTACTCCGGGGCAGTTAGCTTTCCTCTTTCTATCTTCAGGTGTAGCTAACTCTCCGGCTGTGCCGAGGCGTCTAGTATCAACGTAGGTACACTCCACGGCTACTTCTAGTTGTGTGGTTAGTTTAGGGATCTGCAACCCATTAGGTTCCAGCCTCTCTGGTGTCTTGCTGCTTTGGCAGTATTTTGCTCCTGTCCTCCTCAGCTACCTAAACATAACAGGCCGCCTCTGGCAGCCATTTTCCAAAAGCCCACCACAGGGAAATCAATGGGAAGGAGGACTCCATTCAGCGCCAACATCTTATGGAGAGCCCAGGACCCACAGCCTCGCAACGCCGGGACATCGCCTCCTTATAGCCCAGGGGCCCTCAGAATCTCCACATTCCTGCCGCCACCAGGCTCCTGTAGCAGCGACCCTGATTCCTGTGACCCTGCTCCACCACCACTGCCCACCAGTAAGCTACCTTTGGATTATAAGACACACCCTATTTTCCTTCCAAATTTGTAATCTAAAAATTTAAATTTATTTTTTTCTTTTAAGCAAGTATTTAAGTTTTGTGTTGATCCATCCTGGTCTCTTTAATTGCTGCAAATTCTTCCTTTTTATTGGGATAGTTATAGATTGTTCAGTGAGAAGTTCATTAATCAAAATATCCCATCCTTCTTGGAGATTTCTGCCCTTTAGAATATCATGTCATTGGACCTTTCCTACCCTTTTTTTGTTAAAATCTGTCTGTACAGATCTGTCTGTCTGAAGTACATCCTTAAAGTCTGAGTCATCACAGGTCTTCCTCCTCTTGTAATCCAAAATTCGAGAATAGCATGATTGTTGCCGCCTAAATTCCCAGCCACCTTTACTTCCTCAACCATTTCCTCCCTGTTAGTAAGAATTAGGTCTAAGATTGCAGATCCTCTTGTTCTCTCTTCTATTTTTTGAAAGATAAAGTTGTCAGTGAGAGAAAATTTAAATTTTCTGGGCCCATTATTTTTTTCTGAGAAAGATTCCCAACAAATATCTGGATAGTTAAAATCTCCCATGATCACTATGTTGTATCTTTTTTGAGAAGAAAGACATCTGATGTATAAAGAGTTCATCCATAGCTTCAGTCTGTCCAGGAGGCCTATAGTAAACATCTACAATAGTGTCCTTTCTGTTATTCTCTCCTTGTATTCATACCCAAATAGTTTCTACAGAGCTACCAGTCTCTGAAGCTTAATTCTCTGTGGAGATATATGCTTTCCTAACATACAATGCAACACCTCCTCCACTCTTGTTAAGCCTGTTTCTTAGAAATAAGTTGTAGCCTTCAAAGTTTGTATTCCAAGCATGTGTATCATTCCACCAAGTTTTAGGAATGCCTATGACATCATATCTCTCTTCCTGTGTTAGCAGCTCCAATTCTCCTTATTTCACATGTTCTGTGTATTGGCATAGACACATTGTAGTTTGTAGTTAGTTTCTCTTGCTCCTCTATTTTCATTGAGAATCACGCATGCGATCTCCTGTACTGCTTTCATTAACAGAGTGCCTCAAGCCCGCATGATGCTGGGCATTGACTTGCAGTGAAACTCCTCCCACAGCCCAGTCCCTCAGGGAGACTGGGTCCCACCTCGGTGATGCCGGGTCAGCTTCCAAATCCAGGAGGTAACGTGACATCCCCGGACATCAGAAGCAACTGCAGCTGGTGGTCATGTAATGGGGATGAGCGGACAGAGATAGCGCCACTCACAAGCACATTTGGAAACGCAAGGTATTTGAACAAAGACTTATTTCCAAAGTTTAAATCGATCAGTCAACTACACCTTGTAGTGAACAACCTCTTTAAAGTGTCATAAAAGCTCTTGTTAGGACTTGTTCTTTGCATTTTTTGCCTTGCTTTTTTACCGCAGAAAAAAATGCAATGTTTAAGGCTAAGTGCACACGTTTGCAGAATGTTTGCAGAACATTCCTGAGCAAAAATGGACTTTTTTTCGCGGCAAAAATGCGAGTTTTTTTGCACGGATTTTGCGCATTTTTGGTGCGGTTTTTGCGCGGATTTGACGCGTTTTACTGCGATTTTTCCCTGAACTTTCTAGGTCAATAATACAGCGGGAAAAACGCTAGAATTCCGCAAAATTAATGGACATGTTGCTAGATTTTCTGAGATGCGTTTTTTCCGCGGAAAAAAAACGCACCATGTGCACAAAAATTGCGGAATTCATTCTAAATGATAGGATGCTTAATACATGCGTTTTTGATGCGTTTTTTCCCGCGAAAAAACGCGAAAAAAACGCAAATATTCCTGAACGTGTGCACTTAGCCTTACAGTACCAGCAAAGTGAATGAGATTTCTGAAATCTCATGTACATACTTCCTATTTTTTGTCTCTGGGAATTTGAATCAGAAGGTTGCGTTCACACATTCCTCCGTCTTTGACATGTTTTTTTCCACAGATTTTTGTCACGAAAAAGCGCAGTGCACTACTGTACCTGTAAAAGGGAATGAAATTTCTGAAATCACATGTACATGCTGCTTATCTTTTCCCTGCAGATTTGAAGAAGTTTAAGTTTTTGCAGCATTTTTCACCCATACAATTGAAGGAAAAATTATGCATAAAAAAGCACACAAAACCGCAGCAAAAAATGCGTATTTTACACATCTTTTTTCCTGACAACAGATTTTTCTGCCGCAAACAATGAACGTGTGTACATACTCTAAAAGCATTTTTTCAAATCTACAGCATGTCAATTATTTCAGTATTTGTGCAATATTATTCGAAAATTCAAATGAATGGAAGAAAAAAACTAAACCTAAAAAAACACATAAAAAACGAGAGTAAAACACACGTCAAAAACATGATAACTTTATGCAGTATTTTTCCTGCCAAGAAACTGCAGAAAACTCTGCTGTAAATTCTCAACGTGTGCACATAGCCTTACTCTGCTGACATAGGAACATTGTGAAATGACAACCTCAGGGATGTTGCAGACTGTATATTACATGAGCCAAATTCTTAGAACCACTGCACATAATGTCCCTACAGAGTCAAATCAGCACAGAGTATTCTGCCCATTGACATAGCAGTTATTTATAGGATTTAATGGTGTGCAGTCTATTTAGAATTGTGTATATAATTTAAGGGGTTGTAAACAACATATTGATAAAATACTACATTATACTAGGATTTTGCAGGTTGTCAGCAGGGTAAAACATCTAATGTTAGTGCCCTGTAAATAATATTGCAAAGACTAAAGTGTTACCTTCTCTGTTGAAGTTTAATTAGAATGTTCAGAATTTCATAGATTGTAAAATCACTGATGTACGTTTATTATGTAAGTTGGACACTAAAATCCATAAATTGAAATGTTATGCAAAATTAAAAAATAATTGGGGAATAACAAATGTTCAAACAAATTAAAAAATGGGCTCTTTTCTACCAATATCTTCAATGTACTGATCGTTTGCCATTGAATAATATATGATATATCTTATACAGTTGTGTGAAAAAGTGTTTGCCCCCTTCCTGATTTCCTATTCTTCTGCATGTTTGTCACATGTAAATGTTTCAGATCACCAATTATATTCACCTGCATGTTCAGATATAGCAGGTAGAGGCTCTGAAGTTCTAGTTTTTAATGAATTTTTAACTTGATTTAATAAATTTGAATTTTTTACCAAGTTTGTTGTGCTGGAAACTTCCCTTGTCTTCTCCACAATAGCTGCACCAGCAGCTACACACCCACTGGTTTGCAATCACTGCAACGGATTCATCCATTCTACCACTGGAATCAGCTCCAACCTCCCCCTTTCCCCTCACTTCCACTTCAGGAAAAGTTCCGTATATTAACTTTTATAATTGAAATATTAAGATTTGTTTTGCATTCACTATACTGGCCATGTTTATAAGGTAATTAATTATACATTCAAGTAACTTATCAGCATAAGCAGTCGTGTGTGTACACGATTATTGACTATTTTACTATTGACTATTTGAGTATTTTATCATGTGTATCCTGCATTTTTAATCAGTTTTTCTATTTCTGCAGGCTCTATCTCTAACTTGCAATTGACTCTGATCTGACTGGGTGGAAAGATTTATCTAGCTGCTAAGATTTATCCAGTATACTGAACACACAGAAACAGGGATTCCTTCTCTTTTTTCCTTTGGTAGAACAGATATAGAAGCAGCAGAGGCATGGAGGACCATATACAGCAGTACTGAGCAGTGCAGCTGTGAATTCAGCTCTAGACTAAGTTAGCTAGAATCTCCACAATCTGTATCATTGATTCATGCAAAGTTTGCTTAAAGTAAAGTGTATATTAAAGAGTACAGGATATTTTATTTTATTGAAATTGGAAACGTGTTTTTAATTGGCTCATATTTTTACAATGGCTTCTGCAGGATAGTTTTACCTTTTAGCTTTTATTACTTTTGAAATAATAAAAAAATGCCTGGAAAGTAATAAATCCTTGGGTTATCTTGGTTTTGCTTGATGATTTAGAGTCAATTTATTTCTCGCCATGGGTAATAGTAGCAGCTAACTGCTTGTGATAGCCCGTTACAATGTCCATTGAGATTGTCACCAAGCTTTATACAAGCTCGAAATAGTATAATTATATTTATTGCTTTATAATATTTATGTCACTGTATGTAAATGCTAAATGCTACATCATTCTTGTCTATGTAAAGCTGTTGTTACCAGTGCAAGTTGGTACCAGTAATCAGGATTAATAAAAGATTTCACAAGGACAACACAAGAACTTTTTCTTTTAATTGATTTTTCATTATTGCTATATTATTTCTTACCTCCAATGTATGATCCTTCTATTAGTCACATTAATTACATAAAATAATATAATAAATGCATAGAATAAAATGTTATCATACCTGTAATATCTATCCACTGGTTTGAGGAGAAAATATGTTTGAAGCCGTAGCCTCTATCTCCAAGTACATCTTCCACTGCTTGAAAGAACTGCATCTCCTCCTCTTCAGGTGTGTTGTCCTCTATGGTGATGGCGGCAAAAGAAATTTGACTGTCTTTCCAAAACTAGGTGTCCTTTGCAGGATCCTTTCATTTCTCTTGAGTTCACACTGTTCTGGATCCGTCTCTTGCACAATTACAGTGGGTATCTTGTCAAGGTCTCCTTTGCTCTGTAGTTCAAGTGATGTATTCCACAAGGTTCCATGTTCTGTAGGATCTGGGCTCTTCCCGGTCTGGAGGATGTCTTGTGGCATCACCTCTTTTACTAACTCCACTTTTAATGAGATTTATATCACTATCTAAATAAGGGTGATGTGATGGTTTAGGTCTCACTCCTCCCGTTTTCACATCATGTTTTGGTCTTGACTTGACTTACTATCTAATGAGTGTTTCAATATATATTTTAAAGAGCATGAAACACAAGCTCAGAAGACTGTCTGTCTTCAACCTGAACCCTGAGTCTTAAATGTCTGTAATTCAATTACTGCTATTAACTGAATGATTAACATAAGCCTCTCTTCCCTCTCTTTCTGTCTATTTACATTCGGGTAAGGATCTTAAGTCTGTTGACTGAGGGCACATGAGACTTCATGACATTTGTACAGAGAAACAATATTTCTCTAGGGTCCGCATCATTGAGCAAACTAACAAATTAATTTCTTATTGGATCCCTTTTTCTTAAGACATATGCTAGTTATTTCATGACTACATCGAGAAGAGATAAGTTTTTCCAAATTTTTTAACCCTTTTTTTAACAAGCCAATTTACAGCATACATAGTAATTTATGTTAATTGGCAACGACAGCTGATTATAATCAATGTCATACATATGTAACAGAAATCTGAACTAGATCTCTCAGAAGAACGCTTCCGTGGAAAAAAGATAAGGGTATATAACAGTCAATCTGAAAAGTTAACCATGATCTGTACTTTTTATAAATTAAATTGTTTTTCTCTGCTCGAAAACAGATAGAATACACCTGTATACTAAATTAGTGCAAATCGAAAAGGATTGACCAGCTCACCCCAGCTAGGCGTCTCAGGAATCATGGGCTGCAACAAACCACTTGTAGAAATGAAGAGAGGAAATGATCCATCTTCCAAGCTTGCAAAAATGTATTGGATTAAATAATATTCATAGATTCCATCATGAGTGTAGCTGCAGCTGTGTCTACACTCATGATGGAATCTATGAATATTTTTTAATCCAATAAATTTTTGTAAGCTTGGAAGATGGATCATTTCCTCTCTTCATACTAAATTAGTGCATAAACCTGGCTCACCCCCTCTGACTCAGCCTCTCCAGCTGCACTCTCTTATGGCGGACTCCATCTTTCTCACACCCCTCGCCCCAGCAATAAACGTGGTGGAGGAGTTGGCTTGCTCCTCTCCAATACTTGCTCCTTTACCCCAATTCCTCTACCACCCTCCGCTACTCTTCCCTCGTTTGAGGTGCACTCCGTCCGCATCTACTCCCCCTCCAACCTCCAGCTGGCTGTCATCTACCGCCCCACAGAACTAGCCATCTCCACCTTTCTCGATCACTTCACCACCTGGCTGCTTCATTTCCTTTCTGCTGACATCCCCTCTATCATCATGGGTGACTTCAACATCCCCATAGATGCTTCCACCCCAGCTGCCTCCAAACTTTTATCGCTCACTGCCTCCTTTGGCCTCACTCAAAGGTCTTCCGCGGCCACCCACAAAGATGGTCACAAGCTGGACCTTATCTTCACCCACCTTTGCTCCCTTACTAATCTCCCTAACTCACACCTCCCCCTGTCTGACCACAACCTACTGACATTCTCTTCCCTCTCCTCTCCTAGTGCGCAACCCCCACTCCACAAACTCACTCATCGTCGCAGAAATCTCAAACACCTTTGTTTACAATCGTTCTCTGAGTCCCTCCTGCCTCTTACAGACATAGCCTCACTTAATGACACAGATGCTGCTACCACCTATTATTACACCACAATAACAGCAGCACTTGATTTGGCCGCCCCCTCACACATAGCAAAACTCGCACAATCAACAGGCAGCCCTGGATGACCAGACTGACCAAAGAACTGAGACGGGCTTCCAGGGTTGCTGAGCGGAGATCGAAGAAATCCCGATCTGCCGAGCACTTAACTGCATACAAGCAGTCACTGACCAGCTTCAAGTCCACACTCACTGCCGCAAAGCAAACTTACTTCTCATCTCTCATATCCTCCCTGTCTCACAACCCTAAACAGCTCTTCAACACTTTCAATTCTCTACTCCGTCCCCCAGCACCTCCTCCCTCTCATCTCATTACCGCTGAAGACTTTGCCTCCTTCTTTAAGCAGAAAATTGATACGATCAGAGAAAGCTTTGGCCCACAGCCCCCAATACCCCTCTTAGCTGCTCAGCCCTGTTCCTCAAAAACCAACTTCTCCACCATGACAGAAGATCAGCTCTCCAACCTCCTTTCAAGATCACATCTCACTACTTGCACGCTTGACCTGCTCCCATCTCACCTCATCCCTAACCTCGCCACAGTCTTCATCCCTACTCTAACACACCTCTTCAACCTCTCTCTTACAAACAGTGTGTTCCCCTCATCCTTCTAACATGCCTCGATTGCACCCATCCTCAAAAAGACCTCCCTTGACCCATCCTCTGCGTCTAGCTATCGCCCGATATCTCTTCTCCCTTATGCCTCCAAACTACTGGAACAGCATGTCCATCTTGAACTGTCCTCCCACCTCTCCTCCTGCTCCCTCTTTGACCGCTTACAATCAGCCTTCCGACTGCATCACTGAAACTGCCCTAACTAAAGTCAACAACGACCTACTAACCGCCAAGAGCAAGCGACACTATTCTGCCCTGCTTCTCCTCGACCTGTCTTCTGCCATCAACACTGTCGTCACTGCTTGTCTCGTTAACCCTTTCCTCCTCGGAATGTGGTACCAGAGAGAATAAGACACAGACACAGAGTATGCGTCAATAAACTCTACTCTTTATTGCTGGATATGGATTTATATACACCCCTGAACCAGGAAGCGGAATTACCATATATGGAGGTTAATACAACTTATCACTAAAACACGTAGAATACTGATTTTAACCGAAAACTCCATTCTTGCCCTTGTCTCCCAGAACTACTCAGGCGGGCGGGGGTGTATTGACTAAAATGAGGAACATCTTATCTTGACTTTTGGTACGCATCAGCCTGTCTAAAAGAAAACAAGGCCTCTGAACTTTAAAAAATGCTGGTTCAGCTCTAACATTCCCTCCTTTTGTTCCTTCATTTGATCAATACACATCTTCATACCTCCTCTGTGTCCTAGTACATCGTTTAATACACATCAAACAGATTTTAAAAACTAAATAGATAGCAAGACATATCAATAAAACCTGTAGGCCAGCTTGCATTACCCCAGTCAGCCAACCCCCTATACCTTTGAACCAATTTGCGGGGTTAAGAAAGGAGAAAGTGTTTGCCCACCATGAATCTTGATTCTTCAGATTTGCCTCATCATATAGTTTCCTTAACTTTATGACATCCTCTAGCTTATGTTTAAGGGTTAAAACACTAGAATTATCAATATAATGACAACATGCAGGTCCAATAATCTGGCACATCCCTCCTTGAGCTGCAGTCAGGTAATCTAACACGAGGGTATGTTGGTTAGTAATAATAATTAACTGGTTCTGTACTGCAAGGGACCCATTGATGATATCTAAAATATCCCATATTTGATCATCTAGGTAATCTGTGGATTCTACCAACTTATCCCATGTCTGAGCTATCATTGGGTAGATAAATAATGCACTGAAAAATTTATTTGCTATCCCCATCTCCACTATATGTGGTCTCCCATTTGGGCGAGGTCTATTGTCTGCAGATTGTTTATGTAGTGTATGTTTTGGAATAGATAATGGATCTAATCTGTCCGGAGTGATGAGATAGGTGGCTGGTGTCAATCTAGCTAGGGTGCATTTCCCGGTGACTCCTACTGGAAGCCACTTAAATGCCTTGTCCCCACATACCCAATACATTGATGGTGAAGGTTCCATATAGCTGAATGCTGTAGTACTAATCGGTGTGCCAAATCTATATACTTTGAAATATTACTCATCATGCACCATCCGGGCTTTTGTCCTAGTGGGGAGCAGTATCCCCGGTAGGTTCTCCGCAGGAGGGAGTGTTCTTCTGATACCCTTCATCTTTATTACACCTCAGGTTACCTGGTTTGTTAGCACAAGTTTCATCATTCACCATTTTCAAAGAAAACATTATTTTTCCATCTATCAGTGTGTAGGTATCGCTCCAATAGGGAGGGCTTGAAAGCATCTGAGCTTCCTGAAGTGACCCCAAAACTTATTTTTAACCCCTGTGTCGGTATTTCTCCCAAAAAGGTTATGCTAGTTCTATTTCTGGGTACCCATGCCCCACCTTTAAAAGATAGATACAGTCTTGGAATTATCTGTCCTGTTAGATTTCCCTGCCACCATGGAAAATCAGTTCAACCCACTACCGGTATTCCTACCGTGGTGTTCCAAAGTTTTTGAGTGGCATTGTTGCTTAATGTGTCTGAAGTTACTCCAAGAGTTAATTTCTTCCCACGAGACTGGGACTGCAAGAAATGGTAGACTGGTGGATGTCACCGACGCGTGTGTACAAATCCAACAGTTTGCAACAGTTTGGTTTTGTTCTTTCAGTCCATCCACTAAAGCTAAGTGGTGTCTAATGAACCTGTTATCATCCCCATCTACACGGCTAAGTCTGTTCCAAGCATCCGTTACTGCAAGGATGCAAGCAAATGTCATTAGTAGCATCATTCCTCTTCTGGAGGCTCTCCAAGGATCTTCTTACAATGCGATGCGTGGATCCAAGTTTCCTTTGCCTTGTAGCTTGACTGCGGTACTTGTCGTCAGTAGAACTTGAAAAGGTCCATCAAATCTCGGATCCAGACTCTTTCTCAAGTGTCTTTTAATGACTACCCAGTCTCCGGGCTGCAGGCTGTGACTCCCAGGATCCTGGTTCGGATCTGGAAGAGAACTGAAGACATTATCATGTACTTTTCTTAAGTCTTTTATGCAAATCCCTTACATATGAGCTTAATACATGGTTACTCATCTCCAGTGCTTGGGGAAAGAAACATCCTAAGCTAGGCACTTTGCCAAATAGTACTTCATACGGAGAAAGTCCAGTTCTCCTATTTGGAGTATACCTTACTGAATATAGGGCTAATGGTAAACATTCAGGCCAAGATTTCCCTGTTTCAGCCATGGCCTTTTGGATTTTTAGTTTCAATGTCCCATTTAGTCTTTCTACTTTTCCACTGCTTTGTGGATGATATGGGGTGTGGAAAGCTTGTTGAATTCCTAGAGCTGTCAAGACTTCATTCATTATTTCACCTGTGGAATGTGTACCTCTGTCACTTTCGATCACCTCTGGTACTCCATACCTGCACACCACCTCCGCAAGCAGCTTCTTTGCGGTTGCCGCAGCCGTAGCCTTGGCAATCGGGAAACCTCCGGCCAACCTGAGAATAAATCAAACAACCAACACGTACTCCCATGATCCTGATTTTGGCAGCTGAATATAATCAATCTGCAGTCTCTGGAAAGGATAGAGGGGCCGAGGGGCGTGTTTGGGTGGTGTCTTGACTACCCTTCCCTGATTATGTGTAGCACATACCATGCATCCCTGGATCAAACCTTCTATACAGGTGGAAAAGCCTGGTGCCACCCAATGCTTCTGCATCACACTCATCACAGCAGTTTTGGACTGGTGGGTTGGCCCATGTAACATCTGGGCGACCGCAGGGTACAACACCCTTGGAAGGCATCGACGCATCCCTCTTCCCCATACCCCATTTGCTTCATTCAGACATGCACCTTCTTTTTCCCACTTTTCTACTTCCTCCTGGTGCACCTGAGCCTGCATCTGAGATAAGGCATCCTCCGACACAAAGGGATTTTTGGGAGCGCTTACCTGGTGCATCGTTACCCCTTGGAGTGGTCTACTGGCTGCTGTTTTTGCTGCTGCATCGGCCATTGCGTTTCCTTTACTCACCTGATCAGTGCGTCTGGTATGTGCTTTAACTTTTATGACAGCTACCTCTTTTGGTAATTGTAATGCATCAATTAACTGCTGGACTGCGTCAGCATTTTTAATGGGTGTCCTGCTGCCGTCAGGAATCCTCTAGATTTCCAAATTGGACCAAAATCATGAACTATACCGAATGCGTATCTAGAATCTGTGTAGATGTTAACAATTCTACCTTCAGCTATCTTACAGGCCTCGGTCAGAGCCTTAAGTTCAGCCTCCTGGGCTGACTGATGTGGGAGCATTGGTTCTGCCTTGATTACCGCATTCAGGGAGACGATGGCATACCCAGTGTGGAAGGTACCTGAGTCATCTTGGTGGCGAGATCCATCTACAAAAAATTCAAAATCAGCATTAGGTCTTTCAGTTTCAAACACTGTGGGTAGGACTGCTGTTTCCTGTGCCATAAGCTGAACACAATCATGAGGAATCTCCTCTCTTGGATCTTCTTTGTACAATACCGTACCTGACCCCTCCTTTAGATCCGAGAGAGGTAACAATGTGGCAGGATTAAGTGTGGTACATCTCTGCAAAGAAACATTTGGAGGCATTAAAAGTGCACATTGCAATCGAAGGTGATGTGCAGCTGAAAGATGTGCCGGCTGCACCTGGTTTCAGTATGGTGTATACATCATGAGGTGTAAGTACTGTAAGTGGGTGATCAAGAACAATGTCTGACGATTTGTGGATCAATAGTCCTACAGCATGTAATGCCCGTACACAGGACGGGGCACCTCTAGCCACTGCATCTAGTCTTCCACTGAAATAGGCTACTGGCCTTTGATTGTCACCATGTAACTGGGTCAATACCCCTGCTGCGTGTCCCTGCTGTTCGTGGAGATACAGAGTGAATGGTAGTTCGATAGTTGGGGGTTCCTAGCCTGGAGCTGCCACAATCCTGTTTTTGAGAGAATAAAAACAGTCTATACCTTCAGGAGTTATTTTAAAAGGCACCAGGGTGATACAGTCATAGAGAGGTTGCATGAGGATTGACACAGCATGTATCCACTGTCTGCAGTAGGAAACCAGTCCAAGAAATGTCCTAAGAGCGGCAAAATTAACAGGCATAGGAAAATTCTGTACAGTTTCTTTGCGAGCGCTGGTCAGATGTCGCGCCCCCGGTGTAATGCAATGTCCCAAAAAGATAACTGAAGATTTACAAAATTGAAGTTTATCCTTTGACGCTTTACATCCAGCTTGGTACAGAAACAACATGAGTGATATTGTTGCAGTGTGACACTGTTTCCTGGAGGGGGCACAGATCAGTAAATCATCAACATATTGCAGAACAACTACTTTTGGCATTTTCCATTTTTCCAGTATCTCTTGCAGACTGGCAGTATACATAGTGGGTGAATTCTGGGCACCCTGGGGCAATACTGTCCAAGTATACTGATTCCCTTGAAATGTAAAAGCAAACAAATACTGGCATTCAGGTGCAAAGGGACACTAAAAAATGCGTTTGCCAAGTCAATCACTGAAAAACAAAGAGCACTAGCCGGGATCTGAGACAGAAGGGTGTGAGGATTTGGAACAACTGGTGTGAGGAGCTCTGTAGCTTTGTTCACTAGCGGAGATCATGGACCATTCTGTACGCTGCTGGCTGCCCCGTGCTGTTTTCTTTTTAACTGGGAACAGAGGGGTGTTACAAGGGGACTGGGTCTTAACTAAAACACCACTTGCTACCAGTTTCTGTACCTGCTGAGCTATAGCCGACTCTTGAGCCGAACTAAGAGGATACTGTCTCTGTTGGGGCAGGATTGCACCTGGCTTTAATTTGACCATGACTGGCTGCACCCTTAATCTGCCCACATCTGTTTTATCTGAAGCCCAGAAATCATGCGGTATCACACCTTCTAACATTGAAGGAAATTCATTTGTGTCCTCTATACTAGCAACATCTAGTGACATGATTTTACAAAGAGTGCTTGGCTTCAATCCTGGTGTCATAGTGACAGTCCCATCAGGATGATACTCAATATGTACTTGCAATTGAGACAATACATCACATCCTAAAAGATTACATTGACCCCGTGGTGATACCATTAACTGTGTGTGTACAGTGGTTCCTTCAATTTGCAGGGGAATCTTTTTAGTGACGGGGAGCAGGATAGATGGAGAGTTGTAAGGAGTCGCTATAACATGGTGGGAGAAATCACTTTTCCCAAATGGCCAGTCCTCTTCTGTAATTACTGAATTGTCTGCCCCCGTGTCCACTTGGAACTCAACCTCATGTCCCCCTGGTAGGTTCACCTGCACTGTGCAATTAGGAGTGGGGGGTAAGGAGACAAGGGGGTTCATGTGCAAGCTACCATTATCCTATGGGAGCGGCCCTAATTGGTCTTGGGGCCTCTTGCAGGCGGTCATTTGGATATGGATTAGTTGGACAGGCTGGATATGGATTAGTTCTGCAATCTCTCCTGAAATGTCCTGGTTTCCTGCACCGTAGCACAATTTCTGTCCATCTCCTGGCACACGTCTCCCCTCCCTGTTGTTTGCAGGACGAGTACCTACAGCATGTAACCTTGCGCCTCTCTTTGCTTGCGCTAAATCATGTTGTGCCCCCTGTGCTATTCTGGCTAGATCCTCTGCTTTAACTGACCTCCAATCTGGTCTACTTACTTTCACCTTTTCTGCCACTTCCTTTTTCAACCCATTCATATATGCACTTGCCAGTATCCTCTCACTAGTCTTGTTTCTGGGACAAAACCCATTTCTACCCAAGTTTTCCTTAGGGCCCAGAAATAATCTTTTGGCTCCTCTTCCTTTCCCTGAACTCTGTCTTCTAGTGTAACCTCCTTCTCTGCCTGTCTATCTTTAAATGCTTTTTTCAACGCTTCTGTAAACAGAACCCCTGCTGCTGCGTCATTGACTTCTGCATTATCAGGTCCGGTCCTACCAACATAACACTTGTATGTCTCATCTATCAGTCTATCGTATCTGGCTTCATCTGCCAATTTCCCTTTCATAAGTGCTTCCAGATCCTGTCTAGTTGCTTTATACGTATCCTGCATTGTAGCTAACATTCTAGCGAATCCCATTGGTGACTGTGAAGGGTCCGGGAGTTGCGTTATTAGAGCCAACTGCTCTGAAGGGCTCCATGGTCTGTATAACACTGCTGTCCGGGGGGCGCCTGGAGCTGGTCCGTCCCCCCCGCCTCCCGCAGCACCCTGGGGTACCAGGTACCATTACTGTCCTCATTGGAAATAGATTGGCCGGGGGAGGTCTGGGTCCACCGCAACCTACACAGACATCTACCGTCAGGGGATTTTGCTGTCCACACCTGGGGCAGACCCAACAGTTTGGTCCGTGGGAAGTCAGAGGGAAAGTCTGATACTGGGGTGGAGGTAACGTAGGGGGCAAACAGGAAAGTAAGTCAATCATCCCTGTTTTTGTCAGTCTGTAATGTCCGTCTCCTAATTCTTCAGTCTTTCCCTCTAAGTAATCACACGCACTCATCCACAGGTTCACTGTTTTCAACAGTCCTTTGTCTCTCAACCATCCATGATGTGAGTTAAAGAACCTTTTCCATTTATCACTGTTCAATTCTCCGTTTTCATTCATGCCTGCTTTACACAATACTTTGTCAATGCCTACCAACGCTTGCTTTCCCTCTCTGCGTACCACTAAATCTTTGGCAGTAATGCCTTCCTTGGCATTTTGGTTCCCCATTTTTGTATCTCCTCACCTAGAAGAGATTCTCCTGTCACTTAGACAATTCTGTCACCAAGACTCTGTCACCAAGACAATTCCGTCACTTAGACAATGGGCCACAAAGGTTTCTGAACCATTCCACTGCTTGCTTGCCAAGATTTGTACGCTAACCAAATAAACAATCCGATCACACAAACACCAAGAAAAAACCACACCACAATCATTGGATCCATACTGTCATTTTTCAAAGGAGGAAAGGCAGGACTGACAATTAATCTGAGGGTTTACTGGTTCAAAGGAACCTTGAGCCAGGAACACCTGTGAATTACCTGGAAAGCCGACCGCTCGGGGAGGAGGGAGTCCACTATACAGTGATATAGATTTTAGGTAGAATATAATAAGTATTCTTACCTCAGCGCTGTATGTATATCACCAACAGAGAGCTCCGCTCATCCCACGTCTCCGGATCGGTCGGACTTTCTCAGAGTAGATTAACTCAAGGTCCCTGTTCGGGCGCCAGATGTCGTCACTGCTTGTCTCGTTAACCCTTTCCTCCTCGGAATGTGGTACCAGAGAGAATAAGACACAGACACAGAGTATGCGTCAATAAACTCTACTCTTTTTTGCTGGATACGGGATTTATATACACCCCTGAAGCAGGAAGCGGAATTACCATATATGGCGGTTAATACAACTTATCACTAAAACACGTAGAATACTGATTTTAACCGAAAACTCCATTCTTGCCCTTGTCTCCCAGAACTACTCAGGCGGGCGGGGGTGTATTGACTAAAATGAGGAACATCTTATCTTGACTTTGGTACGCATCAGCCTGTCTAAAAGAAAACAAGGCCTCTGAACTTTAAAAAATGCTGGTTCAGCTCTAACAACACTGTGAACCATTCCCTCCTGCTCCAGATTCTCTCATCTTTGGGCATCACAGGCCTGGCCCTATCCTGGATCTCTTCATACCTAAAGACTGAACATTCAGTGTCTCCCTCTCCCACACCACCTTCTCACCTCGCCCCCTCTCTGTTGGTGTTACTCAAGGCTCAGTTCTAGGACCCCTTCTCTTCTCCATCTACACCTTCGGCCTGGGACAGCTCATAGAATCCCACGGTTTGCAGTATCATCTCTATGCTGATGACACACAGATCTACCTATCTGGACCTGACCTCACCTCCTTACTGACAAAAATCCCACAATGTCTGTCCGCTATTTCAGCTTTCTTCTCCGCTCGCTTTCTAAAACTGAACATGCGACAAAACAGAATTCATACTTTTTCCCCATCTCACTCTACCCCTCCACCAGACCTATCCATCAATGTCAATGGCTGCTCACTTTCCCCAGTCCCGCATGCTCGGTGCCCGTGGTGATCCTCGACTTGCCCTCTCTTTCAAGCCACATATCCAAACCCTAGCCTCCTCCTGCCATCTCAAACTCAAAAATATTGCCCGGATCCGCGCATTCCTTGACCATGACACCACAAAAACACTAGTGCACGCCCTTATCATCTCCCATCTTGACTACTGTAACCTCCTACTCTCTGGCCTCCCCTCTAGCACCCTGGCACCACTCCAATCCATCCTACATTCTGCTGCCCGACTAATCCACCTGTCTCCCCATTATTCCCCAGCCTCTCCCCTATGCCAAGCCCTCCATTGGCTTCCTATCGTCCAGAGGCTCCAGTTCAAAACCCTAACTATGACATACAAAGCCATCCACAACCTGTCTCCTCCATACATCTGTGACATGGTCTCCTGGTACTTACCCACACGCAACCTTCGATCCTCTCAAGATCTCCATCTCTACTCTCCTCTTATCTCTTCTTCCCACAACCGAATACAAGACTTCTCCCGAGCTTCACCATACTCTGGAATTATCTACCCCAACACATCAGACTCTCACCTACCATGGAAACCTTCAAAAAGAACCTGAAGACCCACCTCTTCGGACAAGCCTATAACCTGCAGTGATCCTCAGTCCACTGAACCGCCGCACGACCAGCACTACCCTCTCCTAGTGTATCCTCACCCATCCCTGTAGACTGTGAGCCCTTGCGGGCAGGGTCCTCTCTCCCTCTGTACTTATGTGTGTCTTGTATTGCTCATGTTTATTGTACTTGTCTATATTTGCCCCTTCTCACATGTAAAGCGCCATGGAACAAATGGCGCTATAAAAATGTATAATAATAATAATAATAATAATAAATAATAAGTTTAAAGGAATCTTGTCATGTCCACACCTGCTATTTACTTGCAGATATAGCGTTAATCTGCTGGTGTATATCTTTAAAAAGATATACGGTTGCTTTACTGGTCCAGCGGCTATGGAGAGAAGTTGAGCTTATATCATAGGTGTACAACCGTTTTTGGACCCTTTCCACCAAATATCAGCACTCTAATGGTATGTGCACACTGAGTTTTTTAAAAGAGTATATGAAGCATTTTGTATGTGGATTGGAGCAAAATCTGCTTCTAAATCTTCATTAAAAAACTGTGTGAACAGGCCTGTAGTGCAGCGGGTTGGTGCAGTGTGACAGATAGGCAGGGACCACAGGAAAGTTCACAGCAAATGTGTTTAATGTCCAAAAACTCACAGTGCACAGCACACGGTATCCTCCGGATCGCAGCCGGGGTGTTACAACAGTCTTACATGAGAGCAGTTGCGAGGGCAACTGCACCACCGTATCACGCTGAGGGGTGCCAGGCGTTCGCTGCTTTGGGCTCTGTGTTACCTCACACAGGATGGATGCTGCAGAGCCACCTGCTCTGCTATTTGCAAACAAACACTGACACACTCAAACCCAATCCTGCAGGGTGTTTAACAGTAATCTGTGGCCATGGGTCACTTATAAGACACGGCTTGGAGGAACTGGACCGCACCACTACCATCTTGTAGTCCGCTTCAAAACATTGCCTTGGCCAAATAGCTTGACCAGGTCCACACTTACATTTACTTTGCCTTGTGACTCACAGGCGTCCTTCTGTGAATACAAGACACTCCAGATGGTCTAAAAGGACTCCGTCCGAATCCTGGGGGATACATATCGACCCTCACATATGATCCAGATCATTGCCTCACATATCCCCCCCTGTTCAAACTCGTGGGGTTAAACACTTGTCACCATACAGGGGGACCATGACAGGGCATCTGCATTTCCCTGCAATTTTCCCACCCAATGTTCAACAGTGAAATTAAAATTCTGCAGGGATAGAAACCATCTGGTGACCCGAGCATTCCTCTACTTGGCATTCCTCATCCATACCAAGGGTGAATGATCTGTCACCAAGCAGTACGGTCGACCAAATAAATAATAGCGTCGGGACTCCAAGGTCCACTTAATGGCAAGGCACTCCTTCTCCACTACGCTATCATTTTTCTCAGCTGGGGTGAGTTTCCTACTTAGGTAGGTGACTGGATATTCCTCCCCGCTCACCTCCTGCGACAAGATCGCTCCTAGGCCCACGTTAGAGGCATCCGTCTGTACAATGAAGCATTTCTGGAAGTTGGGGCTAATGAGGACGGGCTGTCGCACAGCACTACCTTCATGGATTGGTAGCTTACTCCGCCTGGGGGTTCCACCAAACCATGACCGATTTCTTTCCCTTGAGGAGATAGGTTAGGGGTGTTTTACTCCCCAAAAATTAGGTATAAACCTCCGATAATACCTGATGATTCCGAGAAACGCGATCACCTATTTGGTGGTAACAGGTCGGGGCCAGTTCTGAATAGCCTCGATTTTATTTATTTGAGGTTTGATAACCCCACGGCCGATCACATATCCCAAGTAGCGGGCTTTCTAGAGCCCTACCACACATTTCTTGGGATTCGCCATCAAGCCTGCAGCTCTAAGCGAATCTACTACCTCTTGCACCTGGGACAAGTGGGTATGCCCAGCAGTACTAAAGATGATGATGTCATCCTAGTACGTGGATGCATACTTCTGATGGGGTTCCAGCACTATGTCCATCAGGCTCTGGAACGTGGCTGGGGCCCTATGTAGTCCAAAGGGCAAAACAAAATAGTGGTACAGACCCTCCGGTGTTATGAAGGCGGTCTTTTCCTTTGCTGACTCCGTAAGAGGCAGCTGCCAATAGCCCTTGGTCAGATCGAGCATGGTAAAGTAGTGGGCCTGACCCAGTCACTCGATCAGCTCGTCCACCCGGGGCATTGGGTACAGGTCGAACTACGACATGTCATTTAATTTACGGAAGTTATTACAGAATCATAATGATCTGTCCGGGATTAGCAAAATTGGGCTAGCCCGTCACTCCAGGATTCCTCCCATTTGGAGCATTTGTTTTACCTCACTCGCGATGGCTTGTCTCTTGGCCTCGGGCACACGGTACGGTTTCATTCGTACCCTTACGTGAGGCTCAGTGACAAGGTCATGCTGGATGACAGATGTATGACCGGGTAATCCCGAGAATACAATTCTCCTGTACCAATTTCCGCACCTCTCGCTGCTGCTGTTTCGAGAGGGTGTCTCCTATCTTTCCCTCTCCCTCGGCCACCAACATCGGAGGGTCCCCAGATGGCATGTCGGAATCATCTCCGTAAGCATACACTTCCGGTCCTTCCACGCTTTCAACAAATTAACGTGATACAACTGTTCGGATTTCCTTTTCCTGGGCTGGTAAACTCAGTAGCGTACTTTGCCCACTTTTTCCCGAACATCATACGGCTCTTGCCATTTGGCCATAAGCTTGTTCTCTGTGATGGGCACCAAAACCAACACCCGATCTCCTGCTTTAAAGGAGCGGGCCGTGGACTTTTTGTTATACGCGGCCCTGTGCTGCTTGAGCCCCCACCAAATGCTCTTTTACAATAGGCATGACCGCTGCAATTCAGTCCTGCATATTGGCCACGTGCTCAATGACACTCTTATGTGGTGTAGGTTCCTGCTCCCACATCTCTTTGGCTACATCCAGCAGACCCCTAGGATGCCTGCCATACAGTAGCTCAAAGGGTGAAAATCCCATGGAAGCCTGCGGTACCTCGAGAATGACAAACATAAAGTAGGGCAACAACATGTCCCAATCCCTTCCATCCTTGGAGACTACCTTCTTCAACATGGATTTGAGGGTTTTGTTGAAGCGCTCGACTAGTCCGTCGGTCTCAGGGTGGTACACCGATGTGCGCAACTGCTTTATCTTGAGGAACCTGCACACTTCCTTTGTCTCCTTGGACATGAAAGGAGTCCCCTGGTCAGTGAGGATCTCCTTTGGTAGAACTAGGCGACAGAACATGGCAAACAACTGCCGGGCGATAAGCTTAGCCGAGGTGTGCTGAAGCGGAATGGCCTCCGGGTACCGGGTGGCGTAGTCTACGACTTCTAATATGTGTTGGCGGCTCGAGGCGGATTTTACTATTGGCCCTACCAGATCCATCGCAATCCGCTCAAAAGGTACATCTATAATGGGCAGGGGCACCAATTGGCTCCGGTAGTTTGCAGTGGGTGAGGTTAGTTGGCACTCCGGACATGTAGACTCAGCGTAGACCCTAGGCCAAAAAAAATCCACAGTATGCGCTACTGTGTCTTTTTGGCTCCAAAGTGCCCTCCTAGCATGTGGATGTGAGCCATGTCGAGCAATGCCCGATGGTAGGATTGGGGCACTACCAGTTGTTCTACCACCTCATCCCGGATTTTATCAACCCTGTATAATAACTCCTGGTTGAACGCCATACATGGGAACACCGTCTCCGCACTCGGTTACTAAGCCACCCCATTTACCTTGATTACTCTTTCCCGTGCCCGGGTCAGAGTGGGATCCTGGAGCTGAGCTGTCCCGAACTTACCAGGGGTCACTTCCAGCTCTGGGATCGGTGGGGACTCCTTGAACTCTCCTGCCAATACCTCTAGGGGAAAACTATTGGAGTTACACTCTCCCTAGGTTGGCAACCCCTATGGCAGGTATCCCTGACTCCAGATCTTCAGGTTCCATGCCAGGAATAGGATTTACCTTGGATGGCCTCACTCTGGGATTCTGGGAGGCTTCTTATAGCCTCATTGTGGGGCCATTCCTTGTCGCTTATACTCTGACCCTTGGCCAAGTGTGTGTGACCCTGTTGTGCTTTGTGCCTGTTCTCTTTATGTCTGTTCAGTTCTGATTTGGCTTTGTCCCTGTTTAGAGTTCTGCCTGCCCCTCCTGTACTGCCCCACTTTCTCTGTGTATGACCTCTTGGCTATGTCCTGACAATTCTCTGCCCATCCCTCTTGTACTGCGCCACTCTCTCTGTGTATGACCTCTTGGCTATGTCCAGGCAATTCTCTGTCCATCCTGTACTGCGGTAGCTCTGCCCACTCCGCTGACACTCGGTCACATGACCGCAGGTCCTGTTACTCCCAGTACCTCACAGCAACCCGACGTACCGCTCTCCTTAGATCTCGTCCGTCCATACCCCTACGTGATGCCAGACCTCGAGCCCCTTTGTATTGGTGGGTGAGTTACACTGCTCAGCCACGTTTAGTCGCTGGTGCTGACAGGGTCGTTACACATAGACACACAAGTATACCGCAGTACATGGGTTCAGCTGTCAGGGGGCAGTTGGCAGCCACATGTCCGGGGCCCTGGCACCAACAACACTTAATAGCTGTGGCGCGACTGGACCTTGGGGCCGATTTAGGTAAATGGGTCTGCTGTCACTCTTCCTTCGGTATACCCCCTCTGTATGGGCTCGGTCCTGATTGGCCCCAGTAGAGGGTCATTGACGTTTCCCAGGTTCATGGGTTGGTGGGCCTGACGTAACAGCCGTAGTGAAGCAATGTCCTGTATAAAGTCCTGG
>JARQOD010000004.1:423915470-423963363 GCA_033576555.1 Oophaga sylvatica | reverse complement strand
TAGATGCCCCATAGAATTTCCCCCATATGCTGCTCCATAATTGTTATGACCCATAAGATGCCCCTAGAAATGCCCCCATATGCTGTTCCATAAAGGTTATGGCCCCATAAAAATATGCCCATATGCTGCTCCATAAAGCTATGGCCCATAGAATATGCCCTATTGCTCCCTCATAACGGTTATGGCTCCATAAGATGCCCCTAGAATATCCCCCCTTTGCTGCTCCATAAATGTTTGGCCTCATAAGATCCCCCATAGAATATCCCCCCTTTGCTGCTCCATAAAGGTTATGGCCCATAAAATATGCCCCCATATGCTGCTCCATAAAGTTTGGCCCAATAAGATGCCCATGAATATGCCCCATATGTGCTCCATAAAGGTTATGGCCCCATAAGAGCCCCAAAGAATATCCCCCCATTGTGCCCATAAATGTTATGGCCCCATAAGATCCCCCAAGAATATGTCCATATGCTGTCCATAAAGGTTATGGCCCCATAAAAATATCCCCCATTTGGCTCCATAAAGGTTATGGCCCCATAAAATATGCCCCCTATGCTGCTCCATAAAGGTTATGGCCCCATAAGATGCCCCATAGAATATGCCCCATTGTGCTCCATAAAGGTTATAGCCCCATAAGATGCCCCATAGAATATGCCCCCATATGCTCTCCATAATGTTATGGCCCCAAAGATCCCCCATGAATTGCCCCGATATGCTGCTCCTTAAAAGGGTTTTTGGGCCCCATAAGATCCCCATATGCTGCTCCATAAAGGTTATGGCCCCCCATAAGATGCCCCATAGATATCCCCCCATTGCGGCTCCATAAATGTTATGGCCACATAAGATGCCCATAGAATATCCCCCAAATTGCTGCCCATAAATGTTATGGCCCTAAGATGCCCCATAGAATATCCCCCATTTCTGTCCATAAAGGTTATGGCCCCATAAATATGCCCCATTGCTGCCCATAACGGTTATGGCCCCATAAGACGCCCCATAGAATATGCCCCCATATGCTGCACCTAAATGTTTTGCCCCTAAGATGCCCCATAGAATATGCCCCCATATGTGCTCCATAAATGTTATGGCCCCATAAGATGTCCATAGAATATCCCCCCTATGTGCCGTGCTGCTATAAATTAAAAAAAAATTATGACATACTCACCTTCACCGGGGGGCCAGGTGCCGGTGTCCTAGCAGGCGGGGACCCCGGCGAGCTAGGGGTGACAGGTCCACCGCGACTCAGGCCCCCCGGCACCTGCGATATTCACCTGTCCCCGTTCCATCGTTGCGCACGCTGGGGCTTCCGGGTCGGGTCTCTGGTTGTAATGTTCGGCAGAGGGCGGACGACACTACCACGTCATCGAGCCCTGACCTGAATCACAGCCAGGGGACGCGAGGACCAGAGTTTCACAGGGTGAACCGGGGACAGGTGAATATAGTATGTCCCCCCATCCTCCCGTCTACTCACCCCCGGCGCGTCTCTGCGCCCCCGCGTTCCACTGTCACCGGCGCGCAGTCTTCATTTCTTCAGCGGTCACGTAGTACCGTCTTAAAGTCATGAATTGTGCATATTCATGATTTAAATGGCGGTACCATATTACCGTGAAAACAGGCGCCGCTGACCTGGGAGAAGTGCAGGGGCGCAGAGACCGCACCGCAGGGGCCCACCAATCATGTGGCGAGTTGAGTACTCGCCTCAGGGGGCAATCCTGAAGAGTGGGGGGGCGATTCTTACTCCTGGCCCTGCTTCAGTGGTGTTTCTGAACTTTCTGTTCTGTGTGCATAGGACCTTGTGAGGTCCAGGAGGGGAGGAGTCAGGGGTCAATGATCAGGGGGGCCCCGTTGTATGCAGGTTTGCGGTGTGGTTGAAAAAAAAAACCGGTGCACAACCAAGAAGGTGCCAGAGTAGGTTCCCAAAAACCCTATCTAAAGAAAATGAACTCGGCACTCAACTTAGTATAGTGAAATAAAGTTTTTTTTTCACAGTAGTAACCAAACGTTTCGGTCCTTATCAGGACCTTTCTAGTCACAGATACTACTGGGAAGGGGGTTGATCCACATAGGGGGAAGAAAGGGCTGGATATAGCCTGTGTTGGTGGGGTGAGATGAGAAGAAAGGGCAATGCCTTAAATTGCACTAGTAACCTTTGTGAAGGGCCCGGTGTGAGGATAGGTCTCTGCATTGGACGCGGTGTCCACCGCTAGTCTGAGGCTTTATCCTCCCTACCGGACCCTTACAACGGTTACTGTGCAATAGAGGCAATGTCCTCTTTCACTCACCCCACCAACACAGGTATATCCACCCCCCTTTTTTTTTCCCCCTAGTGGATAAACCCCCCCTCCCAGTAGTATCGTGACTGATGAAGGTCCTGATTAGGACCGAAACTTTGTGTTATATGTGAATAAAAATCTTTTCCACTATACTAAAGTTGGTGCCGAGTTATTTTCTATTATCTGCGGTGCTGGTTGTTATGGTGCTGGATGAGGGTAACTTTATGTGTGGGGTCGGGGGTTTTTCAGGGTGGATGTAGCAGTTTGTGTTTGTGTATGAAATGGAAAGATCGGTCCGCGTGTATGGGTGGTGCGGTGCGGGCCACGTGTGTAGAGGTGTGCGTTGCCCTGTGCATACGAGGTGTGCGGAGCCGCGTGGCCAAGGTGTCGTAGGGAGCCATGTGTATGAGGTGTACGGAACGGAGCCCGGTGGTTTGAAGTGTAGGAGTGGAGCCGCGTGTGTGAGGTGTACCAGCGGGCCGCGTGTGTATGGGGTGTGCGGAGGGGCCACATGTGTGCAAAATGTACGGAGCGGAGCCGTGTGTGGATGAGGTGTATGGAATGGAGCCCTGTGTGTATAAAGTATACGGAGCCACGTGTATATAAAGTGTGCGGAGCAGAGCCAGTGTGTACGAGGTGTGCAAGAGCGGAGCCATGTGTGTCGAGGGGGTCAGAGCTGAGCCACGTGTGTGCAAGATTTTCGGAGCGGAGCCGTGTGTGGACGAGGTGTATGGAATGGAGCCGGTGTATGAATTTTCGAGCCAGGGTGTTTACGAGGTGTGCGGAGGGAGCCGCGTGTGTACAAGGTGGGCAGAGCGGAGCCATTTTGTTTACAAAGGTGTGCAGACGGGCCCCCGTGTGTGCAAGATTACGGGGGCGGAGCCGTGTGTGGACGAGGGTAGGGAAAATGGAAGCCCTGGTGTATGAAGTGACGGAGGGCCACGTGCTACAAGGTGTGGGGGAGCAAGCTACGTGTGTACGAGGTGTGCGGACCCCTGTGAGTATGAGGGTGTGGAGCGGACCTGCGGTGTAGAGGTGTGCGGGAGCGGTGCCACATGTGAAAGGTGTGTGGAGCCGCGTGTGTAGAGGTGTGCAGGGGCGGAGCCGCATGTATAGAGGCATACAAATTGGAAACCGTTTGTGTATGAGTGTGCGGAACCATGCATGTACAAGGCAGTGTATGGGGAGAGCATTCCCTTTCCTTCCAAACCCTCCCAGATCCAGCAGGCCTGCCGATTTTGGGAGTCTGGCCCCGCTGTCCCGGCCAGGGAAATTACTTTTTCCCATGGAACAGGAGTACACGGCGGAAGGGGGGTTTAAAACTGGGTGGTTGGAGTGATGTTTGGTGGAAGCGACTGGAAATGAGGTAAAATTTTGGGGGAGATTGTGATGAAACCATGGAGGCACTTCAGGGAATGCTTCAATCTTCACCAGTCCTCCTCCGAAAAGGCGGACAAGCCGGATGCCTTGGAATCGGGGGATGTCGGCCCTGTTGAGAGGATCATGATATGTCCTGCATCAGGAGGTCGGGGGCATGACAATGGGAGCCGGGCTGCCGTAATATCTTTATAGAAACTTTTTTTTCCCCTCCCGTTTCTTTCTTCTCCTTTCTTTCCTCCTTTCTTTCTCTCTCTGTTCTTTCTTTCTTTCCCCTCTTTCTTTCTTCTCTGTTCTTTTTTCTCTTCCTTTCTTTTTTCTCTCTCCCCGTTCTTTCCCCTCTCTGTTCTTTTTTCTTTTTCCCCCCTTTCTTTCTCTCCTGTTCTTTCTATCTCTCTCTTGTTCTTTTTTTCCCCTTTTTTCTATGTTTTTTTTCCCCTTTCTTTCTCTCTCTCTTTTTCTTTCTTTCTTTCCCCTCTTTTTTTCTCTCTCTGTTCTTTCTTTTCTCTTTGTTCATTTTTCTTTCCCCTCTTTCTTTCTCTCAGTTCTTCCTTTCTCTCTCTGTTCTTTTCTTTCTTCTTTCTTTCTTTCTTTCTTTTTTTTTTCTTTTTTCTTTTTCCCCCTTTTTTCTTTTCTCCTCTCTCTGTTCTTTTTCATTCCCCTCTTTCTTTTTTCTCTCTGTTCTTTCTTTCCCCTCTTTTTTCTCTCCTTTTCTTTTCTTTCTTTCCCCTCTTCCTTTCTTCTCTTTTCTTTCTCTCTATTTTCTATCTCTCTCTATTCTTTCTTTCTCTCTTCATTCTTTCTTTCTTCGTTCTTTCTTTTCTCTTTCCCTTTTCTTTTTTTCCCTCTTTGTTCTTTCTCTCGTTCTTTCTTTTTTTTCTTCTCCTTTCTTCTTTCTTTCCCCCCTTTCTTTCTTTCTCTCTCTTTGTTTTTCTTTCTATCTCTCTCCTCTGTTTTTGTTCCCCTTTCTTATTTATTATGTTCTTTTTTCCCCTTTTTTTTCTCTCTGTTCTTTCTTTCTTTCCCTCTTTTTTCTATGTTTTTTCCTTTCTCTTGTTTTTCCATTCTCTCTTTTCTATTTTCCTTTCTCTCTGTTCTTTCTTTCTCTCTCTGTTCTTTCTTTCCCCTCTTTTTTCTCTCTTTGTTCTTTCTTTCTTCTGTTTTTTTTTTTTCTCTCTCATTTTCTCTCTTCTGTTTTCTTTCTTTTTCTCAGTACCGGGCAGTGTACCCATAGACCCACCCTGACACTATATACAGAGCTCCGTTTTATAAGGGCACTGGTAATCACTGTTTACCTGTACACTGCACTATTTTCAGGCTCCTGAGTAAAAATGTCACTGGTGTCACTGTATTACCTGTACACTGCATATATGCAGAGCTCCGTGTATAATGTCACCATGATAATGTATTACCTGTACATTGACACTACATAAGAGCTCCTGTGTATTAATGTAAACGTCTCCCCCTTTTATCGGCGCCATCTTGTGACTGCAACTTCTGTTCGAGAAGTACAAAAAAACCCTCTATCAGGCCACTATTATGTTTCGGTAGTGAGGAGGACAGGAAAACAGCAGGGAAAGAACCTGAGATTTTTGGTAACTGAGGGGTTGCAGATTCCTAAACTAAGGGACAACAAAGGGGTTTGCCGTGGAGGGGTTCCTAGTTGACCTAGACGCCTCGTCACAGCCTGAAGATAACTCACCTAAGGACAGAAGATGAAGCTATCTGCCCCGGAGCAGACCCCCAAAAAAAAATAGGAACCCCCCAAACATATAATGGCGGTTTTTAAAACAGATGAAAACCCCAAACATAGGCGAAAATAGATTGGCAACCTGGGGCCACAACCTGACTAAATAGGTAGGAAAGGAGAAAATTACGTTCTGCAACCCAGAAAACCCTACAAAAATCCAACAATTTGTTTTCAAAAATATTTGGATCACCCCGATCTCGCCACCGCTAAATCAGATCTCAGTGTGAACAAAACCAAGCGCAGCCGCTGAAAAAACGGAAAAAGCAAATGAGAAATAACAGTGGCGCAAAAACGGAATGGGAGGGGACCTGGTGCCCTCCGAAAAGTGCAGAAAAAAAGAAAAAAGCAAGCACAAAAAAAGAAAAGCAAAAAATATTTTATCTGAAAGAAGGGGTTGAGGCAAGATCCAGCAAACTTCCCAAAAATAACCCATGAAACCACAATTGAGACAAGAAAATTGATCACCGGAAACCATCATGGGGGGGAACCTCCCTTTTTAGATTAGTCAGTGAACCAGATTGCCATTCCTGCTGAAAGGTTCGTACTGTCTTTAACCACAGAGGGAGCCTCTGCTCAGAAACCTCTCTAGACTTCATAAAGGCACGTTCACACGTTCATTTATTTTACCTCTGTATTTGTAGGCCAAAACCAGGAGTGGAACAATCAGTGGAAAAGTTAATAGAAACACATCACCACTTTGGGTTTCTCACCATCCCGATTTGGCTCCAATATGGTTAAAATATGACCAAATACTGAACGTGTGAAAGTGATTTAGTTGGTTTCACAATCCTGATTTTCCGGTAAAAGATATCCGGTCGTGTGGGTAATACGTGTGGCAAACTGTGTCCCGCATTATAAACCCCAGGCGGCCGTGGGAAGAAGCGCTACAGTAAGACTGTTCCCCGGCCAGGGCGCACCTAAAATGAAAAAGTTGATCACTTCGCCTCAGGCGGGATTGAGTCCCGAAAAAGTGTAAAGATCGATGTTTCAAATATATCCTATTTAAAAGTATTGTTTTTATGAGGTCAGGGTTTGGTAGTAAAGAGTAAACCAATTTATTTGTATGATTTATACGGGGGGGGCGCCATTTTAAAGTTGCCTAGGCAGCAGGAGGCTAGGTTCACCCCTGCGCCCGGAGGGGGGAGTATATAGGACAGCTGGCTCCCTTCCCCGCCGACCCCCTGGTATAGATCAAGAAAAACGAGAGGGGGGGCCTTTCGCCCTAAAAATGGGTGAAAATCCGGCTTTTCTTGGATATAGGTATATAGGGGGTAGGGAAAAAAGGGCCATAATTATATTGGAAATGTTATTAAATGTATCTTTAACGAAAGCTATGTTTTCAGGTCTGGGACTTGTGAATGTTTTAGGCCTCTTTCAAACATCCATTTTGGCCTGCGGCGCGATCCGGCCTTTTTTTTTTTGGAAAAGGTTCCGGCAAAAGTAATGCCGGTTCGTTTTTTTTCCCATTGACTCCCTTAGCGGGATCCGGTGTCTGGTGTATTCGGTTGGGAAAAAATGGCAACTGTAATTTTTTGTCTCCGGCGCTTCGGCTTTTGTCACAATGAAAGGGCTGTTTTGTAATAGGCGGAAATGGTTTTGAGCAGAAGCTATTTTTGGGGGGTTACAAACGGTACTGGGACTGTCCAGGGAATTTGTGGGATTGGGAATAGGGGTTTTGGATGGTTTATATAGGGGTCGCCTTCCCATCAGGGTTGCCGAGTGATAATTGTTCTGTCTCAATCCTTGGATTTCCTGTTTCCTTGGTAGCCTGCTGTGTCGTGTCTGAATTCCTGCTAACAGTTTAAGACATTTTCTTCTTTTTGTTTTTGTGCTTGATTTTTGCATTTTGTCCTGGCACTTCTGTGGGGGCTTTGGGTCCCCTTGGGGGCTTTTGCCCTCTCAGTTCAGTTCAGCCACTGATGTTTTGTACATTTGCTTTTTCCCAGTTTTTTTTCAGTGGCTTTCTGTTTTGTTTTTGGTACACCAGAGAACTAATTTAGGTGGTAGAGGCGTGGTGATCTCAGGTTTTTTGAAATTAGAGGTTGGTGCTTTTCGGGTTTTTTGGGATTGCATAAGTGCCCTTCCTATCCTTTTCTATTTATTTCGTTTGGGCCCAAGGGTTTGCTCTTTTATTTTTTGTCGTTTGTAAAGTATTTCTTCTTATCAAAACCGCCAATTCCCTGTTTGGGGTTTTTAAATGTTCTTTGGGGATCTGCCCGGGGCAAATACTTTCCTTTTTCTATCTTTAGGTGAAAGTTGTTTCTCAGGCTGTGACAGGCTTTCTAGGACCAAGTGGAACGCTAACGTTTTGCCCCCTGTTGTTGGTGGTTAGTAAAGGGTACTGCAATTTCTTTAGTTTCCAAATGTTGGTGTATTTCCTTTTTCCCCTTGCTCTCCTCGGGCTACCAAACAAAAACAGTATAACCGGCCTAAAACTGAAAATTATATGGAAACTCACAGAAGGGAAAAATTATTGTGGAAAGAAAAAATTTTGTAGAGTTGTCAGAGATTTTTTTTTTTTTTTCCCTCTGTATCTTGGGTGTGGGAGGTTTTTTTTTTTTTCTCTCAATGGAGTTTGCACAGTTGTCTGGCCGGGGATCAGCTTGCCAAAGTTTTTGGAGTATTGCCCCTTTACCCTTTGGGTTGCCTGTGGTGGAAACCTAGGTTTTTCCCATCCCAGATTTGTTTTTTTGGGGGTTTCGAGCTAAGTTTCTAAATTCAAAATAACGTAAATTGGTTTTTTGCCTTAAAATCAAAGTCCTCGGGAACGCGCGCAGAGAGGTTCAAATTTGTCATCTCTCTCCTGCGCGGGGGACCCTGGATTGGGCTTTTCCCCGGCCCTGGGTTCTGTTTTGAGGAGGGATCTTTTTTCGGTTTTGGGGGTTATTGTCCGTTGGCCTAAGGGTCACTGATCAAGCTGAAAAAACTTTGTTGGAAATTAAGTCAGGGGTTGAGGACGTTGGTTATACTGTCAGAGATTCCGTGGTGGGCAGTCCTGACCAAAAGGGAAAAAGGGACGACGCTTTGGCAGCTTTTTTCGGAGGGATGTCAGATAATGTAAAGGATGTTTATGGTGGGATTCCCTTTTTCCCTTGGCCCTCAATGGTTCTATGTAATTGGGCGATTCAAATTAAACTAAAGTTTCCCGGGGAGCGGAAAAGGTATGGGGGGGAAATAGTGTTGCTTGTGAAACTGCTTCTGAATCCAAGCAGTGTGTTGGAGTGATTTCTGGGGCACGGTAAAGGAATTCGAAAGCGCAAGGGTTATGTTTCTACTGTGGTGATGCCTTCTTGCTATTTTGTCTGCAAAAGGGCGGGGAAGACGTTTTGCCGCTCATTTTGTTTGGGTGGGTTCAAATAAGTTTTTATTAATGTTACCCTGATATGCTCTCTGTCCTCATTTTTTGCTAGGCTTTTGTTGATTCGGAGCAGCTATTTAAACCCGATGGATTTTGATTTTGCTAAACGTTGGGGTTTCCCTTTTATACCCTACGAAGTCTATCCCCTATTTGGGGGTGATTCTACCCCTTTGGCTGGAATAAACCCAGTTCTTTACTCAGGTGATTTAGGGTAGAACCTGATCATCAGGAGAGTTGCAAATTTTTGGTTCTGTATAATCTGCATGACTTATCGTTTTGGGTTTCCTTGGTTTAAGTCTTTATAATCCTGTTTTTGGATTGGAAATCGGTGTTGTTACCCAGTTGGGGTGCCAAAAGTATTAATCCAACACTCCTGTTTTTTCTGCCCCCCCAGGTAGGTTTTTCCTGATTTTTGATTGATTTTTTTGATGTGTTTAGCGAAAGTAAATCTGTATCCTTATCCCCTTGGACTATGACTGCGCTATTGAAAGTGCCATTGGAAGTAAATTCCCTAAAGGTCGCCTTTTTAACTTGTCTGTACCTGAAATGACTATGGGTCTTATATAAAGGAGGTCATTGGAGAAGGGTCATTTCAGACCATCCTCTTCCCCTTAGGTGCCCGGTTTTTCTTTGTGGCCAAAAAGGTGTTATTTTAAAACGTGTTTTGATTATCGTCTCTTGAACAATATTTCTGTAAAATATAATATCCGTTACCCCTTGATCTTGATCTGTTTTCCGGGTGAAAAACGCTATTGGTTTACCAAGCTTGACATCAGGGGGGGCATATAAAACCCCTTTTTCGCATTAACCGGGGATGAATGGAAAGACGGCATTTAATACCCCTGAAGGGCAAATTTTTAGTACCTTGTGAGCCCTTTGGGCTCACTAATGATCCTTCTGGGTTTCCAGTCCTTCATGATGACATTTTCAGGGATTTTGTGGATAAATTTTTGATTGTTTATTTGGATGTTTTCTTGATTTTTTCCAAAGAGGGACTCTTTGTAAACTTTTTCGGACTGGGTTCCAGATTTTGAGAGAGAATGTTGTTTGTGAAGGGATCAAAGTGTCTTTTGGCCTTCAGAGGATTATTTCTGGGATCTTTTGTCCAATTTGTTGTTGAAATGGGACCCGGTCAAAGTTCAGGCTATCTGTGATTGGGTCCAACCATTCATTAAAGGCTTTCAAGATTCTTGGGTTTTGCCAATTTTTTTATGTAAATTTTATTGGTAATTTCTTGTTATTGTTAAACCATTAACTGATTTTGACCAAGAAAAGGGTTCTGATGGGTGAATTGGCCTCTGAGGAGTCTCTGCATTTCGGAACTTAAGCAGAGATTCATTTGCTCTGTTCTACGGCAGCCTGATGTTTCTCACCATTTCGGGGGAGGTTGATGACCCCTGAAATTGGGGCAGGTGCCGTTTTGTCCCAAAGAGATCCAGAGACCTCTAAAAGTAATCCTTGTGCCTTTTTCTCTCGAAAATTTTCTCCCACTGAACGTAATTATGACGTGGGTAATCGGGAGTTATTAGCCATGAAGGGGGCTTTTGAAGAGTGGGGGACATTGGCTGGAGGGAGCCAAAATCAGGTGGTGGTCCTTACGGACCATAAGAATCTGGTTTATCTGGAGTCTGCCAAGCGACTTAATCCTAGACAGGCCAGATGGGCCTTGTTTTTCACACGTTTTAATTTTGTGGTTTCATTTCTTCCTGGCACTAAAAATGTTAAGGCGGATGCCCTCCGAGGAGTTTCCTGGCGGACTCTCCTGAGTTATCTGATCCTTCTGTTATTTTGAAAGGGGGTTTGTAGTTCTTTCCGCCATCTCGCCCAATTTGAGACTGGCTCTGGAGGGGTGTCTGGAGGGATAAGCCCGAGCGCTGCCCTGTTGGGAAATTTGTTTGTCCCCGGACCAGTGGAAAAAGAGTGTAAATGTCTGAGATTCATTGTTCCGTGTTGGCCGGTCATCCCGGAATTTTTGGTACCAGAGACCTTGGTTAGTCGGTCCTTTTGGGTGGCCTACCTTGTCTCGTGATGTCAGGGATTTTTGGGTGCAGTCCTGCGGACTTGCTCTCGCTCCAAGCCTTGCTCTCGCTCTAGTGGTTTGTTGATGCCATTACCTGTGCCCAAGAGACCATGGACCCATATCTCTATGGATTTCATTTCCGACCTCCCCTGTTTCTCAGAGAATGACCGTCATCTGGGTGATTTGTGATAGGTTTTCCAAGATGATACATTTGTGCCATTACCTAAGTTGCCTTCCTCCCTCTGAATTGGTGCCTTTGTTCCTTCAGCCATGTGGTTCGTTTACACGGCATTCCTGAGAACATTTTGTCTGACAGAGGAGTCCAGTTTGTTTCCAGATTTTGGAGGACCTTTTGTTCTAAAATTGGTGTTCAATTGTCTTTCTCCTCGGCGTTTCATCATCAGACCAATGGTAAAAACTGAGAGAACAAACCAGACATTGGAGACTTATCTAAGATGCTTTGTGTCTGCTGATCAGGTGACTGGGTCTCTTTTTTTGCCTTTGGCTGAGTTTGCCCCTTAATAATAGGGCTAGCTCTGCCACTTTGATGTCTCCATTTTTCTGTAATTCTGGGTTTCACCCTCGATTTTCTTCAGGACAGACGGAGGCTTCTGTCTGTCCGGGTGTTGACTCTGTTGTGGAGCGTATGCAACAGATTTGGGACCCGGTAGTGGAGAGGTTGTCCCTCTCTCAGGAGAGGGCCCGGCGGTTTGCTAACCGGCATAGGACTGATGGTCCTCGGTTTTAAAGTAGGGGACTTGGTTGGTTTCCTCAAGAAATATTCCTATGAGAGTGGCATCTCCTTAAATTTAAGCCTAGGTTCATTGGACCTTATAAGATCATGGAGATTCTTAATCCTGTTTCTTTTCGTTTGCTTTCTTCCAGGGACATTTAAGATCCATAACGTGTTCCACAAGTCCTTGTTGAAGAGGTTTGTTGAAGCCAGTGGCTCCTATTACTGTGCCTCCTGACCCTGTTTTGGTTGAGGGCAATCTGGAGTATTTTGGTTGAGAAAATATTGAATTCTCGTTTTTCTAGACGGAAACTCCAGTATGTGGTTAAATGGAGAGGTTATGGTCAGGAAGACAATTCTTGGGATGTTTGCTTCGGACATCCATGCTAGGAGACTCATCCGTGCGTATCATAGAACTCATCCTGACCGAACTGGTTGCTCAAATAGGGTTCGGTGACCCCTCCTCAAGGGGGGGTATGTTGTGAATAGGCTGGAAATGAGTTCTGAGCAGAAGCTCCCTCTGGTGGTTACAAACGGTACTGGACTGTCCAGTGAAGATTGTGAGGATTGGGAATCAGGTGTTACTGACTGGTCTTATATAAGGGAGTCGCCCTTCCCATCAGGGTTGCCGGTGATCAATTGTTTGGTCTCAATCCTTGATTCCTGTTTCCTTGGTAGCCTGCTGTGTCGTGTCTGAATCTCCTGCTAACAGATAAGACATTTTCTTCTTTTTGTTTTTGTGCTTGATTTTTGCATTTTGTTTCCCGCACTTCTGTGGGGCCTTCTGGGTCCCCTCTGGGGGCTTTTGCCTCTCAGTTCAGTTCAGCCACTGATGTTTGTACATTTGCTTTTTCCAGTTTTTTCAGTGGCTGCTGTTTTGTTTTTGGTTACACCAGAGAACTAATTTAGGTGGTAGGGTCGTGTGTTTCAACATCTTTATCAATGATTTAGATGAAGAATTGAGGGTTTAAAATGATCAAATTTTTCTGATGACACAAAGCTAGGAGGGGTAGCTAATACAGAGAAGAGAGAGAGAGGATTCAAAAAGATATACATAAACTGAAGCAGTGGGCAGCAACTAACAGAATGGATTTTAACAGGGAAAAAAAGCAAAGTACTACATGTGGGCAAAAAAAAATGAAAAAAGCATATACAAAATGGGAGGAATAGGGCTAAGTAACAGCACATGTGAAAAAACTTGGGTATACTAATTGATCACAGACTTAACATGAGGTCAACAGTGTGATGCAGCAGCAAAAAAGGCAAATGCAATTTTTAGGATGTATCAACAGAAGCATACAGTCTAGATCACGTGAGGTCATTATTGCCCTCTACTCCTCTTTGGTCAGACCTCATCTGGAAAAACTGTGTCCAGTTTTGGGACCACATTTTAAAAAAGACATCAACAAAACTGGAGCAAGTTCAGAGAAGAGCCACCAGAAATGGTGACCCGGTCTGCAAACCATGTCCTTGAGGAACGGTTTGCAGGATTTGGGAATGTTTAGCTTGCAAAAAAGAAGACTGAGAGGAGACTTAATAGCTGTCTAAAAAATATCTCAAGGCTGTCACATTGTAGAAGGATCATCTTTATTCTCATTTGCACAAGGAAAAGACTAGAAGCAATGGGATGAAACTGAATGGAGGAGACACAGATTAGATATTAGAAAAAACTTTTTGACAGTTAGGGTGATCAATGAGTGGAACAGGTTTGCCACAAGAGGTGGTGAGTTCTCCTTCAATGGAAGTCTTCAAAACAAAGGGCTGGATAGACATCTGTCTGGGATGATTTAGAGAATCCTCCTTTGAGCAGGGGGTTGGACCAGAAGGCCCAGGAGGTCCCTTCCAACTCTACCATTCTTGATTCTATGTTCTATGATTCTATCTCAGGTGTTTTTGAAATTAGTAGAGTTGGTGCTTTTCAGGGTTTTTTGGGATTGCAGTAAGTGCCCTTCCTATCCTTTTCTATTTAGGTAGTTTGGGCCCCAACGTTTGCTCATACTATTTTCTGTCTGTGTCAGTATTTCTTCTTGTCTAACCGCCATTACATGTTTGGGGGCTTTCTATGTTCTTTGGGGATCTGCTCCGGGGCAGATAGCTTTCCTCTTTCTATCTTTAGGTGTAGTTAGTTTCTCAGGCTGTGACGAGGCATCTAGGACCAACGTAGGAACGCTCCAACGGCTGCCTCTAGTTGTGGTGGTTAGTCAGGGTACTGCAATCTCATAGTTTCCAACTGCTCTGGTGTATTTCCTTTTTTGCCTGCTCTCCTCAGCTACCAAATCATAACAAAAGTCTATGAGCGCCGGAAAAGCGGTGTCCGGATCCGGTTTTTTAATTGATAGCCCAGCCCACAGCAAACATATATAAAGCATGCAGTGGGACACTCAGCCATTAGCATGCAGCCAGCCAAGAAGAGAGCAAGACCCAGCCAGAGACGACCACCACCACCAACAGAACCAGCAGCAGAAATGAGGGAATAGAACAGCTCATCCGACAGCAGACGGTAAATATCACATCCCCATTCCCCAAAAATTTACCATTTTTTTTCTTTTTCAGCCAGGGCTAATGGATATACATATATTCCATGGCCCTTATTGTCTCTTTATTCCCCAGCAGACGACGCCAAAGACAGCACAAGAAAGGGGAGAGGAGCAGCTGCAGCAGCAGCAAGACACAGAGGCGAGGAGATCCCGGACAGCAGACGGTAAATATCACATCCCCCATTCCCCAAAAATTTAACCATTTTTTTCTTTTCAGCCAGGGCTATGGAATATACATATATTCCATTGCCTTTTTGTCTCTTTATTCCACAGCAGACGATGCCAAAGACAGGCACAAGAAAGGGGAGAGGAGCAGCAGCAGCAAGACACAGAGGAGAGGAGATCGGACAGCAGACGGTAAATATCACATCCCCCATTCCCCAAAAATGTAATCAATTTTTTCCTTTTCAGCCAGGGCTATGGAATATACATATATTCCATGGCCCTTTTTGTCTCTTTATTCCACAGCAGACGACGCCAAAGACAGGCACTAGAAAGGGGAGAGGAGCAGCAGCAGCAGCAAGAGGAGGAGAGGAGATCGGACAGAAGATGGTAAATATCACATCCCCTATTCCCAAAAAATTTAGTCAATTTTTCTTTTTCAGCCAGGGCCATGGAATATGCACATATTCCATGGCCCTTTTTGTCTCTTTATTCCACAGCAGAGAAAGGCAAACAGAGGCAGCAGCAGCTGCATTAGCAGAATTGCTGAAGCAGCAGCGGAAGCAGCAGCTCCACCACCAGAACCGGAGGCAAGGGAGCTGCTGCCTCAGGAAGACACATCTTCTTCTGGGAGCCCTCCCTCTCATCGTCAGCATTTGGCGGTAAAAATTTATAATTTTTTTTTTCACAATCCTTTTGTGGGATATATGTATTCATTGTCTTTTTTTAATAACAGGAATCGCAAGATGAAGAGGAGCTCCCAGAAGAAGAAGGACGGGTGGAGAGATACCCGGAGTGGGCTCACAATTCGTAAGTATCCTGCATCAATCTCAGAAACACAACATCACACTACACCCAACACAAAGAAAACCATTTAGTACATACATCACACAGCACCCAACACATATGCCTATATCCCAAATTTTAATTTTTTCTTTTAATCTTCCGGATCTGGTGCTCGGCAAAGAGGTCCTCACAGTGCCTCCCAGAGTCGTCGGCGTGAGAGACGCGGCGGTCACCATCGTGTAAGTATACAAATTTTTATTTTTTTTTTACTTGGTAGTGTGGAGGCTAATGTACTTTTTTTTTCTCTTTTTCTTTAACAGGCTTCACAGCGTGCTCCCGACTCGGACGGTGAGGAGGAGGAGGGGATAGATGTCGACCTCCTCATCGATCTGGTCTGAGAAAGGGAGCTGCTGTGGAACATGGGGACCACTGCCATTCTGATCTGATAGTGACCCGACGGCTCTGGGAGGAAGTCGCATCGCTAATGGTGGACCGCTGGGAGAACCTCGATGTTCGGGCCCAAACTAAACACCGTAAGTATATACAGTTCAGGTTGCTGAATGTAAAGCTGTGTTTCCCAAACTTCAGTCCTCGTGGCCCCCACGGTTCATGTTTTCAGGATTTCCTTTTGTGCAACAGTATGGAAATCTTGAAAACATGACCCATGGGGGTCACGAAGACTGAAGTTTGGGAAACACTGATATTGTATACTAACCAATTTGTGCTATCTCGTTTCAGGGGAGAGAATTGTGAAGCGGTGGCGGTCTGTGAGGATCGCTTCAAGAAGGAGTTCAACAAGGAGATGCTGGCCCCGAGTGGATCTGCAGGATGCCAGAGCAAGTACAAGTACGCACGAGCCCTGGCATTCCTGCTGGCAACAATGGTCACCAGAAGGTAAATATTACAAGAAAATGTTAACATGTCTAACTAATGTTCTTTTTCTGCCAGGGCCATTCCACATCTGCATATTAATTGTATTTTTTCTCTTTATTCCACAGAACGGTGACCAGCACTCGGGCGCCCGCAGAGTTGGACCCTCTGGGGCGATCCCTCTGGAGACCGGCACCGCGGGACACTTCGACCGCCCCGGTACATCTGCACCTTCCCAGCCTTCCCTCACATCCGATCCCGCAGTCCCATCCACCAGCACTGGAGCATCGTGGCCGCTTGCATGCCATGAATCTGCTGGTGAGGAGATAGCATTCCCTTTACCCCACCCTTCTGCTACTGCCACCTCTAGTACACCTGCGGCTACTGGGCGGCAGCGGCAGAGGGTCAGGAAAGGGGCTATGCACCCGAGTTCTTGCATTTGAATGCATCTTTCCAGAACTGTCTGAAAGTATCATCTGAACAACTTGCCGCAGGCATTAATCAGATAAACACCAACATTTTGGAGGTGTAGACACTTCTGCAAATCATGCATTCAGAAGCAAGAACATCTCCAAATCACAGCTTTTTTAGGTCTGTAGCGGAGCGCATGGATACGCTATCTACTGACCAGCAGATGTATGTAATGCATACGTGCCACGCTGCTCTAGTGCAGGCTACCACCCAACCTCCTCCATCCACCCCAGTCGTTCCTCCACCTGCCCCCCCTCCAGCCACCTTCCCTCCTCCCCTCCTATTCAATACCAGCCATCTCCCCAGTTCCAGCAACCTCCCCAGTACCAGCCACCTCCCCAATTCCAGCAACCTCCCCAACTCCAGCCACCTCGCCACTCCATTCAAACCAGCACATCTCCCCAGTTTCCAGCAACCTCCCCAGTACCAGCCACCTCCCAATTCAGCAACCTCCCCAACTCCAGTCCCTTCACCAACTCCAGTCACCTCCCATCCAGTCACCTCCCCAGTACCAGCCACCTCCATACCCCATACCCACACTCCTGCCTCTTACCAACCTCCTTCCCCCTTCCAATTCCCTACCATATCACCTGCTCCTCCAGTCCTGCCCCACCTCGACTCCACACCATCACCTGTTCTGCCTCCAACTTGTCCTTCCATTATTACCTTCCACCCTCACTCTTACTGTTCCTTCCCCACCACCATCCCAGTCCTCTCTCCACACTCCCACCGTCGAAGTGTCCTGCAGCCGCTCCAGCAGTATTTCCACCCCACACTATACTCAGCTGTAAATAATGTAAATATTTTTTTTTCATAATAATAAAGACTTTGAATAAAAAAGAAAATTTATTACAAAATTCAACATTTACAAAAGTTATATTAATTTTTTTTTTTAATAAAAGTTAAATTGGTTTATTACAATTGTTGTCTGTCATTTATTAATAAGATGTTAAGTTAAAAATGTTGTGAAACAGGTAAACATATTTGGGTACACAAACACCAACATCAGGTAATAGGTAAAAAACACCTACATAACTTTGGGTAAAAGGTACATAAATGTAAACTTTTTGCCAAAGTTGTGTCCCGGGTTGTGTAGTATCCAAAGTATTTTACCTTTTTCCAAAACTTGTGTACTTTGTTAGGTTATCCCCAACAAGGTACACATTTTTTGAAAAAAGGTGAAATACTTTGGGTAAAAAAACCCAGCCAGGGACACAACTATGGCCAAAAGGTTAAATACAGTAGAAAACACACAAGAAGGTAGACAAGTTTGCTTTTAAGGTAGACAAGTTTGCTTTTAAAGTTTTACTGTGGGTACAGAAGGTACATGAGTTTTAACATAACAAAGCAATTTATCACACTCTGTCTTCCTGCCAGTCTAGTCTACCCTCAGGTGACATAAAGTATTGGGAAAAATAGTCCCTCATTCGTGAAACCACAAGTGTACTCCGATTGGTAATGTTGCTGTAGTCGTGCAAGGTGGTATCTTAATAGTGGTCCTCAATAGAAATCGGTTCCTTGCTGATCACGAAATTGTGTAGGACCACGCACGCTTTTATAACGTCATCCACAGTCTCTGTCTTCAGGTTGATCGCAGTCAATAGGACATGCCATTTGGCTGTCATAATCCCAAACGCGCACTCCACCATCCGTCTAGCTCTTGTGAGGGGTAATTGAAAATGCGCTTTGTTTGTGTCAATCCTCTGCTGGAGTACGGTTTCAAGAGGTGTTCGGACAGCTGGAATGCCTCATCACCTACACAGACAAAAGGCATAGGTGGCCCAGAGGTTTGAGGCAGTGGCCTAGGGGGTGGGAACTGAAAAGTGTTTCCGTACAGTCTCTGACCCATAGCTGAAAGTTTTAACACTTGTGAGTCATTGGACCGTCCATAAGCCCCAATGTCCACAGCAATAAATTTGTACTCCGCATCAGCAATAGCCATGAGGACGACTGAAAAATATTTTTTGTAGTTGAAGAACTCCGATCCGTTTCCTGAGGCTTTAGAATGTGGATGTGTTTGCCATCAACAGCGCCCAGGCAATTTGGAAACTGGCAGATCCGGAGAAACTGGTCCGCTATTTCAATCCACCGGTCTGTAGTTGGTTCTGGAACAAATTCTCCAACCAAAAAGTCCCACAGAGCACAACAAGTGTACTTGATAATGCCTGATAGCGTTGAAATTCCCAGCCGATACTGGAAATGTAGCGATGACAGCATTTCTCCTGTTGCCAGAAATCTGTAAACAAAAAAGAAAAAAAAATTAGTTCACAATCACAGCATTACATAGCAGAACTCAGCTATAACAAATGGAGATACTATAAAAAAAAAGGTTAAAAACTGCCAGCAACAACATTCAAGTTACATGTGTGCTCAAGCGAGCAGATCCAATACATACAGCTTACCTTATAGTGACCATCAGACGCTCCGCCGGAGAAATTGAGAAGCGACAATAGGTGTCGGATCTTCGGATTTGTTCTCCAATACGCTCCAGCAAAAAGTCAAAATTTCTTTCTTCATCTGAAGGTAGGCAAAAAATTTCTACGGATTTTCTCTCAGCTCCATTCACAGTGTTGAATACACCCCACGAGTTTGTCTCTGTGCTGTGTGGGGTGGATCCACATACGGCATCGTCGGTGGCGCTGACGCATAATGCGCTGCTGTATCTTTCTCTCCTTCTCCATAACTATCATCTTCAAGCGATTCGCCTCCGCTGTAAAATCCACAAGATTCTTGAATATATTGCCAATAATAACATCCATCTTCTCTCGAAACTGTACTTGCTCCTCTACAAGCCATCAAAGATGGGCTGTAAAACAGTGTATATATAGGATTACAGTAGCCAATCACGTTTTTAGGGGGCATTTTTAAAAAACCGGATCCATCGTAATCCGGCGAAAAACGGATAAAAAACCGGATGAAACGGATGGGACGGATCGGTTTTTGGTCGGATGCCCGAGACGGATCCGTCTCATCCGGTTTTACATACTAGTTGCTGGATCCGGAGCTCCGCGCGACGCCGGATTGTGCCGTCAGGCGCAAAACGGATGTGTGAAAGAGGCCTTAGTCTTAACCTCAAGAGGAATGAAGAAAAAAAAGTTTCCCAGGTGCTTGGATTTGTAAAAAACATTACAAACTAATTCATACTCATCTACCAGTACCCACCTGGATCCAGCACAGGCCCGTTCTGTGGTCTGCACTGACACAGGAAGAGGAGACGTCACTGTTTCACCAGCAGTGGGAAAAAACATATGATGATGCACTGCTTCAGTCACATGACCACTGCAGCTGTAGGTGTGTATCAATTAGTTTGATATTTTTTACAGATCCAAACCTTTGGAAATTTTTCTTATTGTCCAAACAAGCCATTGTTCCTTGTATGTGGTATTATTTGGTAACTAATACCGCCACACCATGACCAACCACATACTGTATTACCACCACATTGTGACTGAATAATATCACATACAAGTAACAAATAACGCCACACCATGACCAGACCACATATTACCACCACATAGTGACCAAATACTACAAGACTGATCATTAACCCCTTAACGACCGCCGGTACGCCTTTTAACGGGGGCAATTAAGGTTACTTTTGCCTCAGCGCCACTTTTTAACGGAGTTGAGAAACAAGTATATAGCGTCCCCCCGAGTCGAAATTTCTCTGGGGTCTTGGCTACCGGGGGTAGCTGACGCCCAGAGAACATGATTCGGGTCGGTTTTTACTGATCCCAGTGCTGCGGTTGCTGTTATTAAAGGGGGATATAGTAAATCATATCCCCTTTTATCACCCCCTTAGGTAAGAATAATAAAATAAAAAAATGTATTTATTTCCATTTTTCCTTTAGGGTTAGAGTTGGGCTAAAGTTAGGGTTGGGCTAAAGTTCTGGTTAGGGTTGGGCTAGGGTTAGTGTTGGGACTAGGGTTAGAATTGGGGCTAGGGTTAGAGTTGGGGCTAGGTTTAGGGTTGGGCTAAGTTAGGTTGGGGTAAGTTAGGTTGTGTAGGGTTAGGGATGTGGTTATGGTTGGGATTGGTTAGAGTGGGTTAGGGGTTGTTAGGGTAAGGTTTGGTTAGGTTGGGATTAGGCTTTTGAGGTGTTTTGGGGGGATTAGAGTTGTGGTTAGGGTTATGGTTTAGGGTTGGGATTAGGGTTTGTGGTGTATTGGGATTAGGGTTGAGATTAGAATTGGGGAGTTCCACTGTTTAGGTACATCAGGGGGTCTCCAAACACAACATGGCGCAACCATTGAATCCAGCCATTTTTGAGTTAAAAAAGTCAAACGGTGCTCCTCCCTTCTGAGCCCTGCCATTCGCCCAGTTTCCCCCACATATGGGGTATCGGCGTACTCAGGAGAAATTGAGCAACAAATTTTGTGGTCCATTTTCTCCTGATACCCTTGTGAAAATAAAAAAAACTGGTTCCAAAGTAAAAATTTTTTGTAAAAAGTAAAATGTTCATTTTTTCTTTCCACATTGCTTTAGCTCTCGTTAAGCACCTGAAGGGTTTATAATGCAAATTTTGATGGAAAAATGAGAAATCGCTGGTCAACTTTTAACCCTCATAACGTCCTAACAAACAAAAATTATGTTTCTAAAATTGTGCTGATGTAAAGTTGACATGTGGGAAATCTTATTTATTAATTACTTTATGTGACACCACTCTCTAATTTAAGGGTACTAAAATAAAAATTTTGAAAATTGCTAAATTTTCCAAATTTTTGCCAAATTTCCATTTTTTTTCATAAATAAATGCAAGTTATATCGAAGAAATTTTACCACTAACATGAAGTACAATATGTCATGAAAAAACAATTTCAGAATCAGTGGGATACGTTGAAGCGTTCTAGAGCTATAACTTCATAAACTGACAGTGGTCAGAATTGTAAAAATTGGCTTGGTCATTAACTACCAAATTGGCTCTGTCACTCTGTTAACCCCTTAGTGACAGAGCCATTTTGCAGCTTAATGACCGGGCCAATTTTTACAATTCTGACCACTGTCAATTTATGAGGTTATAACTCTGGAACGCTTTAACGAATCCAGCTATTCTGAGATGTTTTTTCGTGACATATTGTACTTCACGTTAGTGGTAAAATTTCTTTGATATGACTTGTGTTTATTTATGAAAAAAATGGAAATATGGCAAAAATTTTGAAAATTTAACAATTTTCAAACTTTAAATTTTTATGCCCTAAAATCAGAGAGGTATGTCACACAAATTTCTTAATAAATAACATTTCCCACATGTCTACTTTACATCAGCACAATTTTGGGAACAAAATTTTTTTTTGTTATGAAGTTATAAGGGTTAAAAGTTGACCAGCGATTTCTCATTTTTACAACACCATTTTTTAGGGACCACATCACAATTGAAGTCACTTTAAAGGGGTCAATACCCAAAAGTGACACCATTCTAAAAACTGCACCCCTCAAGGTGCTCAAAACCACATTCAAGAAGTTTATTAACCCTTTACGTGCTTCACAGGAACTGAAGCAATGTGGAAGGAAAAAATTAACATTTAACTTTTTTTGCAAAAACTTTACTTCGGAATCAATTTTTTTTATTTTCACAACTGTTAAAAGAAAAAATTAACCACAAAATTTGTTGTGCAATTTCTCCTGAATAAGCCGATACCCCATATGTGGGGGTAAACCACTTTTTGGGCGCACGGCAGAGGTCGCAAGGGAAGGAGCGACATTTGACTTTTTCAATCGCAGAATTGGCTGGGAACGCCATGTCTGTTTGTAGAGGCCCTGATGTGTCTTAAACAGTTGAAAACCCATCACAAGTGACCCCATTTGGAAACTAACCCTCTAAGGACTTATCTAGAGTTGGAGGTGAGCACTTTGGAACCTCCAAGTGCTCACAAGAAGTTTATAACATTGGAACAGTGAAAAATAAAAAACATTTTTTCTTCACAAAAAACATTTTTCAACCCCAATTTTTATTTTCCCAAGGGAACTGTTGGAATGGGTTCGATTCCTGCTGCTGCACAAGGGGAGTCTTGAACCCGTCCCGCTGGGTCTCCCATTCATCTCCAGCCAGTGGAGCCTGCTCAGCAGAGACGTCGGTCCAGGATCTTGCCCACTCCTCTATGTGCAGTGACTTGCTGCTGCCTTTCCTGGATCTGCTATTATAGCCAGTGCTGGAGCAGTCGTCTTTGAGACAAAGTCCTGCGTTTTCCCATCTGAGCATGCCCAGAGTGAGATCTCTCATTGGAGATCAGGGGTCACATGTTCAGGTGCTGCAGCGGCTCCTATTGGTCCGCCAGGAAGGTCATGTAGCTACGTTTGTTTGTAACAGCTTCTCATTGGTCCTTGTTCCTGGAAGGTCCTGTAGCTGTTGCTATAAAAGGGTAGCATGGCTGGGCCGCCATGCGCTAATATCAATCATTGTATGCTATGCGCCAGTGTGGTCATGTGTATGTGTGGATAGGGACCCGGCTGAAATAAGCCACTAGAATACCGACTTAATCGGTGAGGAGTTTGGTATGGTAGCTGGTCAGGGTCGGTGTTCTAGATGCCCTAGATTACCGGCATAACCGGTGAGGAGTTTGATTGCCGTATTCAGGGTCTGGCGTTCAGACGCCATAGATTGCGGGTGACTCCCGCGAGGACATTAGCGCATGATCACGCTTTATGTGCGCTTAGCACTTAACTGTGTATCTGGGAGCCTTACAGGACACAGTGCTTTTTCTCAGCGGCCCTGTGACGTAACAGGGTTCGCTTTCAACGCTATCAGCGCCCTAGCGTGTTTTCTTTGCCACTCAGTTGTGTCTAGTGAGTGCGCACACATCGCCATATAGCGTTGCGGCTCCTCTTCTAGCGGCTCTGTGGAGTAACAGAGTTCGCACTCATTGCCACAGCGCATTACGGCGTTTATGTTGGCAGCTCTGCGGGATAACAGAGTTTGCTTCTTGCGCCTTTTTGCCAGCAGCGGGCTTCGCCTGCACGGTGGACCCCGGGCTGCGAACGCACTTATTATTTATATTATTTTGTGCGTTCCGCCAGCCTTAACAAATATTAGCCCAGGGTCTGGCTGGTAAAATGGCGGACGACCAGCGTCTGCAGCGGTATTATCCAGCAGCTGGAGGGTAGGTTGGCGACTCTAGAGCGCACAACCTCAGCGGTGGATGTTACCGCAGTCGCGGTTCAGGCTGCTAGTGTGGCCGCCGCCAGTTTGTCCTCTGCTACCCCTGCTCCGACTATTTCCCGCCTCCCACTTCCAGACAAGTTTACCGGTGACAGTAAACAATGTCGGGGTTTCGTCAGTCAGTGCTCCATACATCTAGAGCTTCTGGCTGCACGTTATCCCACGGAGCGGGCGAAAGTGGGTTTTATCATATCCCTTTTGTCGAGCAGGGCGTTGGAGTGGGCAACGCCGTTATGGGAGCGCGATGATCGTGTGGTGCAGAGTGCTCCTCTCTTCTTGGACACTCTTAAACAGGTCTTTTTAGGACCTCGTGTCACCCACGATACGGCTCTTCAATTGTTGGCTATCACTCAGGGTTCATCCATGGTCAGCCAGTTTGCCGTCCAATTTCGGACTCTGGTCTCTGAGCTAGATTGGCCAGATAAAGTCCTTATACCCGTGTACTGGAGGGGACTGGCAGACCATGTGAAGGACGCCTTGTCCACCAGGGAGATTCCTGCCACACTGGAGGAGCTCATTACCATATCTACCCGCATCGACCTTCGTTTTAACGAGCGGAGGTTGGAGCGGGCCCAGTGTAGGCAGAGGTTCCGGCTGGCGCCCACCTTCGCCAGACCTCTGGAATCTTCCATTCAGGCGTCCGATTCCCCTGAGGCCATGGAGATTTCTCGAGTGAGACCTAAGTCTCGGGCTGCTCGAGTATCTGTGACCTGTAATGCCTGCCAACAAATAGGGCATTATGCTAACAAATGTCCACGGCGGTCGGGAAACGACTGCGTCTAGTAACCATTGGAGGGGGTTCACTAGACACAGCAGTACACGCCTCCAAGTTGTCCTTTAGGGGGACAATCAATTTTGGCTCATCCACTTTAACAGTCACGCTTTGTGTGGATTCTGGAGCCGAAGGAAATTTCATGTCTTCTACCTTCGCTCTCCGCCACTCTATACCTCTGGTGATGCTCGCCAAACCCGTGACTGTTCGAGTAGTGAATGGGTCGACACTGCCTTCACCAATCACACATCAGACCATCCCTTTCACGTTGTCAATGTCACCTTCCCATCAAGAGATTATCTCACTTTTAGTCATTCCCGAGGGAATAGACGAGATCTTGTTAGGGATGCCCTGGCTCCATTTCCATTCCCCACACATTGAGTGGAACTCTGGGAGGATATTGGGTTGGGGTGAGTCATGTAAAGGCAGATGTATGAGGGAATGCATTCAGGTGGCCACTACAGAGATGCCCGCAGATCTTACTTCTGTTCCTAATTACTATTGGTCATATGCAGACGTATTCTCCAAAAAGGCTGCAGAAGTCCTTCCACCTCACCGTCCCTATGACTGTCCTATTGACCTCTTGCCTGGAGCAGAACCTCCTCGGGGACGGGTCTATCCCCTTTCTCTCCCGGAGACGGAGGCTATGTCCCAATATATCCAGGAGAACTTGGCAAGAGGATTCATTAGGAAGTCAGTGTCACCTGCAGGGGCGGGGTTCTTCTTTGTGCAGAAGAAGAACGGAGAGTTACGTCCATGCATCGATTACAGGGGTCTTAATGCCATCACCGTTAAGAATAAATACCCGTTGCCTCTAATTTCTGAGCTATTTGATAGGCTACGGGGGGCAAGGATATTTACGAAGTTAGATCTGCGGGGTGCTTATAACCTGATACGCATCCGTGAGGGGGACGAATGGAAGACGGCTTTTAATACCAGGGACGGGCACTATGAATATCTGGTGATGCCCTTCGGGCTCTGTAATGCCCCAGCCGTCTTCCAAGACTTTGTTAATGACATCTTCCGGGATATGCTCTCCACCTCAGTCGTAGTCTATCTGTCACGCGGTCTTATGATATGTGTACGATGTCAGTAAACTATTCTTAAAAGAACAACACTCTATACAACATATAGATTAGCAACATCAGCATGTAAATATAGAATAGATTTACCTGACACGATATCCGTTGAACTCAGGGTTAATCTTGAGGACTTGATACACTGTCACAGGAAAGAGGAGGACCGGGGGTCTAACCTGACCCTAAACTGGGGTCCTAACTAATCCCTCACCTTGGAGGTACTGATAATGGTTCAGAGGTCCAAGTCTCCAGCCTAACCCTGTCTCCTATCAGTCCCTGAACCCTGTAATCAGTCCTAAGAAGGATTCTGATTACCACCAAAGGGATATGGGCTGATCTCTGCTAAATACACAGATTAGACATATAAGACAGACTGGAGAAAAACACAGACTTGCATACACACTCAAACACAGAAGGAACATAAATGATCTGGGATATTAAACTCTAAGCAAGGTGAGCTTAAAACAACTAAGGAGCTCTTTAACTTAAGTCTATACAGATACAATCCTATCTGTGGTCTGCATGAAGAATTTCACTGGCAACTCCCAACACAGACAACCAGAGATTTAAAGGAAACCAATCAACAAATAATTAATTGCAGCCGGGAGAAACTGCACCCAGTCCCAGAACTGAGCACAGACAGAATTAACTCCCTAACTGCCAAACACAAAGAAACAGCAACTCAGCTGTGAGAAGTCAGAATGTGCAACCGCGACGATCTTCGTGGCGATGCACACATGACACTATCTGGATGATATTCTCATCTTTTCCCCAGATATTGACTCCCACCGGAGAGATGTTTGCAGAGTCTTCGACCTCCTACGGGCAAATTCCCTCTACGCAAAGTTGGAGAAATGTGTGTTTGAGCAGGAGTCCTTACCTTTTGCTGGGCTATATCATCTCCGCCCAGGGATTGGCTATGGATCCTGCCAAACTACAAGCGGTGATGGACTGGCAAGAACCCCATTCTCTAAAGGCGGTGCAGCGCTTTATGGGGTTCATTAATTACTACCGCCAGTTTATTCCTCACTTCTCAACTTTGGTAGCTCCCGTGGTTGCCCTCACCAAAAAGGGAACTAATCCCAAATTGTGGTCTGAAGAGGTCTCCAAGGCCTTCACGTCTATTAAGTCCCATTTCGCTAGTGCTCCCATCCTACATCGCCCCGATGTTGATAAGCCATTTATATTGGAGGTGGATGCCTCGTCCGTTGGTGCTGGAGCAGTCCTCTTCCAAAAGGATGCTCAAGGTCGTAAGCATCCATGCTTCTTTTTCTTCAAGACCTTCACACCAGCGGAGAGGAATTATTCCATCGGGGACAGGGAGTTGCTAGCAATGAAGTTGGCCTTCTCGGAGTGGAGACATCTGTTGGAGGGGGCTCGCTTTCCCTTCCAAGTCTTCACGGATCACAAAAATTTGGTATATCTTCAGACAGCCCAGCGGCTTAATTCTCGCCAGGCCAGATGGTCCTTGTTCTTCTCACGGTTTCATTTCACATTGAATTTCCTCTCGGGAGAGAAGAACATTCGTGCCGACGCTCTCTCTCGCTCTGTGGTGTCCTCGGAGGAGGAGGTGGAGGAGCCTCGGCTTATCGTCCCTACAGAGAGCCTGAGAACAGTGGCCCCGGTTTCGCTAGAGTCTGTGCCCCCGGGCAAGACTTTTTGCCTACCAATTTGCGACCGGAGGTACTCTCTTGGGCACATTCGTCCAGGGTGGGTGGACACTTTGGGACAAAGAGGACATCTGAATTGCTGGCGAGGACATACTGGTGGCCGCATATGGTCCGTGACGTTGGGGACTATGTTCGGGCGTGTGTCTCCTGCGCCAAGAATAAGTCTCCACGACAACGGCCAGCTGGGTTACTTTACCCTTTGCCGGTGGCAGACAGGCCCTGGGAGATGGTTGGGATGGACTTTGTGGTGGGCTTGCCCAAGTCTCGGGGTTGCACCATCATTTGGGTAATCACCGACCATTTTTCCAAAATGGTGCATTTGGTGCCGCTTCCACGGTTACCTTCTGCACGGGCTCTGGCAGCGTTGTTCGTTAGGCACATCTTCCGTCTACACGGCATGCCGGACAAAATTGTCAGTGACCGAGGTCCCCAGTTTGCGTCTCGGTTGTGGAGAGAGCTTTGTCGTCTACTCAGTATTGAGTTAAATCTTTCTTCAGCGTATCATCCTGAGACGAATGGGTTGGTAGAGAGGGCCAACCAGACATTGGTCACCTATCTACGACATTTTGTCTCTGCCAGGCAGGATGACTGGGCATCCTTGCTACCATGGGCTGAGTTTGCATTAAACAATGCTGTGGCTGACTCCACCGGACAGACTCCTTTCCTTCTGAACTACGGTCAGCATCCGCGGGTTCCGGTGCCCATGCCCGTGTCTTCCGCCGACTCCAGGGTGGCAGACTGGGCTGTGGAGGCACGGGACATTTGGGACCGTACCCAGGATGCCATTCAGGCGTCCAAGGAGAGGATGAGGTCCTCCGCCGATGCACATCGGCGCGCCGCTCCAACATTTGCTCCTGGGGACTTGGTGTGGCTCTCCGCCCGTAACATCAGGCTGCGACTTGAGTCCACTAAGTTGGCAGCCCGCTACCTGGGTCCTTTCAAGGTCCTCGAGCAGGTTAACCCTGTGGTATACCGTTTGGCTCTTCCACCACGCCTGGGTATCTCCGACACCTTTCATGTATCCCTCCTGAAACCCGTGCTCATGTCCCGGTTTTCTGAGTCATCTGCCGGGACATCGGGTTCATCTACGGATGACCATGAGGTGAACGCCATCGTAGGGTGTAAGGTGGTACGGGGCAAAAAGTTTTATTTGGTGGACTGGAGGGGCTATGGGCCTGAGGATAGGTCTTGGGAGCCTGCCGAGCATATTCACGCTCCGCAGCTCATCGCTGCCTTTGAGCTCAGCGAGGCCAAAGTATGGGGGGGTAATGTTAGGGTTCGATTTCCCGCTGCTGCACAAGGGGAGTCTCGAACCCATCCCGCTGCGGTCTCCCATTCATCTCCAGCCGCAGTGGAGCCTGCTCAGCAGAGACGTCGGTCCAGGCGTCTTGCCCACTCCTCTACTGTGCAGTGACTTGCTGCTGCCTTTCCTGGATCTGCTATTATAGCCAGTGCTGGAGCAGTCGTCTTTGAGACAAAGTCCTGCGTTTTCCCATCTGAGCATGCCCAGAGTGAGATCTCTCATTGGAGATCAGGGGTCACATGTTCAGGTGCTGCAGCGGCTCCTATTGGTCCGCCAGGAAGGTCATGTAGCTACGTTTGTTTGTAACAGCTTCTCATTGGTCCTTGTTCCTGGAAGGTCCTGTAGCTGTTGCTATAAAAGGGTAGCATGGCTGGGCCGCCATGCGCTAATATCAATCATTGTATGCTATGCGCCAGTGTGGTCATGTGTATTTGTGGATAGGGACCCGGCTGAAATAAGCCACTAGAATACCGACTTAATCGGTGAGGAGTTTGGTATGGTAGCTGATCAGGGTCGGTGTTCTAGATGCCCTAGATTACCGGCATAACCGGTGAGGAGTTTGATTGCCGTATTCAGGGTCTGGCGTTCAGACGCCATAGATTGCGGGTGACTCCCGCGAGGACATTAGCGCATGATCACGCTTTATGTGCGCTTAGCACTTAACTGTGTATCTGGGAGCCTTACAGGACACAGTGCTTTTTCTCAGCGGCCCTGTGACGTAACAGGGTTCGCTTTCAACGCTACTCAGCGCCCTAGCGTGTTTTCTTTGCCACTCAGTTGTGTCTAGTGAGTGCGCACACATCGCCATACAGCGTTGCGGCTCCTCTTCTAGCGGCTCTGTGGAGTAACAGAGTTCGCACTCATTGCCACAGCACATTACGGCGTTTATGTTGGCAGCTCTGCGGGATAACAGAGTTTGCTTCTTGCGCCTTTTTGCCAGCAGCGGGCTTCGCCTGCACGGTGGACCCCGGGCTGCGAACGCACTTATTATTTATATTATTTGTGCGTTCCGCCAGCCTTAACAGTAACAAGACCCCAAAAGTTTTTGTGCAATTTGTCCTGAGCATGCTGATACCCCATATGTGGGGGTAAACCACTGTTTGGGTGCATGGCAGAGCTTGGAAGGGAAGGAGCGCCGTTTGACTTTTTCAACGCAGAATTGGCTGGACGTCATGTCGTGTTTGTAGAGGCCCTGATGTGTCTAAACAGTGGAAACCCCCCAGAAGTGATCCCATTTTGGAAACTAGACCCCCTAAGGAACTTATCTAGATGTGTGGTGAGCACTTTGAACCTCCAAGTGCTTCACAGAAGTTTAGAACACAGAACCGTGAAAATAAAAAAATTATATTTTTTCCACAAAAACGATCTGTTCACCCCAATTTTTATTTTCCCAAGGGTAACAAGACCCCAAAAGTTTTTGTGCAATTTGTCCTGAGCATGCTGATACACCATATGTGGGGGTAAACCACTGTTTGGGTGCATGGCAGAGCTTGGAAGGGAAGGAGCGCCGTTTGACTTTTTCAACGCAGAATTGGCTGGACGCCATGTCGCGTTTGTAGAGGCCCTAATGTGTCTAAACAGTAGAAACCCCCCACAAGTGACACCATTTTGGAAACTAGACCCCTAAGGAACTTATATAGATGTGTGGTGAGCACTTTGATCCCCCAAGTGCTTCACAGAAGTTTATAACTCCCGGGCATGAAAATTAAAAGTCATATTTTTTCACAAACCTGATCGTTTAGTCCCCAATTTTTTATTTTTCCAAGAGTAATAGGAGAAATTAGACCACAAAAGTTGTTGTACAATTTGTCCTGAGTACGCTGATACCCCATATGTGGGGGGGGACCACTGTTTGGGCGCACGGCAGGGCTTGGAAGGGAAGGAGCGCCGTTTGACTTTTTCAAACCAAAATTGGCTGGAATTGAAATTGGACGCCATGTCGCGTTTGGAGAGCCCCTGATACGCCTAAACAGTGGAAACCCCCCACAAATGACACCATTTTGGAAACTAGACCCCTTAAGGAACTTATCTAGATGTGTGGTGAGCACTTTGAACCCCCTTTGAAGTGCTTCACAGAAATTTATAAATGTAGAGCCGTGAAAATAAAAAATCATTTTTTTCCTCAAAAATGATTCTTTAGCCCACTATTTTTTTTATTTTTCCAAGGGTAACAGGAGAAATTGGACCCCAAAAGTTGTTGTGCAATTTTTCCTGAGTACGCTGATACCCCATATGTGGGGTGAAACCACTGTTTGGGCGCATGGGAGTGCTTCGAAGGGAAGGAGCGCCATTTTGTAATGCAGACTTTGATGGAATGTTCTGCGGGCGTCATGTTGTGTTTGCAGAGCCCTTGATGTGCCTAAACAGTAGAAACCCCCTGCAAGTGACAACATTTTGGAAACTAGACCCCCCAAGGAGCTTATCTAGATGTGTGGTGAGCACTTTAAACCCCCAAGTGCTTCACAGAAATTTATTAATGCAGAGCCGTGAAAATAAAAAATCATTTTTTTCCTCAAAAATGATTCTTTAGCCTGCTATTTTTTTATTTTCCCAAGGGTAACAGGAGAAATTGGACCCAAAAAGTTGTTGTGCAATTTTTCCTGAGTACGCTGATACCCCATATGTTGGGTGAAACCACTGTTTGGGCGCATGGGAGTGCTTGGAAGGGAAGGAGCGCTATTTTGTAATGCAGACTTTGATGGAATGTTCTGCGGCGTCATGTTGTGTTTGCAGAGCCCTTGATGTGCCTAAACAGTAGAAACCCCCTGCAATTGACACCATTTTGGAAACTAGACCCCCCAAGGAACTTATCTAGATGTGTGGTGAGCACTTTGAACCCCCAAGTGCTTCACAGAAATTTATAAACGCAGAGCCGTGAAAATAAAAAATCATTTTTTTCCTCAAAAATGATTTTTTTTAGCCAGCTATTTTTTATTTTCCCAAGGGTAACAGGAGAAATTAGAATGCCAAAATTGGTGTGCAATTTGTCCTGAGTATGCTGATACCCCATATGTTGGGGTAAACCACTGTTTGGGCGCACGGCAGGGCTCGGAAGGGAGGGAGCGCCATTTGACTTTTTGAACGCCACGTCGTGTTTGGAGACCCCCTGATGTGTCTAAACAGTGGAAACCCCACAAGTGACCCCATTTTGGAAACTAGACCCCTTAAGGAACTTCTCTAGATGTGTGGTGAGCACTTTGAACCCCCAAGTGTTTCACAGAAATTTATAAACGCAGAGCTGTGAAAATAAAAAATCAATTTAATTTCTCAAAAATGATTTTTTTAGCCAGCTATTTTTTATTTTCCCAAGGGTAACAGGAGAAATTAGAACCCCAAAATTGATGTGCAATTTGTCCTGAGTACGCTGATACCCCATATGTTGGGGTAAACCACTGTTTGGGTGCACGGCAGGGCTCGGAAGGTAGGGAGCGCCATTTGACTTTTTGAACGCCATGTCGTGTTTGGAGACCCCCTGATGTGCCTAAATAGTGGAAACCCCTCAATTCTAGCTCCAACTCTAACCCCAACACACCCCTATCCTTAATCCCAACCCTAATCCTAACCTAAATCCCAACCCTAATTCCAACCCTAATTGTAACCCTAACCTTAATTGTAACCCTAACTCTAATTGTAACCCTAACCCTAATTTTAACCCTAACCCTAATTGTAACCCTAACCCTAATTCTAACCCTAATTATAACCCTAACCCTAGGTTCATTTTGCGTTTTACCAGCCCGTTCAACACATAGCGTTATGTTCAACAGCGATCGCGTTATGCTATACCGCTAGCGTAGAGGAATCAGCAGATGATTCATCTGCGCTAGCGATGACGGAGCCCAGACATGCAGCCCACGTCCGAGGCTCCGTCACTGAATGATGGCACGTCGCGAACGCATGCTGCTTTACGGCATGCGTCGCGATGCGCCCTCAAATGGGGTTGGAATGGCAGCGTTAACGGACTGCGTTACACCGCGTTATACCGCGGTGTAACGCAGTCCGTCTAACGGACTACCATAACGCAGTATGAACCCAGCCTAACCCTAACCCTAATTATAACCCTAACCCTAATGCTAACCCTAATTGTAACCCTAACCCTAATTAACCTAACCACGAAAAAATAATAAATTCTATTTTATTAATGTCCATAGGGGGCGATAAAGGGGGGGTTATGTACTGTTCTTTTTATTTTGATCACTGTGATAGTTTATCATAGTGATCAAAATGTACTTTTATGAGAATGAATGAAACAAATTTTGAATCTGCCGCCAAGCAGATCGGCGGGCGCACTGCACATGCGCCGCCATTTTTTTTTCCAAGAAGAAGACGCCGGGATCCTGGGGCCTGCGGGAGGACCGAGGACATCGGGAGGTATAGGGGGGGGGCGATCGGGGGACCTGTGGAGAAATCTTTTTTTTTTTTTGCGATCGCCGTTATGCAACTCAGCGGCGGGTGCACTGAGCATGGGCCCGCCATTTTCTCAATGGCGGCGGCACCGGGGGAGGCAGAAGGGCCCGGGGGCCACATGCAGGGAATCGGGGGCCACATGGGGGTCCCGGGGACCCTTTTTCTCTGTTCTTTGATGTCCGATGACATCAGAGGACAGAGAAATTAAATGGCACATTTTTTTTTGTTGTTGCGATCGCCGTTATAGGGTTAATAACAGCGATCGCAACATCGGTGTCAGTAAAAACCGACCAGATTCATGTTCTCTGGGGTCTCGGCTACCTCCGTAGCCGAGACCCCGGAGAAAATGCACTTCTGGGGGGCGCTATTCACTTTTTCCACAGCGCCGTTAATTAACGGCGCTGTGGTTTAAGTACCCTTAATGACCGCCGTTAAAAGGCGTATCGGCGGTCGTTAAGGGGTTAATAAAAAAAAAAAACAATACTAATTTTACCATTAGTGCCATTATACAAAGGAGCTCTCTTCATAGTATGCATTGTATAGTGTCAGTTGTGCTGGTAATACAGTAACTCACAGTGACACCTACTTGGGACAATGAAGAAAAGGTGAGCGCTATCATGAGTCCAATGTTATGCCAACAGTAAAGCATCTGAGACCATTCATTTGTGGGATTTCTTTTCATCGAAGGGACATCAATTTTAAAGATCTGGATAGCCCTTTAAGTTGGTTGATGAAAGCTATCCATAAATCCAACATTTTCCTATTATCATTCGTCATGAAATATCTGTTTACCTGAGAAATGGGTTAATAAGACTACAAAGAACAGAAGTCATCAAGGAAAATCCTGGTCTTCAGCAGCTAGCTGATAATATTCATCATCCTGCCCTTCAAACAAGCCCTGAATGCCAGTTTGCTCCTAGTCTTTCTTTGTCTACTGAGTCACTCATATTCAAAGTGACACCTGTGGTAGAATAAGGCCAGGAAATCCTGACGTCTATGCATGCAGCAATGCTCAAGAGTAATCCTCCAGGCTGTATAGATTATGGTTGGTTTAACTGTTTGTTTTCAAGACATGCAAATCTTTTTAGGATTTTACAAATTGAGCCAGTGAGAAGTATAATTATAATAATAACAAATGAATTAATGAATTATTCTAATAAAATATGTCTTGCTATAGTATCAGTTTATTCTAGTATTGTAATGCAAGGAAAAATGCAGCTACACCAATACGACAGCAAACATTATAGGGAACCTGTCACCTTGGAAAATGTTGTTTACCTGCAGATGCCGGGCCGATCTGCAGGTAAATAACATTACAACGGTGTCCAACTGCCTTACTAAAAATGCAGCTACAGGAAGAAAATTAATTTTTCCCAGGAGCCACCATCTTTCAGTCATAGAGGAGTGGAAGCAATTACAATCACTGCTCCTAGCATCGCTCACAGCTTACTATCAGCATGCCCCGACACTTTGATTGACAGCTGGCTCTGCGGCACATGTCTGTACACAGCTGTCTGGCTGGGCTCTGGTTACAGTTACCACTTACAGTGTAGTCAGTGGTGCTGTGAGCGAGGACGGCGACCGTTCCGTGCATGCCTTTATAACTGAAAGCCAGCGACTGCCAGGAGGAAATAAGTTCATTTTCTTACAGTAGTCGCACTTTCAGTAAGGCGGTAGGACAGCATTGTAATACTATTCACCTTTAGATTAACCCTGTATCTGCAGGTAAATAGGGTTTTCCGAGGTAACAGGTCCCCTTTAAGAAATATAGGAGGAGTTATGATTCCTATGGCAAGCAGTGTATTACACCTTTATTGACTCATTTAAAAAGAAATGTATTTATTAGGTAAAATGGATTCATTTTATAGAAGTTATTGCTACTACATGGGCACTATACTTTCAAGAAACTCTGAAAAATCAATAGTACAACAGAACATAAAAAACGTAATAACATATCGTGTTAGAGAGACAGGCTTCTTTCTCCACTACTGAGCATCTTTTTCCTTACCTCACATCGGTTTTGGTCAAGCAAAGATTATGGAAGTCTACGGGGAGGAGATACAGAGCTTGGGCTACAATTTTGCTTAGCCCAGTGCTGGATTCATAGTTATACTGGTGAACTGGTGAACACTACTGTATAATGTGGTCCGTGCCGCTGCTGATTCTGTCCTTGTCCTGCTAAAGGAAAGAAAGAGCAGGAGCCTTCTCCATCTGTCTGATTTTCTGTCTTTGTGTGCTGTGTATAGGAGATATTATAGCTGCAAGTCTTCCCCCACCAGCTCAGAATCAATTGCAAATATACAGTGGGTACAGAAAGTATTCAGACCCCTTTAAATTTTTCACTCTTTATTTTATTGCAGCCATTTGGTAAATTCAAAATCGTTCCTTTTTTTTCTCATTAATGTACACTCTATACCCCATCTTGACTGACAAAAAAAAACAGTAATGCAGACATTTTTGCAAATTTATTAAAAAAGAAAAACTGAAATATCACATGTTCATAAGTATTCAGACCCTTTGGTTAGTATTGAGTAGAATCACCCTTTTGAGCTAGCACAGCCATGAGTCTTCTTGGGAATGATGAAACAAGTTTTTCACAGCTGGATTTGGGAATCCTCTGCCATTCTTCCTTGCAGATCCTCTCAAATTCCGTCAGGTTGGATGGTGAACGTTGGTGGACAGCCATTTTCTGGTCTCTCCACAGATGCTCAATTGGGTTTAGGTCAGGGCTCTGGCTGGGCCAGTCAAGAATGGTCACAGAGTTGTTCTGAAGCCACTCCTTTGTTATTTTAGCTGTGTTCTTAGGGTCATTGTCTTGTTGGAAGGTGAACCTTCGGCCAAGTCTAAGGTCCAAGAGGTTTTCATCCAGGATATCTCTGCACTTGGCCGCATTCATGTTTCAATTGCAACCAGTCGTCCTGTACCTGCAGCTGAAAAACACCCCCATAGCATGATGCTGCCACCACCATGTTTCACTGTTGGGATTGTATTGGGCAGGTGATGAGTAATGCCTGGTTTTCTCCACACATACCGCTTAGAATTCTCATCAAAAAGTTCTATCTTCATCCCATCAGACCAGAGAATCTAATTTCTCATAGTCTGGGAGTCCTTCATGTGTTTTTAGCAAACTCTATGCGGGCTTTCATATGTATGGCACTGAGGAGAGGCTTCCCTCAGGCCACTCTGCCATAAAGGTCCGACTGGTGGAGGGCTTCAGTGATAGTTGAAAGTTGCCTTTGTGGAACTTTCTCCCATCTCTCGTACTGCATCTGTGGAGCTCAGCCACAGTGATCTTGGGGTTCTTCTTTACCTCTCTCACCAAGGCTCTTCTCCTACAATTGTTCAGTTTGGCTGGATGGCCAGGTCTAGGAAGACTTCTGGTGGTCACAAACTTCTTCCATTTAAGGATTATGTGCTCTTAGGAACCTTGAGTACTGCAGACATTATTTTGTAGCCTTGGCCATGTCTGTGCCTTGACACAATTCTGTCTCTGAGCTCCTTGGCCAGTTCCTTTGACCTCATGATTCTCATTTAGTCTGATATACACTGTGAACTGTGAGGTCTTATATAGACAGGTGTGTGCCTTTACAATCAAGTCATATCAGTTTAATTAAACACAGCTGGACTCCAATGAAGGAGTAGAATCATCTCAAGGAGGATCACAAGGAAATGGACAGCATGTGACTTAAATGTGAGTGTCTGAGCAAAGGGTCTGAATACTTATGACCATGTGATATTTCAGTTTTTCTTTTTTAATAAATTTGCAAAAATTTCTACATTTTTTTTCAGTCAAGATGGGGTGCAGAGTGTACATTAATGAGAAAAAATTAACTTTTTTTGATTTTATCAAATAGCTGCAATGAAAGAGTGAAAAATTTAAAGAGGTCTGAATACTTTCCGTACCCACTGTATATTGGTTAGAAATAGTGTTAGTACACACAAAGTGCAGCTTATTCTGAAAATGTATACGGAAGTATAGGTATTATACGATTTATATAATTCCATATTTGCTTTGTAAGTTCTCAGACAAGAAAAGTGGGTCCTGTCGTGCATGTGATTTCATGGCGTTGTTCGTATAGTTGGCATTCCTGTTGTTTCCGTGTTCTCAGTATTATTGTCTATTGTTTCTTAGTCTTAGGCTACTTTCACACTTGCGATTTATCGCGCAGCTCATCGCGCGCTATCGGTCGCATGCGCAATGTTCCCCTATCTTTAACATGGCCGGCGCAGTGTCTAGCGCTTGCACGCATTCATCTGCGTTTGTCGTGCGCTGCGCATTTTCCAGGTGTGCGCCCATGCGCGCTAGACGCTACACGTTGCATTTTTTTTCCACCCAACCACTTTATGGTTGTGCTATGCGCAAAAAAATAACATTACAGTCTATGGGTGTGCTGGCGTGCGCATGGCTGTGCGCTCATCAGCGCTTTTGCGTGCACGCAATTTTTGAGTAAATAATGTCTACACACTTGTTTAAACCACCCCCTACACAAGCAACATTGTTTGTGAGGAGTGTAGATATAAAGAAGGTGATAGAGACAGAGATGATAGATGATAGAGACAGATATGAAAGATGATAGAGACAGATTATAGAGACAGATATGATAGATGATAGAGACAGATGATAGAGACAGAGATGATAAAGATGATAGAGACAGAGATGATAGAGACAGATATGATAGATGATAGAGACAGATGATAGAGACAGAGATTATAGAGATGATAGAGACAGAGATGATAGAGATAGAGACAGAGATGATAGAGAGATAGAGACAGAGATGATAGAGATGATAGAGACATATGATATAGACAGAGATGATAGAGACAGATGATAGAGACAGATGATAGAGACAGAGATGATAGAGACAGAGATGATAGTGTCAGATGATAGAGACAGATGATAGAGACAGATATGATACATGAAAGAGACAGATGATAGAGACAGAGATGATAAAGATGATAGAGACAGAGATGATAGAGATGATAGACAGAGATGATAGAGATGAGAGACAGAGCTGATAGAGATGATAGAGACAGAGATGATAGAGACAGATGATAGAGACAGATGAAAGAGACAAAATGAATTAGAGACAGAGATGACAGAGACAGAGATGATAGAGATGAGAGACAGAGATGATAGAGACAGAGATGATAGAGACGGATATGATACATGAAAGAGACAGATGAAAGAGACAGATGATAGAGATGATAGAGACAGAGATGATAGAGACAGAGATGATAGAGACAGAGATGAGAGACAGAGATGATAGAGACAGAGATTATAGAAATGTGACACGTAGACAACCCATGCCCGAAAAAAGCAAAACGCATGCAAAAACGCTTGAAATCGCATACAATCGAGTCCAAACGCTGCGTTTTTTTGTCATAATGCGCACACTTATGCGTCTAAATATCGCAGCATTTACAAGCGTTTGCATCGCGTTTTTTTAATGCGTTTGATGTGTGCTCGAAACGCATCGCAAAAAAACGCAAGTGTGAAAGTAGCCTTACACATTGTTCAAATGGGGTGCCAAGGGCCAGTAACATTGACTCTGGGGGATCACTGTTCACCTACAAGCATGTATTATATTACCATCATTCAGAAATGTAACTATGCCTCTAATAATAGACTTGGTAGTTTGTTAATTGAATCGTGAGATGCTTCTTATGTTTATACATAGTGAATCAAGTATATTGTGAAAATTACTGGTCATTTAGGTGGCTTTCTCCTGCAAAGGGGCCTGCTGGGGAATTCAACTGTACCCCTGTGGACCAGTCTGAGCATGCTCACACATTTACCTCTGCATATTATTTTCATCTATTAATTATGCATTATTTTTATATATAAACATTCTTGTTTCTATCCTCATATGTTTCAATTACTTTGTAAAGACAAAAATAGTAGAGATGAGAAAATCTTTTGAAAGTCAAAGTGACAGCTTCACCAAATGTTTCCACAAAATTCAATTTGTGGCAAAGTAAAATGACTTTAATGCCTCCAATTGCTCCAAAAAAGATGTACATGGCACTCTGAAACAACTACACTGTATCCAACTTCATTCAAACACTTTAATGCAAACACAGCTTTAGGCTTCTTTCACACGTCAGTGTCTCCGGTACTTGTGGTGACAGTTTTCTCACGTACCGGAGACACTGACACATGTAGACCCATTCAGATGAATGGGTCTGTGTACATGTCAGTGTGTTTTGACGGACAGTGTGTCCATGTGAAAATCACGCAGACATGTCCGTTTTCACATGGACCGCAAAACGTGCCGCACACGTGCACACGGAGAACAGTGTACACTGTCATCCGTGTGCACGGATGGCCTCCGGGGAAGTAGTGCTACTATAAGCCGCTGTCCCGCGGCGGCTGGTGCTGTCATTCTCCCCGCCTGCCTGGGAGCAGAGGAGAATGATGAGCGCTATATTAAAGTCTGAACGACAGCAGGTGTCGGATGATGGGGGTAACAGTCCCACAAGCCCCCACCTGCTGTTCTTCGGACTTTAATATAACGCTTATCATTCTCCTCTGCTCGCAGGCAGGCAGGGGAGAATGACTCAGCACCAGCAGCCGGCGAACAGCGCTTACAGTAGCCACTTCTTCCCCGGCAGCCGTTCGTGTGTTACTGAAGCGGCACACGGGTGGCACATGGTTGCCAAACATGTGCCACACGTAGTACACACGGACACACGGTTACGGATATCTCCGGTACCGGTTTTTCTGGTACCAAAAATACACGGACGTGTGAAACCAGCCTTAGTAATATCAAAGTGAAGTCCTCAACTTATGTGAATATTGGAAAGCGAATAGAAATTGGGAGTAACCATCATGTTTAATTGTACACTGCACTTCTTATGCTTTCTAAAATGAAAAAAAAGCCCAAAATTATCCCTTTTTGAAGGAGATGCCTGTTATGCCAGAGTTTAATCACACATATGGTGTAAATAGAAGAAGCTATGGTTTTTTGACAAATGGTGGTCTAAAAATTATCAGTTTTTGCGAAGACGCAACAGGTTTGGAGTTTACAAAGTCAAGAAGCTTCACTACTCGTCAATAAATTATTATTCGTTTTTTGCAGTAGCAACAGATTTGATGGATAAGCAATATGGAAGAACCAGGGCCCAGACATTATGGTCATTGAAAAGCAATGTGAAGTACCAATCCAAGGTCTGAACTGCATACAGTTCATGTTAACTTGTCTGAGAAAATTTTACAAGATGTACCGGTATTTATTATTTTTTTTTAGGGAGGAGGAAGATTGAAGGGACAGCAGTAAGCTTCACAAAAATAGTGAAAAAAACTCTTGAATTTCAATTTCGGTGTTTGAAACAAGAAGCCACAGTTTAGTTTAGCTGTGACAAGTTCTAAAATTTTTAGCCAACAATGACATTTTTGTGTAAAAATTTTAACATTTCTTGCCCACTGCAAAAAAGTCAACAAGGTCCATGAAGAAAATCAAATTAATTCCTATTTGTGAGCAGTTTGAGGTTTCTTATATTTACCATGTACATAGTAGCATTCCCAGCATCAGTATACATGTTAGGGCAGGTTAGGATAGGATATGGGTTGAACTAGATGGACTTAAAGTCTTCCTTCAACCTTAATATAACTATGTTAGTACAATATAGATGTAGAACACAATGGACAGGTCATGATTACATGCGTACTTCACCAGTGGCCATGACAGATTTCAAATTTGTTCGTCTGGCAGACTTAAAGGGTTTTTTTTTATTTTAGTGTAGTTGCTAACTATCTGCCTGGTCTACCCTGCGTCGGCTCAGAGAGGTCACGGACAGCATCTGCTGGTGATTTTGTTGCTTACATCAGCAGAGCGGCTCTTCCTCTCCAGGGCTGCTTTATGGATGAGGTGTGACTGCAGATGTCATGCTGACTGACAGGTGACTTTCTACATTTAGGCAGAGGGAAGCCAGAGGTCAAGCAGCATGACATAGGCAGTCACATCAGGCCAACAGAGCAGAACGGAAGAGAAGAAGCTCCTTTGTCAACGGGACATCAGTGGAAGCCGCAGAGTCGCCGTCACGAGCAGTACATGATCACTCTGTGCCTATATAACAGGCCAAATTAACCCCTGCCAAGAATAAACCCGGTATAGTTTGGCCCAGGTCAGAGTATACCCCGAGGGATAAAACTGTCCTAAGCCAAACTATACCCTGGGGTGTAAAATAGCCTAAAGCCCGGGTCTCACATAGCGATACACCAGCGATCCTGACAACGATCATGATCGCTGGTGTATCGCTACATGATCGCTGCTGAGCTGCCACACAGGCAGCTCAGGGCAGCGATCAGCACAGGGACACTGCGGGTAACATCGCTTAGTTACCCGCAGTGTACCTTGGATACCAGCGCACTGATGCAGGGAGCTGGTAACCAAGGTACACGTCGGGTTTCCAGGCGCTGCGCGGTGCCTGGAAACCCGACGTGTACCTTGGTTACCAGCTCCCTGCATCAGGGCGCTGGTATCCAAGGTACACAGCGGGTTTCCAGGCACAGCCCCGCGCCTGGCAACCCGCTGTGTACCTTGGTTACCAGCGGATCGCTGGTCTCCCGCCTGTCACACGCAGCGATGCGTGCCTGTCAGCGGGAGACCAGCGATCAAAAAAATGTCCTGACATTTCTGACACGACCAGCGATTCACAGCAGGGGCCTGATCGCTGGTACGTGTCAGAAATAGCGAGATCGCTGCTGAGATCGCTGTTTAGCAGCGATCTCGGTAGCGATCTCGCTATGTGAGACGGGCCCTTAAGCCAAACTATATCCTTCCAGGCTACAATTTACCCCACTATTTTATGAGACCTTGTAAATTAGATAGATTTTAGATGCTATTTTTAATAACTTAAATCTGACTTACATGTAGTGAGAAGGTATTTGTGTTGTTAATGACATGATAAAGATTAATCTTTTACATTACAATATGACTGGTAACGGACAACAGTCATTACATGTGAGATTACACTGTTGTCCAGTAAGATAAGCGTTTTTATTTAAAATTAAATTGTAACTTTATCTTATCACTTCACTGGTTTTCTCATCCTGTCTCTGATTGGTTAAATACATATCAAAAAACTGACCGGCACATCCAAACATAGATTCAGTGTGAACAGGTGCTAAACCTAGAGTCACCAACTCATATACATACAAGAGAAAAAGGTAGCACACTGTAGCGCTATAGCTTGCAAACATGAAATATGAAAATATGAAAAATGAATTGCATCATTACCTTAGAAATATGAAAAATTGAGAAGTCTTAGCGCATAAGATGGCCAAATTATGTGAGCCTGATAGCCACGTCAAGGCTCTTCTCGTATATCAGGTCCTAACTAATGCCTATCCTCGCTTAGAAAAGTCTGTCTGCATGGGAACGTATGAATCCTCTCTTCAGACTAAAATCTACATCTCTGTGGAGGGGTGATGAACCTGTTGTAATTAAAAAGCCTGTGACCACCAGGTGGAGTGCTCAGGTAGAAGGTAAATGAATACATATCAAAAAACTGACCGGCACATCCAAACATAGATTCAGTGTGAACAGGTGCTAAACCTAGAGTCACCAACTCATATACATACAAGAGAAAAAGGTAGCACACTGTAGCGCTATAGCTTGCAAACATGAAATATGAAAATATGAAAAATGAATTGCATCATTACCTTAGAAATATGAAAAATTGAGAAGTCTTAGCGCATAAGATGGCCAAATTATGTGAGCCTGATAGCCACGTCAAGGCTCTTCTCGTATATCAGGTCCTAACTAATGCCTATCCTCGCTTAGAAAAGTCTGTCTGCATGGGAACGTATGAATCCTCTCTTCAGACTAAAATCTACATCTCTGTGGAGGGGTGATGAACCTGTTGTAATTAAAAAGCCTGTGACCACCAGGTGGAGTGCTCAGGTAGAAGGTAAATGAATACATATCAAAAAACTGACCGGCACATCCAAACATAGATTCAGTGTGAACAGGTGCTAAACCTAGAGTCACCAACTCATATACATACAAGAGAAAAAGGTAGCACACTGTAGCGCTATAGCTTGCAAACATGAAATATGAAAATATGAAAAATGAATTGCATCATTACCTTAGAAATATGAAAAATTGAGAAGTCTTAGCGCATAAGATGGCCAAATTATGTGAGCCTGATAGCCACGTCAAGGCTCTTCTCGTATATCAGGTCCTAACTAATGCCTATCCTCGCTTAGAAAAGTCTGTCTGCATGGGAACGTATGAATCCTCTCTTCAGACTAAAATCTACATCTCTGTGGAGGGGTGATGAACCTGTTGTAATTAAAAAGCCTGTGACCACCAGTGGAGTGCTCAGGTAGAAGGTAAATGAATTACTATCAAAAAACGACCGGCACATCCAAACATAGATTCAGTGTGAACAGGTGCTAAACTAGAGTCACCAACTCATATACATACAAGAGAAAAAGGTAGCACACTGTAGCGCTAAGCTTGCAAACATAAATATGAAAATAAAAATGAATTGCATCATTACCTTAGAAATATGAAAAATTGAGAAGTCTTAGCGCATAAGATGCCAAATTATTGAGCCTGATAGCCGTCAAGGCTCTTCTCGTATATCAGGTCTAACTAATGCCTATCCTCGCTTAGAAAAGTCTGGTCTGCATGGGAACGTATAATCCTCTCTTCAGACTAAAATCTACATCTCTGGAGGGTGATGAACTTTGTAATTAATGACCACCAGGTGAGTGCTCAGGTAGAAGGTAAATGAATACATATCAAAAAACTGACCGGCACATCCAAACATAGATTCAGTGTGAACAGGTGCTAAACCTAGAGTCACCAACTCATATACATACAAGAGAAAAAGGTAGCACACTGTAGCGCTATAGCTTGCAAACATGAAATATGAAAATATGAAAATGAATTGCATCATTACCTTAGAAATATGAAAAATTGAGAAGTCTTAGCGCATAAGATGGCCAAATTATGTGAGCCTGATAGCCACGTCAAGGCTCTTCTCGTATATCAGGTCCTAACTAATGCCTATCCTCGCTTAGAAAAGTCTGTCTGCATGGGAACGTTGAATCCTCTCTTCAGACTAAAATCTACATCTCTGTGAGGGGTGATGACCTGTTGTAATTAAAAAGCCTGTGACCACCAAAGATTCAGGTGAAGGTAAATGATACATACAAATACCCAACAAAATAGACAGGTGAAGTGACTAAGTCACAATAAATAATAAAAAAAAATGGACATACCTTAATAGAAATAAGCTTGCAAAATGAATATATGAAGATGCCATACGTTATTAAAGAATATGCCAATGCCATTATGAACGTGCGCATAGCTTTATTCAGTCAAAATACATCCTGTGAAGTGATGCTGTGAATTAACTTTACAAAATGAATCTCGTGAGGTGAAATGATAATTAAAAACTGACCAACAGTGAGTTCAGGTAAAGGTAAATGAATACAATATCAAAAACACGAATAAACAGTTCATTGAAGTCTAAATAAAGAACAACTATTACCTAAAGAAAAAGTGACACTTAGCGCATAGTGCAAATCATGTACTGAAACTAAGATATTCTATACAGATAAATAGAAGTCTTAAGCTAGATGCAAAAGTGACCTAGCCAATCAATCTCTTGAGTAGCCTATAATTACGCTGAAAACTGGATGGGAAGAGAACATTTCAACAAAAACTATCCTGAGATAACGTTAATAGCCTGACACCATATGCAATAGAAAAGAACTTACATGCTGCAAAAATGAATTAAAAAGATGCACTACTGAAATAAATGAATTACATAAAAGGCAAATTAGCTGATACTTAAGGCTATTAGAATCACTAACTAACATGCTTAAAAAGTCTTCGCTGAATATAACCTTAAAAAATCAACTTGGAGGTGAAACTGTGATTAAAAATGTGCAAGTGACTAGAAAGAATTCTATCAAAAACACCCCAAAGATTCTGTGAAGGTTAAACTAGATCCATCTTACTAAAAAAGGGAACTCTAACTTCAAACATGAAATGAAATTAAAATAATTGATCATACCTTAAAAAAAAAAATAGAATTACGTAATGGCCAAATATTGACATACAAAAGTTCCGATATAGTCAAATAATATCTTAGAAAATTTCTAGAACCTCAATAATTATCTGTAGGTTGACCTGTATAAGCTTACAAAAAAAACCTTTCCCATGAAAGTTTTTTTCAGGATAGGATTGAACCAAAAAAAACCTTGGGACACCAATTTTCTTTAAAACGCTAAACTTCAATTTTTTTTTTAAGGGAAGTGAAAATTTTTTTCATATTTAAAAAATTTGTTGAAAATATGGTAATTCCCTTTTTTTTTTAAAATATGTTTTTGGGAAAATTTCATGTTCCAAATTATTTTTTGGAAAGCCGTCATTTTTTAATATTTATTTTTTCTACCTGAGACTCCCCTGGGGAAAAGGTTTTTAATTAAAAATTACACCCCCCCGAGAGTAATTTTTTAAAAACATTTCCCATGCAGACAGACTTTTCAAAAGCGAGGAAGGCATTATTTTTGGGACCTGATATAGAGAAGAGCCTTAAATGGCTATCAGGCTCACATAATTTGGCCATCTTATGCCTAAGACTCTCAATTTTTCATATTTCAAAGGTAAGGAGCAATTATTTTATTTTTTCTTTTTTCATTTTTTGCAAGCTATAGCGCTACGTTGCTACCTTTTTCTTTTGTATGATATGAGTTGGTGACTTCTGGTTTAGCACCTTTCACAGAATCTATGTTTGGATGTGCGGTCATTTTTTTTGATATGTTTCATTTACCTTTACCTGAGCACTCCACCTGGGGTCACAGGTTTTTTTAATTTTACAACAGGTTCTTCCCCCTCCACAGAGATGTAGATTTTAGTCTGAAGAGGGATTCTACGTTCCATGCAGACAGACTTTTCTAAGCGAGGATAGGCATTAGTTAGACCTGATATACGAGAAGAGCCTTGACGGGCTATAACTCACATAATTTGGGCCATCTTATGCGCTAAGACTTCTAAATTTTTTTCATATTTCTAAGGGTAATGATGCAATTCATTTTTCATATTTTCAAATTTCATGTTTTGAAAGCTATAGCGAAACAGTGTGCACCTTTTTCTCTTGTATGTATATGATTGGGACTCTGGTTTAGCACCTGTTCACATGAATCTATGTTTGGATGTGCCGGTCAGTTTTTTGATATGTATTCATTTACCTTCTACCTGAGCACTCCACCTGGTGGTCACAGGCTTTTTAATTACAACAGGTTCATCCCCCCTCCACAAGATTAGATTTTAGTCTGAAGAGAGGATTAACGTTCCCATGCAGACAACTTTTCTAAGCGAGGATGGGCCATTAGTTAGGACCTGATATAGGAAAGAGCCTTGACGGCTACCCCCCCCCCCCCCCCCCCCCCCCCCCCCCCCCCCCCCCCCCCCCCCCCCCCCCCCCCCCTTTTTTTTTTTTTTTTTTTTTTTTTTTTTTTTTTTTTTTTTTTTTTTTTTTTTTTTTTTTTTTTTTTTTTTTTTTTTTTTTTTTTTTTTTTTTTTTTTTTTTTTTTTTTTTTTTTTTTTTTTTTTTTTTTTTTTTTTTTTTTTTTTTTTTTTTTTTTTTTTTTTTTTTTTAAATATTTTTACTTTTCCCTGGATCCCCTTTAAATTTTTAAATTAAACTTCACCCCCCCAAAAAATTTTATTAAAAAATTTCACCCCCTGAACATTTTTCTGGAGGAAGGTTTTTGGACCTTTAAAAAGTTTGAGGGGTACGGCCCCATTTGGTTGCGAATTTTAATTTTTTCATTTTTCAAAAAAATTTAAATTTTTTTCAATTTTTTTTTTTGTTTACACCTCGGGCCCCTTTTTTTTTTGAAGATTTTACTTTTTACCCTTTAACAGACAGTTTGGAGTCCCGGCAGTTTTTGTTTGTTTCTTTTACTTTAAAGCACTCCCCGGGTCCCTTTTTTTTAAATTCAAGGTTACATTTTAAATTTTTTTTATTGGGAAGGTTATACCCCCAGCAAACTTTTCAAAGGGGTTTGGAATTTGGGACCGTTACAAAATTTTTGATTGGTACGGAAAAATTTTCCTTTTTATGGCATTCCTTTTTTCATTTTTTAATTAAAAGAAATTTTTTCTTTTTTAATTTAGTTTAAGAAGGCTTTCCCTTTTTTTGAGAATTTTGGGGGCCCTTTTTAGCCCCTTTCAAAATTTTTTTGGGGGGGGGGGTTTTTTTTTTGTTTTTTCTTTCGCCCCAAAGGGGGTCAGGTTTTTTAAATTTTTAAAAAGGTTAAACCCCCCCAATTTTTTTATTTAAAAAGGGGAAAAAAACTTTTGAAAAACCCCTTTTTAAGGGGGTTGGATAGTTGGGCCCCTTGTTAAAAAGACCTTGAGTGGCTGCAAATTTTTTGGGATTATCCTTTATTTCTTTTTTTCTTTTTTGGTACAATTTTTTTCAATTTTCTTTTTTTTTTGAAGTTTGGGCCTGGTCCCCTTTTCCTGAGAAATTTCCTTTTTTCCCCTTTTACCAAAAAAGGGTTGGGGCTTTTTTGTATTTTTTTTTCCTTTTTAGCTACTTTCAATTTTTTAATTCAAGGGGTTCACCCCCAAATTTATTTTTTTGAAGAAGGCTCTTTCCCCTAAAAAAAATTTTTAAGGGGGGATAGGTTTTTTTTTGGACCTGTTAAACAAAACCTTGGGGGTCGGTTTTTAAAAATTTGGGATTTATCCTTTAATTAAATTTTTTTTTAAAAGGTTTAAAATTTTTTTTTTTAAATTTTTATGTTTAACTAAGGTTAAGGTCCCCTTTTTCTTTTTTTTTTTGGGGGGCCGGGGTTTAGAAAACCTGAATCAGGGGTTGGGGTAGTTTTTATGTTTTATTTCCTTTTTCCCCGAATCCATTTTCCCAAATTTTTAATTAAAGGGTTCTAACAAAAAAATTTTTTTTAAGGGGACTACCCCCCTGCAACTTTTGAGGGGGGGCATTTTTGGGCCCTTTAATCAAGTTGGGCTTTTTGGGAATATTTTCCTTTCCAAAGACCCCCTTTTTATTTTTTAAAAAGGGTTTTAAATAAATTTTTTTTTTTTTTCGGGGAAAAAACCCTACGTTCTTTTTTTTTCTTTGTTGAAAGGGGTGCTTAGGTTTACATTTCAAAAATCTTTTTATGCCGGGGTTTTTTTT
>JARQOD010000004.1:423881368-423915370 GCA_033576555.1 Oophaga sylvatica | reverse complement strand
CTAAGCGAGGATAGGCATTAGTTAGGACCTGATATACGAGAAGAGCCTTGACGTGGCTATCAGGCTCACATAATTTGGCCATCTTATGCGCTAAGACTTCTCAATTTTTCATATTTTTAAGGTAATGATGCAATTCATTTTTCATATTTTCATATTTCATGTTTGCAAGCTATAGCGCTACAGTGTGCTACCTTTTTCTCTTGTATGTATATGAGTTGGTGACTCTAGGTTTAGCACCTGTTCACACTGAATCTATGTTTGGATGTGCCGGTCAGTTTTTTGATATGTATTCATTTACCTTCTACCTGAGCACTCCACCTGGTGGTCACAGGCTTTTTAATTACAACAGGTTCATCACCCCTCCACAGAGATGTAGATTTTAGTCTGAAGAGAGGATTCATACGTTCCCATGCAGACAGACTTTTCTAAGCGAGGATAGGCATTAGTTAGGACCTGATATACGAGAAGAGCCTTGACGTGGCTATCAGGCTCACATAATTTGGCCATCTTATGCGCTAAGACTTCTCAATTTTTCATATTTCTAAGGTAATGATGCAATTCATTTTTCATATTTTCATATTTCATGTTTGCAAGCTATAGCGCTACAGTGTGCTACCTTTTTCTCTTGTCTGATTGGTTGAAAACTGTTCTGATCTCTTTGTGTCATACCCAGGCACACAGCTGCTTTTAAAGTGTAACTACTGAGAAGTGCGGCAGGATTCTTTTCCTCATTAGATCTTTGTGGAAGACTAATGTTTTTACTGATTGAAGTTTTTATGGTTCAAGTAATAAAAGTCTCTGTGTTTAGAACTTTAAGATTTAAGTCAGTTATCTTCTCACATAACTTACCTGACAAATCTGAACCCCCAATAAAATGTTAAAAAATTAAATGGATGGCCTAGGCAATAACATACTGGGATGTAATCAAGCCTGGGCTGCTTTAACCCTAGGTACAGTCTGGACCTTTGGGGCAATATGCCATATGCCATTACCGGCTGAGATCAGCAGTGGGCAGAACAGGCAGGTAGTTAGCAACTATCTGTTTGTCAGTTCTTAGGCCCATAATAAAAGAATAAAATAGTCCAGGATAACCCTTTATTGTGTTCTTACCTCTATCTATCAGGATTCTATTGTTTTCAGTAGACAGAAGTGTAGTCGACTACACTTAGCTAAAAACATTGTCAAACCTGATAAAGTCCATTAATGTTGAAAATATGTGAAAAAGGGAGGTATCAATGCAGTGTAAACAGTATAAACCCTGGTGCACACGACATAGCTGGTAACACAGAGCCTGTGCGTGAGAGAGGATGGGGAGATGCCTTGGGGAGAAGACCACAGCGCAGTTGTCTACAGCTCCACATACCATAAGTCGCCTACACATCTAGCACTACTACAGAGAGGTAATAAACAATTGCTGAAAAGAACATATTGAACAATTATGGATAATGAAAAGACCCCAAATGTGCACAATGTGGGAGGGGGCTGCACTGGATCTAATATACATAATAAATATATGCATTTTACTGCAGGCTAAGGAGTGATTGGGATGATTTCTGCAATGAGAAGTATTCAATAAGGTCAGGTTTAGTGACTAATTTTTTGTCAACTGGAATTTATTATACTCACCAAATCCAAGAAAATTGTTTTCTTTTGTATTGGGTATTGGGTGGGGAAAGCCTTAAAGACTTTTAGCTGGAATGTTAAACTGAATGTACCAGCAACTAGGGCTGTGCCTAAAGTTAATCAAGATGAGGCAAATCTCACACATCATGCAGCATGGTTTGGGGGCAGGGACGTTACACATTGCGAAAATGGAAACAGTACAATTTCTATTTATAAAAAAAGTTTTTCTTTAAATATTTAGACTAAAAGTACATCTATATGGTGAATGAGTATTCATGAGAACGCTTGTTCCCAATTATCAGTACATGTACACATGACGGCAATCAGGACACCAAATAAGTAAAGTCAGTTAGGTAATTGTGTGTAGCCCAGCCGCGCTTGGAGCCACATTTACCCAGGAGGATTCACTAAAGGTAACCCCCACACGCACCTGATATTCATTCACAGCTTCACCAATCCCGAGAAGCCACCAGAGGGAGCCCTTGTAGAGAGTATATATATAAGGATGGTGAAGCCACAGCAGTCTAGAGCTGAGACGGCAGTGAAGTTAGTTCAGTCTAGTCAAGAACTGAGAGAGATCAGATCAGATTACCTCAGACAGCAGACAGACAGTCTAGTCACCTCAGACGGAGCTGATTAGCTGGGAGAGTAGTAAAGCTGTTAGTTCCCTTGGAGTGTGGAGAGTTAGCTCCAGAAGTGTGCACAAATCAGTCGACGGAAGGTCCTGATAGCTACTTCAGCAAGAGCATTAGAAAGAAAGAAGGAAAGGGAACAGCAGTGACTGAGAGAACCTGAAAGACTGCAGCCTTGAGCTTAGTTTAATGTGTGGAGGCTAGTACGAGTGGAGAAAGACAGCCACTTCAGCCTGGTCAGAACTGAGTCAACGGAGTGTAGTTTCAGTGAGCAAGCGTGCCGACGCTTTGAGAGCGGTGAAGAGAAAGAAGAATCAGCTATCTACTGCTAGTGTGCTTATGTTAAGGGTCAGAGTAGGACGAAAGGCGAGTGGAAGAGAAGAAGAGAGAGTAACGGAGGTTGAAACAGCATTGAGAGCTTACCTCTACTCTGCACCACCGGACACTGGGTCCGAGCTTGCTAGCATCTACACGACTAGTAGGAGATACCGGAGACCCTGCTGGACTTCAGGTCGCAGGGGCCCAGGAGTGCTGATACGTAACTGGGGTCAGGAAGAACAGGAGTCTGGTCAGCGCAACCATTAGAGACTGTGTTCTATCCAAGAGAAGGCTCCACCACAAAATCAGCCGGGCGTACAAGTGAAGACAGAGTTAGACTTCGTTTCATACAGGTCAGAAACTCACACAATAGGAGTAAGGAGGCCCTACACCTACTCAGTGGGAATACTGGACGTGCATCCTCCACCCCGCCAGCTTCCCGGGGCGTGCCTGCAACTATACCATCAGTAAAGGTACAGAAAGAGACTTTTGTGTGTGTCTGCCTTATTGCTGCTGCGGCTGAAAGCACCCCTTCTCCGTCCTGCACCCCTACACCGCCATCGACCCTGAGGGACCCAGTCTTGCCTGTGGAAGACTTAACACCTTGCTGCCCAGTAACAACCCCTCAGTGGATCTACCCTGCAGCGCTGGTCACCCTGACCAGGTACCATAGGTGGCGTCACAAACATTTCTACAAACCTTTAATCCCCTGTAAATATCCCCCCTTTTCAGTGAGCGCCAAGGGCCACGGACCGAGCTGCGCTACCCGTGACATCCCCATAGAAGTGAACGGGCTCGGTGCCGAGTACCCCACAGGCCCTGGCGGGCGACTCAATTGGATTGTTTTTGGTGGCATTGTTATTCCCAGCACATCACCCCATGTAAAATGAGTATGTGCTATCGACATACTTCTGTATGGGGACATGACGATTGCAGTAACATATGTATATGGTCAATCAGCGCTCCATAATGGCCTAGATCAGCCTATCTGTCATTACAGTTGTCATCTCCGACTAGATGCACTTCCAGCATCTCCCCTGGATAAAGCTATTGCCTGCTGTAAAACAAAGTGACTAATCAATATGTCACCCATCCTTGTTCTTTGCCATCTACAGACCAAACTAAACTCGCCTTACGAGGATGTATCCGTTTTGTCATCATGAAATTTGTTAGCTCTAAAAGGAACCTGTAGGTCGATTTATGGTGCCCAAATCATATTTGCTCTCAGGTATGTTTTACTCTTAAAGCTGTTATGTTTCAGAGACACATGGTTTGACGAGCTGTTCGAGAGCTATAGAGAATAGTCTGGTTTTTCCCCACATTACTCTAGTTGATTGACAGTTCTCTTTCTATGCACTTACATGGGAGCGCCATGTCAATCGCCTGAAGTGGGGTGGGGAAAAGCTGGCCAAGGGCAGCTCCAAGGCTATTCAGATCTCTCTATGATCCCCGGCCAACTCTTCAAACTGTGTTTTTTCTGAAATGCAGCAGTGTTTCAGAGTACATCATGCGGGCTGCAATCGTCAACCAGGCCATGATTCATGCTGCCCATGGTTTTGGCAGCATGATTCTGAGCCGCCCGCCAGGGCCTTGGGGTACTCGGATCTGAGCCTATAGGCTACTATGGGAATGTCACGGCGACACAGCTCAGTCTGTGGCTCTGGGGCTCATCCTTTAATGTGGGATATTTACAGGTGAATTGAATATTGATATGGGGATTCGTGACGCCACCTGTGGTGCTGGTCAGGGTGACCAGCGCTGCAATGCAGTTCCACTGAAGGGTTAATATTGTGCAGCTAGATGTTAAGCCTTCCACAGGTAAGGCTGAGAGTCCTTCAGGGCAGACAAATGTGTAGGGATGCAGGACAGACGGGGACCCGGCAGTGAGGGGTAATAAGATGGACACACACACATAAGTCTCTTTCTGTACCTTTACTGAAGATGTTGCAGGCACTCCCCGGAGCACTGTAGGGTGAAGGGTGCACATCCAGTTTCCTCCACTGAGTAGGTGTGTGGCCTCCTTTCTCCTTGCCTTTATGTGATAAAGTCTTGGCCTGCTTGTAGCTGGGCCTAGCTTGGCCTCCGTCCTGCACCTGGCTGACCTTGTGATTGGACCTTTTCCCGAAGTACACAGTCTCTGCTTGCAGCGTCCTGCTTGCAGGACTCCGTTCCCCTGGCCCTTTTACGTATCAGCTCTGTGGTACTCCTGGGACTTGTAGTCCTCCAGGAACTCCAGTGTTCTCCTAATAGGTCATGGAGATCCCTATAGGCTCGGACCCCGGTGACCGGTGGTAATAATTGGGATGGGCTGTATAAGCTCCTCTGTCCCTCACTCGCTTTCCACTCTCCTTTCGTCTCACTCGTGTCCTCACACGATCACACACTAGCAGATGGTGGACTGCTTCTCCTTCTTCACCACTCTCTAAATGTCGGCAAGCTTGCTCACTGAGCTGCACTCACTTGACTCAGCTCTGACTAGGCTGGAGTGGCTTTCTTTCCACTTGTACTAGCCTCCACACTTTGAACTAAGCTTCAAGCTGCAGACTTCAGGTTCCTTCTTAAACAGCTGAACTCTCTCTTTTGAGCTCTGCTCCTCACTTCACCCACTGAGGTGACTAAAGCTTCACTTCACTAGTCTACGAGGTGACACTGCAGGCTGCAGCCCTCTGACTAGACTGTCTCTAGACTGGCTTGTTCTTTCTGTGTCTTCACCTTCCTTATATATGGCTAAACAGCTCCCTCTGGTGGCTCTAGGGATGGGTGAAGGTGTGTGAATGTATATACAGGACCTCTAGTGGTGGTTACCTTCAGTGCACCCTTCTGGAAGATATGGATCCAGTCACAGCTGGGCTCCACAATTCGACTAACAGATTCCCTTTAAGTCAGCATTTGTCAAAGGGTTTTTGTGAGGAAGGAACAGCCACTATCTTGGATATGGCCTGTTCCCGCTGCCATTTTGTCTGTTCACAGAGCCCCAGGCAGCTGGCTGCTCCTGGCCCCCATGGCTTGTGGGCATATTCAATACAACAGGGTTTAGTGTCCACTGTGAATAAAAAGGTCTATTAGTATGCTGAGTAGATCCGGATCAAAACAGGATTTACTGCTCCAATGCTGAATAGCAAGGTCTGTTAGTAAGATAATGAGATAAGGCCAAAACAAGGCTTCAATTAGATTATACCTGCCAGCCAGACACAGAAAACACATCCATTGTATTTTCCCAGACCCTACGACTCCGTTCTAGGATTATGAATTATGAGCACATCTTTCTAGGTACAGTCTCATAAAAAATATCTGCATGATCCTGCGGACCTCGGGCATCTGACAGTGCAACTCCCGAGTCGGTGATGGCTCAAGGGCCTGAGATATAGAGATTGGCCCTTCACAGAGACCCAATCGGGCCAGGTTTGATCTCCACGCGACAGGCAAACCATACTGCATTCCCTGGTACCTCTCGCGTCCTGATCCTATCGTCCTGGAGAAAGTTAACCACTTTATTAGATATTGGGAATAAATTCTGCAGAGGGCTAAGGGTGGAGATTATTAGCCCACCCTCTGACACCGAGGAGAGGGACCTAGCAGGTTTAAGAACTGTGAGCTATGGGCAGACCCTATCTATTCTCCCAGAAGCCAAGACGATGAAGATCTAAGAAGGATCAAGGGACAGATCTGCCAAGGGAGCAGCGGCACACGTTTTGGGGGACTGTCCAGCAACTAAGATTCTCACCTGTGGATCGCAGCGCTCCCTGCCTCCACATGCAACCCACAACCTGGTAATATTGACCTCTAGCTAATACCTCTAAGCTTTGTACATTATTGTTGTATTTTACTCTGACTGCAAATCCACTGTAATTCCGTTGTATAGCTTACTGTATATTTCTGTAATTATCTAGTGCGCCCTTAAGGCAATTAAACCATAAAATTAATCTTGGGCTGATGCTTTTACTCTGATCACGAATCTTAGAATACCCAGTGGGTAACAGGACACCCTCCCCAGCGGCCATTTGCTCTAGGTGCAGTTCACTTACTGACCTGAGAGACAAAGGGGGTGCCTGTGTAGTTACGTCACATTTGTGACGTGGAAGGAAGGGGTTTTCCTTCACAGTTTTCTCCATCATTTTCATGATCTTAGGGGTAATATGCCATTACTGTATCAGATTGGAAACCCTTTGATTGCTAATATAATGTGTAACTAGTTACTTTCTTCCTCACATATAGATCTCTGTTTTTATGTGTATATCTTACATCCTTAGTGCATTATGTATGCAGGTGAGTAGTGATGAGTGAGCATGCTCGCTGATCAGGTTTTCCTGAGCATGCTCAGGTGATCTCCGAGTATTTGGGCGTGCTCGGAGATTTAGTATGTGTCGCCGCAGCTGTATGATTTGCGGCTGCTAGACAGCCTGAATTAATTTGGGGATTTCCTAACAAACAGGCAGTCCCCAGATGTAATCAGGCTGTCTAGCAGTCGCAAATCATGCAGCTGCGGTGACGCATACTAAATCTCTGAGCACGCCCAAATACTCGGAGATCACCTCAGCATGCTCAGGAAAACCCGAGCAATGAGCATGCTCACTCATCACTACTCACCTGCAATACATAATGCACTAACAGCATACAAGTCTAGCAACTAAACACTCACAGACAGGAATGGAGTTATTGCACCAAACATATTCCAACACCCCCACTCAACAACTACTTATGCTGCTAGTCCCATTGCAGTTCTGAAGTTCTCAAACTTGGCTTTTGATAATGGCTTTGTCATACCATCAGCCATCATCTTGTCAGACTCGTAATAGACAAACTGAGTACACCACATTCCACTAAGTCACATAAGTGGTGATGTTTTACATCAATGTGCTTAGTCCTTGCAATAATCTTCTCACTGCTGGCAAGTTTAATGCATCCTTGGTTGTCCTCATAGTTAACTGTTGGTTGAGCTAATGGCTTGCAGAAATCTTCCAAAAGTTTTTTCAACCAAATTACTTCTTGACTTGCATAAGCATCAGACATATATTCTGCTTCTGTAGAAGATAATGAGACAGACTCTTGCTTTCTGCTGGACCAAGAAATTAAATTTTCTCCTAACTTGAACAAGTAACCACTTATTGATTTCCGATCACTTGAATCTCCAACCCAATCTGCATCCGCATAACCTCTGAGAGTGAGATCTCCTGATGCAGATATCTTAAGATTTAGCCTTTGCGTTTCTTTAAGATATTGAAGAATTCTCTTAATTGCATTCCAGTCTCTTTGGCGTGGCTTGCTTACACGTCGGCAGAGAATTCTGACTGTGGCTGTGATATCCAGATGAGTTGTGGTTGCTATGTACAGAAGCGCCCCCACTGCTTGTCTGTAACTCTCATTGCTGGGTAGCAGATCTTCTTCTCCTTCCAACTTTAAGTAGGACAGATCCATTGGTGTTGACACACCTTTGGCTTCTGACATTCCAAACTGGTTTAGCAAGTGTTCTGACCATATAAGAAAGGCGTCTAGCTGGGATACCTTTGTTTGGCATTTCTGATCTCCTGACTGGAGGTTGACTTGATTCTTCTGTGTCTTCCTTGGTGGCTTCAGAGCTTATCCACACTTCGATGTTTTCCTTTTCGGTGTCTGGGTTTGGTGATTGAGATTCTTGTTCTTGCGTCTTAGGTTGAATAACTGGTGTAACTTCATGGAATTTGAGCGATACAGAGTTTTCATCAATCACTACATCTCTGCTGATTGTTACTGTGTTGGTCTCTGGGTGCAAGATTTTGTATCCCTTTTGAGTTTCGCTATAGCCCACCAGGAGTCCTTGCTTTGCGTGTGATTCCCACTTGGAACGCTTTTCTTTGGGAACATACACAAGTGTTTTGCTTCCAAATATCCTGAGGTGCTTCAGGTTAGGCTTCTCGCAGTTCCATAGCTCATATGGAGTTTTATTTGTGTCTTTACCTGACAGTCTGTTTTGGAGATAGCCAGCTGTCATGATGGCTTCTCCCCAATAAGTTGTAGGTAGATTGGCATCAAACAACATACTTCTTCCACTTTCACAGAGAGTACGGTTCTTTCTTTCTGCAATGACATTTTGTTCTGGGTTGTATGTAATGGTAGTCTGAAACATGATTCCATCCTTTTTGGCTTGCACCTTACCACTTGTATATTCGGTTCCATTTTCTGCACGCAGGGCTTTTGGCATTCTTCCAAATTTGTTAAACACTACAGCAAGATATTCTTCAAGTTTCTGTGGAACTTCATCATTACTGTGAAGCAGGTAGATGCTTATATCTGTAGTCATCAATAAATGTGAGAAAATATCTCTCCTTGTTAGGAGTTTGAACACTCATTGGACCACATACATCTGTATGTATTGGATCCAGAGGCTGTGCAGATCTATTGGTGCTTATTTTAGGAAAGACTTCATCATTTGACTACACTGGTTGATTTCAATATCATTTGCAAGTTGAGCTAGCTTTCTTATTGCTTCTGGGTCTCTGTGCCCAAGACGTCTGTGTGTAGCTCAGCTGTGACTGGAGCCACATGTTACCCTGGAGGATGCACGAAAGGTAAATCCATGATAACCTATAAGCACACAACACTTCACATTTCCCTGGTGCCACCAGAGGGAGCCCTTTAGATTACGCAGGTATATAAGGGAGTGGAGAGACGCAGCAGTAGACATTCTAGCCAGACAGCCAGATCAGATTACACTAGTCTGTGTCAGAGCGTGTTGCAGAACAGAAGAGCTAGTTACCTCAGACGACTGAGAGGGAATGACTAGCCAGAGAGAAAGTTGTTGAAGCGTGCCGACGCTTAGAAAGCGGTGAAGATAAAGAAAGCTGACACCTACTGCTGCCTGTGCTTATGTTACAGGTGTGAGTAGGACGACAGGCAAGTAGAAAAAGGGAAAGAGAGAGTGACTGAGGATGAATAGCAACGATGGCTTACCTCCACTCTGCACTACCGGACACCGGGTCCGAGCTTGCTAGAACCTTCACTGCTAGTGGGAAAAACCGGAGACCCTGCTGGACTTCAGGTCACAGAGGGGCCCAACAGTGCTGATACGTAACCGGGGTCAGGAAGAACAGGAGTCTAGCAGGAAGCTGCAGATAGAGACTTAGTTCTGTCCAAAAGAAGGCTCTACCACAATGTCAGCTGGGCGTAGCTGTTTCACACGGAGTTAGGCTTTGTTTCATGCAAGTCAGAAACTCACACACATAAAGAAGGAAGGAGGCCCTACACCTACTCAGTGGATTACTGGACGTGCATCCTCCACCCTGAGCAGCTCCCCGGGACGTGCCTGAATCTACCACCAGTAAAGGTACAGAAAGAGACTCTTTGTGTGTGTCTGCCTTATTGCCCTGCACCCCTACACTGCCATATACCTCGAGGGATCAGTCTCGCCTGTGGGAGACTTAACACCTTGCTGCCCAAACCCTCAGAGGATCTACCCTGCAGCGCTGGTCACCCTGACCAGGAACCACAGGTGGCGTCACGAACATTCTATAATCCCTGTAAATATCCCCCTTTTGTGAGTGCCCAGGGCAACGGACCGAGCTGCGCTACCCGTGACATCCCCCAGTGAAGTGAATGGGCTCGGTGCCGAGTACTCCAAAGCCCTGGTACGTGCGACTCATCTTTGGCATCACGAACAGGATATGAAGCTCGCTATACGTGAGTCCTGTGTGCCTGAAGTGGACTGTTTTTGTGCTATAGACTGTGTTGCTGTTTTTGAGATTTTTGGCGCCAATTGTCCGCCATTGCCCGCCAAATTGCAGCGTTACAGCGCAAAGAGAAGGGGCGTACCTGCAGAAAGCGCGCAGAGTCCCGGACACACCCCCAACGCTGACGCGGCAGCAGGTCCTGTGGAGAACTTCAGTGATCGCTCTGACGTCAGAGCGCCGGCGACGCAGGTCCTTACACATCGCTGTGCCTGGCAGAGCTGCAGCCTTCAGGAGAAGGTAGGCCACGCTTAACTAGGGGGGCGCAGACATGTCGCAGCCGCAAGCTGACAGCGCGGCCCAGGGCGACCGCTCCGGTGACTTACCCGCCGGCGCTGCCGCGCGGGGTGGAAACGTTGGCCCCTCACCTGGTCCTGTGGCCCCGATAGTACCGCTAACGCTGCCATACATGCCTGGAGCGAAGTGGCTCCCTCAGTACAGCGGTAAGCCAGATACCCTGTCAGGGTTTAAACGCAAAATATGCAGCATAATGGACATGTACCCTATGACAGAGAAACAAAGAGCTGCAGTGGTAGTAGGACAACTGACTGGTGCTGCAGAAAGGGAAGTAGAAACTTGGACAGCTGCAGACCAGGAATCAGTGCTTTCAATATTCTTAAAGCTACAGACTATTTTTGAGGATCGCACTGAAACAGATCTCCGAATGAGGTTTTACCAATGCTCCCAGAGACCAGATGACAGTATTAGGGACTACGCCTGCCGACTACAGGGGGCCCTGCGAGCTCTCAAACAGGTCAACCCTATAAGTGCCATTAATGAAAGCAAAATGTTGAAGGAACAGTTTGTATGGGGACTGAGGTCCCAAGCTGAAAGCAGAACTGTGCACTGGTGGTCCTTGGATCATCCTGACGCTACCTTTGATGCCCTAAAAGATATGGCTATAAAAGGACTGCGACCCCTGGAGAAGCCCGAGGTGGCAACCTAGTGTCACCCGGGTGAAGCCACTCTAAAGCCAGCAGTATCCACCTTTTCCCCGCTAGTGGCGGAAGCCAAAACGCAGGTGGTGCCCCCTACTGAGTTGGACTGTCTGCACTCAGAAGTGCGCCAGCTGACTAAAAACCTGGCCGCTGTAATGAGTGCCCTGCAACTGCGGAAGGAGGAAAGATCCTGCTAGCTGACTGCCCAGAGGATGTCCCTTGGATGAACCGGAGGAAAAGGAGGACGTCGCCCCACCGGAGGAGGACAACGCCACCCCCAGGAGCGACCCCTGATCAGCACCATCCTCGCCGAGAGATCATCTGCTACTGTTGCAACAGAGAAGGTCATCTAGCTCGACAGTGTCATTTAAACGAGCAGATCCTGGGTCCGAGGGCCAACACCAGGAATAGACTCATCAGGCCCCTCAGCCTGGAACCGCAGGTTTGTGGGAGGAAGACCATACCTGTCCATCATCCTGGACGGGATCACAATCCCTGCCCTGCTGAACACTGGATCTCAGGTGACCATCATACCTGATGTCCTGTATAATAAGTTTTGGTCCATGGACAGTCTCCAGCCCCCGAGCCCTGACTTTGCTGTGTACGCCTCTAATGGTCTCCCTGTTGAAATCCTCGGAGCCAAAAACGTGGACGTAAAGGTGGGCAGAGTGGAGCTGAAGGACCAGGGACTCTTAGTAGTAAAGACTGTAAATGAGGAAAATGGTTTAAATGTGGTTTTAGGTACAAACATTATCAGTAACTGTCTGGGAGAAGTTGTGTTTTTGCTCCAACAGCTCACGAAGTTGCCAGGCCAAAGCAAAAGGGAGTGATCCAGAGGGAAATCCGGGCCCTGATGTGCCAGCAGCAAGCGAAGCTGACAGATGGTGAAATTGGTAATGTACGGGTGACAGACCCGAACCCCATTGTGATACCCCCAATGAGTGAAATGCTTATATGGTGTAGAGCAGCAATAGGTCTGAGAGGACAGAACTACCAAGCAGTAGTAGAGCCCCATTGTTCAGAGCACAGACCTACACTCTTGACTGCTAGAGGGGTAGTAGAAGTACGAAATGGGAGGGTACCAGTACGTCTTCTCAACTGGGGAGAAGATGAAGTAAATTTACCACGTTATGCCACTGTTGCTAAATTACATACCGTAGATAACAACTCCATTCTCACGACCGAGTCCTTAGCCTCCCGCCAACCAGCGGAGGATAATGACCCAGCAACCCAGGTGGAGGATTGGTGTCAGCAGCTCCATGTCGGGACAGACACCACTCCAGCCCACCAGAAACAAGGAGTACTACGAGTGGTACAGGAGTACACACAGGTATTTAGCAAACACCCACTTGACTTTGGACAATTAAGGGAGTACAACATCATATCCCTACAGGCAGCCATCCTCCCATCAAAGAGCGGTACAGGCCTATACCTCCAGCACACTACCAGAAAGCTAAGGAAATGTTGCGTGACATGAAAGAAGCAGGGGTGATAAGGGATAGTTGTAGTCCCTGGGCAGCACCTCTAGTCCTAGTTAGGAAAAAGGATGGAAGCATGAGAATGTGTGTAGATTACAGACAAGTAAATCGCATTACACATAAAGATGCATACCCTTTACCACGCATTGAGGAATCCTTAGCTGCCTTAAAAACTGCTAACTACTTTTCCACCCTCGACCTCACTAGTGGGTACTGGCAAGTAGCTGTGGCTGAGGAGGATCGGGAGAAGACGGCTTTCACCACCCCGATGGGACTCTGTGAGTTTGACAGAATGCCGTTTGGACTCAGAGTGCCCCGGGAATGTTCCAGAGAGTGATGGAGAGTTGCCTGGGATGGGACATCTCAACTTTGAAACCGTGTTGCTGTACCTGGACGACGTAATTGTGTACTCCAAGACGTATGAGGATCATCTGAAGCACCTGGCAGAGGTATTTGAGTCACTGTCCAAGTATGGGATGAAATGAAGCCTTCAAAGTGCCATCTGCTCAAACAAAAGGTACAGTACTTGGGACATATTGTCAGCTCAGAAGGAGTAGCGCCAGACCCCGAAAAAAAGGTCACTGCCATCCAGAAATGTCCGGAGCCGAAGAATCTCAAGGAGGTGCGCCAGTTCCTGGGACTGACAGGTTACTACCGGAGGTTTGTAAAGGACTACACCAAGAAAGCAGCGCCTCTGCAGGACCTTCTGGTAGGACATTCCCTCAAGAGCAGAAATCCTCCATTCCACTGGGGTAAAGAACAAGCTGAGGCATTCAAGGAGATGAAGGAGATCCTGACAGGCGATGAGATCTTAGCCTATCCTGATTACAGCCAGCCGTTCCTGCTGTATACTGATGCCAGCAATGAAGGATTGGGAGCTGTTCTCAGTCAGAAGCAAAATGGCCAAGAAAAAGTCATCGCATATGCAAGCAGGAAGCTCCGGCCGACCGAGAGAAACCCAGAGAACTATAGCAGCTTCAAGTTGGAGTTCCTGGCGCTGGTCTGGGCCATTACAGAGAGATTCAAGCATTACCTAGCCTCCAGCAAGGTCACTGCTTACACTGATAATAACCCCTTGACACATCTTGAAACAGCCAAGCTGGGAGCCATGGAGCAACGTTGGATGGCTCGGCTATCGAACTATCAATTTACCATCAAGTACAGGGTGGGTCGTAAGAACGCCAACGCTGACGCCTTGTCCAGAATGCCGCATGAGTCCGACACGGAAGAGGAATTGGATGATCTAGAAGAGATTGAGCTACCTGCATTCCACAGAAATGGGATGATCCACGAGCAACGAGCCTACAGGAGGCAGCGTGGTAAGACGTTAAACCCTTTACCTCACCACAGCTGGAAGGAGACCCAGAACAGTGACCCGGTTGTCAGCTGCATCAAGGAGCTGATAACTCAGGAAGGTTCCTCCTTGGAGAAGGATGCGTCTCAACAAGCAAAGCAGCTGTGGAACGAGAGAAGCCGGCTGTTTATCTACCGAGAGAAGCTGTGCCGAAGGTACGTCAACCCCAGAACCCATGAGATGGTATGGCAGATAGTAGTCCCAAGAACAGACTTCCAGATGGTGTTGGAAGCCTACCACGATCGAGCGGGGCACTTTGGCTGAAGAAGCTGGAAACCCTGCTGAAGTGTCGTTTCTACTGGGTGGGAATGCGCAGTTCCATCGAGAAATGGTGTAAGAACTGTGCGTCCTGTAGCCTCCGAAGAAAAGACTACAGCAGCCAGAAAGCACCCCTGCAACCCATCAAGACGACTCGTCCCTTGGAGATCGTGGCATTGGACCATGTCAAGTTGTCACCCAGCCGGTCAGGATATTCGTATGCCCTGACGATGGTGGATCACTACTCCAGGTTCCTGGTGGTCGCCCCTGTCAAAGATCTGACAGCTGAAACAGCAGCAAAGACGTTTCAGGCGTATTTCTGCAGACCCCATGGATATCCAGAGCAAGTGTTAACTGATCAGGGTCCTGCCTTTGAAGCCGAGTTGTTTAAGGAATTCTGTCATTTGTACGGATGCAAGAAGATAAGAACCACACCGTACCACCCCCAAACAAATGGTCTCTGTGAAAAGATGAATCACATAGTCATTGATCTGCTGAAGACGGTACCACTTGAGGAGAGGAATCGGTGGCCAGACCTACTACCTGACCTGGTAGATCTGTACAATCACATACCGGTGAGTTCCACCAACTGCACTCCAGCCTACCTTATGCGAGCAAGACCAGGAAAGCTGCCCATGGATTTGGAACTTGGTGTTGTAGAACCTGAAGCTGATGTTACTACTGAAGATTGGGACACGAACCGACAGGAACAGTACAGGAGAGTACAAGCCTGCTTGGAAGATAGTCTCAATAAAGTAAGGGAAAAGCAAGAGGAAAACTACAACAAAAGTGCGCCAGCTAAACCTTTTGCACCTGGAGAAATTGTGCTAAAAAGAAAAAGAAGAATGCACAAATTGGATGATCAATGGGAAAAAGAGCCATATGTCGTGCAAAATTCCAAGTTTGACAACAGGAAAACCTGTACCATTAGCAAAGATGGAGGAAAGACGACCACCACAGTATCCAGAGACCACCTAAAACTGTGTCCAGACATGTTAAAACCTCCCGAGGAAGAACTTGTTATGGAAAAAGAGAAATCAGGTGAAGTCATGCACACGGACCTAGGAGATTTTCCTGCAGATTGGCCTTGTATCGGGGACGCTGTGATTATTCCAGTACTTCAATTTTACCAACCACAAGAAGCACCCCAACGTCGAGTTGAACCAGTTGCCGCAGCAGAAGAAATAGTTCGTGAGGAACTTGCTCCTGTAGCATCTCTAGAAGTAGAATCTGAAAGAATGGAATCTCAAAACGTGGAACCTTCAGATGTAGGGTCTCAGGAAGAAGAATCCCCTGGCGAAACAGAACCGCATCGCCCAGTCGCTAGTATGCTTGCCAGATCCCTAGAGAGGTGGAGGCAGATTTACAGTTTGCCGGCACGCAGGACAGATAGGCCAGAGGCTACTATACCTGACACCACACCACTAGGTCAGTATGCACAACGAAAGGAAGGTTACCTGTTAGGTACCAAGTAGGCCTAGCAAATTAATCCAGTGAACCAATATCCAAGTGTAAAAATGTAAATAAGATTTGTGTAAATATTTGTATATATGTTACTTGTATTATGAAACGTTTGAAGTGTCCTTACCTCCCGCAAGGGAAGAGTTATAATTATGTTTATTTGTTGATGTTATAAAAATTGTTTTTATTTTTTCAGCCCGGGAGTGCTGATATTAACTAGGGGGGGATGTGTAGCTCAGCTGTGACTGGAGCCACATGTTACCCTGGAGGATGCACGAAAGGTAAATCCATGATAACCTATAAGCACACAACACTTTTCCACCAGAGGAAGCCCTTTAGATTACGCAGGTATATAAGGGAGTGGAGAGACGCAGCAGTAGACATTCTAGCCAGACAGCCAGATCAGATTACACTAGTCTGTGTCAGAGCGTGTTGCAGAACAGAAGAGCTAGTTACCTCAGACGACTGAGAGGGAATGACTAGCCAGAGAGAAAGTTGTTGAAGCGTGCCGACGCTTAGAGGGCGGTGAAGATAAAGAAAGCTGACACCTACTGCTGCCTGTGCTTATGTTAAAGGTGTGAGTAGGACGACAGGCAAGTGGAAAAAGGGAAAGAGAGAGTGACTGAGGATGAATAGCAACGATGGCTTACCTCCACTCTGCACTACCGGACACCGGGTCCGAGCTTGCTAGAACCTTCACGGCTAGTGGGAAAAACCGGAGACCCTGCTGGACTTCAGGTCACAGAGGGGCCCAACAGTGCTGATACGTAACCGGGGTCAGGAAGAACAGGGGTCTAGCAGGACGCTGCAGATAGAGACTTAGTTCTGTCCAAAAGAAGACTCTACCACAATGTCCGCCGGGCATAGCTGTTTCACACGGAGTTAGGCTTTGTTTCATGCAAGTCAGAAACTCACACACATAAAGAAGGAAGGAGGCTCTACACCTACTCAGTGGATTACTGGACGTGCATCCTCCACCCTGAGCAGCTCCCCGGGAGTGCCTGAATCTACCACCAGTAAAGGTACAGAAAGAGACTCTTTGTGTGTGTCTGCCTTATTACCCTGCACCCCTACACTGCCATATACCTCGAGGGATCAGTCTCGCCTGTGGAAGACTTAACACCTTGCTGCCCAAACCCTCAGAGGATCTACCCTGCAGCGCTGGTCACCCTGACCAGGAACCACAGGTGGCATCACGAACATTCTATAATCCCCTGTAAATATCCCCCTTTTGTGAGCGCCCAGGGCAACGGACCGAGCTGCGCTACCCGTGACATCCCCAAGTGAACGGGCTCGGTGCCGAGTACCCCAAAGCCCTGGTACATGCGACTCATCTTTGCCATACATGGATATAGATCTTATGCACATCTTGTCTAGCACTGTACACTCTTTGCATTTTAGCTGATAAAGTTCATCTTGGATTTTTCCTTCTGCACAAGTGTGACCCTTCTTTGAGATGATGCAGCTGTTATCTCTGTTGCTCTGTGCTGCTTTTGCTTTGGGCTTCTGTTGCTGTGTTACTCTGGGGCTCTGTGTCACTCTGGGCCCATAACCTGTTGGCAGCGGATTATTCAGGATACTCTCCAAGCGTGTGACAACAGAACTTGTTTATTCAGGAACAATCAGGAACAATATATGAGAAGCTTAACAGATCAGGAATTAATCATTTGTGCGTCTCTATCTGTGCATCATCTACAGCTGGCTGCTTCTCTCATACACAGACACAGGAAAACAGGAAATACAGTCACATGCACTCCCTGTGTGAGCCTCTGGGAGTTTTGTTTTTAGTCTAACAAATATATTTTTTAATTATTTCATATATAGACAAAAATTTTTTACTAGGGATGAGAGAACGTGCTCGGTGATACTTGGATATCACTTGAGCATCTGTGTGCTCAGATGTGCTCAGCATTTGGCAAACACTGGTGTTCAGATTTGAAGCTTGAATCCCCGCCAGCCAATAAATATGCAAGGAATGCCTGCCAGTCACTGTAATGCCGTAGCCATCTTGATAGTAGGGTTACTGTGATTGGCTGGCCACATTACTTCATCAGAGATTATGAAAAGACAGGCACTGCCATGTGTGGCTGACTGACGTCATTGCACAGCTCAGGGACAGTTGTGACTGGAGGGAGAGAGCAGTTATCCAGGGCTGTGTGTGCACAATTTAACTAATCAGAGTCCTCTAGTGTTGATACTGGTGCTGATGCTGAACCATCATATTAATACTCCTTCTAAGGGCTAATCCTGTGATTTGCTGTTTGTATCAGATAAGTTCTGCATTTAGCCTAGTGACAGTTGGAGGAGCAGGGAGAATTGATGAATACAGTGTTACATTACGGTGGTATATAAAACTCCAAAAAAAGGTTCAACATTTTTTTCTGTATTCAATTAGTCATCCATACAGGTTTACATGCTTTGTGTTACATTGTGGTATTAAGCTAAAAAAAAACGCTTTGCCTGCTGCAGGTGACCAGTTTTGCTTTTTCTATTAAAAATAAAGTTGGTTTCCAGAGACCTAGCAATTAGAAAATGCATAACACATGCAGTAAGGGACGGGGAAGTGATGATGGTGCACTCAGATGACAAGGACGTGGAGCAGGTGCAACTATGCCGGTTGCTGGAGCACAAGAAACACGCCCATACACAGCACATAGCTTCCTGCTTATGACTCTAAGTCAAGAGGACCAGTGTGTGGGGGTAGAAGACGAGGAGGTGGATGAAGAAGTCACCGACCCAACCTGGGAGGCTGGCATGCAAAGCGAGGCCATCAGCACTGAAGGAGAGGGATCAGCAGAACCACAACAGGCAGGAAGAGGCAGTAGGGTGAGTGACCAAAGGGAGAAGGCAGGCAACTGTTCCACAGAGCACCGACACATCATGAATTTCTTCGTCAAAGAGTTAGGTGTACCCCAGTCTGGGACTTTTTTAAGAGAGTTCTGAGATAGAAAAAATGGTGATTTGCAACCTGTGCCATGCACAGATCAGCAAGAGCCTGACCACTAAGAGCCTAACCACCACCAGCATTATCAAGCACATGTCATCTAAGCACCCGACTCAGTGGGCCTAACACTTGGATCCACGATTGGTGCAAGCGGGTGACACCACTGCCTCTTCCTCTGTGCTAGGTGCTTTCCAATCCCCTGTCCATGACACTGGTACAGATGTCTCCCGCTCTTCACCTGTCTTTGCACATTCTAAGGCACCATCATCAGAGACTTCCAAAAAGTTGGCCCAGCACAGCGTTCAGCTGTCCCTACCCCAGGCATTTAAACGCAAAAGAAAGTTCCCAGCCACCCATCATAGGCCAAAATGATAAACGGGCACATTTCCAGGCTGCTTGCCCTGGAAATGTTGCAGTTTAGGCATGTAGACACAGAGGATGTCCGCAGACTCATGGTGGCAGCCGTCTCTCTGTACTCGGTCCCCAGTCGCCACTATTTCTCCAGGTGTGGCGTCCCCGCATTTTACAAGCACGTGTCCAGGAACATCACCATGACCTTACCAATGCAGTTACTGGGATTGTACACCTAACGACCAACAATTGGACAAGCGCTTGTGGTCAGGGATGCTACATTTCCCTGATGGCACACTGGGTGAACATTGTGGAGGCTGGGGCTGAGTCCACTCTGGCATGGCACATGGGCTCCCGATGCCGATTATTAATGGCCATATTTCTATCAGGGTTTCCTTCTCCTGCTCCTCCTCATCCTCTGTCTCGATTTATCTCAGGTATGTCGTGCACATCAGCCAGAAGCTAGAAGCTCTGCAGCACTGCCCCAGCAAAGTGACAACAGGCTCTGCTGAAGCTAATTTGTCTAGGAGACAAACTGCACACCGCAGCAGAGTAATTCAAAGGAATAACAGACCATACAGTTCTGTGGCTCTCACTGCTAAATGTACAACCAGGCATGGTTGTGTGTGATAATGGTCGTAACCTGGTGGTGGCTGTAAATCTTGGCAAGCTCACACACATACCATGCTTGGCCCACGTGCTAAACTTGGTTTCTGAAAACCTACTTAGATTTGCCAGAGCTTCTGGGCAAGGTTTGCGCCCATTTTTGTAAATTTGCTACATCTGTTACCGCTCTGGCAGTACTGTAGCAGCACACGCAAGTGCCAGCTTACCGATTGGTGTGCGCCATGACCACACGCTGTAACTTCACAATGCACATGTTGGCAACGCTTTGTGAGCAGCAGAGGCCTGTTGTGGAATACCAGCTCCAATACACTCATCAGTATTCTAGTCAGCCTCCTCACATAACAGCTGAAGAGTGGGCATGGATGTCTGCTATTTTTGCAGTTATCCAATACTTTGAGGACTCCACAAAGATGGTGAGTGGGGGTGACGTCATAGTCTGCGCAACAATTCCACTCCTGTGCCTACTTAAACAGTCGCTGCTCACAAAGCTGAAACAGTACATGGGGATCAGGTGGAGATAGAGGAAGACATGTGACAGGGAGATACTACCCAGCCCAGCCTTATCTCATCTGCTCAGCATGGATTGGGTAACAATGAGGAGGTGGAGGCTGAGAAGGTGGAGGAACAAGAGCTGGTTGCTAGCGCAACAGAGGCTAGTACCCACACAAGCTTCGTCCAGTCTTTCTTACGTGGATGGGCTGAGGAGGGTAATGAGGAGGAAGAGATGGAAGAGTAGTTATCATGGTGGAGATAGGGAAGTGTTGGCTGTATGAAGCTTGGCTCTTTATGTACCATGACCTTCGCACTTTATGTCCCATGACCTTCGCATTGCATTCATCTTCGCAAAAAAAAGTACTGGTTGTTCAACCTGCTAGATGCACACTACAAGGAGAACCTAGTATCTCTGCTTCCTGAGGTAGATAAGTCAATAAAATGGTGCTATGCCAGAAGGCCATTGTGGTAAGTATGTTGAACAAATTTCCATCAGACAACGCTAGTGGCAGGGGGCAAGCTTCATTGTCCAACCAAGGAGGAGAGTCGATGGAGACACACACCATTTACAGCAGAGGCATGGATACACTGTGAAAGGCCTGGGCCAATTTCTCAGCATCCAGCGATATTTTTGACAAGGAGGGAAAAGTTTTTAAAGATGGTCAACCAATTCCTCTGCGACCTTCAGCTACTGGGTCTCAAAGCTGAACACCTGGTTCGAGCTGTCCCTCTATGCCTTGGAGTTGTTGTGCTGCCCTGCCGCTAGCGCCTTGTCTGAGCATGTTTTTAGTGCCTCGGGGGGGTCATAACAGATAGGCTCTTTTGCCTGTCAACAAAAAATGATGACTGACTATAATAAAAATGAACATCGCCTGGATTAGCCCCGACTTTTCCACACCACCAGATGACAGCAGCACATAAAGTGTTTTTAATCTTCAGTATTTTAATGAGGCTCGCCAGTTCTTTCCTTCAAAGGTCTGTAGATGACTGTATTACCCTCCTTATCATTTTTTCCTGACTTTGCACTTTGTGCAAATCCTTTATGAGTGTAGGAGTACATTTACATACTACACTTTCAAAATATTTTACTGAGGTCTATCAGTTGTTGACTTAAAGGGTCTATGCATGACTGTATTACCCTCCTTATGCACTGTGTGCAAAGCCTTTATGAGTATAGAAGTGCCACAACTACACTTTCTTAATTTTTTTATGAGGCACTCCAGTTGGTGCCTTTAAGGGTATCTGGATGACCCTGTTTGTAATGTTTGGTAGGCTTTGCAGTTAGTACATAGCCTTTATAAGTCTAGGAGTACCACTTGTGAGGCAGTGACCGGGATAGTTTATGAGGGACGCTATGTTTCCCCCAGAATGTGTACAGAGACCTATTAAAACCATTGGAGTGCATTGCAGTCACACACACAGCTGCGGCTGCAATGCAGGAATGAAGGTGAGCAATGACCTGGTCAGACTACCTGGCTAAGGCAGACTAGGTAAAGTCCGGCAGGTCCTTCATTCCTTGGAGGAGGTCACAGGAGGCAGGTAGGCGGCATCCTCCCTCCAACCCAGGTTTTCCAGTGGTTTTTTTGCCACAGGTCTTTAAAACTCCTGCACTAAGGATTAGTGTGGTTCTATGTTTTGACCCTGCTAGGAGCATAGCAGGAAAGCTACGCAGGATTGCGTCTAGCTGAACCCACACCTGGCGCGGCTCTGCACCTGTCAGGCTCTGTTCGGCCCGGCGCGGCCGTTGTTCCCGGCACCCTTTGTTTATGGACTGATGTTAACTCGGCTGTGTATCGGAGGACTTTTTTCTGTTTAACCCGTGAGTTGCTGAATAAAAGCTGTTTATGTTGGACTTGCTTGGGTCACTGTCTCAGTTACTGCACGGTGTGAACACCGCCCCCGTACAACTTGGTGGAGAATGCGGGCACTGTGACTGAGGCATACCCACCGGCAGCTTCATGACCACAATCCGGCCGGCCACTTTTCAGCCTCACCCCATAAACAAAATGGAAGAGCTGTTAAAGCAGCTGGTAATTACACAACAGCAGCAGCTGCAGTCTCAGCGACAACAGCAGGAGCAGTACCTGAGTCTCCAGCGGCAACAGCAGGAGCGGGAGCAACAGCACAATGAGCAACAGCAGCTATTGTACCAGCAGCAACAAAAAACAAACGAACTGCTGCTGCAACAGATTTCTGCTCTGAGGGAGACCTCGACGGCGCCAGCCCCTGAACGTCGCGAGGCCCGAGACAGGGTTCGCTCAGCGTTGAGGAAGATGGGACCGGAGGACGACGTGGAAGCTTTTCTGACAGTTTATGAACGCACAGCGGAGCGGGAAAACCTACCAGCGGGCCAGTGGACAGAAGTAGTGGCTCCGTTTCTAGTCAGCGATGCACAAAAGGCCTACTTCGATCTCAGTCGGGAGGACGCCCAGGACTACCAGAGGCTCAAAGGTGAGATCCTTGCCCAACTAGGGGTTAATACATACGTGAGGGCTCAGTGTGTATTTTCTTGGGCTTATGTGGAGACACGACCCGCTCGGTCTCAGGCTTATGACCTCCTGCAGCTGGTAAAGAAGTGGCTCCAGCCAGAGACTTTGTTTCCAGCCCAGATGGTGGAGAGGGTGGTGACTGACCGGCTGGTAAGGACTCTGCCGGCTGCTATACAACGTTGGGTGGGGCAAGGCGACCCCGGCACGCTCGACCAGGTAGTCAGTTTGATTGAGCGCTACTCGGCCACTCAGGACTTCATTCGAGACTCTGCCCCCTCTCGGCTGTCACGCCGATCCCTGCCACCCCAGGAATCGGGAAAGGGGTCGCGTCCCTCTGCTGGGGACAGTCAGCACCGTGTCCGTGCTGAAGGGGAACCCCGGAGTTAGAGTGGCAGGAGACCGGTTCCCTCCCAAACTGTCATAAGACCTAACAGTACCTCCACCCTCAGGTGCTGGAGATGTCAGGGCCCGGGACATGTGATTGCTAATTGTCCCCTGACTACAGAACCCATGGACTGCGGATATAGCCGCCGGGTCTCAATGTATGCCCAGTCCGTCTGCACCGCGAGCCTCGACCTCCCGGACAGTGAACTCCAACTATGCCAGGTACTGGTTAATGGGTATCCTACAGAGGCTCTCCTGGACTCAGGGAGCCTCGTGACTCTGGTTCATGGGTCACTGGTGGCAGGCGACAACCCCAGCGGACGGCAGATAGGGGTTGTATGTATCCATGGGGACCTCCGAGAATATCCCACTACGGAGGTAGTTTTGTCTACGCCCTGTGGAGACATAAAACATGTGGTGGGAGTGGTAAAAAATCTTCCCTATGGGTCTGTGTTGGGAAGAGCTTTGCCCCTGTTCTGGACTCTGTGGAAAAACAAAATCCATTTCTCCCCGGTAAAATGTATTACAGATGCTGTACCACACGAACCTGCCGTAGGGGTGTCCCACCTAGGGATAGAGTGTGACGCCGATAGGTGTCCCTTAGAGGTGTTGGCAGGAGAGGTTGAGGAGACCCCATCGATTCCCGAGCTGGAAGTGTCCAGAGCCACGTTTGGGACCGCTCAGCTACAGGATCCCACCCTGACTCAGGCGCGGGAAAGAGTGCTAGAGGTAAACGGCGTAGCCCAACAGCCCAATGCAGTTACGGTATTTCCACGCATGGTAGTCAGTGGTGAGTTGCTCTATAGGATAGATAAGATCAGGGACGTGGTCGTGGAACAGTTGGTAGCACCTCAGTCGTATCGTCGGGTGATTCTAGATTTGGCACACTCACACTTGCTGGGTGGACACTTAGGGGAAAAAAAAACTCTAGAACGTATCTTGCAGCGGTTCTTTTGGCCTGGCGTTTACGCGGAGGTCAAAAGGTACTGCGAATCCTGCCCCGAATGTCAGTTGACATCACCCACTGCAAGTTTCCGTAGTCCATTGGTACCCCTGCCAGTGATAGAGGTACCTTTTGAACGAATTGCAATGGATTTGGTAGGGCCCATTGTAAAATCCGCCCGTGGCCACCAACATATACTGGTGGTCGTTGACTATGCCACCCGGTACCCGGAGGCTATACCACTACGCCACACCTCGGCAAAACTTATTGCCCGGGAACTGTTTGCCATGTTCTGTCGCCTGGGACTACCTAAGGAGATCCTGACGGATCAGGGGACCCCCTTTATGTCCAAGGTGACAAGAGAACTGTGCAAACTGCTAAAAATTAAACAATTGCGCACCTCGGTGTACCACCCTCAAACCGACGGGTTAGTAGAACGGTTCAATAGAACCCTCAAGTCCATGTTAAAAAAGGTGGTTTCTAAGGATGGAAGGGATTGGGACATGTTGCTACCCTATTTGATGTTCGCCGTCCGTGAGGTACCTCAGGCTTCCACAGGGTTTTCTCCCTTTGAGTTATTGTACGGCAGACACCCTAGGGGTCTGTTGGACGTAGCCAAAGAGACATGGGAACAAGAGCCAACTCCACATAGGAGTATAATTGAACACGTGGCTAGTATGCAGGACCAGATCGCGGCGGTCATGCCCATCGTGAAAGAACATCTGTTAGATGCCCAGGCAACCCAGAAGCGCACATATAATAAAAGAGCCAGAGTCAGGTCTTTTAACAAGGGCGATCGGGTATTAGTACTGGTACCCACAGCCGACAGTAAGCTCATGGCCAAGTGGCAAGGGCCATATGAGATTCGAGAAAAGGTGGGGGAGGTAAATTACCGGGTGTATCAGCCCGAAAGGAGGAAACCTGAGCATATTTACCATGTAAACCTGCTAAAGCCTTGGAAGGATCGAGAGTGTTTTGTTACAGACATTACCCGGGGCATTTCACCAGAGAGTACTTTACCTTCAGCCAGGGAAGCGTCCAAGGGGGAGGTCAGGATAAGTGATACCCTCACTAAACAGCAGCGACGGGAGGCTCGCTCCCTGGTGCAACACAATACCGACGTGTTCTCAGAGCTACCCGGTAGAACTACGGCTATCCAACATGACATTGTCACTGAACCTGGGATAAGGGTACGAATGAGACCATACTGGGTGCCCGAAGCCCGGAGGCAAGCCATCACGGCTGAGGTAAAACAAATGCTTCAGTTAGGCGTCATAGAGGAATCACGGAGTGAGTGGGCTAGCCCCATTGTACTGATTCCAAAACCAGACGGATCATTACGCTTCTGTAACGATTTCCGGAAATTGAATGAAGTGTCGAAGTTCGACCTTTATCCAATGCCCCGGGTGGACGAGCTGATTGAGAGACTGGGGCAGGCCCAGTATTTTACCACGCTCGATCTCACCAAGGGTTACTGGCAGGTACCGCTCACAGATTCGGCGAAGGAAAAGACCGCCTTCGTAACTCCGGAGGGTCTATATCACTATGTGGTCTTACCTTTTGGGTTACATGGGGCCCCGGCTACATTTCAGAGATTGATGGACATAGTGCTAAAGCCACATCAGGAGTACGCGTCCGCATATCTAGATGATATTATCATATTTAGCTCCGACTGGCAAACGCACCTATCACAGGTACAAGCGGTGCTAGATTCTCTCAGAGCCCCGGGGTTAACGGCAAACCCAAAAAAATGTGCGATAGGGCTAGAGGAAGCCCGATACTTGGGGTATGTGATAGGCCGAGGAGCTATCAAGCCCCAAATCAATAAAATTGAGGCCATAAAAAACTGGCCTAAACCATCGAGTACAAAACAGGTGAAGGCGTTCCTTGGCATCCTTGGGTATTACCGCCGGTTTATACCTAATTTTGCTGGGCGAACGGCGGCCCTGACCGATCTCTTGAAGGGAAAAAAAACGGTAATTGTTGTGAATGGGTTTGAGATGAGTTCTGAGCAGAGGCTCCCTCTGGTGGTTACAAGCGGTACTAGTGAAGATTGTGAGGACTGGGAATCAGGTGTTACTGACTGGTCTTATATAAGGGAGTCATTTTCCCATCAGGGTTGCCGGTGATCAATTGTTCTGGTCTGAATCCTTCATTCCAGTTTCCCTTGTAGCCTGCTGTGTCGTGTCTGCATCTCCTGCTTCCAGATAAGTCTTTTTCTTCTTTTGTGTTTGTGCTATATTTTTGCATTTTGTCCTGCACTTCTTTGGGGGCCTTCTGGGTCCCTCCGGGGGCTTCTGCCTTCTCAGTTTAATTCAGCCACTGAGTTTTGTTCTTTTGCTTTTTCCAGTTTTTTCAGTGGCTGCTGTTTTGATTTTGTTACACCAGAGAGCTAATTTAGGTGGTAGAGGTCGTGTGATCTCAGGTGATTTTGAAATTAGTAGAGTTGGTGTTTTTCAGGGTTTTCTGGGATTGCAGTAAGTACCCTTCCTATCCTTTTCTATTTAGATAGTTTGGGCCCCAGCGTTTGCTCATACTATTTTCATCCTGTGTCTGTATTTCCTCTTGTCTAACCGCCATTACATGTTTGGGGGCTTTCTATTATCTTTGGGGTTCTGCTCCAGGGCAGATAGCTTTCCTATTTCTATCTTTAGGTGTAGTTAGTTTCTCAGGCTGTGACGAGGCGTCTAGGACCAACGTAGGAACGCTCCACGGCTGCCTCTAGTTGTGGTGGTTAGTCAGGGTACTGCAATCCCATAGATTCCAACTGCTCTGGTGTATTGCCTTTTTTACCTGCACTCCTCAGCTACCGAAACATAACAGTATCACCGGCCCAAAAAATTGAAAATTGTATGGTACTCACAGAAGGGAAAAAATATTGTGATAGAAAAAAGGTTGTCAGAGTTGTCAGCGATATTTTTCTGTTTGTTGCATTTTTTTATTTTTATTTTTTCCCTCTGTATCTCTGGGTGCTGGGGAGGATCTTTTCTCCCAATGGAGTTTGCACAGTTGTCTGGCCGTGTGGATCAGCTTGCCACTGAGGTTCGGAGTATTGCTATCTATCTTGCTGGGTTGCCTGTTGTGGAACCTAGGATCCCCATGCCAGATTTGTTTTTAGGGGATCGAGCTAAGTTTCAGAATTTCAAAATTAATTGTAAATTGTTTTTTTGCCTTAAAATCTAAGTCCTCAGGAAACGCAGCGCAGCAGGTTCAAATTATCATCTCTCTCCTGCGCGGCGATCCTCAGGATTGGGCTTTTTCCCTGATACCTGGGGATCCTATTTTGAGTGATGTTGATGCGTTTTTTCAGGCTTTGGGGTTATTGTACGATGAGCCTAATGTCACTGATCAAGCTGAAAAAGCCTTGTTGGCATTAAATCAGGGGCTTGATGACGCTGAGTTATACTGTCAGAGATTCCGTAGGTGGGCAGTCCTGACCAAATGGAATGACGACGCTTTGGCGGCCCTTTTCCGGAAGGGTCTGTCAGATAATGTAAAAGATGTTATGGTGGGATTCCCAGTCCCCTCTGGTCTCAATGATTCTATGTCATTAGCGATTCAAATTGACAGACGTTTGCGTGAGCGGAGAAGTATGCGTGGTATGGTGTTGCCTTGTGAACCAGCTCCTGAAACCATGCAGTGTGATAGAGTGGTGTCTGGGGCACAGCGTCATGAGTTTCGAAAGCGCAATGGGTTATGTTTCTACTGTGGTGATGCCTCTCATGCTATTTCAGTCTGCCCTAAGCGGGGAAGACGTTTTGCACGCTCAGTTGTCTTGGGTAGTGTTCAGACTAAGTTTTTATTAACTGTCACTCTGATATGCTCTCTGTCCTCATTTTCTGCTCAGGCTTTCGTTGATTCTGGAGCAGCTATTAACCTGATGGATTATGATTTTGCTAAACGTTGTGGGTTTCCCTTGATACCCCTACAGAAGTCTATTCCCCTACTGGGGATCGATTCTACCCCTTTGGCTGAGAATAAACCCCAGTTTTCTACTCAGGTGATAATGAGGGTTGAACCTGATCACCAGGAGTGCTGCAAATTTTTGGTTCTATATAATCTGCATGACATTATCGTGCTGGGTTTTCCTTGGTTACAGTCTCATAATCCTGTTTTGGATTGGAAGTCTGTGTCTGTGGCCAGTTGGGGCTGCCAATGTGTTAATACCAACACTCCTGTTTTTTCTGCCTCCCCCAAGCTCAGGATGTTCCTGACTTTTTGTTTGATTTTTCTGATGTGTTTAGCGAAAGTAAATCTGCATCCTTGCCTCCCCATAGGAGCTATGACTGCGCTATTGAATTAGTGCCGGGTAGTAAATTCCCTAAAGGTCGCCTTTTTAACTTGTCTGTACCTGAACATGACGCTATGCGGTCTTATATCAAGGAATCATTGGAGAAGGGTCATATCAGACCATCCTCTTCACCCTTAGGTGCCGGTTTTTTCTTTGTGGCCAAAAAAGATGGTTCATTAAGGCCGTGTATTGATTATTGTCTCTTGAACAATATTACTGTGAAATATCAATACCCGTTACCCTTGATTTCTGACCTGTTTTCCAGGGTGAAAAATGCTACTTGGTTTACCAAGCTTGACCTCAGGGGGGCGTATAACCTTATTCGCATTAAGCACGGGGATGAATGGAAGACGGCATTCAATACCCCTGAAGGGCATTTTGAGTACCTAGTGATGCCCTTTGGGCTCACTAATGCTCCTTCGTCTTCCAGTCCTTCATGAATGACATTTTCAGGGATTTTGTGGACAAATTTCTGATTGTTTATTTGGATGATATCTTGATTTTTTCTAATGACTGGGACTCTCATGTGAAACATGTTCGAACTGTGTTCCAGATTTTGAGAGAGAATGCTCTGTATGTGAAGGGATCAAAGTGTCTTTTTGGCGTACAGAGGATCTCATTTCTGGGATTCATTTTGTCCCCATCTGTTATTGAAATAGACCCGGTCAAGGTTCAGGCCATCTGTGATTGGGTCCAACCTACTTCATTAAAGGCTCTTCAGAGATTTTTGGGTTTTGCCAATTTTTATCGTAAATTTATTGGTAATTTCTCGGTTATTGTTAAACCATTAACTGATTTGACCAGAAAGGGTTCTGATGTGGTGAATTGGCCTCCTGAGGCAGTCTCTGCATTTCAGGAACTTAAGCAGAGATTCACTTCTGCCCCTGTTCTACGGCAGCCTGATGTTTCTCTGCCATTTCAGGTAGAGGTTGATGCCTCTGAAATTGGGGCAGGTGCCGTTTTGTCCCAAAAAGATCCAGAGACCTCTAAAAGTAACCCTTGTGCCTTTTTCTCTCGAAAATTTTCTCCTACTGAACGTAATTATGATGTGGGTAATCGGGAGTTATTGGCCATGAAGTGGGCTTTTGAAGAGTGGAGACATTGGCTGGAGGGAGCCAAACATCAGGTGGTGGTCCTTACTGACCATAAGAATCTGGTCTATCTGGAATCTGCCAAGCGACTCAATCCTGGACAGGCCAGGTGGGCCTTGTTTTTCACACGTTTTAATTTTGTGGTTTCCTTTCTTCCTGGCACTAAGAATGTTAAGGCGGATGCCCTCTCGAGGAGTTTCCTTGCGGACTCTCCTGAGTTATCTGATCCTTCTGTTATTTTGAAAGAGGGTGTAGTTCTTTCCGCCATCTCGCCCAATTTGAGACTTGCTCTGGAGGGGTGTCAGGAGGATAGGCCCGAGCGCTGCCCTGTTGGAAAATTGTTTGTCCCGGACCAATGGAAAAAGAGTGTGATGTCTGAGATTCATTGTTCCGCATTGGCTGGGCATCCCGGAATTTTTGGTACCAGAGACTTGGTTAGTCGGTCCTTTTGGTGGCCTACCTTGTCTCGTGATGTCAGGGAATTTGTGCAGTCCTACGGGACTTGCTCTCGCTCCAAGCCTTGCTCTCGCTCTAGTGGTTTATTGATGCCATTGCCTGTGCCCAAGAGACCATGGACCCATATCTCTATGGATTTCATTTCCGATCTTCCTGTTTCTCAGAGAATGACCACCATCTGGGTAATTTGTGATAGGTTTTCCAAAATGATACATCTTGTGCCATTACCTAAGTTGCCTTCCTCCTCTGAATTGGTGCCGTTGTTCCTTCAGCACGTGGTTCGTTTACACGGCATTCCTGAGAACATTGTGTCTGACAGAGGAGTCCAGTTTGTTTCCAGATTTTGGAGGACTTTTTGTTCTAAACTGGGTGTTCAATTGTCTTTCTCCTCGGCATTTCATCCTCAGACCAATGGTCAAACTGAGAGAACAAACCAGACATTGGAGACTTATCTTAGATGCTTTGTGTCTGCTGATCAGGATGACTGGGTCTCTTTTTTGCCTTTGGCTGAGTTTGCTCTTAATAATAGGGCTAGCTCTGTCACTTTGATGTCTCCGTTTTTCTGTAATTCTGGGTTTCACCCTCGATTTTCTTCAGGACAGACGGAGGCTTCTGTCTGTCCAGGGGTTGACTCTGTTGTGGAGCGTATGCAACAGATTTGGGACCAGGTAGTGGAGAGGTTGTCCCTCTCTCAGGAGAAGGCCCAGCGGTTTGCTAACCGGCATAGGACTGATGGTCCTCGGTTTAAAGTGGGGGACTTGGTCTGGTTGTCCTCAAAGAATACTCCTATGAGAGTAGCATCTCCTAAATTTAAGCCTAGGTTCATTGGACCTTATAAGATCATGGAGATTATTAATCCTGTTTCTTTTCGTTTGCTTCTTCCAGGGACATTTAAGATCCATAACGTGTTCCACAAGTCCTTGTTGAAGAGGTTTGTTGAGCCAGTGGTTCCTGCTGCTGTGCCTCCTGACCCTGTTTTGGTTGAGGGCAATCTGGAGTATGTGGTTGAGAAAATATTGGATTCTCGTTTTTCTAGACGGAAACTCCAGTATTTGGTTAAATGGAGAGGTTATGGTCAGGAAGACAATTCTTGGGTGTTTGCTTCGGACATCCATGCTAGGAGACTTATCCGTGCTTATCATAGAACTCATCCTGACCGACCTGGTTGCTCAAATGAGGGTTCGGTGACCCCTCCTCAAGGGGGGGGTACTGTTGTGAATGGGTTTGAGATGAGTTCTGAGCAGAGGCTCCCTCTGGTGGTTACAAGCGGTACTAGTGAAGATTGTGAGGACTGGGAATCAGGTGTTACTGACTGGTCTTATATAAGGGAGTCATTTTCCCATCAGGGTTGCCGGTGATCAATTGTTCTGGTCTGAATCCTTCATTCCAGTTTCCCTTGTAGCCTGCTGTGTCGTGTCTGCATCTCCTGCTTCCAGATAAGTCTTTTTCTTCTTTTGTGTTTGTGCTATATTTTTGCATTTTGTCCTGCACTTCTTTGGGGGCCTTCTGGGTCCCCTCCGGGGGCTTCTGCCTTCTCAGTTTAATTCAGCCACTGAGTTTTGTTCTTTTGCTTTTTCCAGTTTTTTCAGTGGCTGCTGTTTTGATTTTGTTACACCAGAGAGCTAATTTAGGTGGTAGAGGTCGTGTGATCTCAGGTGATTTTGAAATTAGTAGAGTTGGTGTTTTTCAGGGTTTTCTGGGATTGCAGTAAGTACCCTTCCTATCCTTTTCTATTTAGATAGTTTGGGCCCCAGCGTTTGCTCATACTATTTTCATCCTGTGTCTGTATTTCCTCTTGTCTAACCGCCATTACATGTTTGGGGGCTTTCTATTATCTTTGGGGTTCTGCTCCGGGGCAGATAGCTTTCCTATTTCTATCTTTAGGTGTAGTTAGTTTCTCAGGCTGTGACGAGGCGTCTAGGACCAACGTAGGAACGCTCCACGGCTGCCTCTAGTTGTGGTGGTTAGTCAGGGTACTGCAATCCCATAGATTCCAACTGCTCTGGTGTATTGCCTTTTTTACCTGCACTCCTCAGCTACCGAAACATAACAGTAATGGTTCGATGTGGAACCTCAGGCAGAAGAAAGCCTTTCAGTCCATGAAGTTGGCCCTATGTGGACAGCCGGTCCTCATCAGCCCAACTTCAATGAAACCTTCATTGTCCAGACAGATGCCTCGGAGGTGGGCCTGGGGCGGTGTTTGTCACAAAAGTGAATGGCGAAGGCCCCTGGTCACCTACTTGAGTAGAAACTTGTCCCGGCAGAGAAAAATTATAGCGTGGTAGAGAAGGAGTGTTTGGCTATTAAGTGGGCCTTGGAATCACTACGTTATTATTTACTTGGGCGTCAGTTCCGCTTGGTGACGGACCACTCACCCTTGGTATGGATGAGGAATGCCAAGGAGAGGAATGCGCGAGTCACCAGGTGGTTCCTGTCACTGCAAAATTTCAGTTTCTCTGTAGAACATCGCCCCGGAAAGTTGCAAGCAAACGCGGATGCCCTGTCGCGGGCACCCTGTATGGTGACAGATGTTCAACCCCACAAGTTTGAACAGAGCGGGGGAATATGTGAGGCAGTGACCAGGATCGTTTATGAGGGACGCTATGTTTTCCCCAGAATGTGTACAGAGACCTAATAAAACCATTGGAGTGCATTGCAGTCACACACACAGCTGCGGCTGCAATGCAGGAATGAAGGTGAGCAATGACCTGGTCAGACTACCTGGCTAAGGCAGACTAGGTAAAGTCCGGCAGGTCCTTCATTCCTTGGAGGAGGTCACAGGAGGCAGGTAGGCGGCATCCCCCTCCAACCCGGGTTTTCCAGTGGCTTTTTGCCACAGGTCTTTAAAACTCCTGCACTAAGGATTAGTGTGGTTCTATGTTTTGACCCTGCTAGGAGCATAGCAGGAAAGCTACGCAGGATTGCGTCTAGCTGAACCCACACCTGGCGCAGCTCTGCACCTGTCAAGCTCTGTTCGGCCCGGCGCGGCCGTTGTTCCCGGCACCCTTTGTTTATGGACTGATGTTAACTCGGCTGCGTATCGGAGGACTTTTTTCTGTTTAACCCGTGAGTTGCTGAATAAAAGCTGTTTATGTTGGACTTGCTTGGGTCACTGTCTCAGTTACTGCACGGTGTGAACACCGCCCCCGTACACACTACATGACAATTTGAACAGAATATTTATGAGGCCCTCCATTATGTCTAATGCAGGGTGTATTTGAGTACCTCTTCCATCAAATTTTTGCCAGTTCTGGCTTCCTTCATAAATTACACTGAAATTTCCAATGATTTAATACAAATTTCAATTTTGTTTTACTTAAATTATTATTATTTTTTTTAAATCTCTTTTCATTTTTGCCTTATATACAAGTCATTATATAGGAAAGAATATTTCTTAACATTTTTTTCTTGTAAACTTCAATTTCTTGTTGATTTTGAATGTCTTATTGTCAGTTCTTAAAGTATTGTAAAACTGTGACTCCATTGTTCTTAGCAGCGATCTAGTAGTCAGAGATGCTTCCAGAGGTCTTCCCCATGCTGTTCTCTTTTCATTCAGCACTTTTCCCACCTATTTCAACATTGTCACTGCCCCCCTGACCTCTATGTAGGGTCTGCCGGAAAAATGCTCGGATTTCCCATTGACTCCCATTATATGAGTTACTCGAAACGAGCATGCTAGTATTAGGAATTGCTCGGTACGAGTAACGAGCATCCGAGCATTTTAGTGCTCACTCATCCCTAATATTTACTACTCATCTGATTTCCTCTATTTATTAAATCAAGAGTGTATATACTGTATATACATACATCACTGAGTTAAAAATACATATATTCCTGCAAATTCTTTCAGTATTACAACGCACATATACTTTTTACATGGTGTAATCAGCCAGCTGCTACAATAATATACTCTCTAAAGTACATATACTGTACAATGAATTGTCTTCTACAGGGACCCATCTCTTCTGGGGCAGCAATATACCCGCTTCTGGAACCACTGGTATATGTTTATGTATATGAAATGAAGTAATGCATGATAAACTGTAACGATGTACTTATATATTAACCCATTCCCAACCTGTGACGCCACATAGGCATCATGAAAATATGTGCCTTCCCGACCTGTGACGCCACATAGGCATCATGGCGGGATCATGTTCCTGCTGGTCGGG
>JARQOD010000004.1:423841117-423881268 GCA_033576555.1 Oophaga sylvatica | reverse complement strand
TTTATCCTGGCCTTGTTAATCTTAGCCAGGGACCTCATGTTCCGCCAACGCCTGCGTGGAACAATTTCAGACCAAACCAAACTGACCCCCGGATATAACACCCATAACCGCAAGCAATCCTGCTTAATATCTTTTACTAATTCCCGGAAGGGTCGCACCGCAAGATCATTCCCCCCTGCATGGAGTACCAAAATATCAGGAGCACGGTCCAAACGAGCGCAACCATGAATTTCAGGCAGTACTCTCCTCCACTGCATTCCTCGGAAACCGAGCCATCGCACCACCACCATAGACCGGGGAAATCCCAACTGCCGACCATCAGTCCTGACGTCAGCTCGCAAAGCTCCCCAGTGGACAAAAGAATGACCAAAAATCCAAACCAGCAGGGGGGCGATACCTGAAACGAGAAACAATGCTAAACATACCAAAATAATACCTTCAAAAACTATTACCAATAATCACAGGCCCCAAACAGAAAGGCCGACACCCCAAATCGCGAACTAAGGCCTAATATAACTCCGAAATCGATTAGACTTCCAACCCCCAATACGTTGAATCGATGACGCACCCAAACCCCTACCCGCCGCTTCAGTCGCAGCACCAATACAGAAAGAATGAGTCCCAAAACGAGAGTCATCCAGACCCAAAGCTCGTATGGACTTTTTGAAAGTGGCGTTAAACTGATACCTACACAGGCTACCGCCATCAGCATGGCACAACAATGAACCCCCCAATCCGGGGCCCAATTCCCAAAAACTCTTCAAACATAGCACCGGACACATCAAATACTCCGGTACACTGCCCAACACTACCCGACGGCCTTTTCCCTCCTGATCCGTCTTGGACCTTCGCAGCCAAAATTCAACACCACCCGCCGTCAATAGCACGTCCTTAGCTAACAAACCGCCTACCCCCTGCTTATTACACGAAACCAGCTCGCCCACCCGCAAGGCCCCAAAAAATGCCAACGAAAAAGCCAAACGGAATAATAGAACCTCAAAACGAGAGGAAAACAACGTATCCAAAATAAAACCCAACTGTTCTAATAAAGCAAAAGAAACCGGGCGCCTCGTGTCACCAAGCCCCTTTGTTCGACGAAAACCTTTCGCCGCTTGCTGTACCAAAAAGGTCTTAGACAAATCAAAACTCCCACGCAAACGAAAACCAAAAGATAATGCTGCCAAAACCCGCGATACTTTGGCACAAGACCATCCTTCCCTCGCTCCTTGCCCCAACCAAGCCAACAAAGCCCTTTGTTGATCCATCCCTTGTCCCATAATTAGAGTTTCCGCTAAAAACTTCTCCCAATTAAGCCACACTGTCTGATAAGCCGCCCAAGTTTTTGGGGCCAAAGACGCCCTAATCAATGACTCTGTGGACCGTAAACCACCTTCCACAGCTCCTCCGGGCAGGCTAAACCTTAGTACTCCACTTCCGGGGCCAACGAGCGAAAACGATCCCACTGTAAACGAGAAAGAGAATCAGCTATATCGTTCTTCACTCCCGGAACATGCGTCGCCGTCACGTGCACATTTAATGCCAGACACAGCAAAACCAAATGTTGCAAAACACGAACGACAGGAGGAGAGGATGCGGTAAGCCCATTAATTGCACAAACAACTCCCATGTTATCACAATTGAACCGCACCCGACGATCTCGAAACTCCTGCCCCCATAAATGCACCGCCACAAGAATCGGAAAAATCTCCAACAATGTTATGTTGCGCACCAAGCCCTCTGACACCCACTCCTCAGGCCAGCGAGATGCACACCACTGCCCCTTGAAATAGGCTCCGAAACCAACACCGCCAGCCGCGTCCGTAAACAACTCCAACACATCATTCCCAACAACCTCAGCCATGACCAATGAGTGCCCGTTATATCCTTCTAGGAAAGAATCCCAAATAGCCAAATCCGCCTTAAGTTCTCCAGACAACCGTATGAAGTGATGAGGGGCTTTTATCCCTGCCGTAGCACTAGCCAGCCTACGTGAAAAAACTCGCCCCATCGGCATCACTCGACATGCAAAATTCAGCCTCCCTAGCAATGACTGCAAATCCCGCAACGACAACTTCTTCAAACGGCGCGCTCTTCCCACTTCAGCCCGTAAAGCCAACAACTTTTCCTCGGGCAATCTGAACTCCCATGCCACCGTATCGATGACTATCCCCAAAAAACACAAACAAGTAGATGGACCCTCAGTCTTACCAGGCGCCAAAGAACCCCAAAACGCTCCGCCACCCACTCAACAGCTCTCAAAATCCCATGACAGCGTGAAGAGTTTGCCGGGCCCACACACAAGAAATCATCCAAGTAATGAATAACTGATTCACAACCGGACACCTCGCGCACCACCCACTCCAGAAAGGAACTGAACGCTTCAAAATATGCACATGATAAAGAACACCCCATGGGTAAACACCTGTCAACAAAGAACCCGCCTTCCCAAAAACAACCCAGTAGCTTCAAGCTATCCGGATGCACCGGCAAAAGCCGAAAAGCAGATTCGATATCAGTCTTAGCCATAAGGGCCCCTCGACCGCACTTCCTCACCCACCGCGCAGCCTCATCAAAAGAGGAATAAACCACCGAACAAATTTCAGGATCGATACCATCGTTCACCGATCTCCCCCGCGGGTAAGAAAGATGCTGAATGCGCCGAAATTTGTTCGGCTCTTTCTTTGGAACAACGCCCAATGGGGAAACCACTAGATCCGAAAAAGGTGGCGACAAGAAAGGGCCCGCCATGCGACCCAACGAAACTTCCTTTGCCAATTTTTCTCCCACCACCTCCTTATGCAACAAGGCCGAACGCAAATTCCTAAGTACCCGCGGGATAACAAACGGGGGATGTGGGATAACAAAACCATCCCTAAAACCATTATACAACAACGCCGCCTTCTCCTTGTCCCCATATCTATTTAGATAAGGGACCATCCTTTCCAGTCTCACTGGAGTCTCTCCCTTGTGAATTACCTCCCCCAGATTTTTGCTTCCCTTTTTTAAAACACTTAGACGCTCCGTGAGAGGCGCCGCTGCAGTTGGAGCAAACATGTTTAAATTTGCACCCCGCCCCAAATTTACACTGGCCGTCATTAAACTGCCAGCACACCCCAAATTTGTTTCCTCCTGCTTGTCCTTGACCACTTCCACCAGCTGCCCCCGTGTTACTGCTACTCTGGCTGGCGCCCCCCGTTCCCCCAAGAAAGGAATGCCCAAACTTATTCTGTGCAATGACTCTCATCCACAGACCAATGTCCTTCTGATCCCAACGAATCGCCGGACGAACCGCCTTCCTTTGCCTGAACTGCTCGTCATACCGCAGCCAAGCCTGCCCCCCATACACCCTATATGCCTGCCCTATAGCATCAAAGTAGCAAAATAAAGCCGAACAATTATCGGAAGCTTTTTCCCCAATAACACTTGCCAAAATGGCAAACGCTTGTTGCCAATTAACCCCTTCAAGACCCAGCCTATTTTGACCTTAAAGACCTTGCCATTTTTTGCAATTCTGACCAGTGTCCCTTTATGAGGTAATAACTCAGGAACGCTTCAACGGATCCTAGCAATTCTGAGATTGTTTTTTCGTGACATATTGGGCTTCATGTTAGTGGTAAATTTAGGTCGATAATTTTTGCGTTTATTTGTGAAAAAAATGGAAATTTGGCGAAAATTCTGAAAATTTTGCAATTTTCAAATTTTTAATTTTTATTCTGTTAAACCAGAGAGTTATGTGGCACAAAATAGTTAATAACTAACATTTCCCACATGTCTACTTTACATCAGCACAATTTTGGGAACAACATTTTTTTTTGTTAGGAAGTTATAAGGGTTAAAAGTTGACTAGCGATTTCTCATTTTTACAGCAAAATTTACAAAACCATTTTTTTTAGGGACCACCTCACATTTGAAGTCACTTTGAGGGGTCTATATGGCAGAAAATACCCAAAAGTGACACCTTTATAAAAACTGCACCCCTCAAGCTACTCAAAACTACATTCAAGAAGATAATTAACCCTTCAGGTGCTTCACAGGAACTAAAGCAACGTGGAAGGAAAAAATGGACATTTTAATTTTTCCAACAAAAATTTTCTTTTAGCATCAATTTTTTCATTTTTACATGGGCATCAGGATAAAATGGATCCTAAAATTTGTTGGGCAATTTCTCCTGAGTACACAGATACCTCATATGTGGTCATAAACCACTGTATGGGCGCACGGCAGGGCTCAGAAGGGAAGGAGCGCCATTTGACTTTTTAAATGGAAAATATGCTGGAATATTTAGCGGATGCCATGTCGCATTTGGAGAGTCCCTGTGTGCCTAAACATTGGAGCTCCCCCACAAGTGACCCCATTTTGGAAACTAGACCCCCTAAGGAACTTATCTAGATGCATAGTGAGCACTTTGAACCCCCAGGTGCTTCACAAATTGATCCGTAAATAAAAGAAAGTACTTTTTTTTCACAAAAATTTTCTTTTAGCCTCAGTTATTTTCATTTTCACATGGGCAACAGTATAAATTGGATCCTAAAATTTGTTGGGCAATTTCTCCTGAGTACACAGATACCTCATATGTGGTCATAAACCACTGTTTGGGCGCACGGCAGGGCTCAGAAGGGAAGGAGCGCCATTTGACTTTTTGAATGGAAAATATGCTGGAATATTTAGCGGTTGCCATGTCGCATTTGGAGAGTCCCTGTGTGCCTAAACATTGGAGCTCCCCCACAAGTGACCCCATTTTGGAAACTAGACCCCCTAAGGAACTTATCTAGATGCATAGTGAGCACTTTGAACCCCCAGGTGCTTCACAAATTGATCCGTAAATAAAAGAAAGTACTTTTTTTTCACAAAAATTTTCTTTTAGCCTCAGTTATTTTCATTTTTACATGGGCAACAGTATAAATTGGATCCTAAAATTTGTTGGGCAATTTCTCCTGAGTACACAGATACCTCATATGTGGTCATAAACCACTGTTTGGGCGCACGGCAGGGCTCAGAAGGGAAGGAGCGCCATTTGACTTTTTGAATGGAAAATATGCTGGAATATTTAGCGGTTGCCATGTCGCATTTGGAGAGTCCCTGTGTGCCTAAACATTGGAGCTCCCCCACAAGTGACCCCATTTTGGAAACTAGACCCCCTAAGGAACTTATCTAGATGCATAGTGAGCACTTTGAACCCCCAGGTGCTTCACAAATTGATCCGTAAAAAAAAGAAAGTACTTTTTTTCACAAAAATTTTCTTTTAGCCTCAGTTTTTTTCATTTTCACATGGGCAACAGTATAAATTGGATCCTAAAATTTGTTGGGCAATTTCTCCTGAGTACACAAATACCTCATATGTGGTCATAAACCACTGTTTGGGCGCACGGCAGGGCTCAGAAGGGAAGGAGCGCCATTTGACTTTTTGAATGGAAAATATGCTGGAATATTTAGCGGTTGCCATGTCGCATTTGGAGAGTTCCTGTGTGCCTAAACATTGGAGCTCCCCCACAAGTGACCCCATTTTGGAAACTAGACGCCCTAAGGAACTTATCTAGATGCATAGTGAGCACTTTAAACCCCCAGGTGCTTCACAGAAGTTTATAAAGCAGAGCCGTGAAAATAAAAAATAATTTTTTTTTCTCAAAAAATGATTTTTTAGCCCACTATTTTTTATTTTCACAATGGTTACAGGAGAAATTGGACCCCAAAAGTTGTTGTCCAGTTTGTCCTGAGTACGCTAGTACCCTATATGTGGGGGGAACCACTGTTTGGGCACACGTCAGGGCTCGGAAGGGATGTAGTGACGCTTTGAAATGCCGACTTGATGGAATGGTCTGCGGGCATCTTGTTACGTTTGCAGAGCCCCTGATGTGCCTAAACAGTAGAAACTCCCCACAAGTGACCCAATTTTGGAAACTAGACCCCGCAAAGAACTTATCTAGATGTGTGGTGAGCACTTTGAACCCCCAAGGGCTACACAGAAGTTTATAACGCCCGGGCATGAAAATAAAAAAATCATATTTTTTCCACAATCAGGATCTTTTAGTCCCCAATTTTTTTATTTTCCCAAGGGTAACATGAGAAATTAGACCCCAAAAGTTGTTGTCCAATTTGTCCTGAGTATGCTGATATCCCATATGTGGGAGAAAACTACTGTATGGGCACACGTCGGGGCTCGGATGGGAAGTAGTGACGTTTTGAAATGCCCACTTGATGGAAAGGTCTTCGGGCGTCATGTTACGTTTGCAGAGTCCCTAATGTGATAATGATGCAATGACTACCAATCCAAGATTCAATTATAATAACAGGGTAGGATCAATATTAAAATATAACTTTTACTATTTTATATTAAAATTAACCAAAGTGACATAAAGGACATACTGAAAAAACATAAACTGAATTGATATTATTCAATTCTTATAAATAGCATGAGTGAGGGTTTTTTTTTGACACGCCCCAAGCTCACTCAAAGAGGTGTATCAAGAATCTGCTCCTAAATTCAAAATCTATTGGAACGATCTCACCTCGTTTGAAGTTTCTCAGCCTCAGTTAGCCGTAAATCTCTGGTCATATTGGGAGAAGGTTTTTCTTAAAATCTTATACCTTCAATTAAACATCCCACCAGGAATAAGATTTGTGCCCCATATAGTGCTTCCCGACGCGTTTCGTTATCACTCATCAGGGGAAAAGTACACACAATCATTCAGTGGAAAAATCCACCATTTTTCATAAGGGGTCAGAGGCATCACCTGTTTCTCTCATATGTCCCCTTTAAATAGACCGCCGTGTATGCCGCATGTTCGCGGCGTCTGACGTCATGGGGGTGCGACCCACGGATCGGCCGCTACCCAAATCGTCACTTCCGGTGTCCCGAACTGCATCACATCCGGTCTGTGGAACGCAATTGAGCCGCAATCGTTTACACTCGTTTTCTAGCGATGCAGTAAATCCCATCACTTCCTGTTTATCTGGAAGTTATTGTATTCAATTCAAGGGACATCGATGGCAGTGATACTTATTATTAATGATCTTATAAGCATAAATTATGGACTCCCAAATCGTTTTCTCAAAAAAGGAGGGGGCAGTTCCAAATTATAAAATAAAAATAAGTAATCACTTATTATGTCATGGTATGTTTCGGATCCTTAGACCATAAGTTGGCACAAACTAATAAATTGCAGCAGGCCACTATTTTGGTATATCAGGAGAAGTAAAAGATTTTTGTTTTGCTAGAATGTGGGAGCAAAAAGGTTTGAAAAAATAGAGAAATTTCAGTGGATAAAAAGAAATAGACTGGAGATGTGTCATGCCCCGTTCCCTAGGATGCCTAAAACTGATTCCTACCTAACCGCGGAGGTTGGCACCCTAAGGACAGGATAACGAGAGTGGCGCCCCCACTCCTCGACGGCTGACCCTTCTAGGCCCTGTATGGCCCTGTTCATGTTGAAGGTTGGAAATGATAGCAAAGTATCCACACATAGATGGACAATATTGCTTAGAATGAAAAGAGATTTTATAAGAAACAGCTGAAGGTCAATGTTTCATTAAGACCTCTTGGTGATTGGGCCTTTAGACGATATATCCATTTTGTTTCCCTTTGTAATATATTTCTGTCCCAATCACCTCCTCTCTTGGGAAAATATACCCTGTCAATTCCTATAAATCTGAGGTCACATCCCTTTCCTTGATGTTCCATGTTCATATGTCTGGCCAATGATGTATCCCTCTTTAATGCCACATCTCTCAAATGTTCGCCTACCCGTCTCCTGAATTCACGTTTTGTTTTGCCTATATACTCCAAACCACATGGGCAAGTTGCTCGGTAAATCACCCCTTTAGTTCTACAATTAATAAAGTGTAGGATTTTATATTCTTTCCCGTCAACATTGCTCTTAAATTTTGAGTCGGTCTCTATCACTGGACATGCCACACAACCGCTACATTTATAACATCCCTGTGGTTTGTTTGGAAGCCATGTTCCTGGCCTTGGTTCACTGTAGTGACTATGAACTAGTCTGTCACCCAAGGATCTACCCTTCTGGAATGTAATACTGGGATATGGTCCCACCAGTTCCCCAATATCTTCATCCATATGCAAAACAGACCAATGTTTTTGTAATATGGAGCGGACTTGTTGTGCCCCATTATTAAAGGTAGTAATGAATCTAACCGTATCCATTTCTTCCCTTTTAGGAGCTGGTACCAGGAGATTATTTCTATCAATTTGTTTGGTTTCCTGATAGGCCTTTTTCAGAATTCCATCTGGATAGCCTCTATTCTGGAAACGGTTTCTCAGATCATCTGCTTGAATTTTAAAGTCTATTTCTGTAGAGCAGTTTCTCCCGTAACCTTAAATATTGCCCCTTTGGGATGCCTTTTCTGAGGGGGACCGGATGGTGGCTATCCCATCTCAAAAGGGCGTTTGTAGCTGTGGGCTTCCTATACGTTTTTGTAGTAAGGTGCCCATCCGGCAGTTTTTTAATCATGAGATCCAAAAAGGGCAATTCATTTTTGTTGAATTCGAAAGTAAAGAACAAACCCAGATTGTTGATATTGAGTTTGTCAACAAAATTTTTCAATTCTTTTTCGTTTCCATTCCAGATTAGTATCACATTGTCGATGTAACGAGACCAGAATGCTATCTTCGTTTGTTCCTCAATGTATGCTTCCCCAAAGACAAAATTCTCCTCCCACCAGCCCAGGAGCAAATTTGCGTACGAGGGCGCACAGGAATTACCCATCGCGGTGCCTCTGAGCTGGTGGTATATCATATCATTGAAAAGAAAAACATTCTTAGTTAGACAAAATTCCAGTAGTGTCAAGACAAAGTTGTTATGTCTTGCAAATTGTTGACCCCTACTTTTCAAAAAGTATTCTACCGCGTTCAGACCATCTTTATGGTTAATAGATTAATATAACGCTTCAACATCAATGCTGCATAATAATGCTTCTGGTTCTACGATGATGTTGTCAAGTTTTCTTAAGAGATCTGTAGAGTCTTTGGTATAGGAGTTTAAACAAGTTACATGTGGCTTTAGGATTTCATTTTGGAAACTAGATCCCCCAAGGAACTCCTATAGATGTGTGACAAGCACTTTGAATCTCCAAGTCCTTCACAGAAGTTTATAACGCAGAGCCGTGAAAATATAAAATCATTTTTTTTCCACAAAAATAATTTTTAGTCCCCAATTTTTTTCCCAATGTTAACAGGAGAAATTAGAACCCCCAAAGTTGTTGTGCAATTTTTCCCGAGTACGCTGATACCTCATATGTGGGGATAAACCACTGTTTGGGCATACGTCGGGGCTTGGAATAAAGGGAGCACTGTTTGACTTTTTGAACGCAAAATTTGCAGGAATCAATGGTGGCGCCATGTCACGTATGGAGACCCCCTGATGTGCCTAAATAGTGGAAACCCCTCAATTCTAACTCCAACCCTAACCCCAACACACCCCTACCCCCAACCCTAACCCCTACACACACCTAACCCTAATACAAACCCTAATCATAACCCTAACCCCAACACACCCCTAACCCTAATCCCAACTCTAACCATAAACCTAACCACAAGCCTAACCCTAATTCCAACCCTAACCCTAATTCCAACCCTAACCCAAATTCCAACCCTAACCGTAATTCTAACCTTAACCCTAATGCTAACCCTAACCCTAGTTCTAACCCTAAGGCTGGGTTCATATTGCATTTTACCAGCCCGTTCAACACGTAGCGTTGACCGGCTGGTAACGGTATAGCATAACGCGATCGCGTTATGCTATACCCGCTAGCGCAGATGAATCAGCAGATAATCAGTCGCGGATCAGCAGCAAAATCCGCCGTGGATCAGCAGCAAAATCAGCCGCGGATCAGCAGCAAAATCAGCCGCGGATCAGCAGCAAAATCAGCCGCGGATCCGCAGCGAAATCCGCCGCGGATCAGCAGCGAAATCCGCCGCGGATCCGCAGCGAAATCCGCAGCGGATCAGCAGCGAAATCCGCAGCGGATCAGCAGCGAAATCTGCGACGGATCAGCAGCGAAATCCGCCGCGGATCAGCAGCGAAATCAGCCGCGGATCCGCAGCGAAATCAGCCGCGGATCAGCAGCGAAATCAGCCGCGGATCAGCAGCGAAATCAGTCGCGGATCAGCAGCGAAATCAGCCGCGGATCAGCAGCGAAATCAGCCGCGGATCCGCAGCGAATCAGCAGCAAAATCAGTCGCGGATCAGCAGCAAAATCCGCCGCGGATCAGCAGCGAAATCCGCCGCGGATCCGCAGCAAATCAGCAGCAAAATCAGTCGCGGATCAGCAGCAAAATCCGTCGCGGATCAGCAGCGAAATCCGCCGCGGATCCGCAGCGAAATCCGCCGCGGATCCGCAGCGAAATCAGCCGCGGATCAGCAGCGAAATCAGCCGCGGATCAGCAGCGAAATCCGCCGCGGATCCGCAGCGAATCAGCAGCAAAATCAGTTGCGGATCAGCAGCGAAATCCGCCGCGGATCCGCAGCGAAATCCGCCGCGGATCCGCAGCGAAATCAGCCGCGGATCAGCAGCGAAATCAGCCGCGGATCAGCAGCGAAATCAGCGGATCACGCGAAATCCGCCGGGATCCGCAGCGAATCAGCAGCAAAATCAGTTGCGGATCAGCAGCGAAATCCGCCGCGGATCCGCAGCGAAATCCGCCGCGGATCAGCAGCGAAATCCGCCGCGGATCAGCAGCGAAATCCGCCGCCGATCCGCAGCGAAATCCGCCGCCGATCCGCAGCGAAATCCGCCGCGGATCAGCAGCTATATCCGCCGCGGATCCGCAGCAATATCCGCCGCGGATCAGCAGCAAAATCCGCTAGGAAAAAAAAAAAAAATTCTTTATTTTTTTATTTGTCCCTACCTATGATAAAGGGGGGGGTTCATTTACTTTTTTTTATTTTGATCACTGTGACAGTTTATCACAGTGATCAAAATACATTTTTGAACACTGGGGGGCGCACTGCGCATGCGCCGGCCGGCGGGCGCACTGCGCATGCGCCCGCCATTTTCCAAGATGGCGGCGCCCATGAAGAGGCCCGGGCGGACGCCGGGACCGATCCAGGGACATCGGTGGATCGGGAGAGGAGAGTAAGGGGGTCGGATGGTTAGGGGGGGGGATCGGAAGGTGGGGCAGCGGAGCAAAGGAGGAGGGGAGCAGATAGTGACGGCGGTGACCGATCACCGCCATCTTTTGGTGGCGGCGGCCGATCGCCGCTGTGACTACGTGTGGGGGGGTCAGGGCTCGGTGTCCAGCCATGGCAGATGCTATTGCAGCATCGGCCATGGCTGGATTGTAATATTTCACCAATTAAATTGGTGAAATATTACACATTGCTCTGATTGGCTGTTTCACTTTTAACAGCCAATCAGAGCGATCGTGGCCACGGGGGGGTTAAGCCAACCCCCCTGTGGTGAAGCACAAAGGGTCCTGTAACTGCGGGTCGGGTGACCTTTGAGTGACCCCGGTCTCCCGGCCCGCAGGAACGCGATCCTTTTATGACGCCACATAGGCGTCATGGGTCGGATTGGCACTGACTTTCATGACGCCTACGTGGCGTCACAGGTCGGGAAGGGGTTAACGAACGTCTGAGGAATCAAACGCCACCTCCGTTTCTCCTCCCCTCCTTCTTACTATCCTCCTTCTTACTTTTATCCAAATTAAATTTCTCTAAAGGCAGTAAAGAGAATATTTCAACATACTCATCCTTCCAAATACGCTCTTTCACCTCCTTCTTCAAATGCGCCCCCAAAGGGCCCTCAAAACAAACATACACCTCCCCGTGCGCCCTATCATCTAAACGCACCCGACACTCCTGCTCCTTCTCGGTCTGCACCGACACAGATACGGGCTCGGCACACTGCCCCTCCTGCTCCGTAACGCTCGAAACCAGTTGCCCCCCAACCTGCGACCCAACCCAAGCCGACACCGGAGACGGAGAACCAAAACCCCTCTCTAACCGTGACAGCAAATTGCGCACATCAACCAACATATCCTTAACCCCAGCTGCCTCAGCAGCCCCCCCAACACTATTACCAACCCCCGAACGAACTACCCCAAACGGTGAAGAAGACAAAAACGAATGACAGACACTTGACACAGAATTATACTCACCGGGCTGCGTGGGTGCTGTGAGCACTCCAGCCGGATAACCTGGCTCCAAAGATGCATCCCCACTGCCTTGATCCGACACCACGACTCCACTGCTTTGATCCTGACGTCCAGAAACCCCGCCGAGACCTCCAGCAGACAAAGGCCTGAACCCCGAGAGAGATTCAGCCCGCTGGTCCTGAAATAGCGATGACAACTGGGTCGCAGTAGCACCCGATGATACTACCGAACCATCAATAGCCTCAGCTCCAGCAACGGCAGAATAAGCAGGCCGCCCCTGATTCGCCACACTGGGACGGCCCCCCGAAACATCTGGAAACCCAACCACTATGGGGGATAAAATTTGCTGACCCGAACTGCCGACCGAGGCATCGGCCGCCGACATACTGAACCCGTCAACAGAGGCAGGCCCCGGTGCAGCAACACTGACACTGTGGCCCCCCGACGAACCTAGGACCCCGCCGCTAACCAGGAGGGGGAATTGTTGATCTGATAAGCCGGCCGATCCATCAGCCGCCGATGCACCTGCATCGCTGTCCAAAGCAGGCCACACTGCAAACCGATCGCAACTGCGACCCCCCGAAGACGCAGCTCTCAGTGAACGCCCGTCGCGTAGCGGCTCCACCACCGACGCACCTGCCATGCTGCTTAAAGCAGGTCGCACAGTAATGCGATCGCCACTGCGACCTCCCGAGGACGCAGCACTTCCACGACACCTGGCCCGTAACGGCTCCGCCACCGACGCACCCTCGATGCTGCCTGAAGCAGGTCGCACAGCAATGCGATCGCCACTGCGACCTCCCGAGACGCAGCACTTCTACGACGCTTGGCACGTAACGGCTCCGCCCCCTGACTAGCACGCGGCGGAGGAGAGGTTACTGCCGCAAGGCCTCGCCGGCTGAGCGGATTCCTCCCAGGCCTGGGCCTGCTTGCCCGAGCGCCGCGTGGCGCCCGGCCTGGAGGGGCCCGTGAGGGGCTCCTGCGCCGACGTGAGGCCTGAGGAGCCTGATCAGGCGAAAGTCGTTCTGGAGGCCTCACCCGTCTTGGACGCCTCTCCCGCTGCGCTGCCCCAGATGATGGACCGGACGCTCCCTGGACAAGGATCGCAACCTGCGCTTCCAGCCATCCCGTCGGCTGCGACAAGGCCGCAGACCTGAGTTGCTCCAGCGCTGCATTCACTGACATGGTGAGCTGTACTACTGATGGGGCAAGACAGTGCCTTATAAACCCCCCACCACCCCCTCTCATTTAAATGTTCCTCCCTCTTTGTAAACCCCTCCAAACCCCCGTCATGCCGGCCTCCGCCCACGCCTCTTTCTTGAGGGGAGGGAGGCTCTGCTCCGGCCATTACTTTTTTGGTGCGTTTTTTCTGGTGCACTCTTTTTTTGGTGCAGACTATATGTATCATTTGTCTACACTATATGATTAATAAAGTTACTTTTATTCATCAAAAACACAGCAAAAACGCATGGTTAATTTTTTTTCAGCATTTTTGCACTTTCTCTTTGTTTTTTGGATGAAAAAAATGCTGCAAAACCATTGAATGAATGATGCAGATTTAACGGACACCAGAGTTCTCTAATTCAGTCAGTAAAACACCCAAACATGTGCAGGGGATTTATAAAATCTCAGAGCTTTTGCCGGTATTCTAAAAAGCAGCTTTTAATTTGCATTAAAAATGTTGAAAAAGTGCACCATGTGAACATAGCCTAATATTTTTTATTGCATTTTTCCTGCTGGACTGCATTGACTTAACTAGAGTCAGATGCGACTATATTGTGTTTTATTATGACACTTTCAAATAATGATTTCAATTTGTATGCAAACTGCCTCAGCAGAAAGAGGAATTAATTCATGTTTAAAATGTGCGTTAATACTGGTAAACTAAAAAATGCATAAGTTGTACAATTTAAATAATGCTATATTGCATTTAACAAACAAAAAAGGAAGTGTAGAATGAAGACAATACACGGATCATTGCCTCCATCTGCTATTATCATGGTGACTTGGTTGTGTGAGCAATGTGAATTTAGTTAATATGTAGCAAACTCAACCAACCCTCAGTTTCTCAGAACTCTATCCCCTAGAAAGCATTGACAACTAACCTTCATAATGGCCTGAATCCTAGGAAGAAAGCCAACATTCTGCAGCCACATTATGGTGCAACACTTGTACCTCCTGCAACGCCACTGAATCGCACTGAGGCCTCCTTCACATGTAGTTATAAAACACGTGCGTGAGAAACCATTACTGGTGTCATCCGTGTGTCAGTGTGCCATCTGTGTGTCATCCACGTGCCATCCACGTGCCATCCGTGTGCCATCAGTGTGTCAGTGTGTTATCAGTGTGACATCTGTGTGTCATCCATGTGCCATCCACGTGCCATCCGTATGCCATCAGTGAGCCATCAGTGTGTCAGTGTGCCACCTGTGTGTCTTACGTGTGCCATCAGTGTGTCATCAGTAATTTCCAGCCATATGTCATCAGCGTATCATCTGTGTGCCATCAGTGTGTCATCCGTGTGCCATCAGTGTGTCATCAGTGTGTCATCAGTGAATCATCAGTGAATCATCAGTGTGTCATCTGTGTGTCATCCGTGTCATCAGTGTGTCATCCGTGTGTCATCAGTGTATCATCAGTGTGTCATCTGTGTGTCATCCGTGTCATCAGTTTGTCATCCATGTGTCATCAGTGTATCATCAGTGTCATCTGTGTGTCATCCATGTGTCATCAGTGTGCCATCCGTGTGTCATCTGTGTGTTATCAGTGTGTCATCAGTGTGTCATCCGTGTGCCATCAGTGTGCCATCAGTGTATCATCAGTGTGTCATCAGTGTGTCATCAGTGTGTCATCCGTGTCATCAGTGTGTCATCTGTGTGTCATCCATGTGTCATCCACGTGCCATCCGTGTGCCATCAGTGAGCCATGAGTGTATCATCAATGTGTCAGTGTGCCATCTGTGTGTCATTCGTGTGTCATCAGTGTGTCATCAGTGAATCATCAGTGTATCATCAGTGTGTCATCAGTGTGTCATCCGTGTCATCAGTGTATCATCAGTGTGTCATCTGAGTGTCTTCAGTGTGCCATCCTTGTGCCATCCTTGTGTCATCTGTGTGTTATCAGTGTGTCATCCGTGTGTCATCCGTGTGCCATCAGTGTGTCATCAGTGTATCATCAGTGTGTTATCCGTATCATCAGTGTATCATCAGTGTGTCATCCGTGTGTCATCAGTGTGCCATTCGTGAGTCATATGTGTGTCCATTTTTACCATCATTATGGCCATTAGTGTTTTTCTAGCATTGATAAAGATTCAAGAAAGAAATTGCAAAGCTTCCCCTTTACTTTATGTTAAACATGGACAGCACACGGACTGTACGCTGATGCCATTCATGTGTTGTATGTGTTTTTCACGGAACCATAGACTTGTATTGGACCTTGTCATCCAAGTTGTTGGAAAAATAAAGACACGTATCCTTGTGTTTTATATGGACTCACGGTCTGTGTAAAAACACGGACATGTGAGCAGCCCCGTAGGTTAAAACGGGTACGTGTGGGATCCATGATAAGTTAAAAACGGGGACGTGTGGGATCCATGATAAAAACAGATGACACACGTACTGGAAACATGGATGTGTGAAGGAGGTCTAAGGGCAGTAAAGAGCCCTATGGTGATCTAAGATACAGGTCCGTAGAACCATGCAGGTTGCATTGTGACAGGCTAATACTCTCCTTACAATAATGTTTAGGAACATAACAGCAGAGGAGGAGCTGTTTTTTTTCCTCCTATGTCAAACTAAGCAGTTTTATTGATGGCTTCCATGGTAAGCGACCAAAGATATTTTTTTATCCATTGCTGGAACAATAGTGTCACTTCAGAATATAAAACACAGAATTGAAAGGATAACAAGATAAACTCCACGCCACAGTCCTGTCCTTTGTAATAGGATTTAAAAAAGCACTCCCACTAACGTTTTCATTGATTAAATGTGTGTATATGCATGTAATGTAGTGAGTGTGTTAATATACTAACCTACCACTGCTCTATCCGGAGTCCAGTGCCGGTCTTCTGCTCAGTGACATCACTTCAAATTAGACCTCCTGGCTCACTTTATAATCTATGCTTGAGCCGGAAGTCTCATTTTACTGTGAAAGCCTATGGAGCCTCGTTCTGACTCCCGATAGGCTAACGTTGTAAAAGTTACATGCAGGCCACGCAGAGCACAGCGTGACCCAGATGAGTTTTCAGAGCGGAGACATCATTCAGAAGAGCAGAAGATCAGTGCGGCACACAGTTATTTTATTTCAGTACTTCAATACAAAAAGTGAAACTCATATATTATATAGATTCATTACCAACATAGTGATCTATTTCAATTGTTTATTTCTGTTAATGTTGATGATTATGGCTTACAGCCAATGAAAACCAAAAAGTCATCATCTCAGTAAATTAAAATAAAAAAAACCCTTGCAAAGGTTTCCTAAGCATTTAAAGAGGTCACTTAGTCTGTTTCAGTAGGCTCCACTATCATGGGGAAGACTGCTGACTTGACAGATATCCAGAAGGCAGTCATTGACACACTCCACAAAGAGGGTAAGCCACGAAAGGTCATTGCTAAAGATGCTGGCTGTTCACAGAGTGCTGTATCCAAGCATATTAATGGAAAGTTGAGTGGAAGGAAAAAGTAAGGTAGAAAAAGGTGCACAAGCAACCGGGTAACCACAGCCTTGAAAGGATTGTTAAGAAAAGGCCATTCAAAAATTTAAGGGGGATTCATAAAGGAGTGGACTGCTGCTGGAGTCATTGCTTCAAGAGCCATCACACACAGAGGTATCCAGGACATGGGCTACAAGTGTCGCATTCCTTGTGTCAAGCCACTCATGACCAATAGACAACGCCAGAAGCTTCTTACCTGGGCCAAATACAAAAAGAACTGGACTGTTGCTTAGTGGGCCAAGGTGTTGTTTTCAGATGAAAGTAAAGTTTGCATTTCATTTGGAAATCAAGGTCCCAGAGTCTGGAGGAAGAGTGGAGAGGCCACAATCCAAGCTTCTTGAGGACTAGTGTGAAATTTCCACAATCAGTGATGGTTTGGGGAACCATGTCATCTGCTGGTGTAGGTCCACTGTGTTTTATCAAGACCAAAGTTAGCGCAGCCGTCTACCAGAAAATTTTAGGGCACTTCATTCTTCCCTCTGCCGACAAGCTTTTTGGAGATGGAAATTTCATTCTCCAGCAGGACTTGGCACCTGTCCACACTGCCAAAAGTACCAATACCTGGTTTAAAAACAACAGTATCACTGTGCTTGATTGGCTAGAAAACTTGCCTGACCTTAACCCCATAGAGAAACTATGGGGTAATGTCAAGAGGAAGATGAGAGACACCAGACCCAACAATGCAGATGAGCTGGATGCTGCCATCAAAGCAACCTGGGCTTCCATAACACCTCAGCAGTGCCACAGGCTGATCACCTTCATGCCATGCCGCATTGATGCAGTAATTGATGACAAAGGAGCCCCCACCAAGTACTGAGTGCATTTACTGAACATACATTTCAGTAGGCCAACGTTTCAGATTTTAACATCTTTTTTCAAGCTGGTGTTATAAAGTATTCTAATTTACTGAGATAATGACTTTTGGGATTTCATTGGCTGTAAGCTATAATCATCAACATTAACAGAAATAAACACTTGAAATAGATCATTCTGTGTGTAATGACTCCATACATTATATGAGTTTCATTTTTTGTATTAAAAAACTGAAATAATTTAACTTTTTGATTATATTCTAATTTAGTGAGAAGCACCTATATATATATATATTGTAACATTTCCAGGGGTATTTAGCTCTAGGATCGCTGTCTGGGTAGACAGAATGGCACGGAAACAGTTCATTCAGACATCAGCTTGGTGAAAACTGGCCGCAACCAGCTTTATTAAAGTCCACAGCAAACAGATTAAAACAAAGCATAAACAGAAAACCTGGGCTTGTCTAGCCTCTAATTACACTTAGATAGATGGCCCTCTCTATCCGGGACCCAGACTCTACCAGTCTGTGCCCAAAACAACACATATGATCTCTGTTACCAGTATGGAGTTTCACAGACACTCCTCTTTATGTCTGAAGGCAACTCCAACATCCAGACTTGAGAGGGTCACCTCCTATTCAGTAGTCACCAGCATGGAGTGTCGCAGAGTCTCCTCTTTGTGTCTGGGGTACCTCGAGCACCCAGACAGAGAGAGCCCACCTCCCGGAGTCTCCTTCCGTGCCTGGACTCCTGTCCAGACTGAATGAGCTCCCTGACTGTGCTCCCAAGCACCTACTTCTGGCTTCCTAATCAACACCTGAGTGGATTCAGGTCTGAGCTGCAAGCGTGTACTGAATGGCAGGTGTAGTGACCTTTCTTTACCACCAGGGTTACAAAGCCACACATTTCGCTCATACCAGTCAGCAAGGTACTTTGGTGAAATATACACCTCATTCACCACATATTCCTTCACTGTCTCACATATCCCCCCCCTCTTCTCCAGACCGGAGGGCTGGTCATCCAGACCGGAGGGCTGGTCAACAATCCTAAAGAGACAGTGAACTCCGGACCAGTTATGTCCAACACCAAGTTCATCTTCACCATTGTCATCTGTATCTTCACTTAAAGCAACCGCACTACGCTGTACCGTCTCAGGCCTATGCTCTCTGCGGGCCTCGGGTGTCCTGCACGGTTTCAGCTTGACTTTAGTGCCAGCCTCAGTCTCGGTATAGTGGCTCACCAGATAAGTACGACCAGGCACGTCAAAACAGCTCTGCTGATTCTTCCTCAGAAACTTTCGTACCTCCTGTTTTTGGGGCACTGACCCTGTGTCACCAACTGTCACAGGAGGTATAGGGGTTTTCTCTAATTCCCCCTGAACTTTCTTTAGCACATCTACTTTCTTAAATATCAGCTGATTCATAAATTCTATCTCACAGAACCCAAGCGCCTCTGTCATGGTCTCTGACCATTCCGAGCCACACTGTTCAAACGATTGGCACTGTAGAGGGAGCTGATCGTTTTTCTTGGTCGGTACACATAATTTATCCTCTTCTGGTACAGGCTCACTTTGCATAAGACTCAGAGCTCTTACTTCTTTCTCCAGGAGATCCTCATGGCTACGCATCTTCTCCTGTAGTTGTTGGACGTCCTTTACGTCTTCGGCCCCTTCTTCAGGCTCTTCTGGTAGGACATGCTCAGAAGCCCTACCATCAGTCTTCTTTTCCACCACGTTCTGCATCCCATCTGAGCTCCCGTGTATCGGCAGCGGCAACGGAGCGACACATCGCCCCTCCCACTCACTGGGACGTGGTTCAAGTGTAGACTCCATGAAAATGCGCCTGAGCTCACCAAGGCCAACCCGAGGTCTCAAAATCTCATCTTGGGATTTATCCAGATCCTTTGGGTCGCTCGGGAACTCCGATGGCGCACCAGGCGCCGAACTTCCGGCCCGAGCTTCGCGAGTCGCAGCCACGGATCCGGACAGTACACCGTCCACGCCGCTGTCTCCGGCAGAAACATATTCCGGGGCAGAGTCATTCCCCACATCTTCAGTCTTGTTCCTCACAGCTTCACTTGAGACATCAGCCTCTGGTGAGGCACCTGGCCTGGTGTCCACCACTTCCATGGCTTTCTCCACCTCTGCAGCATCACCTTCAGAGTCCTTGGCCTGATGCAGATCCACACCATACATTGATAACTTCTCATTTTCAACAGCATCCACTTGTGCTGTGTTCAGTTTCAGAGTCCTGTCTTTCACCTTAGTCTTCGCCAGGGAACCGGCCAACTGTACAACATCTTCAGATGCCATCCTCCGTCCGACTGCAAGGTCAGCCTCAGCCTTCCTCTCAGGACTCTCAATCTCCTCTGCTACCATGCCTTCCTCACTTGCACTGGTTGCTTTATTGTCATCAGATGACTCAGTATCACCACCACTATCCCTGTCTGACCCCCTTTTCTCAGCCACATCTGGCTCACTTTCAGGGTTAGACACTTCATTTTCATTCACATCCGGCTCACTGTCAGGGTTATACAATTCATTCTCATTCACATCTTGATCTGGAACCTTAGTTAACATGTCATCCACAACATTAACTTCACCATCTGGTCCCTGGTTTCCCTCAGGTGGTCCCTCAAGTATGTGACTATGTGATAACCCCAGCACTATACTTCCATATAGCTCAGGTACCAGGAGCTGACTCACGACCTCTCCCTGGACTTCAGTGTCCCTATACAATAGGTTATTGTTCATGGCAGCATGAGGAAACCTCTCCTCAGAGCCAGGCTCTTGGGGAACCTCATTCAGAACAATTACATTTTCTGGTGCCGTTTTAAGAGTGGGGTCTCGCACCGGCTCACTCCCAAAATTGTCACAGGAGCCAGGCAGGTCAGGGACACTCGGTTCCCGAGAACCACCATCCTCGTCTCCCAACATCACCTGCAAAGAAATTTCATCTTTATCACGGTCATCATCAGTATCATCACTATTATGATTAGCATCATCATCATTATCAATATCAGCATCATCATCATGGTCATCATCATTATCATGATCATCATTATCATTATCAATATTATCATGGTCATCATCATTATCACATAAGTTTAACGGCCCACTAGCATTGTGTTCCGCCCCTCGGGACTGCGCACCCCCAGTAGGAGCTTCATCACACTGTCCATCAGAAACATTTTTCCCCAGAGATCCTTAGACCGGGGAAAGTCATTACCCAATATGACAGGGTGCACCAGGTTTTTCACTACCCCCACTTCATATGAAACCTCCCCGAGTTTAGGGACCAAGTCCACGGCAGTCTCTGGGTAGACTTTGGTGTCTCCATGGATGCACACCATACTCAGGTGCTTATCAGGGATGAAGTCCCTATCAATCAGGCTGTCACATACGGAAGTCACTGGACTCTCTGAGTCCAAGAGGGCCTGCGCTGGGCAGCCATCTACAACCACCGGGGACCCCTGTGGTCCAGTCTCTTCGGCTGAGGTGGACACACACACAGGTTCTGCGCAGAGAGAGAGGGACCTGCCAACATCACGGCACATAGGCTCCCCCTCTATTGGACAGTTCGCTGCAATTTCACGCCAGCTCCAACACTGTCCATCACACTCTCCCACCCACATGTCCCCTCGGGCCTGAACCCGCTTATCAGCATACCCCATGTCCCCAACAGCTGGAACGCTCTTACCGCGAGAGTTCAGCGTCCGGGAACTCTGAAGTGACGTCCGCTCAGACGGCTGGTCACGGAGGCAGTCTTTGGGGCCAAAGTACCTTTCTCTCTGTACCTCAGGAGGAAGTGCTCGGGTGTAACGGTCCACTGTCACCTCTTCGACCCTTTGGGCAGTGTTGCTGACGGCAGACTCCCAACTGTATCTCCAGTCATGGACTCTCCTGGCACGGGCTGCAACCGTAACACCCAGCCGGGTAAGAATCGCCGCTTTCAACTTGGCATAGTCTTCGCTGTCCTGCTTGCTCAGGTCAGCCCAGACTTTTTGGGGTTCCCCAATCAGATAGGGTACGACCGCCATGGCCCATTCAGATAGTGGCAGATTCTCCTTCTCTGCCAGTCTCTCAAACCTAGTAAGATATACCTCCACATCATCACGAGGTGTCATTTTTCTCAAGGACCGTCTTACCGCCTTCTTTATAGCGGACAACGCCGGTGCCTTCACAACATTACTTCGGGACGCGGCACCGAAATCCTTTTTTGGTGCTGTCATCTGCTCAACAAATAACCGGTTATTCTCCTGCTGCTGCTGCAGGAATTGCTGCTGGGCCTGCTGCATGTGCTGCTGGTGCTGCAGGCGCTGCTGCTCCATGCTCTGCTGCATGCTTCGCTGGGCCTGCACCAGGTACTCAACGAGCTCCTCCATACTGCCGGACTCATCTGTCTCAATCACAGCAGTCTTATGTTGCATATTAACTTGCGCCATTTGTTCAAACAGTGCCTCCATGCTGTCAGATATCTCTGTCTTCACAACGGCAGACTTCAGTCAAGGCATACACACTACACAGCTTTTTTCCACAGAAAATTCAGCCTTGCTGTGCAAACACCCTTTTTTTTTTTTTTTTTTCTTTGCAAAGTCTATTAGGGCTACTGTCTCTTTAAGACTGCTCCACAGACTTTTCTTTTGCTGCTGCACATTCCACAGTCATTTTCACAACAAGTTCAGCTTTGCTGTGCATACATTTTCTCTCTGCAGACCCTATCAGGGCCACTGTCTCTCCAAGACTGCTCCAAACAGACGTTTCTGCTGACACACTTTTTTTTTTTTTCTGCTGCTGCTATTTCAATAGACTTCACCTTTAATGCTGTCTCTCGCCACTGTGCTGCATACACACTCCAGCACTAACTGTATCAGGCACTGCGCTGCCCCAGCATTCTCCACCAATTGTAAAATTTCCAGGGGTATTTAGCTCTAGGATCGCTGTCTGGGTAGACAGAATGGCACGGAAACAGTTCATTCAGACAGCAGCTTGGTGAAAACTGGCCGCAACCAGCTTTATTAAAGTCCACAGCAAACAGATTAAAACAAAGCATAAACAGAAAACCTGGGCTTGTCTAGCCTCTAATTACACTTAGATAGATGGCCCTCTCTATCCGGGACCCAGACTCTACCAGTCTGTGCCCAAAACAACACATATGATCTCTGTTACCAGTATGGAGTTTCACAGACACTCCTCTTTATGTCTGAAGGCAACTCCAACATCCAGACTTGAGAGAGGTCACCTCCTATTCAGTAGTCACCAGCATGGAGTGTCGCAGAGTCTCCTCTTTGTGTCCGGGGTACCTCGAGCACCCAGACAGAGAGAGCCCACCTCCCGGAGTCTCCTTCCGTGCCTGGACTCCTGTCCAGACTGAATGAGCTCCCTGACTGTGCTCCCAAGCACCTACTTCTGGCTTCCTAATCAACACCTGAGTGGATTCAGGTCTGAGCTGCAAGCGTGTACTGAATGGCAGGTGTAGTGACCTTTCTTTACCACCAGGTTTACAAAGCCACACATTTCGCTCATACCAGTCAGCAAGGTACTTTGGTGAAATATACACCTCATTCACCACATATTCCTTCACTGTCTCACAATATATATATATATATATATATATATATATATGCACACATACACATTTAATCAATAAAAAAGTTAGTGGAATTGCTTGTTTAAAGTGGATGTTCACCTTTGAACCTAAATGCAAATACAATTGTATTTGTACTGTTCCTCAGTTACTGTTTGTAATGCAGCCCAGGGATGCATTTACGATTCTGAAGACTTCAGAGCTCAAATTTCCAAGTGTTAATTTCTGGCTTAAGCTGGATATTCACATTCAATGAATCTCAGCCAAACTTTCAGGCTGATCATCTAATGTGCATGATGGAGTCCCTGCTCCCTACTAGAAGAAAGAAGGTTTGGGCATGTTGGTTTTCAACATACCCAATACTTTTCTCAGAGAAGCTGCTGCCAAAGGTGTCTGCCAGGAGCTTACTCTACTCTCCCCATTGATAGCACAGGCACAATCAGCTTGGTTGTGTGCTTGTGTATTGGGGGAGAGAGTTGGGTGTAATAGGCCTAAGGTGTGTGACCAACCTAAATGTCTGCACAGACATCTCTCTGGTGAGTTAAATTCTGGGAGGTATAGACTGTACTTCAATACTGTACAGTCATTTGTAGTAAATCTTCCGTCACTTTAGTAGCTCTGGACAATGTCTCTGGAGAGGTGCAACTAATTTAAGTTCCCTCCCTGTAGTATTATACTTACCAGTCGCCATCTCATCTGTTATCAATGCCATTCTGGTGGGTCTCCAGTGACCTGATGGATCGCTCCAGTGTTTGCTGGGCGATCTGGAAGTCACAATTTAATGTAAGTCTAAGAGAGCAAGACTGAGGGTCTAATAGACTTACACTGAGAGCTTGGTATGGTTACCTCTGACTACCAGTCAGTCAGAAGTTATGGTCACAAGATGGCGGCACAGGAACCGGAGCTGCATCGGGAACAGCTGAAGACCGGGACTGGCGAGTATAATACTTCGGTCAGGGAACTTAGTTTATTAGCACCACTCCAGCTCTGAAATAAAAAAAAACCGGTTGGAGTGGTGGTTTTAAAGCTGGCATCCTGGGGCACCTAGCATCTACAAGGTGGCATTAAGCTGGCTCTTATACAGGTACGGACTGGGGCTGAAATTCAGCCCGGGCATTTGAAATCACACAGGCCCATGTTGTCCCCGTCCTCAAGCACCAGACGAGATATATTACTACGAATATTACCCTGGATAGAAGAAAGCAAGATTTAATACAAGACTAATATTTCTAATGATTCCTTTTGCCTGCCAGGGTAAGTGACGAAGTCAGCGACTTTGTGCTCCATCACAACTCTTAACAGTATGGATGTCTTGAGAACACCAATTCTGCTAACAACGTAGCAGTAGCAGACAACGCAGCCCACGACCAGACAGGCCCTTCTGGCATTTGCCAGAATTGCCAAATGGCCAGTCCGGCCCTGCTCTTATATGATGTCATAAAGTCACAAGGGCCTTGAAAATGCCAGAGTGGCCCAGTATATCACCATATGTGTGATGACCTAGTAAGTTCACAAGACCCTGGTCCGACTATCACAGAGTTCTGATGTGGATGCCAGAATATTTTTTGCTTATCCCTAATAATAAATAATACAAATTCACTTAAAGAAAACTTATCATAAGGTCAAAAGTGTCCAGTTATTGCGCCAGTTTTATTCCTGTTGCCCCATCAGTAATTCACCTTTTTATTTTTCAAATCTGCAATATGGTTCTAGCGATATGGGCATTTTATTTAGTGCTAATTTATATGGTCTTTACCAGGAGGAGATGGGGGGCATGGCTTACAGGGTGATAATGAACAGCAGCCAAAAGTCAAACCCTCAGAGAATCCTGTGAGCCTCTCATCCTTGGTAAGTACCAAAAATTGAGCACTAAATAAAAAGTTCCATATCTGTGGAGCTATATAATGGATTCACATGTTACCAGTTGTCAGTCATTTAATACCGCACATTGCACGGTGTAAATGGACCCTTACGCTAGGCAGTCTTAATATTAGACAGATCTATCGAACTGCATGAATGACTTTGATAAATCTGGTCCATTACAATGCCTCCTGAGTCATGACTATAAGTGAAAACCACGTTGAGGTGCTTATATGGTTGGCCCACACCTTGTCCCACCATGTCCACAGGTAATGGAGTGAGGATAAGTGTGCATTGAGGGCAATAGATATTGACGGATATCCTATATACTAGATGGAGGCCCGATGCTATCGCATTGGGAGGGCAGTAATGTCACGATGGGGCAGGCTTTGCAGCGTTGAGAATCTCTGGCCCCCATGTGCTCACCCACCTATCCACTCTTTGTTTCCCTATGTGCTGACTTCTCCCATCTGTCCTCTCTTCTTTGATCTGTCTACCCCATGTGTTATCCCCTTGTCTGCTGTCTCTCTCCTTCCTGTGCTGTGTTCTCCCCTCATGTGCTGTCCCGTTTGTGTGTGTGTGTGTGTGGTGCGTATGGCGTATACAGTGTATGTGTGTGCAGGGCCGGCTCCAGGTTTTTATGGGCCCCGGGCGAAAGAGTCTCAGTGGGCCCCCTTAACACAGACCACGATTCATGATGCACAGATACTGCAGAGAAATATGGGTATAGCACAACGCCAAACACTTCTCTTCTTCCATTACATGACTGATACCTATTGTAAATTGTACAATAGCTCAAAAAACGCCAAATCCTCACAGCACACAGTACAGACCTCCATACAATATTATGGGCACCACATAGTCTCCCCCTCATCACCCATATAATACCCCATGCAGGATGTCACCCTGCCATCCCCCATATAATGCTCCATACAGAATACTGGACCCAATATAATGCTCCATACAGAATACTGGACCACATATAATGCTCCATACAAAATATGGAGCTCTCCTCTACACTGTACTGCGTTCTGCACTGTTACGGCTCAGGAAAGGGCGCTGTAGAAAGACTCCCCATTATCATCATCATTGCCTGCCCATTATCATCATCATTGCCTCCCCTCATCATCATTGCCTGCCCAACATCATCATCATTGCCTCCCTATCATCATCATTGCCTCCCCAGTATACAGTGTGTGTGTGTTGCGTATGGCATATACTGTGTGTGTGTGCGTACGGCGTATACAGTGTGTGTGTGTGGTGCGTACAGCATATACAGTGTGTGTGTGTGTTGCGTACGGCATATACTGTGTTTTTGTGTGTGTGTGGTGCGTACGGCATATACAATGTGTGTGTGTTTTGCGTACGGCATATACTGTGTGTGTGTTGCATACGGCGTATACAATGTGTGTGGTGTGTACGGTGTATACAAAAATATTTAGACTTGAGAGTCCTCAGTGGTTGATACCTTTTAATGGCTAACTGAAAAGATGGTAACAAATTGCAAGCTTTCCAGACTACTCAGGTCTCTTCATCAGGGCACGCTTGCAATTTCCTGATGAAGAGACCTGAGTAGTCTGGAAAGTTTGCAATTTGTTACCATCTTTTCAGTTAGCCATTAAAAGGCATCAACCACTGAGGACTCTCAAGTCTAAATATTTTTCTATCTACTGGCTAACACAGTACAAAGATACACATCTTTACTGTATCAATACGGTGTATACAGTGTGTGTGGTGTGTATGGCATATACAGTGTGTGTGTGTGTGTGGTGCGTACGGCATATACAGTGTGTGTGTGTGTGACGGTGTTCCGCTGGTGGTACCGCGCAAGAGGCTGTTACCATCAGCAGTTTCCATATTGAGACACCCATCTCTTGGGTGTCCCAATATGGCAGTCGGTGAACTTCTGCCGCTTGGAATTCAGGGATCCGGACACATCTGGACATAACAGAATGTGAAGACATTACAAGGTAAGTATACACTGTGTTCCAAATTATTATGCAAATAATATTTTCTCAGATTTTCCCAAATTACCTATATGAATTGCAGTCATTGTAATTTTCCAGTCAAATAAACTTGAAAGGTTTTTTTACAAACTGCCTACGATAACAGTATATTTTTTAAAAAATAAAACACTCAAACTGCACTCAAAATGCATGTTCCAAATTATTATGCACAGCAGAGTTTTCAACCTTTTTATTTTAATAAAGAACAAAAAAATGGTCATTTTTGAAATTATAAGCATTAGCAGGTTATTACAAACTGAAATCAAAGTTTTCAACTCAAAACTTTATTCTAGGTGATGTTACATTTGCACATAGGACCCCTTGTTCGAAAGGAGCTTCTGAACTCTCTCGTCCATTGAATTTGTCAGGTTTTGGATGGTTTCTGCTTCAATTGTTTTGCATGAGGACTGAATACCGTCCCAGAGCTGTTGCTTAGATGTGAACTGCCTCCCGCCATCATAGACACTCCTTTTGATGATGCTCCAGAGGTTCTCAATGGGGTTGAGGTCAGGGGAGCATGGGGGCCACACCATAAGTTTGTCCCCTTTTATGCCCATAGCAGCCAGAGATGCAGATGTGTTATTTGCAGCATGAGACGGTGCATTATCATGCATGAAAATGATCTTGCTGCGGAATGCACGGTTCTTCTTCTTGAACCATGGCAGGAAGTGCTGTTTGAGAAACTCAGCATACACTATGGAGTTCATCTTTACCCCTTCAGGGATCCTAAAGGGGCCGACAATCTCTCTCCCCATGATTCCAGCCCAAAACATTACTCCACCTCCTCCTTGTTGGTGCCGTAGCCGTGTTTGTATGGGGTGTCCATCAACCAGCCATCCTCCACTCCATCCATCTGGACCATCAAGCGTTGCACGGCACTCATCGGTGAACAAAACAGTTTTGAAGTCAGTCTTCATGTATTGTTTGGCCCACTGGAGCCATTTCTGCTTGTGTGCAGTGGATAGAGGAGGTCGACAGGATGGCTTACGCACAGCTGCAAATCTCTGAAGGACCCTGCATCTTGTTGTTCGGGGGACGTTGGAGGCACCAGCAGCTTCAAAAACTTGTCTGCTGCTATGACAAGGCTTTTTTGCCGCTGCTCTTTTAACCTGACGTAATTGACTGTAGGAAAGAGTCCTCAATTTTCCCTTATCAGCACGCACACGTGTATACTGTGAATCAGCTACATACTTCTTGATTGTGCGATGATCACGATGAATTGTCTTGGCAATGTTGATTTTAGTCATGCCTTGACCTAAACACTCCACAATTTGTTGCTTCTCAGCAGCCGACACATCCTTTTTCTTTCCCATTTTGGCAGAAAATGTAGGTTGCTTAATAATGTGGGACAGCCTTCTTAAGTAGTCTTGCCTTTCATTGGACACACCTGCCAAACTAATTAGCACAGGTGTCTGCAATTGCTTATGTGTGGCCCAGCTGCGCTTGGTCCACATGTCTCCAGGAGAGTGCACAGATAAGGTAATTGTGAAGCCTGATATTCATTCACATCACACACTTCCAACACTGCCACCAGAGGGCAACTTAGACTATTTAAGTTAGTGTGACGTAGCAGTAGGGATTCAGTTCAGTTCAGTCTGAGGGAGATTCAGACCAGTTTCCTGTCTCAGGACAGAGCAGTTCAGTCTTGGAGGGAGAGGAGAGAAGACTGATTCCTGACAGAGCTCAGGTAGTTCATTTTGTACTGAAGTGGAGGCTAGTACGAGTGGGAAGGAATCACTCTAGCCTAGTCAGAGCTACATTTGAATCTTAAGCTGTTACTCAGAACAAGCTGCTTTTGTTCCCTAAGAACGTGGAAAGTGATTCTCAGAGCGTGCATGAAATCAGTCGACAGAAGCTCCTGATAGCCACTCTGGACAGAGTCTTTTGAAGGAAAGAAGGAAAGGGATTACAGCAGTTATAACAACGAGGCAACTGAGAACAGGTCAGTGAGCTTGGAAGAACAACTGACAACTACATCTACTGTTACCCGTGTTTATGTTAAGGGCAAGAGCAGGGCGACAGGCGAGTGGAGAAAGACGGATAAGTGACCAAGGTGACAGATCATCTTCACTTAATTAACCGGACACCGGGGTCCGAAGCATTGCTAGTACTTCACGTCTAGTAATAAGACACACCGGAATCCTTGCTGGACTTCAAGTCACAGAAGGTAGCCCTAAGCGTTGATACGTAACTGGAGTCAGGGAGAACAAGGACTTTTAGCTAGGCCAAGCTTAGAGGACTTCGTTCTTGCCAGCCTCTGAGCATCAGAGACAGAAAAGACTCTACCACAATGTCAGCCGGGCGAAGCTGCTATAGAAAGAGTTAAACTTGACTTCATGCAAGTTAGGACTCACATACACTTCAAGGAGAAAGGAGGCCTTAAACCTGCTCAGTAATCCCCTGAATGTGCATTCTCCAACCTGACCAGCTTCCCGGGACATACCTGCCAACAACATCAGTAAAGGTATGGAAAGAGACTGAATTGTGTGTGACTGACTTATTCTGCAACACCATTGACTTTGAGGGAACAGTCCCACCTGTGGGGGACTTAACATCAAGCTGCCTAATAACATCCCCTCAGAAGATTAACACTGCAGCGCTGGTCTATCTGATCAGAAACCACAGGTGGCGTCACGAACAACTATTATTACAATTCCTCTGTAAATATTCCCCATTGTATGAGCGCCCAGGGCCACGGACCGAGCTCTGCTGCCAGTGACATCCCCCATAGACTTCCATGGGCTCGGTGCCGAGTATCCCATAGCCCTGGTACCATGTGCGACTCACTTACAATGATATAAAGAGCCCTGACACACATCACCATCAATGAGTTTAACTGACAAACAAAAAAATTCTTACCTTATCACTCCTAAACAATTTTTGCATAATAATTTGGAACACAGTGTATATTAGATGATTCATGATCTTCTTTTACACCTCTCCCTGTGGTTATTTGAATTACTTTATTATTGGCCTGTACACGTCATTGCAGGACATTTATATTGTAGTTATTAAACCTGAGAGTTGCAACATTATTTTTAGGGGGTGTTTTATTAGCACTTGGTACTGTGATGCTGGGATATATGCATGTGTATGATATATTTACATTGTTGCGTGTTTGGTATTTTGTAAATATTTAGTAACAAAATGTGAATGATGTCACATACTTTGTGTATATGTGTAGTTTGGGTGAGCTGATATATAGGTATTACATCACAAGACCCTATAGTCTACAGCCCCCTCTACTGAACAGAAAGCTGTTGGACAAACAATAGATGTCTGCCGAACATCTGTTCAAACTTCTCCACACACAGGAGCACTTGGATCAGCCCAGTGCTCCTTTGTTCACTGCACTAGTGGCAGCTTATCTTACCAACAACAATAGGATCAACAGACCGAATTTAAGGTACTGCCACACTACACAATCCCGCTAGCGATCTCGTTAGCGTCGCATACTAATGAGATCGCTAGCGGGATTGTTTCTATATCGCTAGTAGCTACCTATTTTAACGATGTCGTTAGGACGTTAGCGATCTCCTTAACGACTTTAGCGGTACAAAAGTACCGCTAAATCGCTAAAAAAGGTGCCACACACAGCGATTAGATACTTACCAGCGGGGCGCCAGCGACGAAAATAGTGTCCGGAACGATTCCAGCGACGAGCGAGATCACAGCAGGAAGCTCGTCGCTGGCAGATGCCGCACACAACAACATCGCTAATGGGATCGCTAAATAGTGACGTTTTTTAGCGATCCCGTTAGCGATGTTGTTTAGTGTGGCATACCTTTAGACATGGATCCTTCTCTTGCCCGACATCATCTGTTGGAGAGACAGGGGGGCCCCCATACACATTAAACTGTCAGCTGAGCTGGGTGATATTGTCCAGACCTGCCGATGTCAATCTAATGTATATGGGGGTCTTAGGCTGGTTTCACACTTGCGGATGGAGGTGCAGCGGAGAGCTGCGTACGTCCTCCGTGAAGCTCCGCCCACCGCTGCACCTTCTCCGGTCAGCTCCACCTATGTCTGCATGCGGCCTGCGTACCTATATTTTACATGGGTACGCAGGGCCATGCGGATGCCTTCGCATGCGTTGTTTTGACAGTGCGTCGACCTGCGCCGAACGCAACATGTTATATTTTGTTGCGGTCACCGCACCGTCAAAACGACGCATGCGGAGGCATCCGCATGGCCCTGCATACCCATGTAAAATATAGGTACTCAGGCCGCATGCAGAATGCATACAGACATAGGCGGAGCTGACCGGAGAAGGAGTGGCGGAGGGCGGAGCTTCACAGAGGAAGTACGCAGCCCTCTGCAGCACCTCCATCCACAAGTGTGAAACCAGCCTTAAAGAGGTTGTTCACTACTCTAACACTGATGACTTAAGGATAGGTCATCAATGTCTGACCGATGAGGATGTGACACCTACCCGGCACCACGGCCGATCAGCTGTTCTCGGCGTCGGTGGCAGCAGAACTGACCAGTTATGGAGCACAGCTCCATCTACTGTATACTTTAGTAATGCACATTTGCGTCTATTCAAATCAATAGGTGGCGAATGTACAGTACCCAGTTGCGGCGACTATACAGTGGACAAAGCTGCTCTATGCAGCCCCATAACCGGCTGTCCCCAACACCGAGAACAGCTGATCGCTGGGTGTCACATCCCACTGATCAGACATTGATGGTCTATCTTAATGTTGTAGTAGTGTAAAATCTCTTTAAGCTTTCACAGTCTGTCAAGAGATGGACATCAATGATAAATCTACCCCGTTGGCTTTAGGCTGACTGTCACCGATATCAGGGCTGGCTACTCATCTTCATATTATTGGTATGACTCGCACCACAATTGTGGGTACCAGGGCTATGGGGTACTCGGAGCCGAGCCCATGGAAGTCTATGGGAGTTGTCACTGGCAGCAGAGCTCGGTCCGTGGCCCTGGCGGTCATGCAATGGGGGATATTTACAGGGGAATGGTAGATTAGAATAGTTCGTGATGCCACCTGCGGTGTCTGATCAATTGGACCAGCGCTGCTATAAGGATCTTCACAGGGGATGTTATGGGGGCAGCTGGGTGGTAAGTCTCCCACAGGTGAGACGGGTCCCTGGAAGTCTATGGTGATGATGCAGGGTGTAGTTAAGAATTCAATCACACACAATGCAGCTTCTTTTCATACCTTTACTTGTAGGTGTTTCAGGCAGGTCCCGGAAGCTGGTCGGGGGGAGAATGCACATTTGGGATAACCGCTGAGCAGGTTAGAGGCCTCCTTTACTTCATATGTATGTGAGTCCAAACTTGCATGAAGCGAAGTTAACTCTGCAATCTCCAGCTTTCTCAATAGCTGCAACGCCCGGCCGACATTGTGGTGGAGCCTTCTATGTCTCTGACTATCAGATGTTGAGAGAACTAAGTCCTTACTTTTGTCGTGCACTTGACTCAAAGTCCCCGTTCTCCCTGACTCCGGTTACGTATCAGCGCTTAGGGCTACCTTCTGCGACCTGTAGTCCAGAAAGCCTCCGGTTATCTTGTTACTAGGCGTGAACCGGTGTCCGGTGAATTAGTGCAGGTAATCTGGTACCTGGTGCACTAGCATCAATCTTCTCCACTGCTCCCTTCGCCCTGCTCTCGCTCTTAACATAAGCACTTGTAGCTTCGATGGAAATGTCAGCTTTCTCCAGAGCTCACTGAACAGCTCTCAGTATCTTCCAAGTCCAGACTGAACTCTCAATGATCTCAACTGTCCTGAGACAGGAAACTATCTGAAGGGATGACTCACTCCTGAGCCACCCGGAGCTTGACTCCACTGTCCTAAGACAGGAAACAGACTGAACCCTGACTCTCTGAACAGAATGTGCCCACTCCTCTCCTCCTGCACAGACTGTCTGGAAAGACTGAACACTGACTGCTACGTGTCACTCCCTCTTATACCCCTAGTGGGTGTGTCTGAAAGTGTGAGTGACGTGAATGGATATCAAGCTTTTGCGGTTACCTTCCTGTGCATTCTCCTGGATTATGTGTGCCTTACATAGCTGGGCCACACATCCCCCCTTGGTTAAACACAGCACTCCCGGGCTGTAAAAGAGAAAAAAGAAAAACATTTTTGTTTTGCATTAAACATAAACATTTTTAACTCATCCCATCCGGGAGGTGAGGAATCTTGAACGTTACAATTTGTACATTAGAAAAATACAAAAGTATCAAAGTATCAAAACATTTCCATAAATACTAGACGATATTCTTGTGGAGGACCCGCACAAAACCTCCCACGTGGGTCCTGGGTGGGCTGCAGGACTTTCCTTTTGCAGACCTCACTCTAGGCCACACCACACGGGTTTTCTTTCAGAGGTAGTAATGGTTTCGTGTAAAACCAAGATAAGGCACCGTAGTGCAAACTATTTACAATACAAGTTCTTGGGCTGGCACAGTCCACAGCCACGCAGTCCTTTGCATGGTTAAACATTCTTCAAGTAAAATCACATTTCAATCAACTTTTAAATAGGCAAACATACATATTATTAAAGTGCAAATCGGCAAAATTTCTTCTTTAAACTTTTTACATTTTTCAGTTGCAGTAAACCCCTGTCTGGGTCCTACTGGTTTTCTTCTTTACTTAGTAGTGGCGACATTGACCTCTTCCATCCCTGGGGACAGAATAACACGATGCCCTTTGGTTTCCATTACCAGCATATCGTGTCCTGCTATGTAGGTCTGGGTAGCGACAGTTCTCACTGTGGTCCCACCGGGTACTTCTTTTAGGTATGATGCAAGTGGCGTTGCTGAAGATGCCGCAGTAACTTGCGATGTGGTTTGCGATGCAGTTTGCGATGCAGATTGCGATGCAGATTGTGATGCAAAGGGCGATGTAGATCGAGAGGAGTATGCAGGGGGCGATGCTGGTGCATGGCCTAGTGCTGTGGGAGCCCGGGACTGGGACGCTGCGCATTGTGTACGTTACCGGCGTCGGGGACGGGGTCTCTGACAATGGAAACATTTAGGGCATACCATCCCTTTAAACCCCAGTGCCGGGTGTAATTAACGATGTCCCCATTTACCAGATCCCTTCCCGGATGACCGATGGGCAGGTGGGATTCCACATCCCGGCGGCTTACAAAGACCCCCGGATATAGACCCGGTTCCCGGATAAAGCCCCAGCCCTTGCGGAGCTGAAATTCTACGATGCACCCCTGGCGCCGCGGTTCCCGTAGGGTACCTTTGTCTTTGTGGACCATCTCTTTGTCGGCGATGAACTTCTCATGGCTCCGCTAACGGGACCGCTGCTCCTCTTCACGACGTCGCCACTCACTTTCCCACTGGACGGCATAAGTCACGTCATCCAATCGCGCCATCTCGTCCCAGTCTATTTCCGGCAGTGATGGCTGGGACCCCTCCGGTGTTCCTACCGGGGAATCGTAGTCTGCTACGGCCTCCTGGCCTGGCTGGTACTCCGGAACGGGCAGGGCCTCCTCAGCCTCCTTCTCCTCCACCTCTCCATCGGTGGGATCAGGTACAGCACTTTTGGGGGCAGCCTCCGGTTGTCCTTCAGCCTTCTTTAGCAGGGACTTTGGAAAATCAAGTGATGGGGTGATGTCGGTGGGAGAGAACACTGCGTCCCACAGCAGCCGCTGTGTCTGGGTCCGCCAGCGTCTCTCGGTCTCCTCCAGATCGGCATGACGCTGGATTAGTCTTCTGAGCACCGCATTTTCTTTCTTTAATTCTTGTATGGTGGGGTCAGTGTCCCGATCTGGGGACAGCTCCGGCACAGGCAGTAAATCCTCCGGGGAGCAGGGTCTGCACGCGTCCCTCCTCCGCACAGATTCTCCTGTCCTTCCGCCATCTCGTCCCAGGCCAGACTGTAGTTTCCATCAGGAACAGTCCGGTCCCTTCCGTGGAGGCGGGATTTGCGTCTCCTCCTTTTTGCATAGAAGATGAAGAGGAGGCGTATTTCCTTAGCAGTGGGACAGGCTCGCACATTATAGTAGCATTTTGAGAGGGCGGCCATCACTTTCGCGCCATAGGGGGGTACACGCCCACGAATGCACGCCCACCTTCTTCACCAGCGCCTCAGGGCGCGAACATGGCGGTAAAATGGCGGTATTTGGCGCCAAAAGTGACAAACAGTCTTTTTCACCAAACAGTTCAATATAGGCACACAGGACTCACAATTGCAAGCTTTCGAATCCTGTTCGTGACGCCAAGTTTTTAGATGACTCGCACCACAATTGTGGGTAACAGGGCTATGGGGTACTCGGAGCCGAGCCCATGGAAGTCTATGGGAGTTGTCACTGGCAGCAGAGCTCGGTCCGTGGCCCTGGCGGTCATGCAATGGGGGATATTTACAGGGGAATAGTAGATTAGAATAGTTCGTGACGCCACCTGCGGTGTCTGATCAATTGGACCAGCGCTGCTATAAGGATCTTCACAGGGGATGTTATGGGGGCAGCTGGGTGGTAAGTCTCCCACAGGTGAGACGGGTCCCTGGAAGTCTATGGTGATGATGCAGGGTGTAGTTAAGAATTCAATCACACACAATGCAGCTTCTTTTCATACCTTTACTTGTAGGTGTTTCAGGCAGGTCCCGGGAAGCTGGTCGGGGGGAGAATGCACATTTGGGATAACCGCTGAGCAGGTTAGAGGCCTCCTTTACTTCATATGTATGTGAGTCCAAACTTGCATGAAGCGAAGTTAACTCTGCAATCTCCAGCTTTCTCAATAGCTGCAACGCCCGGCCGACATTGTGGTGGAGCCTTCTATGTCTCTGACTATCAGATGTTGAGAGAACTAAGTCCTTACTTTTGTCGTGCACTTGACTCAAAGTCCCCGTTCTCCCTGACTCCGGTTACGTATCAGCGCTTAGGGCTACCTTCTGCGACCTGTAGTCCAGAAAGCCTCCGGTTATCTTGTTACTAGGCGTGAAGCGCTAGCAACGCTTCGGACCCCGGTGTCCGGTGAATTAGTGCAGGTAATCTGGTACCTGGTGCACTAGCATCAATCTTCTCCACTGCTCCCTTCGCCCTGCTCTCGCTCTTAACATAAGCACTTGTAGCTTCGATGGAAATGTCAGCTTTCTCCAGAGCTCACTGAACAGCTCTCAGTATCTTCCAAGTCCAGACTGAACTCTCAATGATCTCAACTGTCCTGAGACAGGAAACTATCTGAAGGGATGACTCACTCCTGAGCCACCCGGAGCTTGACTCCACTGTCCTAAGACAGGAAACAGACTGAACCCTGACTCTCTGAACAGAATGTGCCCACTCCTCTCCTCCTGCACAGACTGTCTGGAAAGACTGAACACTGACTGCTACGTGTCACTCCCTCTTATACCCCTAGTGGGTGTGTCTGAAAGTGTGAGTGACGTGAATGGATATCAAGCTTTTGCGGTTACCTTCCTGTGCATTCTCCTGGATTATGTGTGCCTTACATAGCTGGGCCACACAGGTACACCTAGTGATACTGCTTTAAAGTCATTTATTATGACCAATGAATGCACTCTTGTGTTCCTTGGGATACAGTAGAATCTGATATATTTCTATGTCGGGGTGGTGGTATTTACAATGTGTTTTAGCCTTTTAGAACTTGAGAAATGCCATGTCCAACCCCATTTGAATGACTCAGTTACCTAGAATCTTTATTTACTGACCACAAAAATTAATTTCACCGTTGGACGGTTATTGTCGTCCATGTAAATCACCGCCTGCGACGCATGCACTGAGTATTCCTCGAGTACGCTCTCACAGACATAGGCATCATTTACACATCTGTCAGCGAAACAGCGATGTGAACATTGTATTATATGAGTAGCAGCTGATCTTCAGTATCCGGCAGCAGTCACTAACCTGTACGGATCTGTGGTCCTCTATTCTGTGCACTGCTTACATCCGGCGGCCATTGCTGGAGGTGATAACAGCTGTTTGGTGGTGATGCCATGTTCGGTCTCCACTTATATGATATCAATGATCGATTTTAGGCCTCATTTTCCCATATGTGCTATATCCATGTTTGTCATGGATACAACACGTACTCATTATAACCCCGCCCACATCACTGATTGGCTGCTCTTTGTACACTGTGCATAGGCAGAAAACAAGCAATCAGTGGTGAGGGTTGGGTTATACACAGCTCATAAATATGAAGGACTACATGGCATCAGGTTTCCTAGTCCTCTAGTGATAATCTCCTACAGCAAGCAGCCCAGTTAGTGATGCTGCTCCCAGTTTAGGAGGCAAAAACAGAGTGACAGATTAGCTTTCAGGAAAGCTGAGAATCTGCGCACAATTTAGGCTTTATGTAAGTATTAAGACTGCAATGTATTTTTACTCTATTAAATAAATCATTAAAAAGTGTAATGTTTATTAAAATACATAGGTTTTTGTCAGGTATATAGCTTTAACTGAAAATACACAAATGGGATATTTCATATTTTACATAACTTTAATTATATGCTGCAACTGTAAAAATTATTAAAAAATCTACATCCACAGCGTTTTATTCTGTTTTTTGTGTTTCGATATCTGATTTCTGCTGACAGATTCCCTTTAATGTTTTATTTTGTTTTATTTGGTGTGGTTTAAAGGTGCTTATTAATTAGGACATACATTATACCTACTCTTTAAACATATATTCAGCATAAAAGGGTCAAATAAATGTCACTGTCAAATGGTAGCCAATATACTCTTTACAGCAGTTTCCCTTTTCAAATAATCACTAGTGCCTCAGGCATTCCTTTTATTCCAGTTTTTATAATTTTGCATTGTTCTAGTACATAGTAACATTCTATCGTTGACATTTTTTGACCAGACAACGCTACCATTTGTCAGTATGGCAAACTCTAAGGACTGTTCATGGGCTCCTGATTTGTTCCTTAGTGGAAATCTAAATTTCAAGGGCACATTTTAAAAGCTTTGATGTTGCAAAAATCACCTCCGGCAGATTTGATGCTTAGATAAGATTTATTGCTGCATCAGCTGCTAAATGTTCTGTCTCATTGACCATCTCTGCTGATGTCGGACTGAACTGTCAGAACCAAGTGTCTGCTATGGGGACACTTACCGTCTGCTATGGGGACACTTACAGTCTGCTATGGGGACACTTACAGTCTGCTGTGGGGACACTTACCGTCTGCTATGGGGACACTTACAGTCTGCTGTGGGGACACTTACCGTCTGCTGTGGGAACCCTTATCGTCTGCTCTGAGGACACTTACCGTCTGCTGTGGGGACACTTATCGTCTGCTGTGAGGACACTTACCATCCGCTGTGGGGACACTTATCGTCTGCTGTGGGGACACTTACCATCTGCTGTGGGGACACTTACCATCTGCTGTGGGGACACTTATCGTCTGCTGTGAGGACACTTACCATCTGCTGTGGGGACACTTACCGTCTGTTGTGAGGACACTTACCATCTGCTGTGGGGACACTTACCATCTGCTGTGGGGACACTTACCATCTGCTGTGGGGACACTTATCGTCTGCTGTGGGGACACTTACCATCTGCTGTGGGGACACTTACCGTCTGTTGTGAGGACACTTACCGTCTGCTGTGGGGACACTTAGGTTATGTGCATGTGTGGCAGATCAGCTTGCGGAATTTTCTGCAGAGAATCTGCATCTGTTGGCAGAAAACACAGGCCAAGATGCTTGCGGATTTCTTGCGTATTGTAATGCGTTTTTTGCTGTGTGGATTTGTGAGGTGGGAGAGAGAGAGATCCCTGACTAAAACCGCTGCAGATCCGCAAAAAAGAACTGACATGCTGTGGAACAAAAAAAATGCTGCAAATCTGCATGGATTTTTCTGCAGCATGTGCACAGCAATTCTTCATTTCACATTGAATTACATTGGCACTGCACTACACTGCGGATTTTATGCATGTCCAAAAACGCTGCGGAAACGCTTATAAATCCACAACGTGTGCGCATACCCTTACTGTCTGTTATGGGGACACTTATCGTTTGCTGTGGGGACACTTATCATCTGCTATGGGGACACTTATCGTCTGCTTTGGGGACACCTACCATGCTGTGGGGGCACTTAGCGTCTGCTGTGGGGACCCTTACCTTACCCCTTAATTACTGCTGCCCGTCATCTTTGTGTACTGGGCACTGACAGCGGAGGCTGAATCCTGAATGTATCAGCCATTGTGTTACTTTGGCAGAGGCTCATCTGGGTGTTTTAATGTATTTACACAAGTCCAAGAGGAAAACCATTTCGCCACTTCTAATAGTGTGTACCTAGGACTGATGTTAGGTTCCTGCCACTCATGGCACTTTAATATGTTTTCACAGGGAAATAAAGCTGTTGAAAATCATTAAATTGAACATTGGCAATTCTTTCAACTAGTTGTCATTTGTATTCTGTGCTGTGCTATTAAGACCCAACCTTACAAGTCACTTAGACTTTATTGTTTGACATCATGTGTGTGCAAGGTCATAAATACTGTAGAGGCTGCCCATGTTGTTACTATGGGGCCCATAGAAAGAGAAAAGTGGTTCCTTTGCTGGCTGAGTCATGTATGATTGACCTTCATGTGCGGCTGCTCACATTTTTATATGTCATCGGCCACCGTGATTTATGTTTTTCTTCCTATGTTGACTGCATGTCTCAATGCATTTCGTTGGTTGTCAATATCAGTATAAGTGATGCCTAAAACCACTGGTAGACAAATAAAGGCAAAAAGGTTCCAAAAAAATATAAAAGCGTGCGCTATATGTTAAGCAGAAGTTAAAGCTTATATTTAAAAATACCCCAGAAGATCTCTTATTTGGCCATCTAATCATATGACTGCATTGTATGAAATTAGACCATTGATTTATAGCTATAAACTGTATTTCCTCCGTGTTTCTGTTTTCTCTCTATCAAGGCATTTTACAACTTCTTGCCGGCATGTGTATGTCAGCTTGCAATTTGAGTAGTGTAATTTTGGAGAGATTATAACATGAGTTCATGTGAAGCACACGGAGACCACGTGACAGTGAGATATAGACATCCATCTGCAGATACTGTCTTCTCCTGTGGTGCCGAAATCCCGAGTTTGTCTTTTCGCCCGTATGTGGGTTGGCCCC
>JARQOD010000004.1:423789370-423841017 GCA_033576555.1 Oophaga sylvatica | reverse complement strand
GAAGTCTATGGTGATGATGCAGGGTGTAGTTAAGAATTCAATCACACACAATGCAGCTTCTTTTCATACCTTTACTTGTAGGTGTTTCAGGCAGGTCCCGGGAAGCTGGTCGGGGGAGAATGCACATTTGGGATAACCGCTGAGCAGGTTAGAGGCCTCCTTTACTTCATATGTATGTGAGTCCAAACTTGCATGAAGCGAAGTTAACTCTGCAATCTCCAGCTTTCTCAATAGCTGCAACGCCCGGCCGACATTGTGGTGGAGCCTTCTATGTCTCTGACTATCAGATGTTGAGAGAACTAAGTCCTTACTTTTGTCGTGCACTTGACTCAAAGTCCCCGTTCTCCCTGACTCCGGTTACGTATCAGCGCTTAGGGCTACCTTCTGCGACCTGTAGTCCAGAAAGCCTCCGGTTATCTTGTTACTAGGCGTGAACCGGTGTCCGGTGAATTAGTGCAGGTAATCTGGTACCTGGTGCACTAGCATCAATCTTCTCCACTGCTCCCTTCGCCCTGCTCTCGCTCTTAACATAAGCACTTGTAGCTTCGATGGAAATGTCAGCTTTCTCCAGAGCTCACTGAACAGCTCTCAGTATCTTCCAAGTCCAGACTGAACTCTCAATGATCTCAACTGTCCTGAGACAGGAAACTATCTGAAGGGATGACTCACTCCTGAGCCACCCGGAGCTTGACTCCACTGTCCTAAGACAGGAAACAGACTGAACCCTGACTCTCTGAACAGAATGTGCCCACTCCTCTCCTCCTGCACAGACTGTCTGGAAAGACTGAACACTGACTGCTACGTGTCACTCCCTCTTATACCCCTAGTGGGTGTGTCTGAAAGTGTGAGTGACGTGAATGGATATCAAGCTTTTGCGGTTACCTTCCTGTGCATTCTCCTGGATTATGTGTGCCTTACATAGCTGGGCCACACATCCCCCCTTGGTTAAACACAGCACTCCCGGGCTGTAAAAGAGAAAAAAGAAAAACATTTTTGTTTTGCATTAAACATAAACATTTTTAACTCATCCCATCCGGGAGGTGAGGAATCTTGAACGTTACAATTTGTACATTAGAAAAATACAAAAGTATCAAAGTATCAAAACATTTCCATAAATACTAGACGATATTCTTGTGGAGGACCCGCACAAAACCTCCCACGTGGGTCCTGGGTGGGCTGCAGGACTTTCCTTTTGCAGACCTCACTCTAGGCCACACCACACGGGTTTTCTTTCAGAGGTAGTAATGGTTTCGTGTAAAACCAAGATAAGGCACCGTAGTGCAAACTATTTACAATACAAGTTCTTGGGCTGGCACAGTCCACAGCCACGCAGTCCTTTGCATGGTTAAACATTCTTCAAGTAAAATCACATTTCAATCAACTTTTAAATAGGCAAACATACATATTATTAAAGTGCAAATCGGCAAAATTTCTTCTTTAAACTTTTTACATTTTTCAGTTGCAGTAAACCCCTGTCTGGGTCCTACTGGTTTTCTTCTTTACTTAGTAGTGGCGACATTGACCTCTTCCATCCCTGGGGACAGAATAACACGATGCCCTTTGGTTTCCATTACCAGCATATCGTGTCCTGCTATGTAGGTCTGGGTAGCGACAGTTCTCACTGTGGTCCCACCGGGTACTTCTTTTAGGTATGATGCAAGTGGCGTTGCTGAAGATGCCGCAGTAACTTGCGATGTGGTTTGCGATGCAGTTTGCGATGCAGATTGCGATGCAGATTGTGATGCAAAGGGCGATGTAGATCGAGAGGAGTATGCAGGGGGCGATGCTGGTGCATGGCCTAGTGCTGTGGGAGCCCGGGACTGGGACGCTGCGGCATTGTGTACGTTACCGGCGTCGGGGACGGGGTCTCTGACAATGGAAACATTTAGGGCATACCATCCCTTTAAACCCCAGTGCCGGGTGTAATTAACGATGTCCCCATTTACCAGATCCCTTCCCGGATGACCGATGGGCAGGTGGGATTCCACATCCCGGCGGCTTACAAAGACCCCCGGATATAGACCCGGTTCCCGGATAAAGCCCCAGCCCTTGCGGAGCTGAAATTCTACGATGCACCCCTGGCGCCGCGGTTCCCGTAGGGTACCTTTGTCTTTGTGGACCATCTCTTTGTCGGCGATGAACTTCTCATGGCTCCGCTAACGGGACCGCTGCTCCTCTTCACGACGTCGCCACTCACTTTCCCACTGGACGGCATAAGTCACGTCATCCAATCGCGCCATCTCGTCCCAGTCTATTTCCGGCAGTGATGGCTGGGACCCCTCCGGTGTTCCTACCGGGGAATCGTAGTCTGCTACGGCCTCCTGGCCTGGCTGGTACTCCGGAACGGGCAGGGCCTCCTCAGCCTCCTTCTCCTCCACCTCTCCATCGGTGGGATCAGGTACAGCACTTTTGGGGCAGCCTCCGGTTGTCCTTCAGCCTTCTTTAGCAGGGACTTTGGAAAATCAAGTGATGGGGTGATGTCGGTGGGAGAGAACACTGCGTCCCACAGCAGCCGCTGTGTCTGGGTCCGCCAGCGTCTCTCGGTCTCCTCCAGATCGGCATGACGCTGGATTAGTCTTCTGAGCACCGCATTTTCTTTCTTTAATTCTTGTATGGTGGGGTCAGTGTCCCGATCTGGGGACAGCTCCGGCACAGGCAGTAAATCCTCCGGGGAGCAGGGTCTGCACGCGTCCGCTCCTCCGCACAGATTCTCCTGTCCTTCCGCCATCTCGTCCCAGGCCAGACTGTAGTTTCCATCAGGAACAGTCCGGTCCCTTCCGTGGAGGCGGGATTTGCGTCTCCTCCTTTTTGCATAGAAGATGAAGAGGAGGCGTATTTCCTTAGCAGTGGGACAGGCTCGCACATTATAGTAGCATTTTGAGAGGGCGGCCATCACTTTCGCGCCATAGGGGGGTACACGCCCACGAATGCACGCCCACCTTCTTCACCAGCGCCTCAGGGCGCGAACATGGCGGTAAAATGGCGGTATTTGGCGCCAAAAGTGACAAACAGTCTTTTTCACCAAACAGTTCAATATAGGCACACAGGACTCACAATTGCAAGCTTTCGAATCCTGTTCGTGACGCCAAGTTTTTAGATGACTCGCACCACAATTGTGGGTAACAGGGCTATGGGGTACTCGGAGCCGAGCCCATGGAAGTCTATGGGAGTTGTCACTGGCAGCAGAGCTCGGTCCGTGGCCCTGGCGGTCATGCAATGGGGATATTTACAGGGGAATAGTAGATTAGAATAGTTCGTGACGCCACCTGCGGTGTCTGATCAATTGGACCAGCGCTGCTATAAGGATCTTCACAGGGGATGTTATGGGGGCAGCTGGGTGGTAAGTCTCCCACAGGTGAGACGGGTCCCTGGAAGTCTATGGTGATGATGCAGGGTGTAGTTAAGAATTCAATCACACACAATGCAGCTTCTTTTCATACCTTTACTTGTAGGTGTTTCAGGCAGGTCCCGGGAAGCTGGTCGGGGGAGAATGCACATTTGGGATAACCGCTGAGCAGGTTAGAGGCCTCCTTTACTTCATATGTATGTGAGTCCAAACTTGCATGAAGCGAAGTTAACTCTGCAATCTCCAGCTTTCTCAATAGCTGCAACGCCCGGCCGACATTGTGGTGGAGCCTTCTATGTCTCTGACTATCAGATGTTGAGAGAACTAAGTCCTTACTTTTGTCGTGCACTTGACTCAAAGTCCCCGTTCTCCCTGACTCCGGTTACGTATCAGCGCTTAGGGCTACCTTCTGCGACCTGTAGTCCAGAAAGCCTCCGGTTATCTTGTTACTAGGCGTGAAGCGCTAGCAACGCTTCGGACCCCGGTGTCCGGTGAATTAGTGCAGGTAATCTGGTACCTGGTGCACTAGCATCAATCTTCTCCACTGCTCCCTTCGCCCTGCTCTCGCTCTTAACATAAGCACTTGTAGCTTCGATGGAAATGTCAGCTTTCTCCAGAGCTCACTGAACAGCTCTCAGTATCTTCCAAGTCCAGACTGAACTCTCAATGATCTCAACTGTCCTGAGACAGGAAACTATCTGAAGGGATGACTCACTCCTGAGCCACCCGGAGCTTGACTCCACTGTCCTAAGACAGGAAACAGACTGAACCCTGACTCTCTGAACAGAATGTGCCCACTCCTCTCCTCCTGCACAGACTGTCTGGAAAGACTGAACACTGACTGCTACGTGTCACTCCCTCTTATACCCCTAGTGGGTGTGTCTGAAAGTGTGAGTGACGTGAATGGATATCAAGCTTTTGCGGTTACCTTCCTGTGCATTCTCCTGGATTATGTGTGCCTTACATAGCTGGGCCACACAGGTACACCTAGTGATACTGCTTTAAAGTCATTTATTATGACCAATGAATGCACTCTTGTGTTCCTTGGGATACAGTAGAATCTGATATATTTCTATGTCGGGGTGGTGGTATTTACAATGTGTTTTAGCCTTTTAGAACTTGAGAAATGCCATGTCCAACCCCATTTGAATGACTCAGTTACCTAGAATCTTTATTTACTGACCACAAAAATTAATTTCACCGTTGGACGGTTATTGTCGTCCATGTAAATCACCGCCTGCGACGCATGCACTGAGTATTCCTCGAGTACGCTCTCACAGACATAGGCATCATTTACACATCTGTCAGCGAAACAGCGATGTGAACATTGTATTATATGAGTAGCAGCTGATCTTCAGTATCCGGCAGCAGTCACTAACCTGTACGGATCTGTGGTCCTCTATTCTGTGCACTGCTTACATCCGGCGGCCATTGCTGGAGGTGATAACAGCTGTTTGGTGGTGATGCCATGTTCGGTCTCCACTTATATGATATCAATGATCGATTTTAGGCCTCATTTTCCCATATGTGCTATATCCATGTTTGTCATGGATACAACACGTACTCATTATAACCCCGCCCACATCACTGATTGGCTGCTCTTTGTACACTGTGCATAGGCAGAAAACAAGCAATCAGTGGTGAGGGTTGGGTTATACACAGCTCATAAATATGAAGGACTACATGGCATCAGGTTTCCTAGTCCTCTAGTGATAATCTCCTACAGCAAGCAGCCCAGTTAGTGATGCTGCTCCCAGTTTAGGAGGCAAAAACAGAGTGACAGATTAGCTTTCAGGAAAGCTGAGAATCTGCGCACAATTTAGGCTTTATGTAAGTATTAAGACTGCAATGTATTTTTACTCTATTAAATAAATCATTAAAAAGTGTAATGTTTATTAAAATACATAGGTTTTTGTCAGGTATATAGCTTTAACTGAAAATACACAAATGGGATATTTCATATTTTACATAACTTTAATTATATGCTGCAACTGTAAAAATTATTAAAAAATCTACATCCACAGCGTTTTATTCTGTTTTTTGTGTTTCGATATCTGATTTCTGCTGACAGATTCCCTTTAATGTTTTATTTTGTTTTATTTGGTGTGGTTTAAAGGTGCTTATTAATTAGGACATACATTATACCTACTCTTTAAACATATATTCAGCATAAAAGGGTCAAATAAATGTCACTGTCAAATGGTAGCCAATATACTCTTTACAGCAGTTTCCCTTTTCAAATAATCACTAGTGCCTCAGGCATTCCTTTTATTCCCAGTTTTTATAATTTTGCATTGTTCTAGTACATAGTAACATTCTATCGTTGACATTTTTTGACCAGACAACGCTACCATTTGTCAGTATGGCAAACTCTAAGGACTGTTCATGGGCTCCTGATTTGTTCCTTAGTGGAAATCTAAATTTCAAGGGCACATTTTAAAAGCTTTGATGTTGCAAAAATCACCTCCGGCAGATTTGATGCTTAGATAAGATTTATTGCTGCATCAGCTGCTAAATGTTCTGTCTCATTGACCATCTCTGCTGATGTCGGACTGAACTGTCAGAACCAAGTGTCTGCTATGGGGACACTTACCGTCTGCTATGGGGACACTTACAGTCTGCTATGGGGACACTTACAGTCTGCTGTGGGGACACTTACCGTCTGCTATGGGGACACTTACAGTCTGCTGTGGGGACACTTACCGTCTGCTGTGGGAACCCTTATCGTCTGCTCTGAGGACACTTACCGTCTGCTGTGGGGACACTTATCGTCTGCTGTGAGGACACTTACCATCCGCTGTGGGGACACTTATCGTCTGCTGTGGGGACACTTACCATCTGCTGTGGGGACACTTACCATCTGCTGTGGGGACACTTATCGTCTGCTGTGAGGACACTTACCATCTGCTGTGGGGACACTTACCGTCTGTTGTGAGGACACTTACCATCTGCTGTGGGGACACTTACCATCTGCTGTGGGGACACTTACCATCTGCTGTGGGGACACTTATCGTCTGCTGTGGGGACACTTACCATCTGCTGTGGGGACACTTACCGTCTGTTGTGAGGACACTTACCGTCTGCTGTGGGGACACTTAGGTTATGTGCATGTGTGGCAGATCAGCTTGCGGAATTTTCTGCAGAGAATCTGCATCTGTTGGCAGAAAACACAGGCCAAGATGCTTGCGGATTTCTTGCGTATTGTAATGCGTTTTTTGCTGTGTGGATTTGTGAGGTGGGAGAGAGAGAGATCCCTGACTAAAACCGCTGCAGATCCGCAAAAAAGAACTGACATGCTGTGGAACAAAAAAAATGCTGCAAATCTGCATGGATTTTTCTGCAGCATGTGCACAGCAATTCTTCATTTCACATTGAATTACATTGGCACTGCACTACACTGCGGATTTTATGCATGTCCAAAAACGCTGCGGAAACGCTTATAAATCCACAACGTGTGCGCATACCCTTACTGTCTGTTATGGGGACACTTATCGTTTGCTGTGGGGACACTTATCATCTGCTATGGGGACACTTATCGTCTGCTTTGGGGACACCTACCATGCTGTGGGGGCACTTAGCGTCTGCTGTGGGGACCCTTACCTTACCCCTTAATTACTGCTGCCCGTCATCTTTGTGTACTGGGCACTGCAGCGGAGGCTGAATCCTGAATGTATCAGCCATTGTGTTACTTTGGCAGAGGCTCATCTGGGTGTTTTAATGTATTTACACAAGTCCAAGAGGAAAACCATTTCGCCACTTCTAATAGTGTGTACCTAGGACTGATGTTAGGTTCCCTGCCACTCATGGCACTTTAATATGTTTTCACAGGGAAATAAAGCTGTTGAAAATCATTAAATTGAACATTGGCAATTCTTTCAACTAGTTGTCATTTGTATTCTGTGCTGTGCTATTAAGACCCCAACCTTACAAGTCAACTTAGACTTTATTGTTTGACATCATGTGTGTGCAAGGTCATAAATACTGTAGAGGCTGCCCATGTTGTTACTATGGGGCCCATAGAAAGAGAAAAGTGGTTCCTTGCTGGCTGAGTCATGTATGATTGACCTTCATGTGCGGCTGCTCACATTTTTATATGTCATCGGCCACCGTGATTTATGTTTTTCTTCCTATGTTGACTGCATGTCTCAATGCATTTCGTTGGTTGTCAATATCAGTATAAGCTGATGCCTAAAACCACTGGTAGACAAATAAAGGCAAATGGTTCCAAAAAAAATATAAAAGCGTGCGCTATATGTTAAGCAGAAGTTAAAGCTTATATTTAAAAATACCCCAGAAGATCTCTTATTTGGCCATCTAATCATATGACTGCATTGTATGAAATTAGACCATTGATTTATAGCTATAAACTGTATTTCCTCCCGTGTTTCTGTTTTCTCTCTATCAAGGCATTTTACACATTCTTGCCGGCATGTGTATGTCAGCTTGCAATTTGAGTAGTGTAATTTTGGAGAGATTATAACATGAGTTCATGTGAAGCACACGGAGACCACGTGACAGTGAGATATAGACATCCATCTGCAGATACTTGTCTTCTCCTGTGGTGCCGTAAATCCAGAGTTTGTCTTCATACGCCAGTATGTGAGGTTGGCCTCCTGGATATACTGTACTGTATAAATGATGCAGAATTGTACTACTGTCTCAGGCTTGTATTCTGTAAAACACATGTCTAATACTTGTTGGCATGATCTTCAGGCCCCGGGGCATGGGCGTACCCAGGATCAAAACTAGGGGGGGGCAAGCCATGGTCGTTCAGGTTGTAAAATATAAGAACAAAAATGTGAATAAAACGAAAATGAACGCCATACACAACATAATTCCTTATACCAAGACCAATAATATCACATACAAGGAGAAATACCACCATGATCAATCCTATTATGTAAACAATTCATTGATTTTAGGCTTACCTTTGCAGTCTTCTCTTCTGTTCAGCAGGGGGACTTCAAGCTCATGCGTGTTTATCACACACTGACACTGAGCCATTCACACTGCCCTTTCTAAACACAGCAATTGGATTGATCTTTGGGAAAAAAAATGAATGATAGATAGATAGATAGATAGATAGATAGATAGATAGATAGATAGATAGATAGATAGATAGATAGATAGATAGATAGATAGAAAACCAGACAAATTGGAGGCAGCACATAGTTTGTAGTGAAAAAAAAAGCTATTTAATAAGGTCAAAAGGCGACATTTCGGTCCAAACAACACAAACCTTTCTCAAGCCTTGAGAAAGGTTCTGTTGTTTGGACCAAAACGTCGCCTTTTGGTCTTATTAAACAGCTTTTTATTCACTACAAACGGTGTGCTGCCTCCAATTTGTCTGGATTTCTATAATTGATGTTTGGTATTTGCCTGGGGGGCTCTGCACCAGGACTCTTTCTTTGTGCTGCTATAATTTTCTGATAGATAGATAGATAGATAGATAGATAGATAGATAGATAGATAGATAGATAGATAGATAGATAGATAGATAGATAGATTTAAGCATGGAATGCAAGTAGATTCCACCCTGAAATATGCCCCATCATTGTCCCCTTCTTGTAGTAATATGCCCCATCATTGTCTCCTTCTTTTAATAATGTGCCCCAGACCAGCACCTGTATATACATCAGCCCCAGCCCAGCCTCTGTATGTCAGATATACAGTATATTACTGAAGATATAGACTGTACGGGCTCCTGTCAGGTATATATTACAGTAGATATAGACTGTACGGGCTCCTGTCAGGTATATATTACTGTAGATATAGACTGTATGGGCTCCTGTCAGGTATATATTACTGTAGATATAGACTGTACAGGCTCCTGTCAGGTATATATTACTGTAGATATAGACTGTACAGGTTCCTGTCAGGTATATATTACTGTAGATATAGACTGTATGGGCTCCTGTCAGGTATATATTATTGTAGATATAGACTGTATGGGCTCCTGTCAGGTATATATTACTGTAGATATAGACTGTATGGGCTCCTGTCAGGTATATATTACTGTAGATATAGACTGTACGGGCTCCTGTCAGGTATATATTACTGTAGATATAGACTGTACGGGCTCCTGTCAGGTATATATTACTGTAGATATAGACTGTACGGGCTCCTGTCAGGTATATATTACTGTAGATATAGACTGTACGGGCTCCTGTCAGGTATATATTACTGTAGATATAGACTGTATGGGCTCCTGTCAGGTATATATTATTGTAGATATAGACTGTATGGCTCCTGTCAGGTATATTTACTGTAGATATAGACTGTATGGGCTCCTGTCAGGTATATATTACTGTAGATATAGACTGTATGGGCTCCTGTCAGGTATATATTACTGTAGATATAGACTGTACGGGCTCCTGTCAGGTATATATTACTGTAGATATAGACTGTATGGGCTCCTGTCAGGTATATATTATTGTAGATATAGACTGTACAGGCTCCTGTCAGGTATATATTACTGTAGATATAGACTGTACAGGCTCCTGTCAGGTATATATTACTGTAGATATAGACTGTAGGGCTCCTGTCAGGTATATATTACTGTAGATATAGACTGTACAGGCTCCTGTCAGGTATATATTACTGTAGATATAGACTGTATAGGGCTCCTGTCAGGTATATATTACTGTAGATATAGACTGTATGAGCTCCTGTCAGGTATATATTACTGTAGATATAGACTGTACAGGTTCCTGTCAGGTATATATTACTGTAGATAATAGACTGTATGGGCTCCTGTCAGTATATATATTGTAGATGTTAATATTACCTGACAGGAGCCTGTACAGCTATATCTACTGTAATAATAACCTGACTGGAGCCTGTACAGTCTATACTACGTAATATGACAAAGGGGCCCTACAGTCTATATCTATAGTAATATATACCTGACAGGACCTGTACAGGCTATATCTACAGTAATATATACCTGACAGGAGCCCGTACAGTCTATATCTACAGTAATATATACCTGACAGGAGCCCGTACAGTCTATATACAGTAATATATCTGACAGGAGCCCAGTACAGTCTATATCTACAGTAATATATACCTGACAGGAGCCTGTACAGTCTATATCTACAGTAATATATACCTGACAGGAGCCTGTACAGTCTATATCTACAGTAATATATACCTGACAGGAACCTGTACAGTCTATATCTACAGTAATATATACCTGACAGGAGCCTGTACAGTCTATATCTACAGTAAAATATACCTGACAGGAGCCCATACAGTCTATATCTACAGTAATATATACCTGACAGGAGCCCGTACAGTCTATATCTACAGTAATATAACCTGACAGGAGCCCATACAGTCTATATCTACAATAATAATACCTGACAGGAGCCCGTACATAGTCTATATCTACAGTAATATATACCTGACAGGAGCCCGTACAGTCTATATCTACAGTAATATATACCTGACAGGACCCTGTACAGTCTATATCTACAGTAATATATACCTGACAGGACCTGTACAGTCTATATCTACAGTAATATATACCTGACAGGAGCCTGTACAGTCTATATCTACAGTAATATATACCTGACAGGAGCCCGTACAGTCTATATCTACAGTAATATATACCTGACAGGAGCCCGTACAGTCTATATACAGTAATATATACTGACAGGAGCCCATACAGTCTATATCTACAGTAATATATACCTGACAGGAGCCTGTACAGTCTATATCTACAGTAATATATACCTGACAGGAGCCTGTACAGTCTATATCTACAGTAATATATACCTGACAGGACCTGTACAGTCTATATCTACAGTAATATATACCTGACAGGAGCCGTACAGTCTATATTACAGATATAACCTGACAGGACCTACAGTTATATTACAGTAATACCTGACAGGAGCCCGTACAGTCTAATCTACAGTAATATATACCTGACAGGAGCCATACAGTCTATCTACAGTAATATATACCTGACAGGAGCCTACAGTCTATATCTACAGTAATATATACCTGACAGGAGCCTGTACAGTCTATATCTACAGTAATATATACCTGACAGGAGCCTGTACAGTCTATATCTACAGTAATATATACCTGACAGGAGCCTGTACAGTCTATATCTACAGTAATATATACCTGACAGGAACCTGTACAGTCTATATCTACAGTAATATATACCTGACAGGAGCCCGTACAGTCTATCTACAGTAATATATAACCTGACAGGAGCCCATACAGTCTATATCTACAGTAGATATAGACTGTACAGGCTCCTGTCAGGTATATATTACTGTAGATATAGACTGTACGGGCTCCTGTCAGGTATATATTACTGTAGATAAGGAGACATCAACCCATTAATTAATAAATCCTCCTATGTCACTGAGGACTCTGACTGACCTCAGATTTCCCTCCTGCAGCAAGCACACGGCTTCTCTTCCTGGCTTCCTGGCTTTGCAGAACACGCCCCCGGGAACGATGTCACACCGCTGGAAAGAGCCCATACAGTCTAGTATGTGAGTCGCAGCCAGCCCAGAAGCACCTTTTAAAGGGGCGGCTGATGCGATGGCCTCATCTTGGCACGGCGCGCCCCTGCTCCTAGGGGGGGGCAACGGCCCCCCCCTGCCCCTCGGTGGGTACGCCCATGCCCCGGGGAATTATTTAAGACGCCTCTGCATTGCTACAGCTTGTTTAAAGCTTACATGTCCTTTCACACAAAACCTGTAGAAAAGCATGGCCTTGCTGCTTTCATTCCCCACAAGAAGGTAAAACTACTTTTGGTGCACATACCAGTATAATATGTGCAGGGACTGTCCTGATTTCCAAGCCGTGTAGCTTGCTATCCACTATTTTTGCTTGGGCGATTCCTCTTTACCATCTTCATTTCCCCTTCACTTCCACAATACATTTGTCCAATGATTTGCCAGCCCTGAATTGAAAGCTTCCTTATTATGTCAGTATATTAGACAAACAGGAGAACACAATGGCCGACCCCCACTTGCGTAATCCCTCTCTGTGTCTCTACTACTAGACTGATTACACTTTACAACAGGCAGTGACAAAAGGGAGTCTCCTACCAGCTCGCACTGTGCAATGATTTTTAAGGGCAAGACAACATATATTTTTAATGAAGTGATTGGTAGATTTCCCTATATCACATTATGTATCAAATGATATCATGTAGTCTTAAAGATATTGTCCGCTACTGGAAGCCATATTCTTAAAACAGCTAATATGGATGTAATATAATGAAAAAAATCATACATTTACCTCCCAGACTAGTGTTTCCCCTCCAATGTCAGTGCTGGTTCTCCCAGTATTCCATCAGAGCAGACGTACCATTGTTACAGAACAGTGACTTATGATTGGCTGCAGCGGTCATATAACCTAACAATATGCAGACATCAGAGGAGCAGTGCCAGTCTAGGAGGTAAAGTAACTGTATCTGTTTTATTTTATTATGACCATCTTTAGCTGTTAAGAAGGGGGAATCCAGTAGTGCTCAACCACTTTACCATTTGATAGATGTGATAAAAATTAATTTTACAAATCACTTTATTTAAAAAAAAAGGTTGTCTTACCCTCAAAAACCTAAACCTATTTTTTATCTAGAAAGTATGAGCTAGCAATGTTTTGTATAAACTATAGTTTCCCATTGAAGATGGCTTAGGAACATTTCACAAAAATGAATTGTAAAGTGCCTGTGTTAATATGTGTGGTGTAGAGCCGTGCTGTGGCACAGTATTGACAAGCCTTTCTTCTGTCACCTTATTGCATTGTGCGAAGAAGGAAAACTAATGGGTTTGGGATGATGGTTTTGTTGAAATTAGATTTTTTTGATTTGTTCAGAAAGGAATATTCTTGTAGTTAAAAAGGCCCAGAGACAAACAAATTCCAAGATTACCAGGAGGGACAAACGAAAACATGGAAGATGGTGAGGTCTCGCCGAACATAACGTGCAAGGTGGAGCAGATGATCTATCAAATATCGATTTATCACATTTCAGCTGCAATATGTAAATGTTTCTAAAGATTACTGAATATTTAGAAGCTTATAAACATAATTATATCCTTTATACAGACTGTTGAATAGTTTATTAGCCATAATTTGGCTAAATAAGCCGTCCTTCAAGTTTCACAATTAGGACACGTCCACACGTATCGGTAATGCTGTGGATTTTCTATGCAGATTTGCCCACAGAAAATCCATAGCAGATTGCAGTACTAGTCATGGGGTCAGATAGGAGCAAGTGTCATTAATGCGCTGCATATACTGTATTTCCCACACAGAGCTGAACTTACATGGCAAATTTCTGTTTTGGAGATTTTCGCCTCATATTTTACCTCATAAGAGGGGTGAAATCTACTGTGAAATCAGATGCTCTCACTTGTTAAACGTGTAGATTTTTTTTACTGTGGTGGAAATTCTTGCTTATGGACCTATCATAAATATATTTTTGCTGTGACTGCTTTAAAGTGTATCTGTCAGCAGTTTTTGGTATGTAATCTGAAGACAGCATGAGGTAGGGGCTAAAACACTGAATTCAGTGATGTGTCACTTGTCAAGCTGTGTTCTGTTGATGCTTACAATAAAGTTTTTTTCACTGGGTGATTCTCATTGCTTTGGTTAGCTGTAACTAGAGCACAGGTCCGACTCCACCCCCTTCTATGATAAGCAGCTCACTGTTTATTGACAATGGACATACAGAGCCTGGTGTGGGCAGGGTCAGTTGTTTTCTCAGCTCTGCTTCATGCTGCATCTAAGAACTCTGATGGTGTTACAACTACTGGACTCAGTAAATAAAGTGATACATTGTTGGATTCAGGGTCTCTTTGCCTACATTGTACTGTTCTCAGATAAGGTAGCAAAAACCCACTGACAGATTCCCTTTAAGGGGTGTAAAACTGGCCAAACACATTAAATTGAGCTCAAAACATATGAGTTGAACGTAAAGCCTTATAATATGCCATTTCCATAAATTACTGCTGTATATACATAGTTTTTTGCAATGACCCGCTGTATATGAAGGTACAGCAGTCTCTGCTTTCTTGTGCAGTATGAGGACACCCTTTTGACCTGTAAGCATTTCCTGGGTTATACATGGAACATATACACCAAACCCAGTATGAACGCACTCCATTATACCCTTAAGCGGCACACTCAGGTAAGCGTGCGTATTTACCAAATAGGCGAAAGGGATGTAAGAAAATGGATGGCCTCAAGTGAAATGATGCATTCTTACTGAGGTTTAAAGGGTCCCCTGCCTGTGCATGGACAAATGATAATTCCTGCTAATATTTACCTATTCCCATAATAGATGAGAAACCTTATATTGTTTGCAACCCCAACTCCTAGGACCAATCGCTCGTTTTTGTGACATACTGTTTGTCCCCCGATCCTCCTCTCTAAGATGTCTGTGATCAGAAGTTTACATTTGAGCATACAGGCTACTATTCCATACAAGTAGTCTCAAACCTTTCCAAAAAAGTTTATCCTTTTTAGGCCGGGTTGATGCTATAATTTGGGCCAGTCATATCTGCAAATTGCTGACATGACCAGCTCCGTGGACCAGCACACTGTCCGTAAATAAGATCAGATTAATGCATATTGGGATTTTTTCACATGGACTAACAGTCCATATGAAAAATTGCTGGTGTGCACTGACATACTGGTTAGTTTTGGATCAGCGTGATGTCTGCTGAGCACACAGACCTGACCGAAAATATGGTCATCTGAATGAGCCCTTCATCCTAAATGTAAGGCATAAAAACCCATTACATCAGCCGTCAGTAGGATGCATAATAGGATATTTGATGCATGCACGGTTTAATTTTAATGAACAACCCACTTGAATGAAATTGTTTTACTGAATTGTACGTCTTCCTATAATCATCTCATTTATATTCCCATTTTTCTATTCACTGCCGCAGAAGAAGGAGGACAATTATACCTATTATGTAATGTTGTGGGACATTGAAACCCATTGTCTGCGTTCCTCACCTGTTGGACCCAAAATGGCAGAAATAATGTTGTTTTTCATGCTTCAACAGCTTTTGCAGATTATAGGGTATTTTACTTGGGCAAGAAAGTAGAATGCAAAACTCTGGTTCGGGAGATAATGTAGAGGTGGCATCTCAATCTGATTAGCAGGGCTTAAAGGGTATGCCACACTAAACAATATCGCTAACGGGATCGCTAAAAAACGTCACTATTTAGCGATCCCGTTAGCGATGTTGTTCAGTGCGGCAGCTGCCAGCGACGAGCTTCCTGCTGTGATCTCGCTCGTCGCTGGAATCGTTCCGGACCCTATTTTCTCGTCGGCGCTCCCGCTGGGTAAGTATATATCGCTAGTGTGGCACCTTTTCTTAACGATTTAGCGGTACTTTTGTACCGCTAAAGTCGTTAAGAAGATCGCTAATGGCGATAGCGTCGTTAACTATATCGCTAAATGCGGCAGCATTTAGCGATATAGAAACAATCCCGCTAGCGATCTCATTAGTATGCAACGCTAACGAGATCGCTAGCGGGATAGCTTAGTGTGGCAGTACCTTAAGTAAGGGCTACTAAGGCCATGTTTGCTGCTCCAGTAGCACACTATACCGAAAGTTTACCAATACATTAAGGAGATGGCAGCCGACCAGGAGAGATAAGCAAGATTACTTGTTCATGATATAAAGCTCGATTAGTAAGGTGAGCAGACATCATTGGAAAGTGGTGGGTAAACGCCTCTATAGGGCGGCGTGCAGGCTGTGCGTAAGTCATCAGTGGGCTCTGTCGGATAAGATGAGCAGAGGCAGCCACTTAGCAGAAAAGCCACTTATGAGAGTATCCTGAGTCAGATGGAGATAGACCTGAATTTCAGGACTCACCATCTTCTTCTGTCTCCAAGAGTGCAAGTTGGGGCTTGATTGCTTGTGATAATGCTTAGAACGGTGTAAGGGCCCCAAGCGGGAGACTTGTAGAGGCCTGAGTACAGGGATGCTGGGACACATGGCCGCTCTAACATGTATGCTCAGGCTTGTGGATTAACCGTGTCCTGTCTGTGAGCATCAATACTACTCATTTGCTTTGCGTGTGTAAATAATGTTTTCAAGGCAAATGGCATTGAATCCCTTAAGCGCAGAATGCACATCCATGTAAAATAGTCTGACTGTGGGGCAACGTGTATGGAAATGAGTTCTAAACCATGGCTTTAGGTTGAGGTTGTTGTTGTTGTCTTATTTTCTTGAACTTTTGGGCTTGTAAGGTTAAAAAATTGGAAAAAAGAAAATTATAAACTACAATGATACCAGACCGTACGGGTGGTTTGAGTCCTTTAGGAATTTCTGTAGTAACGTAGCATGCCATTGATTCTTTTTCTTGCTTCGTGTGGTTTTTGAGCACAGATTTAATTTTTTTTTCCCTATGGAGTAGTGTAAAAATTGCTTTTGTCAAGAGATATGTTTTATAAAAATTATTTTAATGATTGCTTATATGGCGCTGCCTAATTCAACAGCACTTAATAGACGTTGTCATCACTCCCTATATAGGGCTCACAATCTAAACTCCCTATCAGTATGTGTTTGGGGTGTGGGAGAAAATCGTCTCATACAAACATACAAGCTTCAAGCAGATGTTCTCCTTCGTCGGATTAGAACTCAAGATTCCAGCACTGTAAGGGCAACATTGCTAACTACAAGGCTAGAGTCACACCAGCATATTTTCTCTCATCCGGAGAATCAGGTCTGTTATGCTATTGACACTCAGATCAGACTCTGATCAGAGTTTCGGGACTGTGTGAGCCGATTTTCTCGGATGTCTCCATCTTCTCCATTCTGTCAGTCCTTGAAAATCGGACTGCACTCAGATGTAAACCGAGTGCAGTCCAATTTTTCCACAGACTCATTGGCTTGCATGACCGAGTTTGATACAATAATCGGATCCAACTAAGGCATGCTGCGATTTTTTTCCTAGGACCGGCTTGGTCTGAGGAAAATATTGGATTTGTGCATGGCTCCATAGAATAACATTGGTCCGAATGCTATCCGATGTGTTGTTGGATTGAACTCAGACCGAAAATACAGTCATGTCTAGAAGCTCTAAGGGTATGTTTCCACGGTCAGGAAACATTTAGGATTTGCTGCGGATTGGATGCTGCGTACAGCCGCAGCGTCCAAATGTTACAGCATAGTGGAGGGGATTTTATGATATCCCATCTCCACTATGCGTGCAGGGCTGTATCCGGCGGCCCTGCGTATCCGGACATGCAGCGCGTCTTTCCAGACCGCAGCATGTCTATTTATCTTTCAGAGACGCTCTATTTCCGCAAGATAAATAACCCAGTCTATGGATAGGATGCGGTGATTCCGCATGTATCAGCGCGCATACAAAAGGGGGCAGCACTTTGGGCTGAGCAGGGTTTCCGCTGCGTCCAAAGCGCTGCCAGTACGCTCCGTGAAGACGTACCCTAAGACTTCAAGGTACATAGACGTCATGGTCTGCTGAGTTTCTGGGAGTAGGTGGTTTTAGGGTTAACCGGGATGGCCTCACTCTGGGATTCTGGGAGGCTTTTTATAGCCTCATTGTGGGCCATCCTCTGTCGCTTATACTCTGACTCTTGGCCGAGTGTGTGTGACCCTGTTGTGCTTGTGCCAGTGCTTTGTGCCTGTGCTACGTTCTGTCTGTCTGGTTCTGATTTGGCTGTGTCCCTGTTTCGAGTTTTGCCTGTCCCTTTTGTACTCCGCTGCCCTCTACGTGTATGACCCTTGGCTACGTTCTGACTCCGCTCTGCCTGCTCCTCTTGTACTTCGTCGCCCTCTATGTGTATGACCCCTTGGCTACGTTCTGATTATCCATTCGGTATATGCCCCTTGGTAACTGTGTCCCGTAGTTACCCTTCTAGGAGTTTTCCTTCACCTCATAGCTCTCTGCAGCTTAGGCCATGCCCACTAGCAGTCACGTGCCCGCAGGTCCTTTGGTCTGAAGCATACTCTATCTGCTGCTACTGCCTCTGAGAGACGTGTGGCTGGCTCCGCCCACTAGCAGTCACATGTGGAAGGTCCTGTTACTGAGAAACACACGTCTTCCCTGCTGTGGCTCTACTATACAGGTATCTTTGGGCATAGTTTGTTCACTCAGGACACACACACTGGCTCAGTGAGCAAGTGCAGTGCGGTGTCCATGACAATAGAGCCGTGGAAAAGAAGCTGTAGGACTTAAAGGAGTATAGCAGGGCCCACAGAGTTATATAGATCATCTATTAGTATGTTCACATTGCGTCTTTTTTGTCATTTTTATATCAAGTACGCTCAAAAAGTGGCTGAAAAAGTGATAACAAAGCACTCATAAGAATGATCCTATTAATTTGTATGTGAAATAACTGACTGTTCATTTGTTCAGGATTTTGAAAATCTTTTAAACACTTCAAGCTTTCAAAGACGCCAAAGGTTTAAAAGAAGCAACTCGTATATTCTTCTGGCGTTTTCCACTAGTAAGAACCTCAGTACATCACAACAGAAGGCAATTGGCAAAGCTAAAAAGGTGCTCAGAAGACATCCAGGTGTCTCTTTCAGCGTTTTGACAGCATTTTTCCTTTAAAAAAAAAAGCAAGTGCTTTCTTCCTTGTTTAATGGATTTAAAAACATCTGGAAAATACTAGTAAAAAGACTCCTAAAAGGGCTCAATAAGGACACGGGGAAAAAACATTGAAAAAGCACTCAGTAAATGACCAAAAATGCTAAAATTAAATGATTCAGTTTTACAAAACTCCAGGAAATCCAGGAAAAACTCCTGAGAATCTTCTGCTTGAAAAATTGACTTTTTTTAACCTCTGGAATAAGACTTAATGTGAACATACCCATAAGCCCTGGACGTCTTTTTTACAAAAGTATCAGTAAAAAGATATTTGAAGTGATTTTTGTCAAATTTATTAAAAGGTTTGGATTGTTTAAAAGTAATCAAATGAAATCTATGCCTGCTGTAGGCAGACTTAAGGTACTGCCACACTAAACAATCCCGCTAGCGATCACGATAACGACGCATACTAATGCGATCGCTAGCGGGATTGTTTCTATATCGCTAAGTGCGGCCACATTTAGCGATATAGTTAACGACGCTATCGCCGTTAGCGATCTTCTTAACGACTTTAGCGGTACAAAAGTACCGCTAAATCGCTAAGAAAAGGTGCCACACAGCGATTAGATACTTACCCAGCGGGAGCGCCGACGAGAAAATAGGGTCCGGAACGATTCCAGCGACGAGCGAGATCACAGCAGGAAGCTCGTCGCTGGCAGATGCCGCACTGAACAACATCGCTAACGGGATCGCTAAATAGTGACGTTTTTTAGCGATCCCGTTAGCGATATTGTTCAGTGTGGCATACCCTTTAGAATTGCCCCCAAACCTGTTTTCTGGCTTTCTTCTTAGATGCCAGCACACCCGCCAAAGTTTTCCTAGGCTGAGCTGCTTTAGGAAAAAGCTTTCCTGAAGCTGCTTTTATTCGTGGTATTGCCATCATTTTTGCAGTGGATCCACCACCAGTGTCATCTTTCTGTAAATTAGGGCTCAATTTAATGTTGCTTTGCACTCTCATCAGTGTTATTCAATGAGGCAGACAAGATCTGCGATTTTTTTCTCATGCCAATTCTGCATCAAAAAAAAATTTCAGCATATCTTTCATGGCGCACACCCATTCAAGTCAATGGGTGCGTGCAAAACATTAGACTGCACTTGGATGTCATCTGAGTACAGTCCGATATACAATGAGACAGACAATGGAGAGATTAATCTTTCCTTCTCACCTGTAATTCGATTTTCACAAACGAGAGGATCGGAGCACAGAGCACTGACACTCAGTTCACGCTCGAGTTTGAGCTGTCATTAGTATATCACATCCGAAGCTCTCTCATTTATGCTATACGCTAGTGTGACCCCAGCCTTAGGCTTCCCAGGCTATTTATATCAGCTCACAACTGTATACTTGGCCTTTACTGGCTATTAAAATGGGGGACCCCCCCAAAAACTGAGGTGGGTCCCCCTATAATTAATAATCAGCAAAGGCTATGCAGACAGCTGCGGGCTGAAATTAATAGCCTAGGAAGGGGCCATGGATACTGGTCACCACTGGCTAAAAACATCAGCTCCCAGCCACCCCAGAAAAGGCGCATCTCTAAGATGCACCAATTCTGACACTTAGCCTCGCTCTTCCCACTTGCCCTGTAGCGGTGGCCAGTGGGGTAATAGTTAGGGAGGATTGATGTCACCTTTATATTGTCTGGTGACATCAAGACCCAAAGTTAGTAATGGAGAGGCATCAATAAGATGCCCCCATTACTAACCCCATAGTCACATTGTAAGAAAACATAGACACCCAGAAAAAAGTACTTTAATTGAAAGAAAGACACAGACTCCTTTAATAATCTCAATTAAACCATACTTGCGACCTCGCCTAATTCCACCGTTGCCTTCAATCTCCTGTAATAAAACTAAAATAAAAAAACAACAATATACCATACCTGTCCGTCGTTCTGTCCCCAGACGCCACAATCCATGTCTGGGGAATAAAAAGTTTTCAACCTGGACGGTGCCAAGATGCGACCGTCCTGGCTGAAAATCACTGGTGAATGAGCTGCTGAGAGCGCAGCTTCAGTGACTAGCGGTGACGTCACTGAGGCTGCGCACCCAGCTGGGCTGAACTGCGGTGACCTCTGGACCATGGGAAAATGCCAGTGATGAGGTCACCGCAGTTCAAGCTCAGTGTGTTCACAGCAGATCACTGTGAGAATTTTTCGGGGGGGGGCTGACACGAGGAAGCCCAGACGAAACACGAGTTGGGGCTGCCAGCACCAGACCCTGTGTGGACTCTGTGGGTAAGATTTTCATCCCAATGGCTATACTGCCTAATCTCTAGTGCTCTCGATCTACGTCTTCTCATTTCAGCCTGTTGGTTATAGCACTGAGTACTGACTCTAGATACCTACTTTTCTTACTGAGGCTCTAAATGTATTAGACGCACTATGAGAGCACAGGATTAGTGGTCAGGAATGACATGAAGCCAAGGTACTTAATATGTAACGCTGCTATTTCCACTGGTTCCCCATCCACCTTATACATAATCCTTTCGGGTCTGTGCGCTGCTTGCACCATTGTTCCACACTGTCCATCTTTGTAAAAAAAAATTTCTGTACTTCTATATATACATTGTTGTTTTAAAATTAGATGTCTAATAAAATGAGTTACATTTTATTTGGGGCTTAGTTTCTCTCTTTTTTCTCTATGCATTTCATGATATCTATGGGAGTGTCCTGTAATATTTAGACCCATGGCACCACTTGGTAAAGGGTCTTATTGATGTTATTATGTTTTCTGTTCTATGGATCTTGTTTTCTAAATCCCTGCCTTTGTATAAGTGTGCCTGGAACAATTGATGCTGTTTTGATGACAAACAGTGGTCAGACAAAATATTTATTTGATTTCTCTTTTGTTCATTCATTTTGCATTTTAATTGATAAAAAATAAACTATTAACAGTAACGCTTCCTTTTTATTTTTAAGAATTCTTATTTTGCTGCATTATTTCCACACACGTTCTGCCAAAAACTTTTGTACAATATTGTATATACCGTAGTAGGGACATATCTCTATATTGCTGTTTGCCAATCATACATGGGTCAGACCCAAGACCAAGTTTTATGCTCAGTCCAACTCAAACATGTAGAACCACAATTGATCACTGTTATCAATAACTTTCACAAGTTGCTTTGTTGAGCTAAAACAACTAAAAATAATAGTTCTGGGTTATAATCTGTCTATAAATGAATAACCAATTTTTCAATAGGTGAAATAATTGTGTTTACATCCAAATTTGTGTATGCAGTTGACAGTGAAGTCCCCTTATGCAGACAACAGCAGGGTCTTACAAAGACCTGAGGAGTTACTGAGATAAAAATCTCAATATAATTTTTAGGATGCTTCTCTGACCTTAGGTAACAAACTTTTAACGTTTTTTAAGCCAAAACTAGATGTTACCTACTTTTTTTTATCCAATCCTAATTCTTACTTAAAAAAAACACTGTCAGGAAAACCTTCATTTGTGGCTAAACTCAAGAGGTAGTCACCGGAAATGGTCTTCCAACAATCTTGAAGGAGTTCCCAGAAATGCTTAGCACTTGTTGGCCCTTTTGCCTTCACTCTGCAGTCAATCTCGATTGGGTTCAGGTCTGGTGATTGTGGAGGCCAGGTCATCTGGCGTAGCACCCCTTCACTCTCCTTCTTGGTCAAATAGCCCTTACACAGCCTGGAGGTGTGTTTGGGGTCATTGTCTTGTTGAAAAATAAATGATGGTCCAACTAAATGCAAACCGGATGGAATAGCATGCCGCTGCAAGATGCTGTGGTAGCCATGCTGGTTCAGTATGCCTTCAATTTTGAATAAATCCCCAACAGTGTCTTCAGCAAAGCACCCCCACATCATCACACCACCTCCTCCATGCTTCACTGTGGGAACCAGGCATGTAGAGTCCATACGTTCTACTTTTCTGCGTCGCACAAAGACACAGTGGTTGGAACCAAAGATCTCAAATTTGGACTCATCAGACCAAAGCACAGATTTCCACTGGTCTAATGTCCATTCCTTGTGTTCTATAGCCCATACAAGTCTCTTCTGCTTGTTGCCTGTCCTTAGCAGTGGTTTCCTAGCAGCTATTTTACCATGAAGGCCTGCTGCACAAAGTCTCCTCTTAACAGTTGTTGTAGAGATGTGTCTGCTGCTAGAACTCTGTGTGGCATTGACCTGGTCTCTAATCTGGAGCTGCTGTAAACCTGCGATTTCTGAGGCTGGTGACTCGGATAAACTTATCCTCAGAAGTAGAGGTGACTCTTGGTCTTCCTTTCCTGGGGCAGTCCTCATGTGAGCCAGTTTCTTTGTAGCGCTGGATGGCTTTTGCAACTGCACTTGGGAACACTTTCAAAGTTTTCCCAATTTTTCAGACTGACTGACCTTCATTTCTTAAAGTAATGATGGCCACTCGTTTTTCTTTACTTAGCTGCTTTTTTCTTGCCATAATACAAATTCTAACAGTCTATTCAGTAGGACTATCAGCTGTGCATCCACCAGACTTCTGCACAACACAACTGATGATCCCAATCCCATTTACAGTATAAGGCCAGAAATCCCACTTATTAAACCTGACAGAGCACACCTGTGAAGTGAAAACCAATTCCGGTGACTACCTCTTGAAGCTCATCAAGAGAATGCCAAGAGTGTGCAAAGCAGTCATCAAAGCAAAAGGTGGCTACTTTGAAGAACCTAGATTATAAGACATATTTTCAGTTGTTTCACACTTTTTTGTAAAGTGTAATGTATAATTCCACATGTGTTAATTCATAGTTTTGATGCCTTCAATGTGAATTCACAATTTTCATAGTCATGAAAATACAGAAAAATCTTTAAATGAGAAAGTGTGTCCAAACTTTTGGTCTGTACTGTATATATATATATATATATATATATATATATATATATAGAGTATATGTATATATATACACACACGTATAAAGAACAAATATACAACAAACATATAATACAAACAACAATTATATATATGTGTGTGTGTGTGTATATATATGTATATATATAATTGTTGTTTGAGACTCATGTAAACCATGTACAGCACATAAAGCTGCTGACTACAAATAGGCTGTGCATGGCTTCATGCATACAATATCAGTATACATTAGCACGTTTTTGTTTTCTTCTTGGGGACTTTGAGCCGTATGTTTACTCTGGTGTTGAATATGGGAATATGGAGCCTTTTTTTTCTTTATTACATACAGCTTTTTAATTCTCACGAACAAAAACAGCAATGCAGAAAGTGTTTTCCTGTTGAAATCAATAGAAAGCTTATTCCAAGAGTATTTTAACTGGTTTCTGCTGTGGATTTTAGAGAAGATACTGCTCGAAAATCCACATAAATAATGCCTTCACTGCTGAGCTCCAATTCTACACACAGCCCAAGAAAAGCAGTGTTGTCACTTATGAAGAATAATATCTGACTTTGTTTCTAGTCTTATATAAAACATTTAAATCTCTTTTTTCCCCCACCCTCATAAATAGCAGTGTGAATACAGACCTAACCATTTCAGCCTTGAGTACTTGATGCAAAGGTAAAGAAGCTGTTATCAAAAATGACCAGTGATGCATTTGTGAATTTATCTTCCGCTGTATCCACTTAACACATAAGCTCATATTTTTTGCCATCACGCACCAAACCACAAAATAAATGTGTCTGTGTTCACACTGAATGCACCTTTAGTTGTGTAAACACATCAATATTGTACATAACTGGAAACACTGAAATCGCACATCTCTATTGATTTCCTGCACCGATCATGCTACATTTTCAGCTTTATAACATCATCACTTTAAAGGCTGTTTGTAAATAACCAAGAAAACAATGCTCAGCTTATCCATGGATGTCACAAGCTGCTACAACCACATTCTGACAGCAAGTAGATAGACCTCAGAAGATACCCATGTAAAGACAAAGGAGACTCCCAAACACTGGCTGACGTCTGACTGTACTTTCTCCACTGCAGTTTTTCTTTGGTGTTTATCCTTAGGCCATTAGGGATTTTGTGACACTGAAGAAGATTAAAAGGCATGTATTATTCAGTTTGCTAATTCTCAACAGTCGTGACTCGTGATCTATAAGATATAGGTAAGGTAAATTTTATGACATCATGAAAACACAGAAGAACTCAAGAAGACTTTGAAGTGACAGAATAAAATAATTTCCGTTTGGCCATTTTGTTTTTAAATGGCTCCTATTCAAGATTTTGTATTACCTTTCCATCGACATAATGACAAGTATTAGGCTCAGCAGCCCATGATTTTCTCATCCGTGTCAGTCCCTCCCAAGGCTCCTACTATTCTAATTGTGATCTCCCTTGCGCCCATCTGTTTACAGATTGAGGTCCCCAGCGATTTTCTTGCGTAATTGTTGGGTTAACCAGGGCAGCATCTGGATAAGCCCCCAAAGGAGATTCACAGACATTTTCAACACTAGCACAGAAGGTTCATTTGAGGAAAAACTCCCTTCGATCAAACCCAAACTTCCCACCAAAGAGAACAACCTCCTTGCTTTATAGCTGTTTCTTTCCTATCAGGATTAAGCAATTATATAACAAAATTAAATAAATAAATAAATAAATAAATGCAGTTTTTTTTTTAATTCAATGAATTTATTTATTTTTTTATTAAACCTGGAATTTCAGAAAATACACCCCATAAGCATATTTTGTCTCATCTGAGAGAATTGGGCCGATTATGCTAATCCCACTCGTGATCAGAGTGTGATCACAGTGTGCTTAGATTTTCTCGGATGACGTGAAGATGGAAAAAAAAGATTTCTCCATCTTCTCCATTCTGTTAGTCCATGAAAATCAGACTGACATCTGAGTGCAGTGCAATGTTTTCCATGGACTCATTGACTTGCATGGCCGAATGCGATCCAATGATTAGGTCCAACTCACCAGTCCATGGAAAAAAATCGCACATGTGCACGGCCTCATAGCGTAACATTGGTCCGAGAGTGATCTGATATTTTGTGGGTTCGCACTCAGACTGAAAATACGACCGTCTGCACGAGCCCTGAATGAAACAAACTTTATATACTTACACCAATAAGAAATGTTGGAAAACATTTTGCAAATTGTTTCTCGAAATTGAAAATCTTGCATCACTTAGGTATGGTTACAAATTGGTTCTCTTCACAATTATGGACCTGGATGTTTTACCATATAGTTGGGTCATACTGGCAATAAATTTCAATGCCATCCGTAAAGCTTATTTAGTTGTATCAGCGAAGGATAGCAGCAAAAACATTGCCACAGTAACATCAGTAAGCTATTTGCGGTTAAGTGAAGGGAAATGCCTTTTTTGTCAATGGTATTCCTTTAACATTCAGAATTTTTCATCCTTTGTATGAGACTGAAAATCTAAGGATGCTTATGTTTAGAAACAGCACCACCATTGTCCATGGGTTTTGCCTGATATTGCAGTTTACATTTATTCAATTGAATGAGGCTGAGCTACAACCCCGATTACAAGACAAGAAATTAGCTAATTCTGAATGAAGCATTCATGTTTATCATGCCTTTAAGACAACTAATTGTTTCAAAAGTCTTTAGATGACATCAAATGATTCTACATATCATGCAGCGTACCTCAGTATTGCTCCTCATTCACATTGTCATTGCGCAGTATGTTTGCTTGGTTGCTTACTTGGTTGAAAACCATGAACAACTTGTCTATTTCCTTCATGTTTGTTGGCATCCTGGTTTCTGCCCCTTTGTATAAATCATGGCATGTGCAAGTCCTTGTTGTCTAGTGAAGATAAAGCTTTAATGAGGTCCTATCAGTAATCCATCCCCGAACTCTGTGGTCAATATCTATAGAGATCAGCTATCAATGATAGACAGCAGAACATGCTTAGCACTTTGTTACAAGCTCTTTTCTATTGAGCTTGTAAACACTGTTTTGTAGCTGGCAGCGGTCACTGGAAAGCGCTGTTGCTTCCTAATTTCCACTAATTTAAATATACTGCTTACAGCATCTAGACAGCTGGGGTGGTCAATCTCCTAGGCAACAGATCAAATATAATCCGATAATAAATGCTTGAACCTGAACACCGTATATTAAAAAAATATAAACTTTATTGAAAGAACATTGAATAACATGTAAATACAGGTTAAAAAGTGGGAAACCCAGATGGGGCACCACAATCCACAATCAAACCTAAGGAGGTTGCATATAGACACAGAATAACCAACAGAGATTGTAACCCCTCTGACTAAAACTCCTAAACACAGGACAATAAGTCCACTAAATGAGAATATCTACAATCACAATAGCCATACAAACAGTGAAAGTGTCAGCAATACATTACCTCCAGTGGATTGTGGTGCCAGGTCCTTGTTTGGTAAGCAGCAGCTGGGTTTTAGTTAAATTGACCTTTTAGTTAATATGCTGCATTTTTGGGCTTTAACGTGTTGGTTTAAACAGATCAAAGGATCATTATCCATGTGTAGAAGCCATTCTCTTTTCAACTTCAGTTTTTTTTTACAGATGGTGTTATGTTTGCATCAAGAATTTGTTGAAATTTCATTGAATCCATTATTTCCTCTACCCATAAAATGTTCCCCATGCCATTGGCTGCAGCACAACCCCAAAGCGTGATTGATCCACCCCCATGCTTAATGGTTGGTGAGATGTTCTTTTGCAGAAATTCTGTGTTCTTTTTCTGCACACATACCATTGATCATTGTGGCCAAAGAGTTCTATTTTAAACTCATCGGTCCACAGGACTTGTTTCCAAAATGCATAAGGCTTGTTTAGATGTTCTTTTGTATATTTCTAACACTGAATTGTATGTGAGGAAGCAGGAGAGGTTTTCCTCTGATGACTCTTCCACGAAGGCCATATTTGTGCAGGTGTCTCTGAACAGTAGAACAATGTACCACAACTCCAGAGTCTGATAAATCTTTCTGAAGGTCTTTTGCGGTCAAGCAGAGGTTGTGAATCGCCTTGCTAGCAATCCTAGGAGCAGCTCTCACATGTGATAATTCATAGTTTTGATGCCTTCAGTGTGAATGTACAATTTTCATAGTCATGAAAATACATTAAAATCTTTGAATGAGAAGGTCTGTCCAAACTTTTGGTCTGTACTGTATATCTATTGCAAGGATTGTACTCTCTCAGGTGCGTAGAGGAAACAGGAGGCAGATTCTCTTCAAAGTCCAGTGGGTTTATTGGCTTCATAAACCACCAAAGCACCAACAAACGGTAAACAGTCTTTACATCAGGCAAAACACAGCATCAGTGTCCATAGCAGAGCTCTACTCTCTCAGGCATGTGGGTACACAGGCTGTGCAATGTCCAGCACGCAGGCTCTATCTGGAGCCACAGACACAGTGATGCTTCTCCCTCTCAAGACAAAGACCACTCTGTAGTGTCCAGCCTGGACGCATGGAAATCTGTTCACACTGGCAGACTCCCAAACACTCTCATGTGCCAAACACACCCCCATTACAAAGCTGTAACCACATCCAGGTACCTATCACATGGCTAGTCACGTGATCGTGACATCACCGCAGGTCCTCAAACTCACAACCACACACAGGCTTCCGCAGGGGAAAAAGAGGTACAGTGAGCATTCTCACCACGGTGTGAGGTATATGGGTAGCCAGACCCTCCCATCTCTTAGAGCTACCCGTAACCCGGACACAAGTGTGAACAACAACCCCATAGTGCTTATGTGCACTAAAGGAAAAATAATCCGGGTTACATCACAGGGAGCAGCCATCCCTGTGACACGTACCTTCCATTAATTATGCGGCAATTAGTCACACTACAATATATATATATTATATATACAGGGTGGTCCATTTATATAGATACACCTAAATAAATTGGAAATGGTTGGTGATATCAACTTCCTGTTTGTGCACATTAGTATATGGGAAGGGGAAAACTTTTCCAGATGGGTGGTGACCATGGTGGCCATTTTGAAGTCGGCCATTTTCAATCCAACTTTATTTTTTCCAATGGGAAGAGGGTCATGTGACACATCAAACTTATTGAGAATTTCACAAGAAAAACAATGGTGTGCTTTGGTTTTAATGTAACTTTATTATTTCATGAGTTATTTGTAAGTTTATGACCACTTATAAAATGTGTTCAAAGTGCTGCCCATTGTGTTGGATTGTCAATGTAACCCTCTTCTCCCACTCTTGACACACTGATAGCAACACCACAGAAGAAATGCTAGCACAGGCTTCCAGTATCCGTTGTTTCAGATGCTGCACATCTCTTATCTTCACAGCATAGACAATTGCCTTCAGAGCGATTACATTTACATAAAGAAAAAAACATACTTGATGAAGGTGGGCATAGTCTACTTTTATTTCCAAGAAACATGGCCACTCTTATACATAACCCCTTTTTTGTTGTGAGTGGATCTGAGCTGTGAAAGGAAGTGATCTGTGATACTTGACACAGCCTTTGGACAAAGGTGTTACTATTTACGGAAAATAAGCATCTTGCTGTTTTTCTAACCTCATACAACACCTCTAACCCTCTGTTAACCTGCAGAGATATTTTTATATTGCTTCCTCCTCCATTATAATGACATTTAGAGTGAAACAACCACAATTTTGAATGAATTGAACATCAAAGCCGCATCTTAACAAGATTTCTTTTTTCTAATCAACAGTACATCAAGATTCCTTCTCCCATCTCTGGTTCAGATGACAGAGTTCGGGTCTTTGCCTTCTACCTCTCCAGAGAGATTAAAGATAAGCCTCAGTCAAGTTTCGAGTGCATTAGACAGGGCACCTCATGGTGAGAATTATTTTTTTGAAACCTTTTACTCAGTAAAAATGTTTTATAAATTGTAGGAGACATTGAACAGAACAAAAACTGTCATATGTCAGGCCTCGGTTAATAGGTAAAGTTGCCCTTATGTTGCCTAATCAAGTCCTGAAATACGCCTTAAATGGTTGTCCCATGGAGGACTCCTCTTTCCATTTGTCCTTTTAGACCTTATAGAAATCATACAAAGGTCTCACCATGCATTATGATATTAGTAGACCCTCCTGGGGAAATTTATGCCTGACTGCAGTTTCCGCCTACAATATTAGTTGTTTACTGGGGTTTAGACCTACCGGTACATTTTCAGCTGAGGACCGCACCAGATTCATTTGAAAAAGGGGTTGTAGTGAGACCATTAAACTGGTTTTAAAAAAACATTGGCAGTAGAAAAGGACTATCTTTAATTAAAACAAAAGTACATTGTCATTGTAAGTACATTGATTGTTATATAGGCTCAGTCTTATAAAAACATTTACATAGTTCCTCTTCTATTAAACAGCCTTATGTATAATAACAGATAAGCCCTTTATTCCAGTTTCGCAGTCTATAAGTAGTGCATTGCTTAGGCAGCAATTTGGTGAGCCCTGGATATGCTCTATTTGTGGTCTAAACTAATTTCCTTCTTCTAGTTGAAACTGTGCACATGGCACTGTATCTGTAGGGGATACAGAGGCAGAACTAGTACCAAATGATCCCTCAGGAATATAAAAAGACTGGAATAAAATAAATGGTAGAAGGAAGGTTGGGGACTTGTTATAGGTACTGTATTGGGGCTCCAGGGTACACTTCTGCAGTCCAAGCGGCACTATCATCCTGGTGATATTATTACGCAATGATGTTCTTGAGTACCGAACAATCCATATTGTTTTGGATTTTATGAAGCTGCAATATACAGTGCTCAGCATAAATGAGTACACCACTTTGAAGAGGAAGATTTTAGTCAATATATCACAGAATACAGGAACAATTTCCAAAATTTTTCACAATACTGAGTTTCCATAGAACATTTTTTAACCAATAGCATGAAAGTAAGGTTAATAATATAAATATAAATAACACAATCTTCAGTTTTACTTAAATTAGTTGATGCAAAAATAAATACACTCCACACAAAGTGTCAAGATCCCGTCTGGGTTGGAGCCGATGTTACTGCAAACACTAGGGAAAGCAGAGGCAGGTAGCGTAGTCAGAAGGCAGGCCGAGGTCGGTTCACAGGAGAGCAGTGTTTGTAGCAATGGATCAGGCGGAGAGCGTAGTCAGAAGGCAGGCGAGGTCGGTTCACAGGAGAGCAGTGTTTGTAGCAATGGATCAGGAGGAAACGCTTGACTAAAGGCTTGGAGCTCAATAATCTCGCAATGACACACCCACAGGGCCAGGTTTATATAGGGTGTGTAATTGGCAATCAGAGGCCCAATCAAGAGAGCACTAGGTGTAGCCAATCAGGAAGAACAGTCAATGGTATCTGGATTCAGCAAGGAACTTTGCAGCCAGCAGAATAGCTCAGATGGTAGAGCTGCTGGCCAGTGGACAAGAGGTACTGGGTTCGACTCCTGACAGTACTCCCCTCCTTCCAGGATGGCCTCTGGACATCTCAGGAGCTGGCTTATCCGGGTACCTCTGATGAAAGGCTCTTGTTAGTCTAGGAGCATGGACGTTCTCCCTTGGTTCCCATGAATTTTCCTCTGGTCCGTAACCCTTCCACTGCACCAGATACTGCAGTTTACCTCTGAATTTTCGGGAGTCCAGAATCTTATCCACAATGTATTCTTCTTCACCACGGATCCTTTCTGGTGGAGGAGGTGGCTGAATTCTTCCTGGAAACGGGTTTTCACAGAAGGGTTTGAGCAAGGATATGTGAAACACTGGATGAATCTTTAGATTGTTGGGAAGTTTTAAACGAAAAGCAACCTGGTTAATTTTTGCAGAAATTTGAAAAGGTCCAATGAATTTCTGACCCAATTTGGAGGATGGCACATGTGTCTTAAGGTTTTTAGTGGACAGCCAAACTTTGTCTCCAACCTGAAGAGCAGGGGGCACTCTCCGATGTTTATCTGCTGCTTCCTTATATTCTTCCTGGGTCTTGAGCAATATCTCTGATAATTCCTTCTGGGATTCCTGTAATTTTGTAAGCCTGTCATTAACAGCAGGAATGGGAGTGTTCACTGGCAGATTAGGGATAAATACTGGATGTACTCCATAATTAGCAAAAAATGGGGTTTGAGATGTAGCGCTATGTATGGAGTTGTTGTAGGCAAACTCTGCTGTTGGTAAATAGTCCACCCAGTCATCCTGAAGATAGGAAATGAAGCAACGGAGGTATTGCTCCAAAGTCTGGTTCGTTCTCTCCGTCTGGCCATTGGACTGAGGATGGAAAGCGGTAGAAAGATTCACCGTGACTCCCAAGGCTGTACAGAAACTCTTCCAAAATTTTGATGTAAACTGAACGCCTCTGTCAGACACCACGCTGTCAGGAATTCCATGTAACCTGAATACCTCTTTGATCATCAGTTCTGCAGTTTTTTCAGCAGTAGGAATTCCTTCAGTTGGAATAAAGTGGGCCATTTTTGTGAGTCGGTCCACTATGACAAGGATGACGGTCATCTGTTTAGAAGGGGGTAGTTCCACAATAAAATCCATGGAAATAGATCCCCAAGGCCTGGATGGAACTGGGAGTGGTTGTAAGAGTCCTAGAGGGGACGATCGTGGGGTCTTGTTTCGTGCGCATGTTAAACAGGTTGAAACATATTTCCTCACGTCCTTCCTACAATTAGGCCACCAAAAGAAACGAAGTAGTAAGTCTTGTGTTTTTGCAACTCCAGGATGTCCTGCCAGTTTAGAATCATGGACACTTTTGAGGACTTCAAGGCGAGAAGATTCAGGTACATATATTTGGTGTTTCTGCATCCAAAACCCCTCTTTGAATGAAAGATCGACGTCTTCCGAAGGATGATTAAGGAAAGAGTCCTCTTGATATCCATCTTTAATTCTATTACATAGTCCTCTAGAGTGCAATATTCCCCAAAAAATTTTTAGGGCCTAGAATTGTATCATCATTACTAGACCTCTCCTGAGGTTCCGAACACATCCTGGACAGGGCGTCAGCCTTGCCATTTCTTGAACCAGGCCGGTAAGAGATTATAAAATTAATCTTGATAAAAATAAGGCCCATCGTGCTTGTCTTGCAGACAATCTTTTTGCTGTACGGAGGAATTCAAGATTCTTGTGGTCCGTGAGAACAGTCACAGGGTGATTGGCACCTTCCAGAAGATGTCTCCACTCGGAGAAGGCAACTTTAATGGCTAACAGTTCTTTATTACCAATGTCGTAGTTCTTTTCTGCAGATGACATGGTGTGGGAAAGAAACGCACATGGGTGAAGTTGCATCTTGTCCCCAACTCGCTGAGACAGAATGGCTCCCACTGCAGAGTCCGAGGCGTCCACTTCGACAGTAAATGGCAATTCAGGATTTGGGTGTACTAACAATGGAGCAGACGTAAAAAGAGTTTTCAACTTGTCAAAAGCCTCCTGTGCCTCCGGAGACCAGAAAAATGCTTTGGTCTTTTTTGTTAGTGTAGTAATTGGTAGTATGATCCGTGAAAAGTTCTTTATAAATTTTCGGTAAAAATTTGCAAATCCTATGAAACGCTGGACGTCTTTTAAATTTCTTGGAACAGGCCAGTCTACTACAGCATTGATTTTGCCGGGATCCATGCTCAGACCTTCTGGGGAGATGATATATCCCAGAAATTGGATACTGGTTTGTTCAAACTCACATTTTTCAAGTTTAATGTAGAGATGGTTCTCCTGTAGTCGTTCCAAGACTAACTGGACGTGCCTGCGATGCTCTTCCAAGGTGTCTGAAAATATAAGAATGTCATCGAGATAAGCCACAACGAATTGGTCCAAGAAATCTCGAAATACATCATTAATAAAATGTTGAAAGGTGGCTGGGGCATTGCTAAGGCCAAAGGTCATAACAAGAGATTCAAAATGTCCATATCTCGTTCTGAAGGCGGTCTTCCACTCATCTCCTGGGCGAATCCGTATGAGGTTGTAAGCCCCTCTAAGATCCAGCTTCGTAAAGATTTTCGCAGAACGGAGTCTCTCAAATAGTTCAGGAATCAAGGGTAGCGGGTAGCGATTCTTGACAGTGATATTATTCATCTCTCTGTAGTCAATACATGGCCGCAGAGTGGAGTCTTTCTTTTCAACAAAGAACAGGGGTGCCCCAGCTGGAGATGTGGAAGGTCGAATAAAGCCTTTCTCTAAATTTTCATCCAGGAACTTTCTTAATACCTTCAATTCAGGTTCGGAAAGATTGTAAATCCGTCCAAATGGAATGGTTGCTCCTGGCAGCAATTCAATGGGACAGTCGTAAGGACGGTGAGGAGGTAATTGATCTGCTTTCTTCTTACTGCAGACATCAGAGAACTGCTGATATTGAGGTGGTAGTTTCTCTTCCTTCTCATGCGAAATCTCAGAGATTTGGACTTGTTGGAGAACAGGGGGTTCCTTATGACAATTATTCTTACAGTAGTCAGATGGAAAGGTGATGGTCCTTGATGCCCAGTTGATAGAAGGGTTATGGACTGAAAACCAGGGGATCCCTAGAATAACCGGAAATTTCGGAGATGAAATAAGGTGGAAACTGACAGCTTCATGATGATCCGGGTCGATACAAATCTCCAGTTCGATTGTCTCATGCGTGACAGGTCCAGAAGACAAAGGTGATCCATCCACAGTTTCCATTTCAATTGGTGTGGATTTGGTCCTACTGGAAATATTATTATCATGCGTAAATTTTAAGTCCATAAAATTTCCTCCTGCTCCCGAATCCAACAGGGCAGAGCATTGTATTTTTTGGGTGCCCATTACAACCTGAATGGGGATTACAAAATGAGATGATGTGGTATGTATTTTGTCTATTTCTGGCGTTACTGATGAGATAGTCTGCAAGATGGAATCCGACTGCTGAGAAAGGTCCGTATTGCTGGCAGACCTGTTGTTGGTAAAGGCTATAGTCCTTTTGTTAGGACAGTTGATGGCATAGTGTCCAGGGTCCCCACAATAGAGGCAGAGATGTTCTGCACGTCGCCTCTCCTTCTCCTGTGCAGAGAGTGGTCTTCGGATGACGTCGATCTGCATCGGTTCAGACACAACTTGCGTCTTTTCTTGGTGGTCTGATGCTGAAAATGAGAAGCCAGGGCTATTCCCAAGTGCTCGCAGTCTCTCCTTTCTCCTTTCAGTAAGTCTCTGGTCAATCCGGATACATAGTTGAATAAAGTCCTCCAACTGGTCAGGGGTCTCAACCCTGGCAAGCTCGTCTTTCACTGGTTCTGATAGCCCTCGTCGAAATTGACTTCTCTGGGCCGCTGGATTCCAGGTGGTGTCGGCCACCCAGCGACGGAACTCCGATGTATATTCCGCAACAGAGCGACGTCCTTGGCGCAAATTATGTAATTTGGTTTCTGCTGTGGCACAGCGGTTTGGGTCATCAAAAACTTGATTCATAGCTGCGGTGAAGGCTTCCAGGTCATTAAGGAGGTCATAGTCCTTTTCTACATAAGGTGAAGCCCAAGCAAGAGCTTCATCCGTCAGGAGATTTATCATGAAAAAAACTTTCTTCCTCTCACTGGTAAAGGGAGCAGGTTGCATCTGGAAGTATATGCGGCATTGATTGAGGAATCCTCGGTACTGCTTGCGATCCCCACTGAACTTTGCAGGCAGCGGCAGCCGCGCGTTTGATTCGGACCCTGAATTGCGCACGTCCAGAAGTTGTTTTTGTAGCTCAATTACTTCCTGTTGTATCGCCGTGAAATCAGTTTGTAACTTGGCATATTTTCCTTGAGAGTCAGTACAAAAACTTTGAAGCTCCGTAACTTGCCGTCTCAGGGTGTTCACAGCGGACTCCATTTTGGCGCGAGATTATTCTGTCAAGATCCCGTCTGGGTTGGAGCCGATGTTACTGCAAACACTAGGGAAAGCAGAGGCAGGTAGCGTAGTCAGAAGGCAGGCCGAGGTCGGTTCACAGGAGAGCAGTGTTTGTAGCAATGGATCAGGCGGAGAGCGTAGTCAGAAGGCAGGCCGAGGTCGGTTCACAGGAGAGCAGTGTTTGTAGCAATGGATCAGGAGGAAACGCTTGACTAAAGGCTTGGAGCTCAATAATCTCGCAATGACACACCCACAGGGCCAGGTTTATATAGGGTGTGTAATTGGCAATCAGAGGCCCAATCAAGAGAGCACTAGGTGTAGCCAATCAGGAAGAACAGTCAATGGTATCTGGATTCAGCAAGGAACTTTGCAGCCAGCAGAATAGCTCAGATGGTAGAGCTGCTGGCCAGTGGACAAGAGGTACTGGGTTCGACTCCTGACACAAAAACTACTATATCTAGTGTTTCGTTTGAAGTCCATGATTTTTGGGGACAACACCAAGTCTTTTATAAATGCATAAGCAAGCTGCTCTCAACCACCATGGGCTGTGACTCCCATCCCACCCTGCTGTTCCCCTGGCTCACTTTCCACATTTGATCCATCACAGAAGAAGAAGTCTCCAGACTCCTCTCTTCCTCTCGTCTGACTACATGCACTACCGACCCCATTCCCTCATATCTCCTCCAGTCTCTCTCTCCAGTTATCACAACTCATCTAACTAAAATCTTTAATCTCTCACTCTCCTCTGGCATTTTCCCATCCTCCTTCAAACACTCCATCATTACTCCACTACTAAAGAAACCCGCTCTCGACCTTCCTGCACAAACAACTACAGACCGGTCTCCAATCTCCCCTTCACCTCTAAACTCTTGGAGCGCCTAGTCTACTCCCGCCTCACCCGTTACCTCTCCACTTACTCCCTCCTAGACCCTTCACAGTCCGGCTTCCGCCCCTACATTCGACTGAAACTGCACTCATCAAAGTGACCAATGACCTTCTTACAGCAAAACGTAACGGTGACCACTCTCTGTTCATTCTTCTCGACCTTTCTGCAGCTTTTGACACGGTTGACCACCGTCTCCTACTGTCTAGGCTCCACTCACTAGGTATTAAGGACACTGTTCTCTCCTGGTTCTCCTCCTATCTTTCTAACCGCTCCTTCAGTGTTTCGTTCTCTGGCTCCACATCATCTCCTCTTCCTCTCACTGTCGGTGTACCCCAGGGCTCAGTCCTTGGCCCCCTTCTCTTCTCTCTCTACACGGCCCCAATTGGACAGACCATCAGCAGATTTGGCTTTCAGTACCATCTTTATGCTGATGACACACAACTATACACGTCATCCCCCGACCTTACCCCGCTGTACTACAGAACGCCACCGACTGTCTGTCCGCAGTCTCCAACATCATGTCCGCTCTCTTTCTGAAACTTAACCTCTCCAAAACTGAACTTCTTCTGCTCCCGCCGTCTACTAACCTCCCTAAATTTGACATATCCTCTCCGTGGGCGGCACCATAATAACACCCCGGCAGCAGGCTCGCTGTCTGGGGGTTATGTTTGACACCAATCTCTCCTTCACCTCCCATATACAATCTCTTGCCCGCTCTTGCCACCTACACCTAAAGAACATCTTTAGAATCCGCCCTTTTCTCACCATGGAAACAACAAAAACCCTCACTGTAGCATTGATCCACTCCCGCCTGGACTACTGCAACGCTCTATTACTTGGCCTCCCCATTACTCGACTATCCCCTCTCCAGTTTATCCTTAATGCAGCAGCCAGGGTAATCCATCTGGCTAATCGGTACTCGGACGCGTCCGCTCTTTGCCAGTCCTTACACTGGCTGCCCATTAATTATAGGATCCAATTCAAAGTACTGGTTCTCACCCACAAAGCTCTCCACAGTGCAGCACCCCCCTACATCTCCTCCCTCATTTCTATCTATCGGCCTAACCGACTGCTGCGCTCTGCAAACGACCTTCGACTAACCTCTGCACTAATCCGTACCTCCCACTCCCGACTCCAAGACTTCTCCTGCGCTGCGCCAATCCTCTGGCATGCTCTACTCCAAGAAATTAGGACTATCCACAATTTGCATGGTTTCAGGCGCTCCCTCAAAACACATTTGTTCAGAGCGGCCTATCACATTCACTAATCAAAGTCATTCTATGTGTAAGTGTGTGTGTGTAGCCCATTCACTATCTCCATCCATCCCTCACTCCCTCAAGATGGCTGGACCATCATTGTAAATACACCATTGTATATAAACACCTGTACTTTGTATCTCCCCCACCTCATTGTAGATTGTAAGCTCTCACGAGCAGGGGCGGCTTATTTGGCTTTAATTATTGTATTGTTAACGTTGTTACTTATGACTTGTGTTCTGAAACTGTTAAACTGTAAAGCGCTGCGGAATATGTTGGCGCTATATAAATAAAAATTATTATTATCTCTTTCCATTCTTCAAGATCTCTTCTAGAGCCTGGATGTTGTTTGGAAAGTGATGTTCAACTTGTCTCTTTAGAATTTCTCATAAGTGTTTCGGTTGGGTTCAGATCAGGATACATACAGTACATAGCCACTGAATCACTTTCATCTGTTGTTCTTTAGAAATGCAACATCATTGTCATGTTGGAAAAGTGCACGTCTATCAAGTGCATGGAGTGATGGTAGCATCTTTTCTTTTAACATAGAGCAGTACATGTGTCATTTCATGATTCCATCAATAAAACATATCTTCCTAACACCAGTAGCACTCATGCAGCACATAAGAACACTGCCACCACCATGTTTCACTGTGGTTACCATACATTTAAAGAAAATGCATATCTACAAAGGGCACTGAGTGATGGTAGCATTTTTTCTTTCAATACAGAACAGTATATTTCTGAATTCATGATTCCATCAATGAAATGTATCTCCCTTACACCAGCAGAACTCTTGCAGCTGGGCATAAGGACACTGCCACCACCATGTTTCACTGTAGGTACCATGAATTTAGAAAAACGCATTTAGATTTAGATGACATTACTAAATACTAGAAATAGTTTTTTTGATGGGGGTGTATTCATTTTTGCATCAACTAATTTGAGTAAAACTGAAGATTTTGTAAAGAAAGTTATATTAACCTTAATTTCATTTTATGGGTTAAAAAGTGTACTATGAAACCCAATCTTGTCAAAAATTTAGAAATTGTTCTTATGTTCAGTGAGATGCTGATTAAAATCTTATCTTTTAAAAAGGGTGTATTCCTTTATGCTGAGCACTGTATACACTCAATAGCATTGCAGCCATGAAACTGAAACCTTTGGGCCAACACATTTAATTGTCGCCAATATTGCTCTAGTCTTTTAGAGAAATTTACTGAAGATAGTGCCTCAGGTCCCAATCGTGATTGTATATTAATTCATTGTTGCTTTAAATGAAATTTTTTTTATTTTCAATGTATGTCTAATGTTTTTAATACGATTTATATTATAAGGATGCTTAATAGTTCTTTAATATCTGTACTAGGAATGGAGAGAAGCAGTTGAGTTGCATCGGCACTATACAGGACAAGATCACCGTATGTGCCACTGATGAATCCTACCAGTTAACACGTGACCGCATGTCTCAGGTAGAGAAGGAAACGTGGAGCAGGACGGCCATTGAGATCAAGCCCGAAGCATCTCATCGAAGTATGTATGGACAGTAGTTCAGTGGGGCGTTTCAATAAAGATAAATAGTAAAAAGTAATAGTAGAAGGATTGGTGCAATATTTCCTGTATTTCCTCTTTTTTATGGGACATCACTGATGATACATAGTAGTGAAGCTACAAACTTGTCACTCCTAAGGTTGTCAGACAAGAGCCTGTCATGTCTTGTTTCAGTGCCTGACTATTGTGTATGTCCTAATTGGATCTGATCCTGAACTTTATTTGCTTCTTGTGCCTTGAAAGGGTGTTCATCTTTGGAAAATCCTTATTTTTTAAAAGCATTCCTTGACAAATGGCTGATTATAAAGAGTCACCTATCATTCATCTGTAAGGAAAAGTGGTGATAAAGGTCAACAAGCCCATTATATGACAGTCGACCAAACCTGTGGGACTGGCCAAAAATATAAAGTGTAATGAGTCCTCTGGCTTTACCCAGAGAGGTCATGTTGTTGGAGAAAAAGATGTTTTTTTGTTTTGTTCTTGTGTCAATTAAGTTGGTGTCAGAGTTGTTTAGAAGTTGTCTTCTCTCCCCATTGGCAGCACTTGAATATTCAGCTTGTATGGGGGAGTCAGCAGTGATAGCTGAAGGCAGAACTAGCTTGTCCAGCTACCTAAGGTGTATGGGCACCGTAACTGTTCAGTTTTACTACAGCAATGCCACAGGAGAAATTAGGGAGTAGAGAATGCCCATTTATATTAATGGATTATCTGTAATGCAGGACAAGAAAGATCAGAGTGAGCGCCACTTTTCGTATCTGCTGTTCATCCTGGCCAAGAAGTAAGGATCCTTAACAGGGGACCCCATAATTTAACTCCATGTTCTATAAAAGGGCTTATGACAGTGGGTTCTCTAGTACAGGAAAGCCATTTTATATTATGATAGTAACATGCTGTAAGACTACTAAATTGCAATCTTTGCAAACACACAAACTCTCTCGTATTATAACCTGGTTGTCTTGGATGTATAGATGGCCCATGGTGTTGGGGCAAGTAGTATGTGTGTTCACTAAGAAGAAATCTAATCCTTCATTGTATTGATCCATTCTTATATTATTTTTAATTTCAGAAAAATTCTGGATCTCGTAAGTTAGTTTTGCATATATTTTATAATATGGAGGCTTTCACTCCAGCCCGTGGATCAAACCCTAGTGGATATCATTCGCTTCACACAATACTTCTAGGATGATAGAGGAAACTCATCTATGTAGATTTTACAAATACATCAGTTCCCATATTCTTTGCGCAGCTAAAGAAGAGATCAATGATATCAGTAATATGTCTCAATCACAATTTAATAGCTATTTTTTTGCTATTTTATCATCTTTGTAGCACTTTCCGTACATGATCCCACAAGATGGGCCCTTTGGCAGAAAATATATCATATTTCCAGACATTTGTGTTCACTGTTAACTTTTCTTGAATTGTGTTTAAATTATACAATATGTCATCATACCGGTTTAATACAATCTCACACCATACTATTTAAATTTATATATGTGAACTTATACATTTTTGTAAACCCAGTGATATATGGGTGACAGATCACTGGCGGATGGCATCAGAAGCAAGTGTAACAGCAGTCCAATAAAAAGAATGATATGGTATGTACATATGTGTATATACAGTACTGTTAAAAAGATTTATGCAGGTGTGGAAATAAGATTGCACAGTAAGGATGTTTTAAAAAAATAGAAGTATTTATTTTTATCAATTAACAAAATTCCAAGTGAATGAACAAACGGGAAATCTAAATCCAATATACATTTGGTGTGACCACCCATTGCCTTCAAAAAAGCATCAATTATACTGCAGGATAATGACCCCAAACTTACAGCCAATGTCATTAAGAATTACCTTCAGTATAAAGAGCAAGGAGTCCTGGAAGTGATGATTTCGCTTCCATAGATCCCTGATCTCAACAACATTTAGTCTGTCTGGGATTACATGTAGAATCAAAATATTTGTGCAAGCCTACATCCATAGAAGATCAGTGGTTACTTCTCCAAGATGTTTGGAACAACCTCCCTGCTGAGATATTTCTTAGGCCGGGGTCACACTTGTGAGAAACTCGCACGAGTCTCGCATCTCAATACCCGGCACTGCCGCCAGCACTTGGACCGGAGTGTGCGACTGCTTGTATTTCAATGCAGCTGAACTCTCCTGTCCGAGTGCCGGCGGCAGTGCCAGGTAATGAGGTGCGAGACTCGTGTGATTTTCTCGCAAGTGTGACCATGGCGGCAGGCTATGTTAACACTAGGCATTTTTTCAGTGTTTTGCTTGTTTTTTCTTGTGTTTTTTTTGTTGCATTTTGCTGTGTTTTTTTTTTGCGTTTTGCTGCGTTTTTGTCATGCTACATTTATTTGTTTCTTGTGCATGCTGATAAAGTTTAGTGCAAAAAATAAAAAAACAATAATCTCATTCTATTTAAGCAGGTTTTGGCACAAAAAAAGCTGCAAAACTAGACACCTGCGTTTTTTAATGCTGATTTTCAGCGCTTTTTCACTACCCATTACTTTCAATGGCTGAAAAACGCTGAAAGAAGTGACATGCTCTGTTGTGCAGAAAACCAAGCAAATCACAAAATACTGATGACAAAAAAACAAGCTGAGAGCATGAGATTTCTGACATCTCGTAGACTTTGCTGGTCCTGTAAAACGCAGCTGAAAATTTGCATAAAAAATGCATTAAAAAAAAACTGAGTACAAGTGTACCTAGAAGAATTGATGCTGCGATGCTATTTTGAAAGCCGGAATCACACACGCGAGAAACACGGACGAGTCTCGCATGTGAAATCCCAGCTCTGGCGCCGGCACTCGGGAGTGGAGTGTGTGGCTGCATAGAACTACATGCAGCCGCTCGCTTTACTCCCGAGTGCCGGCGCCGGAGCTGGGATTTCACATGCGAGACTCGGCCGTGTTTCTCGCGTGTGTGATCCCGGCCGAAGGTAAATTGTGGTTGCACCAAATATTGATCTGATTTAGATTTATTTTTTGTTCATTCATTTTCACATTTTATTGATTGAAAAAAAAGAGGCAGCGCTTCCTTGTGACACAAACGGGAATAGAGGGGTTATTCCATTAAGACGCCGTTGCCATGTCTTTGTAAATTGATTCTCTTGGCACTTGCAGACATTTTTAGGTATTTAACTGTTATTAAAAAATGCAAGAGGCATATCAGCTAACGTGAAAGAACATGAAAACCACATCTTACAAGTGTGAATACTTGTGCACTGTACGCTTATGATCGAGGAGGTGTCAGTATTAGGGCAGTTGTGTTCTGATAAAGCCGTGTTTGCTAAGGGGCAGGGAGGTTGTATTCCATATGGTATATGGCTGATTACTGATCCGTAAATTCATGCTTTCAACTGATGATTCATTTATGAGTGGGAAATCAAGACATATGTTTTGCGTGCAGTTTGGGTGCCAATATTAGCTCAGCCTTCACCTTCAATGAAGGATTTACTGTCATTCAGTTAAGCTAAAATTCATACAGTTAGCCTGAGTGGATTAAGTACAAGCTGTGATGAATATAGACTCACGTAGGATTTAACTGCTGATATGAAGGATTTCCTAGAACCCTGTTCCAGGAGCTTACCCAACCTTTTAGCAAGTGATGGATGCATGTAATGAAGGCTGAGTGACGCATGCCTTCCACATTTCATCTTATTAAAAATCCATTTATCCTGCCTCTCGCCCATATACACAGCACCTGCTGGACTTTGGAAGCCAAACACAGACACCATCATTTTAGAAGAAAATGTCCCACCCCTGGGATTTTCTGAGTAGTTACACGTGGCGCAGGATAATCTTAGCATGCATCGCTAATTATTTGCAATACTGGAGGAACCCTGCAAATTGCTAGTCTCGGCTTTCGTTTACACCAAGGAGGTTGTCCACTACTGGAAAACCCCTTTTGAATTACTCTAATGTGCCTAGAAAAGTTAAAAAAAAAAAGCATGTTTACCGCCCAGATCAGTGCCGGCACACTAATGTAAGGAAAGAGATCCTTGAGGGGCAACGGTAATTTCAAGTAACTTTTCAGAATAAACTTTTTTTGTGTTTGTACATTGGAATAACAGTATTCCTGGCCTTTATATGACTTGTATCCTGCATTTTCAACAGTTTTTTTTTTCTCTGCAGGCTATTGTTACATTTGCAATTGACTCCAAGCTGGTGGGAAGAGACTAGCTGCTGTAATCTCCCCCATAAACAGGGATGTATTCCTGTTCTTTATTCCTTTATTAGCACACAGAGAAGAAATTATTAAGCAGTACTGAGCAGTGTAGATGTGAATCCAGCTCTGAGGAAAGGTAAAAGACTTTTGTGTCTCTGGTTCCCCATTTCCTCACTGCTCCTCAATCCTCCTCCCCTTCCTCACACCAAAAAGTCTTTTAACATGACTCCACAGTGAGCTGGCAAGCCATCTTGTCTGAGCAAGATGGAGCTGAGCTGGGTTTTTTAAGAGCGTATGGTGAGTTTAGGAGGCAGGGGGAGAGGAAGAAGTGAGTGATAAGAGGGGTAAGAAGTAGAGTTCTCTGATAAGGTATATACAGTATATTGCAAAGTCTCTTACACTCATCTATGCAATAGATTTAGGTAAAGTTTGTCAACAGTATAGTTTACAGTTCTCTTCTTAAAGAAATATTTTTAAATTTTAGCAACATGTACAATACATGTTCCCATGTTACTACATGCATCTCTTTTTTTGACTAGTATTTGGACCTTTTTGTACCAGAAACTAACAGAAAACCACGGATTATGATTTTCTGCCGATCACCACAATACTTTCAGGCTAAGTGCACACGTCAGGAATGTTTGCAGAATATTCCTGAGCAAAACCAGACTTTTTTCGCGGTAAAAACGCGGATTTTGCGCGTTTTTGGTGCGTTTTTTTTGCGTGGATTTTACGCGTTTTACCGCAATTTTTTTCCTGAACTTTTAAGGTCAATAATATAGCGGGAAAAACGCTAGATTTCCGCGAAATTAATGAACATGTTGGTTCTTTTTCCGAGATGTGTTTTTTTCGTGGAAAAAAACGCACCATGTGCAGAAAAATTGCGGAATTCATTCTAAATGATAGGATGCTTAATTCATGTGTTTTTGACGCGTTTTCTCCCACGAAAAAGCGCGAAAAAAACGCAAATAATCCTGAACGTGTGCACATAGCCTCAATGCTCCACAGTTGTCCAGAAAACTGTGCAATCCAGTGCAAACTGGGATTTGTAGAGCAGCACCGATGATGTGAAAAATGTAAACTAAGAACATTGGAGAAATGGATGTGGTGCGGGGATGAGAGGCCGGGAAAGGGGCATATTCTAGGAAGGGAAACATTATGAAAAATAAACAAGATAATTTGATTTTAGTTTTACGCTACTCATTTTATATTAATCAATTTACAGACAGCTATATTTTTGGCCAGTCAACAGTCTAATAAAAAAAAAAATGTTGTTGTTACATTATATTTTTCTTTGTTTTACCTATCGGTTTGAAAACTGGCAAATATTATATGTTTATATGATGCCTTTTTATCAGCAGGCAGCATTGCTCGTGTTCACATAGTGCATGGTATAAGTTAGGGTTAAGAGTCTCGGCTTCTGCCATTCTCAGGGGGGCGTTTCACCTGAGCGGCATTGGGGGTTTAGCGGAGTGCACCTGCTTTCTGAGCATTAGCTAACAAGCCTCCAGCTAGCTCTGTCGACTCCAACCTCCACTTTCTCACTAATTACTCTTTTCAGGGCCCAATTAGCGTGTTTGTCTTTATCGATATTCTTTTCCTGCATGAATAGCCTAGCGACCTGTTCTCTACGAATCGAATCTCTATGAGAGCAGCCATTTCTGCATTTAAAGTTAAAGCATGTGTGTGAATTATCTCAGCCAAAGCTGGCCAGTGCTATTGCCGTTACTTCACTAGTAAAATAGATGTTTGCTCAGAAAATTAATCAGAAGCCATTTATTCACTATATGCTGATTATTAAGACATAAATATTTTGATTGATAAATAGATATAAAAATAATAAAGAAAAAAAAAACTTGATACTTGGTTCCAAAAAACAAAAGTTGTAGCTTATAGGCTCATGTGTACAGATGGCAACATTTTAGCTCAACAAGACATATTAGACATGAGATTTTAACACAATGGGCCTGATTCATCAAAGCTTTTATGCCAAAAAAGTAAAAGTTGCAATATTTTTGCGCAACTCACAATTGTGCCAAAATTTTGGATAAACTAGATTGTGAGCCAGGCCCTCTCATCCAACGTGAGTCTCTGACCTGATGCTCTTCTGGATAAATTTGGCAAAAAATTCCACAGACACACTTCAGAATCTTGTAGAACGTCTTCCCAGTGGAGCAGAAGCTGTTGTAGGTGCAAAGGAAGGATCAACTCCGCATAAGGGTATGTGCACACGTTGCGGATTTGTTGCAGATCCGCAGCGTTTTTTCCGCGCGGAATTGCACCAAATCTGCATATGATAGCTCAAGCAAGGTTAATCAATGGGAATCCAGAATTTGTGTGCACATGCTGTGCATATTCCATCCTGATTCCGGATCTGCAGCGTTTTTTCCCTATTGACTTCCATTGAGGCACTCAAGTCCGCAACAAATCCACAGGTGTAAAAATGTTTGCGGATTTCATGCGGATTTGGATGAAAAAACGCAGTGGATTTTTAAAATGCAAATAAATCAGAAGGCTGAAGAGTGTCTGGGTGGAGAATCAAAAATATAGCCAATCTTGATTGAAACACATCAATAGAGTTAAATCAGATAAGAAAATCAGAGCATCTAGCCCAGCTAATGGTACAGAATAGGACAAAATTTCTATTAAAGAAATGATTTTTATTGAAAAAAGAAATAAACATATAAAAGCGTTCACAAAAACATGTAACACTGGTGAGTATGATGGTGAGTAGAACAAAATTGAAACACCTGGAAAACATTGAATGGTGCACTAACTATGCATGCTCACCCTAGTGTAGCCCAGCAAGGTAAGAAAGCTGCTAATGAAAAAGTTCAAAAACAAAATAGAAAGTAAATAAATGGGCATCATAATGATGGGTAAATCCAGAACAGCGACATCATGGCAGCATGAGGGATATAGGTATATGGTGCCACAAAAAAACTGCAGTCAACCTCCCTACAAAATGCCATCTGAGGTAATATCTGTAGTACAACGCCGTATACTGGAACACCATACACAGATAGGTGAGAGTTGAAAAGCAATCAGCAAAGACAGAGGTATATCCTAACTGAGGCCATAATAAATGCAAGATCCAGTGCAACCATGCTTACCCATGTGGGACAATGTGCCAGGTATGTGCCCCAACGCACGTTTCGCTATCTTAAGCTTCCTCGGGGGGCGTTGTACTACAGATATTACCTCAGATGGCATTTTGTAGGGAGGTTGACTGCGGTTTTTTTGTGGCACCATATACCTATATCCCTCATGCTGCCATGATGTCGCTGTTCTGGATTTACCCATCATTATGATGCCCATTTATTTACTTTCTATTTTGTTTTTGAACTTTTTCATTAGCAGCTTTCTTACCTTGCTGGGCTACACTAGGGTGAGCATGCATAGTTAGGGTGAGTTTCCACGGTCAGGAAACGCTGCGTGTTTGGCGCTGTGCGCTGGCGCAGCGCCAAACACGCAGCGTCCAGATGTTACAGCATAGTGGAGGGGATTTCAAGAAATCCCGTCTCCACTATGCGTAACAATACGCAGGTGGCAAACCTGCGTAAACGGACATGCGGCGCGTCTTTTTAGACCGCAGCATGTCCTCGCGTATTGCGGCGACGGTGCGTCGCCGCAACATAATTAACACAGGGCTATGTAGCCCTGCGCTCTTTCCGGAGGTGTTCCGGAGGTGTCCTGAACACCTCCGGAAAGATCGCGCGTCATAAAGGGGGCGGGGCTTAGACGGAGCGGAATTTCCGCTCCGTCAAAAGCGCTATGGTTCCGGACCGTGGAACCATAGCCTTAGTGCACCATTCAATGTTTTCCAGGTGTTTCAATTTTGTTCTATTCACCATCATACTTCACCAGTGTTACATGTTTTTGTGAACGCTTTTATATGTTTATTTCTTTTTTCAATAAAAATCATTTCTTTAATAGAAATGTTGTCCTATTCTGTACCATTAGCTGGGCTAGATGCTCTGATTTTCTTATCTGATTTAACCATGTAAAGAGTTGCCCTGTTCCTGATTGGAACTATGTTTAATCATGTTACCCATGGTTTGGGTTTAAGTAACTTACATCAATAGAGGTAGGATTTTTTTAAATTTTTTTTACAGTAGTACATCTTTAATGAGCTGACAAATCCGCATGTCAATCCGCATCAAATCCACATCAAATCCGCACAAAAGCAGCTCTGATTTTCAACTGCGTTTTCTGCCAAGAGAGGCCGAATCCGCACAGAATTTTACAATAGCAAATCTGCAACGTGCGCACATACCCTTAATGTCTATGGTTTTAGACTGGGATGTTATAAAATATCTGGGCCAGTGTGAATGTGTAGCCCTGGTACACAATACCAGGAGGATGAGTGGAGAGGTAACAGTTAAGGGCTCTTCATACATCATGGACACTTCTGACACACCCAGCAGGGGTGTGGAAGGGAGTGATTTTAGTCAGTCAGTTTCCTGTCCTTGGACAGAGTAGACGTGTCCAGTTTTGAGCCTGTCAGCAGTTCAGAAAGTGGAGGCTGGTACAGGTGGTCTTATTCACCTTAGCCTAGTCAGAGCTGTGCCCCACTGGAAGAAAGACTGAACTATCTATTAAGAGTCGAGCAAATCGAAGGGCAAAGTGGAAGGAAGATTATTGGAAAAGTGCTTTTGGCTTGGAAAAGTCCTGCACATTGCTACCGGTCACTGGGGACCGAAGGATCACTATTTGCTACAAGCATAGTGTTAAAAAAACCAGGAATTTACCGGACCCTAGGTCGCGGCAAACAGCCCCATATAGTCAGTACGTAACTGGAGTCAGGTGAAATAGGGACTTTGAGTCAAGCGCAGACAAAAGCAAGAACCTAGTTTCATCAATTGGAAGGCTTCACCACAAATCTGACTGGGCAGAACAGCTTTGGAAAGCTGGAGCTATAGAGAGAACTACGCTGCAAGCTGGTTGTGCTCATCATTATTGGACAGTAAAGGAGGCCCCTAACTTGCTTAGCTGTTGCCTCAAAGCTCATCCTCCATCAACCCCATCAGCCTCCCTGGGACCTGCCTTACCATCTTGAAAGTAAAGGTATGGAAAGACACTGACTGTGTGAGACTGAGTTATTATTGCATGCCTGCACAATCCCTACCTAACTACCGACCTGAGGGAAGAGTCCCACCTGTAGGGGACCCGACATCTAGCTGCCTCACCATCCCCTCAGAGATCTACAGCAGCGCTGGTACCAATTACCAGAAGACTACAGGTGGCGTCACGAACTGTATATAAATCTATCCCCTGTAAATATATCCCCAACATACGCCAGACCGCCAGGGCCACAGACCGAGCCACCGCTACCTGTGACAAACCCCATAGACTTCCATGGGCTCGGCTCTGAGTACCCCATTGCCCTGGTAATCCACAATTGTGGTGGCGGGTCGACACAAAATTGGCGTCACGAACAGGATACGAAACTTGCAGCATTGCGAGCCCTGTGTGCCTGTGGAGTGTTTTTGTGAAAAAGGACTGTTTGCACTTTTGGCGCCAAAATCGCCATCTTTGTCGCCATATTCGCGCCCTCAGGCGCTGGAGAAGAAGGTGGGCGTACCTGAAAGAGCGCGCAGAGTCTTGGACACGCCCCCGGCTCTGACTCATCGGCAGGTCCTGCAACAGGAAGTGAACGCTCTGACATCAGAGCGCCTGCGACGAAGGTCCTGTTCCCACTGCGGTGCCTGTGAAATAGCAGCGTCTGAAACCGGTAGGCTCCGTTTAACCAAGGGGGCGCTAAGATGTCACAACAACCGGCTGACAGTGCGGCCCCGGCCGGAGGCCCCAATCCCGCACCGTCTGGTATTGTAGCGCCAGATGGGGGCGCAGGCCCTGCACCCAGTCCGGTAGTCCCGATCATGCCACTAACGCTCCCATATATGCCTGGGGCGAAATGGCTTCCCCAATACAGCGGTGAGCCAGGCACATTAGCAGGCTTCAAGCGGAAGTTATGCAGCATCCTAGAAATGTACTCCATGCCTGAGAGACAAAAAGCTGCTGTGCTAATAGGGCAGCTAACTGGCGCTGCTGAGAGGGAAGTGGAGACTTGGGATACCGTTGATCAGGAGTCGGTACCTGCGATCTTCCTTAAGCTACATGCCATATTTGAAGACCGCACAGAAACGGATCTCCGGATGGCCTTCTATCACTGTTCACAACAGCCAGGTGACAGCATCCGGGACTATGCTTGCCGACTACAGGGAGCCCTGAGAGCCCTCAAGCAAATTAACAATTTAAATGCTATCGACGAGAATAGAATGCTGAAAGAACAATTTATACAGGGATTGAGATCCCCAGAGGAACGCAGAACTGTAAATTGGTGGTCCTTAGATCATCCGGATGCTACCTTTGATGCCCTAAAGGACATGGCAATAAAAGGGCTGCGGCCCCTGGGCAAACCTGAGGTGGCCACCCAACATCATCAGGGTGAAGTCACTCTGGAACCGGCAGTAACCCCCTGTTCCCCGTTAGTGGCCGAAGCCAAAGCGCAGATGACACCTCCTAGTGAATTGGACTGTCTGCGCTCAGAGGTGCGCCAGCTGACTAAAAATCTGGCCGCTGTGATGAGTGCCCTACAGCTGCGGAAAGAGGAGGAAGGAAAGATCTTGTTAGCTGACTGCCCAGAAGACGTCCCATGGATGCACCGGAGAAGAAAGAAGACGTCGCCCCCCCAGAGAGGACAACGCCACCCCCAGGAGCGACCTCTGATCAACACCCTCCTCGTCGAGAGATCATCTGTTATCGCTGCAACCGGAAAGGTCATCTGTCTACACAGTGTCCTTTAAACGGGCAGAACCTGGGTCCAAGGGCCAACACCCAGGAGAATACCCGTCAGGCCCCCTAGACTGGAACCGCAGGTATTGTGGCGGGCGACCCTACCTGTCTATTATTCTAGATGGTATTGCTGTTCCAGCATTGTTAGACACTGGTCCCAGGTGACCCTAATACCTGATGCCCTATATACCAAGTACTGGTCAATGGACAGTCTTAAACCTCCGAGCCTTGACTTTACCGTGTATGCTTCTAACGGTCTTCCTGTAGAAGTACTCGGGACAAAATGTGTAGATGTAAAAGTGGGCAGAGAGGAATTGAAAGACCAGGGGCTTCTGGTAGTAAAGACTGTAAATGAGGAGAACGGTTTAAATATAATTTTGGGTACTAACATTATCGGTAATTGTTTGGGAGAAGTTGTGTTCTTGCTCCAACAGCTCGCTGAGATTGCCCGACCAAGGCAGAGAGGAGTAATCCAAAGAGAGATCCGGGCCCTGGTGTGTCAGCAGCAAGCGAAGCTTACCGACGGCGAAATTGGTAATGTACGGGTCACTGACTCGGATCCTATTGTGATACCCCCAATGAGTGAAATGATCATTTGGTGCAGGGCAGCCATAGGTCTGAGAGGACAGAATTACCAAGCTGTAGTAGAACCCCACCATTCAGAACATAGACCTACACTTATGACTGCTAGAGGAGTAGTAGAAGTGGTGAATGGAAGAGTACCGGTGCGGCTTCTCAATTGGGGAGATGATGAGGTAAATTTACCCCGTTATGCAACCATTGCTAAACTTCATGCTGTTGACAATAATTCTATTCTCCCGGCTGAGTCCTTAGACTCCTGTCAAATAGCGGAGGACAATGACCCAGCAACCCAGGTGGCGGAATGGTGTCAGCAACTCCATGTTGGGACAGACACCACTCCCGCTCACCAGAAGCAAGGGGTATTACGGGTGGTGCAAGAGTACGCCCAAGTGTTTAGCAAAAATCCACTTGATTTTGGGATAATTAAGGGAGTACAACATCATATCCCTACAGGCAGTCATCCTCCCATCAAAGAGCGGTATAGGCCCATACCTCCAGCTCATTATCAGAAGGCTAAAGAAATGTTGAATGATATGAAGAAAGCTGGGGTGATAAGGGATAGTTGTAGTCCCTGGGCAGCCCCTCTAGTTCTGGTTAAAAAGAAAGATGGTAGTATGAGAATGTGTGTGGATTACAGGCAGGTGAACCGCATAACACACAAGGATGCATACCCGTTACCACGTATAGAGGAATCATTAGCTGCTCTGAAAACGGCTAAC
>JARQOD010000004.1:423739336-423789270 GCA_033576555.1 Oophaga sylvatica | reverse complement strand
AATAAATTTTGTATTTATTTTCAGAAAATGAGAAATGGTCAAAATAACAAAAAAAATGCAGTGCTTGCAGACCTCAAATAATGCTAAAGAACAAGTTAATAATCATTTAGAAACATCAATACTAATGTTTTAACTCAGGAAGAGTTCAGAAATCAATATTTTGTGGAATAACCATGATTTTTAATCACAGCTTTCATGTGTCTTGGCATGCTTTCCACCAGTCTTTCACACTGCTTTTGGGTGACCTTATGCCACTCCTGGTACAAAAATTTAAGCAGTTCTTCTTTGTTTGAGGGCTTGTGACTATCCATCTTCCTCTTGATTACATTCCAGAGGTTTTCAATGGGATTCAGGTCTGGAGATTGGGCTGGCCATGACAGGAATTTGATGTGGTGGTTCTTCATCCACACATTGATTGACCTAGCTGTGTGGCATGGCGCTTTGTGCTGCTGGATAAAACAGTCCTCAGAGTTGGGGAACATTGCCTGAGCAGAAGGAATCAACTGTTTTTCCAGGATAACCTTGTATGCGGCTTGATTCAAATGTCCTTCGCAAAGATTAACCTGCCCAATTCCAGCCTTGCTGAAGCATCCCCAGATCATCACCGATCCTCCTCCAAATCTCAAAGTGGGTGCAAGACACTGTGGCTTGTACACCTCTGCAGATCTCCGTGTAACCACTATATGACCAGGTGTTGGGCAAAGCTGAAAATTAGACTCATCAGAGAAGATTACCTTACTCCAGTCCTCTATGGTCCAATCCTTATGGTCTTTGGCAAACTCCAGCCTGGCTCTCCTTTGCTTCTCATTGATGAAAGGCTTTTTTTCTAGCTTTACATGACTTGAGCCCTGCCTCTAGGAGCCTGTTATGAACTGTTTTTGCCGTGCACTTCACCCCAGCTGCCATTTGCCATTCCTTTTGTAGGTCACTTGATGTCATCCTGCGGTTGCTGAGTGACATTTGAATAAGATGACGGTCATCCTGTTCAGTGGAGAGTCGTTTTCGCCCTCTGACGGTCTATAGCTTTGTTGTCCCCAATGTCTGCTGCTTGACCTTGTTGTAATGGACTGCCATCTTAGAAATTTTAAGGATGGAGGTAACATGATGCTCACTGTGTCCCTCTGCTAGTAAAGCCAGAATTGAGCCCTTCTTTTCCTCACTCAAGACTTTTCTTTTCAACTCCTTTGGCATGGTTAAAAGTTATTTTTTCATTCCTATTACTTTTGGGATATTACTAGCAATTGTTTTGCCATCCAGCTTGTCCTATTGCAAGAGGATTGTGAAACCACAGCTGTGTTTTTTATACTTTCCTTCTTTAAATAAGATTTGGTTCAGGTGATCACCTAATCAGAAGCACATTAAGTAGAATGAGGTGTACTCTGGTTGGAATTCAACTGACACTGGAATGGAATGGCTGTCAGACATGTAAAGAAGCTGATTTTTATAAAACTGTGCAGTGGTCTCTTAATTTTTGCCAGAGCTGTATATACATTTATTAGGAAATGTGTTTTTTCTATATGGTCTTTAAAATGGCAATTTGAAGTGACAGCAGTAGTCAAAGACCTTGATAAAGTGAAAAACACTGTGTATCCTAAAAACCAAGCATTTGTAGTGTTGAGGGGAATTGTATAAGATGTCATGTGTACTTATAGCATATTACTAAGCATTTGCATTCATTTCTTCTAGGCAAATGTGTCAAGATCTCCAGTAAGAGCAATATGGATTCTGGACCCAGAGCTCCTCACCCAGTCATCGTCCACCAGTGTTCTTAACACCAGCAGCCAAGAAATGCAACCGAGTGAATGGAGAGCGTAGACCGCTTCAAGAGTGGCTTATTCATCTCCTAGCCTTAAAGCCGAGCCGGAAACATGACCTCATACAACGCTTAGAAAAATCCAACATGTTTCCCAGAGATCACACAGAGCTACTGTCTGCCCTGGATGAGGTATGAATTTATTCCTGTTTATGATCGAGTTACTCAGGATTATGAACCAAAATCAACTTACCGTGTATTTTTTCTGGAAACTTACACTGAAGATTACCTAATAAGTAGCTGCCATCATGCCCTGTATACAGAGAATTTACTTGCCTTATTAGTAAAATTATGGTTAAGCCCATTTCAGAGAAACATAATAAAAGCCCATTTTAGGGTGTATGTTATGGTCACACTGCCTGGATCCTGAGTGGTTCTACTAAACTGAATGTACATTACTATAGAACAGAAGTATAAGTCTTATATTTTTACATTTTTGCACATTAAAATTCTTTACTGTCCATGGGTTTACTGTAGTCATTGTAAGGCCTCCTGCTTATCACGTTTCGGAGATTCAGTCTCACATACTTCCTTAAGGATTATTTCAATCCACGGATCTGCGTTGCGATCCAGCGTAGTTGCAGCATTCAAATGGGTTGCAATTGTGGCAAAGGACCAGCTAAAGGCCATCATGGCTGCCATGTTAGTACATCTATGAAGCCTGGCCACAGGCTAATTAAATAATTCATTTTGTATATTTAATATTACATATTTTCCGTATTTCACATGTTTTAGAAATCTAAAAAGTCCTGGGCTTTCAAGAGGTTCCTTCCTACTCCATAGTGAATGTAAGGATCAGAAAGCTGCAATCAGCAGGCTCTAGGTGGCTTTATATTTATAGGCCAATTAGCTTCCCTAAACTATGGCATTAATATGAACACGTAACTTATATGGGAATATATTTTTCTGGTGAAATGCCAGGTATGAGCTTGAAAGATCTTGCCAATATGCAAATCTTACTGTATATTGGACAGATACACCCGCTACACCCAATTAAAGGATTAACTTGTTTTTGTCTCCTAATTTGAATTACGAGGCGATAGCTGCTGAAATCATTTCATTTTATGGAAAGATTAACCTTGAGGGTTTCATCTAAGCTCAGTGACCTTCTATTCATCTAAGGCCCCAATGCGAACAGTTGAATGAGGACGGAGGTATAAAGTTTCAGACTTTAACGACCTGATATCTAAATAACAAGGTTGGATGTATTATGATCTGTTTTATCAGAGTCGACTATTTGAACCCTATTGTTTAGCATATCTACCTAGAATAGACGGCCTTCCTCACATATCTGTAATGTGAGAGGTTCTTCGTTTTAAATTTAATATCTGTGCATTTCTTTTCTAAATCCTAGGTAGGATGCTTAAGTCCAAAGGATGGCAAGTACTGCCTGAGAGAGGAGCTCTACAACCAGGTGCACAAGGACTGGATGGGATACACCCCAGAGGAAAGGCAGCACATGACAAGTAGTCTTGGGAGGTATGAGAAGCTGGCTTATTATTAACCCATTGACCCCATGTTCAACTAGTGTGACTATATGGAGCTTGTTCTTTTTTTTTTTTTTAAATACAACAGTGTTGGAAAACGTTAACTATATGAACCAGTTTGCAGGCATGTGGAATCTGAATGGTACCTTCTGGCAATCTTTATTGAAGTCCATTTCAGTGGGACATGTCAACTATCGTTTGTGTATGAGGGTCTCCCAAGTCTGCCCAAGCAGATAAAAAGAAGGGCAGGCATGTTGAATTTCAATCCTTTTGTTCTTGGGGAGATAAACCGCTGCCACAAAGGCACACATATAGAGACATCAGGAAGATTAACAGTTGGGTAACTACTTTTGAAGGTGTATAGATAGTTTAAAGGGGTTGTCCGTAACTTACTTATTAATGACCTACCCATAGCATAGGTCGTCTGTATAAGATCAGAGGGGATCCCACAGCCGAAACCCACACCCATCAACTGAAATCTGCTCTGTCAGCAGCCGGATGTAATAAGTAAGGTCTGGACTGTGACCCAAATAGGCTAGAAGGCAGGGCCCCATGACTAGGAGGCATGTTCAGGCCGTGGGTGGGGTTTTATGTAGGGAATCTATGCTATGTGGGAGGGCACATGGCCGGAGGTTTATTAAAATGGCATTGGGTCAGGGTCCCAGGCAGGGGAGGAGGACATAGAGGGGGAATGGTAAAAAACTATTGTGTGGATTCTTGGTTAAGCAGTATGTCATGGCAGCTGGCAGCATCGGGTCTTTTGAAAGCCAATGGTAGTATGGTGAAAGGGGGGTCCCATTTGGGAGGGTCACCTCCCCTCTCCTGTTTTGGTAAATGGTAAAGAATACTGTGGAGTCCGTACTGGGCCAAGGTCTCAGAGCGAAAACTGTATGCGGCACCATTCAGCGGGAGGCCCCCCGAATTGTCGCATGGCGGTTGAAGGCAAAGAGAAGCAGCTGATGGCACCAGGGTTTTATTGGGTGGCTTCCAAAGACCTTTTATCAGGTCAAGTTGTTTTTATTTTGTTAATAATAGGTTAATAAAGTTAATAAGGTTAGTGTTATAAATACAGGCTGCTGTGGCCATTTATCCAAATCCACATTTGTCTATCATCATTAGTAAAAGGGGATTGATAAGGGGAGAGGGAGCGTGATAGAAGTGGAGTACGAGAGGCCGAAAGGGTCAGCCTTTCCTTACTCATCTGAAGAACCAGCAGATGCTTTGGCATGAAGAGCACAGTACTCTCAGGCCAAGCATGATTGTAACCACTATGGTCACTGTGTCTGACATAAATTCTAAGGCAAAAGGAGAAAAATATTTTAAATTAGTTGTTAATTCTTGAAACAAGATGATGTATTTGAGATATATAGTATTTATCTAAGTATTCAAGCAGTCATAGCTGTCATCAGCACTATACAGAAGACACTCAATCTGTGCACCTTGTGTACAATGCATTTATGTTATTATTTTTTTAGGTCAAGGTTTCTATGGAATTTGCTATCACTGCCCAACTACTATCAATAGGAATCTGCACCAGGTTTTTGCTAACGCTTTTGAGAGCAGCATGATGAAGGGGCATAGACTCTGATTCCACGATTTGTCACTTACTTTACTGGTATTTTGATAAAATCCAGTTTCATTTGCTGTAGATTTAGCAGCTCTCTAAATGCTGAGCTCTGCGTAACCCGCCCACACCACTGATTTGCAGCTTTCCATGTACACTGTGCATAGGCAAAAAGCTGCCAATCAGTGAATGGCTGGGTTTATACAGCGTTCATGAATATGGAGGACTACATGGCAGCAGGTCTACTAGTCCTCTAGTGATGATTTCCTGCTGATAAAACAGTGATTTTATAAATACTACAGAAATCAGCCCAGTAAGTGACACATCAATGAAATCAGGCTTTCTGTCTGTACGTTATGCTGCTCTCGCATTAGGTAGCAAATACCTGGTGATAGAATCCCTTTAAGTACCCAACATAAATCCTGAAGCTCTGACTCCTTCTCTGTAAGCCATGGGAAACTTTCTGCATGTCGGAGTATATCCGTGACTGATCTATAGCTGTGGTTTCCTTGCAGTCTGTGTGCTTAGGAGGGCATGGCTGTCACACAGAGGTTTTGCACAGTTGATTAATTGAAGTTTTAATCCGGAATAATGTCTGTGGACTGCAACTTGTAGCCTTACATTTGTCATGAAGCTCCATCAATCACCGGAAGGTTGGGGTGAAAGCACAATGTTGCTCAAGCCTTGCTCCTGTTTATTATGTGGCACGCATATGCCTACAATGCATTTATCTTTGCTGCAATTATTTCATCACACCCAAGTCTTATAGGCTTTCTTCTCACAGCTTTTACAATTGTTTTTTCTTTCATTTCACAATGTTGTAGGAAACATGCAAGCATTCCTTCATCACAGAATTACCAGCCTACTGCTGAGAGAGAGAGGACACACCACGGCCTGACATCTACCCATCCCGCTGCCCGGCACAGGCCTCCTGATGGTGTAAGTGATGGGTACCTACAAGGAACCCAGCCCTAAACACTATGACTTGATATATTCCAAATCACATTTACATAATTATTGTTTTCATTCCCACAATTACTGTTTTATATGTTTTCTGAGTCCATTCATGTGCTTGTACATTAGACATACGTAACAAGCTGCGTAGTTTTACTAATACAATGGCGTGTGCTGTCCACTTATTGACACTTTACTAGGACAAGTTCCTACTCTTCGCATCTTTTGGATTCCTATATAGGAAAAAAGCAATGTGCCGACATTTTATACTTTGAGCAAAAGACTGACAATTGGTAGATGTATCTGTATATTTGTCAGCCATGACAGGAGTGAGGACCTCAGTCCCTATACATAAGGTACTGCTAGGTTCACACTCCCTGTTCTGTACTGTTTTCAACAGTCTCATTATCATCACAGGATTACAATGAAAAGCATCCCTCCCACATGCAGTAGGTGGGACAGGCTGGTCCGCCATTACTAATGTTACAGCTCCTCGCCTCCTGCTCCCCTCACAGTGACCTTTTCCCAGATTAGAGCATGTCCCGTTTATGTTGTTGATAGGAGTGAAACCCGTGTTCACACAATCACCCAAAGTCGGGATCAGTGAAAGTACCAGGAGTACATAGTACCCCCGCTCACCAGACTATTGGGACTTTTTTTTATAAATATGCTATTTAAATCATGGGGCCGCTCTCAAAATAAAACATTTCAGGGTATGAGGATTTGCCTTACACCCACTGTTCTGTATGTTTCACATTTTGTTTTATGTGGTGACTTTCAGAAACGCCAGGTAGAAGCAGATCTCACCGAGAACAAAAATTATAAAAGAATAAGACCTTCACAACTGGACAGCCATTTACATGGACAACATACTGCTTCTCTATCCACTTCAGACTCATCAAAATCCAGACATCTTCCATGTTCTGAAACCACCAAAATCTTAGGATCAATCCCCAAAAACCACAACGTTGTGTCAGAACAAAGTCACAAAAAGCAGAAAGCACATCAGACATTGCACAAAAGTCATGACAGAAAAACACACAAAAGGACAAAGCCTGGTGATGAGTCAGAAAAGGAAAAAGTTAGACCGGAGACAAGTCCCCCATCCCACCTTGGAAATAGGTCAGACTGGCACAAAAATGAGAAAAGAGATCATGAATCCAGTGAAGAAGAAGAGGAGGAAGATGACTGGGAAGAAGAAGCTCTCATGCTGGAAAGATGCCTCACATCTCCTGAAGGTAAGCGTGGCCATGAATTTACTCACTGTGGTATTAGTCTGTGACCCCAAATGCCACGATATCGTTATCAGACTTTGAATATCAAAATGCCAATACTGAGTGACCCCAAATGTCGATGTGTACCTTTATTCTGAGAGTCCTAATCCAAGAGAGGTATTATACAGAACACCTAAATGCCAGCATGCCATGTCATTGAAATTATATCCTGCCATTAATCACAGACCCTAAAATGACAGCACAGCATTACTCTTAGATCCCAAATGTCAATGTGTGATATCATTGTGAAAACCAATCGCCTGCCATAATTTTGACCGCTGAAATGCCAAGGTGCCGTTATTTTGAATGCCAAAATACCAAGATGATGTTATTTTGAATGCCAAAATGGCAGTGTGCCATAATTCTGAATAATCAAATGCTAGTTTGACATTATTCATAAACCCCAAAAATGATAGCAAGTAATTAGTAAATCCCCAATGTCAATGCATTTTGGGAGCAAGAATGACAATCTTCCATTTTTCTGATAGCCCAAATGCTAATGTGATATTAATATTAGATACCTATTAGTATATTATCTATTCCTGTGCAACGCATAATATACTGTAATTATTAAATGGGGAAGTTAACAATGCAAACATTGGATTTTTTCTGCATCATACAGATGTGCTAATCTGCGTCTGCTTTCAGGTGAGTCATTCGGATTGATTGAGTTACGCGTGACTCATCTCTGGGTAGCCATGAATCTCAAACATGAGGACAACAGAAGGAGTCTTACCGTAAAGTCTTGTAGCTAAATTGCAAAATTCAAAACACTGATTTATATATGTATATATACTGTATATACAGCTCTGGCAGGAATTAAGAGACCACTGCAAAATTTTCAGTTTGTCTGAATTTCTCTTTATAGGTATATTTTTGAGTAAAATGTAAATTGCTCTTTTATTCTATAAACTACTGACAACATGTCTCGGTATTTCCAAGCAATAAATTTTGTATTTATTTTCAGAAAATGAGAAATGGTCAAAATAGCAAAAAAAATGCAGTGCTTGCAGACCTCAAATAATGCTAAGAAAACAAGTTCATAATCATTTAGAAACAACAGTACTAATGTTTTAACTCAGGAAGAGTTCAGAAATCAATATTTTGTGGAATAACCATGATTTTTAATCACAGCTTTCATGCGTCTTGGCATGCTTTCCACCAGTCTTTCACACTGCTTTTGGGTGACCTTATGCCACTCCTGGAACAAAAATTTAAGCAGTTCTTCTTTGTTTGATGGTTTGTGACTATCCTTCTTCCTCTTGATTACATTCCAGAGGTTTTCAATGGGGTTCAGGTCTTGAGATTGGGCTGGCCATGACAGGGATTTGATGTGGTGGTCCTTCATCTACACATTGATTGACCTAGCGGTGTGGCATGCAGCATTGTCCTGCTGGAAAATCCAGCCCTCAGAGTTGGGGAACATTGCCTGAGCAGAAGGAATCAACTGTTTTTCCAGGATAACCTTGTATGCGGCTTGATTCATACATCGTTCGCAAAGATTAACCTGCCGATGCCAGCCTTGCTGAAGCATCCCCAGATCATCACCGATCCTCCACCAAATTTCACAGTGGGTGCAAGACACTGTAGCTTGTACGCCTCTCCAGGTCTCCGTCTAACCATTAGATGACCAGATATTGGGCAAAGCTGAAAATTAAACTCATCAGAGAAGATTACCTTACTCTACTCCTCTATGGTCCACTCCTTATGGTCTTTGGCAAACTTCAGCCTGGCTCTCCTTTGCTTTTCATTGATGAAAGGATTTTTTTCTAGCTTTACATGACTTGAGCCCTGCCTCTAGGAACCTGTTACGAACTTTTCTTGCTGTGCACTTCACCCCAGCTGCCATTTGCCATTCCTTTTGTAGGTCACTTGATGTCATCCTGCGGTTGCTGAGCGACATTCGAATAAGATGACGGACATCCCGGTCAGTGGAGAGTCGTTTTCACCCTCTGCCGGTCTGTAGCTTTGTTTTCCCAATGTCTGCTGCTTGACCTTGTTGTAATGGACTGCCATTTTAGAAATTTTAAGGATGAAGGCAACATGACGCTCACTGTATCCCTCTGCTAGTAAAGCCAGAATTGAGCCCTTCTTTTCCTCACTCAAGCCTTTTCTTTTCAACTCCTTTGGCATGGTTAAAAGTTATTTTTTCATTCCTATTACTTTTGGGATATTACTAGCACTGGTTTTTTCCTTCCAGCTTGTCCTATTGCAAGAGGATTGTGAACACCACAGCAGTGTTTTTTATACTTTCCTTCGTTAAATAAGATTTGGTTCAGGTGATCACCTAATCAGAAGCACATTAAGTAGAATGAGGTGTACTCTGGTTGGAATTCAACTGACACTGGAATGGAATGGCTGTCAGACATGTAGAGAAGCTGATTTTTACAAAACTGCAGTGGTCTCTTAATTTTTGCCAGAGTTGTATGCATATATGTGTGTGTGTATATATATATATATATATATATATATATATATATATATATATATATAAATGTCCTGTACGAACAAACTAAATAAAAGTCAGGAATTTGCATCCCAGTGTTATTTAGGCAACTTTTTAGCAGTGGATGGCGAGAATCACGCCACAGTATTTTCCCTCTTTCGAGAGAACTGGGCTGATTCTGTTAATCACACTATGATCAGAGTTTGATCTGATTCTCGGATTTGGAGAATAAAAAAAAAAATTCTCCATCTTTTCCATTCTGTCAGTGTGTTAAAATCTGACGGCACTGAGATGTCATCCAAGTGCCGTGATTTTTTTTTCCATTGATCCAAAGACATGAATGGCTGTGCATGCTGTGATATTATTCTTCGGTCCAATCTAAAAATCGAACATTTGCACGGCCATAGAGAATAACGCGGGGACAAATGCTATCCGTCAAGATATTTAATGTCATGTGCACAAGACCTAAGGCTTGTTACACATTCCATTATGTAGAGAAATTAAGTTCTCCATCTTCTCCGACACTGCGATTCTCTCATGCAAAAAAATTGCATCATGGCAAGATGACACTAGGCTCAAACAGATGCATACTGGCCAGAAAGAACACGTTTCGGTGCTGTTGGGCAAGAGACTGTCCATAGTAGTGCTAAAATATATGTGTATTTTTAGGTAAGTGCATGACTGCAGGGTTCACTTAGCTTCAGTTGGGCTACTTATAGCCATGATGGGAGCACCAACCAACCTAAGGCCTCCCCTGACCACAGAGATTCATCAACAACTCAAGCAGACATTGTTGAGTTATCTCTGCATTGTAACAGCCAAGACTGAGTGGACGATTGCCAATATAGCAATACATAATCTTATGATTGGTAATTCAGTTGAATCTTTCTAAATGTCCTTCTTTATTCTTCATGCTTTAACCACATTAGTTTTACACCATGCATCCAAAATACGGGAGGCAGGGTTGGATATAAAAGTCACATGGCATTTCACCAGTATGGCAGTATGGTGGCTCAGCGACCAGTATGGTTACTTTGCAGCGCTGGTGTTCAGGGTTCAAATCCCACCAAGCACAAAATCTGCATCATGTTTCTATATTCTCCCCTTATGTATGTGAGGGGTTTCACCATGCAAGGGAATTAAGATTGAGGACCCCAATGGGAAAAGTAACCACACCGGCCCCAATTCATCAATACTGGCAGCTACCATGGAGGGGCGGTGTGGAGTGCAGTTTCTGGCATTATTGACTAGCAGGGATCATTGTTCTGCCCAGGATGCTGGAACTGGGCAAAAATGTCATAAAACTACCAAAAATTGCAAAAAATGTTGCGCAGACTCACATTGCTCAAAAAGAATTGCAGCTTTTCACAGCTTTCTATGTCAATTTTCGGGTGTAAAAATGTTGATGAATCAGGGTCAAAATCTGTAAAGTGTTGTGGAATATGTTGGTGACTCTGCAATGAATATGCAATGAAGACTGTAACTCTACAGTTGAGGACAAGCACATGTATACATAAAGACATGGGCAGGTGCATGTAGCCTAGACACCTGCCTCCTGTATAGAGACAGACCCAAGTCCTCAGAGTCACAATTAATGAACAATGTATAAGGAAAAATGGATATAACACTCTTCATTTTCCTCGCTTGCCTTAGGCAAACAGCGTTGCTTGCATTCAGTTCAGCCTGTGTGGTTACATTGTAGAATGGAGCCTGTACTGGATCCTGAGAAGCGACTGTTTCAGCCGGCTATTGTATCTTGTGGTGAGCTCCGCCATTATGTCTGTGTGTAAAGTCCTGGACCGGGGCCGTACACCTGTACTGCACATTGTCCAAAAGCAAATATGAGCTGACAATGTGCATGTCGCTTCACAGTGTCTAAAAAGAGATAATCCGAGAGCAATCAGGCATAAAGGATGAAGACGTTAACTCTTTAGAGAAGCAATTTGATCCTATGGAGGAAAACTCAAAATAATTACCGACAGGTAACCAGTCTAGATTTAAAGGGAAATAAACAGAAAAAAAATTAACTGGATTATAAGTGGGCATGTATGAAAAATAGGAGCATATTTACACTGGCCATAAAACAGACACACGCAAAATGAAAACATACCCTGCTGTCAGTAAATAAGTAAAAGCAATAGTGAATATAAATGACGTTGGGTACTTAGTAAAAACATAATTTAATATATTTTTTAAAAAAACGTAAAAGTGATCCCACCAACGTCAAGGTGTACCCAAGTTCAGGATGGCCTTAACCTCTCGAATTAAAACTTTACCAGGTCCAAACCAGACTAGATTTAAAGAGGCTGTCCACTATTTGGACTACCCCTTCTCATTCCCCATGTTTTCCCCTTGTAAAATAATAGCATCTATATTCAGCTCCAATGCCAGCACCGTTCCAACGATGTTGGCACTGGCTCTTACGGAGATCACGTGACATTATGAGCACTGGCTCTTACGGAGATCACGTGACATTATGAGCACTGGCTCTTACGGAGATCACGTGACATTATGAGCACTGGCTCTTACGGAGATCACGTGACATTATGAGCACTGGCTCTTACGGAGATCATGTGACATTATGAGCACTGGCTCTTATGGAGATCACGTGACATTATGAGCACTGGCTCTCAAGGAGATCACGTGACATTATGAGCACTGGCTCTCAAGGAGATCACGTGACATTATGAGCACTGGCTCTCAAGGAGATCACGTGACATTATGAGCACTGGCTCTTACGGAGATCACGTGACATTATGAGCACTGGGTCTCAAGGAGATCACGTGACATTATGAGCACTGGCTCTTACGGAGATCACGTGACATTATGAGCACTGGCTCTTACGGAGATCACGTGACATTATGAGCACTGGGTCTCAAGGAGATCACGTGACATTATGAGCACTGGCTCTTACGGAGATCACGTGACATTATGAGCACTGGCTCTTACGGAGATCATGTGACATTATGAGCACTGGTTCTTACGGAGATCACGTGACATTATGAGCACTGGTTCTTACGGAGATCACGTGACATTATGAGCACTGGCTCTTACGGAGATCATGTGACATTATGAGTACTGGTTCTTACGGAGATCACGTGACATTATGAGCACTGGCTCTTACGGAGATCATGTGACATTATGAGCACTGGTTTTTACGGAGATCATATGACATTATGAGCACTGGTTTTTACGGAGATCACATGACATTATGAACACTGGCTCTTATGGAGATCACGTGACATTATGAGCACTGGCTCTCATGGAGATCACGTGACATTATGAGCAGGGCCGGCTCCAGGTTTTTATGGGCCCCGGGCGAAAGAGCCTCAGTGGGCCCCCTTAACACAGACCACGATTCATGATGCACAGATACAGCAGAGAAATATGGGTACAGTACAATGACAAATACTTCACTTCTTCCATTACATGAGTGATATCTATTGTAAATTGTACAATAGCTCAAAAACCGCCAAATCCTCACAGCGCACAGAACAGACTGGACAGTACAGTCCTCCATACAATATTATGGGCACCATAGTCTTCCCCCTCATCACCCATATAATACTCCAAACAGGATGTCACCCCCCATATAATGCTCCATACAGAATACTGGACCCAAAATAATGCTCCATACAGAATACTGGACCCAATATAATGCTCCATACAGGATACTGGTCCCCATATAATGCTCCATACAGGATACTGGTCCCCATATAATGCTCCATACAAAATATGGAGCTCTCCTCTGCGCTGTACTGCGTTCTGCACTGTTACGGCTCAGGAAAGGGCGCTGTGGAAAGACTCCCCATTATCGTCATGATTGCCTCCCCATCATCATCATTGCCTCTTTATCATCATCATTGCCTCCCCATCATCATCATGGCCTCCCCATTATCATCAATGCCTGCCCATCATCATCATCTCCTCCTCATCATCAATGCCTGCCCATTATCATCATGGCCTCCCCATCATCATCATGGCCTCCCCATTATCATCAATGCCTGCCCATCATCATCATCGCCTCCCCATCATCATTATCGCCTCACCATCATCATCAATGCCTCCCCATTATCATCAATGCCTGCCCATCATCATCATCGCCTCCCCATCATCATTATCGCCTCCTCATCATCATCAATACCTCCCCATTATCATCAATGCCTGCCCATCATCATCATCGCCTCCCCATCATCATTATCGCCTCCCCATCATCATCAATGCCTGCCCATCATCATCTTCTCCCCATCATCAATGCCTGCCCATTATCATCAATGCCTGCCCATTATCATCATCTTCTCCCCATCATCATCAATGCCTCCCCATTATCAGCAGTGCCTGCCCATCATCATCAATGCCTCCCCATTATCAGCAATGCCTCCCCATCATCACCAATGCCTCCCCATTATCATCAATGCCTGCCCATCATCACACACAGACAGCACCACAGCACACAAGCACTCTCTCACATACATACACACACACAACATACACACACACACACACACACACATCTCACCTGACCTCATTCAGCGGCTCTGCTGTGAGAGGAAGCGCCGGTGCCCCCTGGAGCCCGGAGCTGCGGCAGCGGAGGCACGGGAGAGGTAAGTATTGTGCCAGCTGATGCCGGGGCTCTGAGCAAGCGGGGGGGCTCCGTGGCGGCGCTGACACCGCTCTCCTCCGCTAACGGGCGCGGGGGTGCCAGACGGCGAGTGGGCCCCCCGCCTGCTCAGGGCCCCGGCACTTGCCCGGGTGTGCCGGGTGCTGACGCCGGCCCTGATTATGAGCACTGGTTCTTACGGAGATCACGTGACATTATGAGCACTGGCTCTCACGGAGATCACTTGACATTGTTATCAGCACTTGTTTCTCTCTGCCCTCCTTCAGATGAATAACATACATCAGGAAGAAGTGTGATTTGTCCAAAGGAGTGAAGAATGAAGCCAGTGCTGACTGGCTGCAGTGATCGCATTACATAACAATATAGGGATGGAGAAAGGGTAGTCCAAGTAGTGGAAAACCTTTTTAAAGGAGACTTAAAGGCCACGCAGTTTCTATAAAAGTGGAAAAAAAGTATTCCATGTTGAGTTGTAACTTAGTGCTGAAAACTTTGAGTCTAGGTGATGTTGCTGTTGTGATGTGTTCTTGTGACACTTCTTGTCATCATTTGAGGAATACTTTGCATGTAATAAAGGACTGCTACCAGGCGGTGGGGTCTAAGTTTTTAGAAACAATTAGGGAGGAAAGTGATCCAGCAATATGAAGTTTTCAGTCTCAGATATAAAACATATAGTTTATTAAGCCATTAAAAGAAGCTCCAAATACATTGGCATTGTGCAACTCAAATACTAATGGTAGAACCATTAGTATTTGAGCCTTCATATCGTTGGATCACACTCCTTTCTAATTGTTTCTGCTGCAGCTGCTCTGGCTTGATCCATTCGAGGTTCTGGATGCTCTCAATTCCTCACACCCAGACTACATTTATTTCTGCATTATAGTTCTTTGACCCCACCATTTAGTCAAAACTCTTCTTTAAAGTGCACAGTTACTCATGAGTTGCGCTCACAAAGTGACGTACGTGTTCAATTGTAAGTAGTAGTCTATGAAGTTTTTTGAAATGGTAGGTACACTTTAAATGTTAAAAATTAGTTTTGGTAATTGGGTTTTATTAAACATTTTGCACAATTTGCCTTCTAAAGCCTCTATGTTGCATTGTCTACTGCTAGTTGCAGAATTAGATACCTAAGAATTAGAGATGGGCGAACGTGCTGGGATAAGTGTACTTTGCTGCTAACTGAGTGACTTTGGCAAGCTCGAATAATATGTTCGAGTCCCTGCGCCTTCATGCCTCACGGCTGTTGGACAGCCGCACACATGCAGGTATTACCTAACAAACAGCTGCGAGACATGCAGGCACACACACTCAAACATATTTTCCGAGCCCACTGAAATCACTCAGTTAGCACCCAAGCATGGTCAGATAACACCTTATCCAAGCATATTATTATTATTATCATTATCCTTTACTTAGCCCTGCGGAAAGCACTATCTGAAAAGCCTGATGAAAGCTACAGTATGATCAGAGTTTAAAGGTGCATTTACACCTGTCAGTCGTGGCTGTTAAACGATCAAGAGATTGTCTTTTTTCAAGCCCATCAGTGGTTGTTTATTGGCCAGTTAGGCCTCTTTCACACTTCAGTCGTGCGACGTCAGTCAAAATCCATCAAAATATGAAAAAAAACGGATCCGCCAATTTTTTTTGGCGGATCCGTTTTTTTCCCATTGACTTGCATTAGTGACGGATTTTGATGGATGGTCGTCCGTTAGGTCTGCCAAAAAATTGGGGTCCGTCATTTCAGAAAAACGTCCAATGCAACGTTTTTTTGGTCCGCCAAATGTATTTTGTATAATGGCCGCCTATGGGCAGCGGATCAGCTGGCATCCGTTTTTGACGGAATCCGCCCGCGGATCCGTCGCCTCCATAGAAAATCATTGAAAATGCTGCCAAAACTGTCCGGGGTCTCTCTCTCTCTCTCCTCTCTCTCTCTCTCTCCCCCCCCCCTCGGTCCGGACTTACATTTCCGGAATGAAAATTTCATCATTTCCGAGTGAAAACTTCTTGACGGATCCGTCAGAAAACTGATCCGTTTTACATCCGTTTTTACACTTTTCTGACGGATCCGCCATTTTCACACTTGGGCGGACGTCACACGACTGAAGTGTGAAAGAGGCCTTAGACTGTCCCATCAGATGTCTATCTGCACAGATCGTTCATTAATATGTATGATGATGGGCTGTAAATAAGTATGTTTTTAATGCTGGAATGAATTAACCAACAACCCAACAAATTAGCGTTTTGTTCTTTTATTTGGTCATTGCCAGCATATTTACGCCAGCAAACAATCCCAATTATCAACTTGTCTAAATGGGCCTTAAAGGGGTCCTCAGGGGAGATGAAAACATTTTGTACTGTCCCTGTCCTCATACACTATAAAGATGAGATAACCAGTGCACTTTAATTGTCTGTAAAACCCTTGTAATTCCTTGTGACAGCAGCTGCTCCTTACTGCTCCCCCCTCCCGCCTAGGGCCTGCCTGAGAAGATGGGGTGCTCAGAGAAACAGCTATTATCTCGGCATCTCATCTTTATAGTGTATGAGGGCGAGACAGTACAAAAAAATTGTATCTTCCCGGTGTGCCACTTTAAGTTAACCCTTTTGTGACATGGTGATTTTCCATTTTTTTCCTTCCCTTCTTCCAAGAGCAATAACTTTTTAATTTTTCTTTCAATATAGTCCTATGATAGCTACCACACAGTGCACTGGAAAACAGGAAAAAAATTCCAAGTGCTTTGAAATTGAAAAAAAAGCGCAAATTCAGAATGTTTTCTTTGTTTGTTATTTACCATGTTCACTATATTGTAAAACTGACTTAGCAAGATGATCTTCCAGGTCAATACAAGTACTCGAATACCAAACATGCATAGCTATGTTGTTGTTTTAAGTGGTGAAATTTGGAAATTTGTAAGAAAAAAAAATTGCTTTTATTGACATTTTCAGAGACCTGTAATGTTTTCATTTTTGGGATATGGGGCTGTGTAAGGGCTTATTTTTTGCACCCTGAGCTGATGTTTTACTGATACTATTTTGATGTTTGATCGCCTCATTGCATTTTATTGCAATGTTTTATATTTTCATAGATCAGACGTTTACGAATGCAGCGATATCAAATGTGTGTTTTGTTGTTTTTTATGGTTTTATTTTTAAGTAGGCAAAAGGGCCATGATTTGAACTTTTCTTTTCATGTTTTACTGTATTTAATAGACTCCTTAGTGGACTTGAACCTGTGATCATCTGATCGCTTGTACTACACATAGCAATATTTCAGCAATTTTTTAACGAAGTGCTGGACTACCCGCTGTCTTTTGGGTTTTCTCTGGATTGCCTAAGGCTGGACAACCCCTTTAAGAGACAGAGATATTGGTGACATGGAGATATAACTGCAGTCACACCTGAACTCTTAGGTCCTAAGAGAATTACTGGTGGTAACGTGTATCAGGGGGTACAGAATGTGGCAATATAATATATTATATACAGTACATTATTGAATTCTGTATATTGCAACTCTTTTTTTTGCTTTTTACTTTTAGAAAAAGAAGAGTTTTCAGTGTCACCCTCTGAAGAAGTCCCTGATTACTTCAGGTAGGTTATTCATAATAGTATTAATGGTCACTTTTGTTACAACAAATGTTGTATACAGCAATAGTACAGGAAAATATAATAATCTTTATAATATATCCTGCTCAAGACAAGATACCCTCCCCGCTCAGACAGAGATCAGCGCACAGCTGTTTATTGAAGTCTTTGCAAACTTCTGTCCTTTACAGCCAAATATTTCACGTTTTGACTCATCAATCCACAGCACCTTCTGCCATTATTTTGCACCCCTGTTGCTATGTTTTTATGTATAGTTGAGCCGCTTGGCTTTGTTTCAGTGTCAAAGGTATGGCTTTTTTTGCCACAATTCTTCCATGAAGACCACTTCTGGCCAGACTTCTCCAAACAGTTGGTGGCAGGGGCGGACATATCATTGGTGCAACCTGTGCGGTCGCACAGGGGCCCAAGAGGTTAGGGGGCCCATTTCTACCTCCAAAGCCGGTGCAATTTTGCATTTTTAAGAGCTCTTGGGCTGTAATGGGCCCATGTATAATTCTTGCACAGGGGCCCTTTTCTCTCTGTGTCCGCCAGTGGTTGGTGGGTCTATCTGGGTCCCACAGGTTGCTATCAGTTATGAACTGATGTCACTACTGGACATCTTCCGATTGTAAAGGAATGCAAGAATGAACTGCTTTTCATCTGGTGCACTAAATTTCCTTGACAACCACTGCGTCTACAGTCCTCATTGCTGCCCATTACTTGGTGCTTTTTTAAAAGACCTTGAACAGCACATCGTGAAACCCCAGTCAGCTTTGAAATGTTTGCCTGGGAGATACCTTGCTGATGTAGTATAACTACCTTGTTAATGTCCTCATTCTTTTGATGGAGTATTATTACCTGTGACAACTGCTTAAAAATTGTTGAGTTTGTTCTATTTTAAATGGGTTGATCCATGTTCAGAAACCACATCCCCTCTGTTGAGTTGATCATGTGGGTCTCACAGTTACTTGAAACATCCACAAGCTAGTAATGTCCACAGTAACAATTAAAATGAAGGTTCATATTTCACCGTAGTATAATTTAGGTGCACTTCTCAGCTCATAAATATCATACAGATCAGATTTGCAATAATATATCTGTGTAGCCCTGGTGTGAAGGCACACGCAGTACCCTGGAGGATGTGTGGAGAGATAGCAGTTTAATGCTCTATAACCATTCACTCCAACACACCACTTAGACACACCCTTAGGGTATTTAGTCACTCGTCAGGGAGTGGTCAGTGGTCATTCAGTCAGTCTAGCCTGGACCTGGAGGGAGGAAGAGCAGAGTCTAGCTTGTGTGGCTCAGGACTGAGTCATCTCACCTGTGTGCAGTTCAGCAAGTGGAGGCCAGTAAAGGCGAGCCAGATCACCTCAGCCTGGTCAGAGCTGTGCCCCACTAGAAGACGGACTGAGACATCTATTGAGAAGGAAGAGTTAGTTGCAGATACTTCAGTCTCCTGTTCCAAGGACAGTGAAGGTTCAGAGACGTGCTCCTGCCTAGTGGAATACTGAGATTCTGGCAACGAGCTCCAAGAAAGAAGTAAGGAAGGATTGATTTATATGACTTTAGGAAGTGTGGAGTGCTTATGCTACAAGCGCGGACAAGGCGAAGGGCACAGTGGAAGGAATTCAGAAGTGCTTTAGGATTGGAGAAGTCCTGCACATTGTCACCGGTCACTGGGGACCGAAGTGTCACTATAGCTTCACGCATAGTGGTAGAAAAACCAGAGGCTTACTGGACCTTAGGTAACAGAAAGCAGCCCTTGGAGTGTCGGTACGTAACTGGGGTCAGGGGGAGTGAGAACCTTGAGTCTCTGCAGGACAAGAATAGGAACTCAGCTCTCTCATAGGAAGGCTCCAACCACAAAACTGACCGGGCAGTACAGCTTTGAAATAGCTGGAGTTTATAGAGGGAACTACGCTTTATGCTGGTTGGACTCATCACCATTGTGAAGGTAAAGGAGGCCCCTAACTTGTTCAGCTGCTACCTCAAAGCACATTCTCCATTGGATCAGCCTCCCTGGGACCTGCCTAACCATCTTACAAGTAAAAGGTATGGAAAGACGCTGATGTGTGAGACTGTGTTATTCAATTACATCCCTGCACAACCCCACCATAACTATCGACCTGAGGGAAGAGTCCCACCTGTAGGGGACCCGACATCTAGCTGCCTCACCATCCCCTCAGAGATCTACAGCAGCGCTGGTACAAATTATCAGAAAACTACAGGTGGCGTCACGAACTGTAAATATATCTATCCCCTGTAAATATACCCCCCAACATACGCCAGACCGCCAGGGCCACAGACCGAGCCACCGCTACCTGTGACAACCCCCATAGACTTCCATGGGCTCGGCTCTGAGTACCCCATTGCTCTGGTAATCCACAATTGTGGTGGCGGGTCGATACATATCCACACAGTACATGAACAGAACCCATGCACAAGATTGCAGCATGATTTGGGCCTTATTTATCAAACCTGTCTAAAATAAAACATTTATAGTCCGTAGCAACCAATCAGAGCTCAGCTTTCATTTTCCAAACAGTTCAGGTGACATGAAAGCTATACTGTGATTAGGTGCTAAGCTTTTCTTTTAGATAGCTTTGATGTATCTATCCCATAAAGAATGTAATAGAGATGGACACTTGTAATACAATTTTATTATACAGTGTATATGCCTAAATATCTGCATGATTTTACAATCCATAAAAAATCCAATCCTCTAATCTCTAACTAATTTCCAATTTCAAATACTGTATTCACAAAAAAATATTCAAGTAGATTTGTGAGGTGGTAACACACTCCATAATGTGTGCATGATACGGTGTCCCTTGCTGATTGCGTTCATTAACCCTGCTAAGAGACCCCCTTGGCTGGTGACAGAAGTAATTTTCAAGGTTAAGTACAGTATGTATAAGGAGATAAGTCTCTTGGCGCAAGACGCAGAAACAGAAGTTTAACTCCTTCCATGCCGAGCAGCCATACAGATGGGGCGCTCACTAACAAATAAAGATCTATAAGTGCCAGCACTGGCACAGACATAGGCTTCGGCTTCTGTTCGATTACTTTTTCAATCATTTACACATAGCATTAGCACAGCTCATAAAACAGCATGAACAAAATGATTGGCAGCTGTAGAGCTACAAACTGATTATTCACTGCCACAATTAAGCCTTTTTTTTTTTTTTTAGAAGGAATCAATAATTCCGGGGGAAACTTATTTTAATATTGAGGGTATGTGCAGACGTTGCAGAATCTGCTGTGGAATTTTTCGCACAGATTTTGCTAAATCCGCAGGTAAAATGACCTACGTTTTACCTGCGGATTTGCTGCGGATTTTCTGCGTTTTTGTGCGGATTTCCCATGCATTTTGAGACCTGTGGATTCCTATAATGGAGCAGGTCTCAAAACGCTGCAGAACTGCACAAAAGAAGTGACATGCTGCAGTTTTAAATCTGCACCTAATCCGCGTGGAAAAATCCGCAGCATGTGCACTGCGTTTTTTTTATATAATGGTACTGTACATCACTTGCAGTTCTGCTGCGGATCTGCAGCGGCAAATCCACTGCGGATCCGCAGCAGATTCCGCAACGTGTGCACAGACCCTTACTGCCAAAGAGACCTTAGACAGAAAAGATCGAAGAGCTCTGTGCTGGTGTCATAGATGTAACTGGACTGGCCCACAGGGGAACAGGGGAATTTCCCGGCAGGCCCTCCCTGTGCACTTTGCTCCTACTGGGCATTTTCACCTTCTATATATGCAGTGTTTGGCATAGTACATTTAATGTAACATGTTCATGTGGAGCCCAGCTGTGACTGGATTCATATCTCCCAGAAGGGTGCACTGAAGGTAACCACCACTAGAGGTCCATTATATACATTCACACACCTTCACCCATCCCCAAAGACCACCAGAGGGAGCTGTTTAGACATATAAAGGAGGGTGAAGACAAAGAAGTGCAGCTTAGTTGGTGCAGTTACCTTAGAGAGTGAGGTTGAGAGTGTTGTGAGCGCAGAGAGTGTGCAGGCTGGCACACGGAGCAGAGCTCAAAAGAGAGAGAGTTCAGCTGTTAGCTGAGGAGTCTGAAGTCTGCAGCTTGAAGTCTAGTTCAAACGAGTGGAGGCTAGTAAAAGTGGAACGGAAACCACTCCAGCCTAGTCAGAGCTGAGTCAAGTGAGTGCAGCTCAGTGAGAAAGCGTGCCAACGCTTAGAGAGCGGTGAAGAAGAAGAAGAGGCAGCCCACCAACTGCCAGTGTGTGATCGTGTGAGGGCCCGAGTAGGACGAAAGGCGAGTGGAAAGCAAGTGAGGGACAGAGGAGCCTAAACAGCTCATCCCAATTATTACAACTGGACACCGGGGCGCGAGCCTATAGGGATCTCCATGACCCATTAGGAGAACTCCGGAGTTCCTGGAGGACTACAAGTCCCAGGAGTACCACTGAGCTGACACGTAACCGGGCCAGGAGGTCGGAGTCTGGCAAGCAGTGCCCTGCAAGCAGAGACTGTGTACTTCCAGGGAAGGCCCAATCACAAGGTCAGCCAGGTGCAGGAAGGTGACCAAGTTAGGCCCAGCTACAAGCAGGCCAAGACTTTATCACATTAAGGCAAGGAGAGAGGAGGCCACACACCTACTCAGTGGAGGAATCTGGATGTGCACCCTTCACCCTACAGTGCTCCGGGGAGTGCCTGCAACATCTTCAGTAAAAGGTACCAAAGTGACTTGTGTGTTGTCTACCTTATTACCCTCACTGCCGGGTCCCCGTCTGTCCTGCATCCCAACCCATTTCTCTGCCCTGGAGGACTCAGCCTTACCTGTGGAAGGCTTAACATCTAGCTGCACAATATTAACCCTTCAGTGGATCCGCATAGCAGCGCTGGTCACCCTGACCAGGGACCACAGGTGGCGTCACGAATCCCCATATCAATATTCAATTCACCTGTAAATATCCCACATTAAAGGATGAGCACCAGAGCCACGGACTGAGCTGTGTTGCAGTGACATCCCCCATAGTAGTCTATAGGCTCAGATCCGAGTTCCCATTGCTCTGGAGGGCGACTCATTCAGACAAGGGCAGCATCCCATCATTCATTTACCAAGCTATGAAGGTTATTATTACATAGATGAATAGGAAAATTTGTGAACAAGTATCAGGTAATATTGCACATAACTAAACACTGGGTTCCGAGAATCAGTGTCACTGCTGGGGTTTCGCACCCAGTCTGACACTGGATGTTAATATGACAGACAGCTACTTCCAGACTAAGTTTCTAAAAAAAAAAAGCACAACTGAGGTATACATCCAAGGTTAAGTTTTGATGTATGTGATGCAGGTCCCTGTGCGAGTGGCCTCAGCATGAATGCCATTCCATATCTATTTCCACTGCTATTTTGATTGGCAGTATTTGATGTACTCTCCATAGTAAGGGTATACCTGTCCAGTCAGAGGGACGGATTTATAAAGAGATTTGGGTCAGGGGGAAAAGATGTAGGGGTGGGCCATGAAAACAGCCATTTGTCTTGTGTGTTTTGCACAGAATAATATAAGTTTGACATACATACACATTACAGGGGAGGCTTGAAGGCTGTCCATCCCCCTCAAATCTGATACTCAGTATGGCTTCAGATGAAGCAATATTAGTATACAAATATATGTTGTCCTGCCGATGTGTGGCTGCTGTAATAATTTTCTCATCAATTTCCTTCTCATAATCTTCTCCTGGATATCTGCAGTGATGGGTGTCCTAACGTGTGGCTGTTTATAGTTTTTAACATAGCTGTAAAAATCTGTTTTCTTCCTTCTTACATACTGAGCCATGTATTTTGTGTTTTTCTGTATGATCCTGTGTGTATATAGGCCACGGCTATCAAACTGTTCTGTTGGATTAAAAGGCATGTGGACACTCACACACAACTCTACTGCCCTCCACAGAGTACTATACTCCTGGCAGGGAAGAATACGATGTACCCAGGGCCGGACTGGCCATCTGGCAATTCTGGAAAATGCCAGAAGGGCCTGTCTGGTCGTGGGCCGCTTGGCTGCTACATTGTTAACAGAATCAGTGTTCTCAAGACATCCATACTGCTAAGAGTTGTGATGGAGCACAAAGTCACTGGCTTGGTCACTTACCCCAGGCCCAGCAGCCACGGGAGTCATTAGAAATATTGGTCTTGTAGTAAATCTTCCTTTCCTCCATCCAGGTGATATTAGTAATATATCCCATCTGGTGCTTGGGGATGGGGACAGCTTGGGCCTGTGTGATTTGAATTTCAGCCCTAGCCCGTACCTGGATGTACCCCAGGAGCAGAAAATCGGAAATAAAATATTCAGTTGGGTAAAATGAAAGCTGAGCTCTATTTGCTCGCTATGAGCAACATGGACAATTTTATTGTAAGACAGATTCAATGAATGTGCTGGATAATGCATTTCAGGCTCTAAACGACACAAGGGATATGGGTCTGTTTTCATGACCCATCTGCAGCATGGGACTGGCCCATTGGAGAACCAGAGAATCTTCTGCTGGGCCTAGACTTCTCCCTCAGGGACGTCAGCAGTGGAAGACCTTGTGGCTGCTATGGTGCCTGTGAGTCAGGGGGAATCCAGTGCCGACTGACATTGGACCCCACACCACCACCCGGCTCTAGATTTCTGTGGGGACCATCATACTGTGTATCCTAAGGATGGCGATACCATAGAATAAAATGGTGGAGGAGATTACCAATGACTATCTCTACCGCCATTCAGCCTTTGTATCTACACCACAGGCGTGATAAAATCACTAGAGCAGAAAGAGGCTAGTGGAGTAATTTTATTTTTATTATTTTATCAGCCATTGCTTGTGGTGGGCCCCTTACTGTAAATAGGGGAACTGTGGGGCCCCATAATTGTATATAAGGAGCTGTTGGGGCTCCATATTGTATATGGGGAAGACATACGGGGGCCACATACTGTGTGTAGGTACTGTGTATAGAGTGGATATGGGAGACATCATATAGTATACAGGGTGCTATAGGGAGCTGTGTGGAACACCATAATGAGTATAGGGGAGCTGTGGAGGTCATCATAGTATGTTTAGAAGTGCTGTGGGGAAATATCTTATTAGGGCATCGAACTTTCCTTGGGTCCTCATACTGTACTTGTGTAAGGGAATTCAGTGTGGGAGTATCATACTGTATGAGGGTGGGGCATTTTGGGGGGCATCACACTCAAAAGGAGCCATGAAAGTGTTATCGTAGTACGGTGAAAACACAAACAGGCTTCTCTTGGCAAATGATGACTTAAAGCTTGGATAGATCATTGATATCAGATCTGTTAGGGTCTAAGGCCCTGTGCACACGTGGCGTTTTTAGATGCGTTTCCGCTGCGGTTTTTAACGTGCGGAAACACATCCAACCCGCAGCACAGTGCACAAGCAATGTAATCCAATGGGAACCGCATGTCTGCTGTGCACATGCTGCGGAAAAAAACGTGCGGTTTTGCCGCGCTTTATTTCCGCAGCATGTCAATTCTTTATGCGGAACTGCAGCTGTTCGGCGCCCATTGACTTGTATTGAGTCGGGCACTTCCGCAGCAAAACTACAGGTCTAAAAAAGATCTGCGGTTTTGCTGCGGGTGAAAACCGCTGCAGTTCGGGAGGAGGGAAGTGTGTGGGCGGAGTGAGGGCGTGTATAGTGTGCGGCGCTGTGTGTGTGGGCGGTGCGTGGGCGTGTATAGTGTGCGGCGCTATGTGTGTGGGCGGTGACTGTGTGCGTGTATGTTGCCGTGTCTGGTGATCTGTGTATGTTCGCGGGTGTGTGGGCCTGTGTGCGTGATCGGTGTATGTGCGGCGGTGTGCGAGCCTGTGTGTGGGATCTGTGTATGTGCGGCGGTGTGCGGGGCTGTGTGCGTGATCGGTATATGTGCGGGGCTGTGTGCATGATCGGTGTATGTGCGGCGGTGTGCGGGGCTGTGTGCGTGATCGGTATATGTGCGGGGCTGTGTGCGTGATCGATGTATGTGCGGCGGTGTGCGGGGCTGTGTGCGTGATCTGTGTATGTGCGGCGGTGTGCGGGGCTGTGTGTGTGTCTCCGGGTATGCAGGCATCGTCGGATGTGACTACAAGTCCCATCCGGCTATGCCTGCTACAGTGACAGTGACTGACACATTAGCCAATGATGGGACAGTAGTAGTCCCATCATCCAGCTAATGTGCTGAATGTAAAAAAAAAAAAAAACACATACATTACATACAACATACACATGACATACATAACATTGAGCACATACTCACCTATTCCCCGACACCATCGATCTGTGTATCGCTCTGCCGCCGGGAGAGAATGACGTCACTACAGTTCATTTTCTCAAGGCAATGCTGGGTGAGAAAATTCCCACGCAGCATTGCCATAAAGTGAGAGAATGAACTCAGGTAACCTCAGTGATGCACTGCAGGAGCCATTGTCTCCTGTCAGTGCATCACTGGGAGGCCCTACAGAGCAGTGGCATCACCTGATGTCACTATTCTATAGGGGAGACCGTCGTGGGACATTCGTTATTAATTGGACTGCGTCGGACAGGGAGTATACGGTTGTTTTAATTTTTTACGTTTTATTACAGGAGATCGAGGGCGTCGGTTGGATCTGAGCGTATAATAAAAATATGAAAACCGTGTTGTGTTTTATTTCATTAAAATAATTTATTCTTATGCGTGTGTTGTTTTTAACCCTTTATTAATATAAGATTAATAATGGATAGGCATCTTATTGACGCCTCTCTATTATTAACCGGGCTTAATATCACCTTACAATAGCAAGGTGATATTAACCCCTTATTACCCCATATCCCACCGCTACAGGGGAGTGGGAAGAGAGGGGCTAAGTCATTTTTTTTGGGGGGTCCCCCTATTTTAATAGCCAGTAAAGGCTAGCTGCTGGCTGATATTCATAGCTTGGGAAGATCCATGGGTATTAACCCCTTCCCAGGCTAGAAATATTGGCCCCGGCTGTCGGCTTTCCCCCTCTGGCGCAGAAAATTGCGCGGGAGCCCACGTCATTTTTTTTTTGTTAACTATTGCGTTAAGATTTTGTGTGTGTGTACGCGTGTGTCTAACTATTTATGTACCATTTTATCTATCATCTATCTATCTACCTATATATCTTTCTGTCTATCTCTCTCTATCTATCTATCTATCTATCTATATTTCTAACTATCTATTATCCATCTATCTATGTATTATCTATCTATGTATTATCTATCTATCTATCTATCTATCTACTGGTATCTATTATCTATCTATCTATCTCTATCTGTGTGTGTAATGGAAATGGAAAGAAATGACATCACAAATCTTTTTTTTGTTAAACAACATATCTTTATTTAGCTGTCAAAAACGCATACAAAAATGCATGAGAAAAAAGCATGAAAAACCGCATCAAAACCGCGTCGAAACCGCGTCAAAAAAGGACATGCGTTTTCTGCCAAGAGGTGCGGATTCAGGCAAATCCGCAACGTGTGCACAGGCCCTAACACCCAGAGAGCAGAGTCAACACCCAAGCAAAGGCGAATCCTACCATTGGGTATCTTATGGCAATACTGTAAAATACATTGCCTGATGAAAATTAGCCCTGGTCCGAAAAAACGATTTAATGATAATACATTGTTTTTGTACAGATGAAAGTTGGGCCCTCAGAGTCAATTATTCTGGTGGGGCCAATATTGTGAAGTCCAACACTGCCCACCTGCATGTTCCACAATGCAAAGTATATTTGATGGACAAAATTGTTTTTTTTTTTATTGTTAATATAATTTTCATGCATACGCCTTTGTGACATGTGCTCAGATAGCATAATACATGGGAACGCCTGTGGGATCAAGGCGGGGTGATCTTGATGCTTCTGCTCAGCTTTAAAGAAAATCTGTCACCAGGTTTTTGCTACCTAATCTGAGAGCAGCTCAATAGAGGGGCATATACCCTGATTCCAATGATGTCTTCCTTACTGGGCTGCTTAGTGTAATTTTTATAAAATCGGTGTTTTATCAGCAGGAGATTATCATTAGAGGATTGCTTGGCTTGATGCCAGGTAGTCCAACCAAGCTCCCACCACTGATTTGTTGCTTACTGCTTATATACCGCATACAATCAGTGGTAGGGCGTGAGGTTGGACTACCTGACAGCAGGCCAAGTACAGTAGTTGTCTAGTGATAATCTCCTGCTGATAAAAGACTAATTTTATAAAAATTACACTAAGCAGCCCAGTAAGTGATTCATCATTGGAGTCAAGGTCTGTGTCTTCAAAACAGCATTAACGCATCAATTTTTCTAGGACACTTACATACAGTTTTTGAAAGGAATGGGAGGGAAGGTTATTCCAACTATCTTGGAGAATTAACCACAGATCTTCTGTGGATGTTGTTTGTGCAAATTCCTCCGTATTTTTATGTAATCCCAGACAGACTCGATGATGTTGAGATGAGTTATCTGTGGGGGCCATCACTCTCAGGACTCCTTGTTCTTTTTGCAGAAAATAGTTTTTTATTATATTAGCTGTATGTTTGGGTCGTTGTCCTGCTGCAGAATTAGTTGGAACCATGCCTCCCTGATGGTACTGCATAATGGAAAATGAAGTGCCTATATTTCTCAGCATTGAGCACACCAATAAGTGTGCAATGTTGAGGACTGTAGATAGAGTGGTCGGCAAAAAATACTTAGTGCAGCAGATGAAAAACAAACCATGCTTACTTCCTATAATAATTGGAAGATGTGCAGCAGTGCCATCAACTCAGAACAGGCAGCAACCAGTGGGACATGATTCCATCCATCTACTGTACAGAGAAGTCTGGACCGAAGGTGTCTTCATGAAGAATTGCAGCATAAAATCATACCTTCGACGTGGAGACGAGGCCAACTGACTCAACTATGCACAAAAACATAGGAACTGAGGTGCAGAAAAATGGCAGCAGGTGATCTGAATTGATGAGCAAAAGTGTGAAATATTTGGCTGTAACAGAAGTCAGTTTGTTAGCTAAAGGACTGGATAGTGACACAATAATGAGTGCATGTAGGCAACAGTGCCCAAATGAACATGCTGCAATGTCATCCTTCATATGCATGAGCTCTGTATAATTTCGCCCTAACCACTTATTATCCGTTTTCTGCCTATGCACAGCGTACATACACAGAAAGCTACCAATCAGTGATGGGGGTGGGGTTATGCACAGCTCAGCATTCAGAAAACTGGTAGAAGTTAAATCAGTGATTTTATCAAAATTACACCGAGCAGCTCAGTAAGTGGCACATCACTGGAATCAGGGTCTCTGTCCCACATTATGCTGATCTCAGATAGGTTAGCAAAAACCTAGTTACAGATTAGATGAAAATAAACTATTAACACTTCTATTTTTTACAGCATTCTTACTTTGCAGTATTTTTTGTTCACCTGCATAAGACATTTGCCCAATGGATTTCCTGCCATAAATAACATATTTCTGCCAGCAGCTTACATATAATGGAATAGTATAGTCCGAACTTGTATGAATCGAGTTTCTTCAACAATGAGCATTTGTGCAGTGAATGTTGTATTTGTATTCTCCCGATAAATGTGTATTTTTACATTCTTTTATTAGTCTTGACATGTGTTAGTTTGATTTCAGAGTATGCTCAGCCTGCCCGCTTCTATGTTGTGGGCCAAATCAGCTCAGTTAATAAAACAAATACAGCTGCAGGCTTGAAGTTTCAGAAAATGGTATTTCAGACTTTGTGTAACACCATATAATTGGATACTGCTTCCTACTCACCGCCAAAGTGCTGATTGACAAGACCTCCCCCAGCGCATACAGCAGCGCCTAGCTTGGGGATTTCATGACACTGCTGCCAGCTAGTGGATAGGTAGGGTAAGACATACTAGCGTTTCCTTTCATGTGGCTTATGTATAGAAAATCATGAGAAATTGTTCGTAAAACAGAAGAACAAAACAAAATCAACGTATTAATATAAAAAGATTGATTAGTGACTATATTCAATAGGTTGAATTTCCTCTCTTTTGTTCCCTTTAGTAAATACACCACAATAACATCTGAAGACCAGCGGAAATTGTATGAAGACGACTTTGCCTCTGATTACACTGAATATCTAGAGCTGCATGCCAAGATTGGGAAAGTGCTGGAGAGGTTTATGCGGCTTGGCTCTAAAATGAAGAAGTATCAGCAAGGAACAGTGGAGCACAAGGTAAGAATCTAATATAATCCTTAATGTGGTCAGATTAGCGCCATATGGATTTATTATCTATACAGACCACCAGGATCACCCTATATGATGGAGTTATTAAAATGTAAAATAATACCACAAAAAATATTTTTTAATTTACCTGTCATGGACACAGAAAACTAATCAACCCACAAAGAACATACAGTATATCTCCTGTCCACATTATTGCTGATTGGCAGGGGTCTGACCGCTGGGACCAGCAGTGATCACAAGAGCGAGGCTCTGCTGTCTTGCATGTGAATGGAATGTGTCAGGTAGTGATCAATGGTACATTCACTATGGAGCAGTGGTCACACATACGCACTCGCGCTCCCATAGAAATGATGAGCGGTGGCGATGCATTTACACTAAGACTTCATTCATCTAAATGGAACCTGTCAGGTCGGATAATTCTATTAACAAGCAGATATAGGGTTAATTTTCAGATTAATACTGTTTTGAAGGTATTTGGCTGCACCACTGAAAGTGCAGCACCTGGGAAAAAATTATCTTTTTTCTATCGGGGGATGCCGGCTTTCAGCTATGCAGGTGTGATCACAGTTACTGCTCAGTATATTGTGAGCGATGACTGTAAGCACACACCGGCAATGACTGACAGCCAGCTGAGACGGTTTCCTAAGCAAGAAGCACACATCTGCAAGCTCTTTGCAATAGAGTTTACAAGCGCTGGTCTAAAGCTTGCCAAATTGCTAAATCTGGCCTGGAAGCCCAAACTGCTAGTCTTGAGGAGTGCACCACCTATGGTAAGCAGGAAGCTGAGGAGTGCTGTGTGTTATGTTTCGGTAGCTGAGGAGAAATTGCAAAAATAGCAAAGTAGTAATACACCAGAGAGGCTGGAAACTATTGGATTGCAGTACCCTAAACTAACCGCCACACTAGAAGTAGCCGTGGAGCGTACCTACGGTGATCCTAGACGCCTCGTCACAGCCGGAGAGATAACTACACCTAAAGGCAGAAAGATGAAAGCTATCTGCTTCGGAGCAGAACCTCCAAAGAAATAGGAAGCCCCCAAACATGTAATGGCGGTTAGACAAGAAGAAAATACGAACACAGACAGAAAATAGAATGAGCAAACGCTGGGGCCCAATCTGTCTAGATAGAAAAGTATAGGAAAGAATTCTGACTGCAACCCAAAAAAACCCTGACAAAAATACCAACACTTCTGATTAACAAAAAAACTGAGATCACACATGTCTACCACCTAAATCAGATCTCTGGTGTAACACACAGCAATTCAGCAAATAAAAAATGACACAGGAACAGAGCAAAAGTGCAAATACAAAATTAGCACAATTGCAGCGCCAGACCCCAAAAGGGGACCAGGCTGAAGTCCACTGCAAGCAGCAAACCAGGCAAGGAAAATCCAACCAGAGGAAAAAAAAACAGCAAATCACTTATCTGAATGAGAGCAGGAATGCAAGCTGAGCTCCAAGCACGACCAGGAAGAACAATTGATTACCGGCAAGGCTGAAGGGAGTTCAGGTCACTTATATCAGACCATTCAGAGCCAGCAGAAGGCCATTCAGCAATTAGTTCATTACCCTCAGCAACCACCGGAGGGAGCTCCAGCTCAGAAGTCGCCTCCAGAGTATTCACAACAGCTGTGCTCCTGAAGATAGAAGACAAGCATAACCATTAAATCTTTCCCCAGTCATCATTTATCATGGGAGAAAGAATTGTGAGGCTACAATGCACATTAGATGGTCAGTCAGTCCCACCAAATGAAGTGGGTTTGGTCAGTTTTTCTCTAATGTGTACCCGGTCTTGTCTGTCATCACAGTATTGCCAGATTGTTAAAGGGAATCTGTCACCAGGTTTTTGTTACCCCATACGCAGATGTAATGTACTGGTAGAGATACTGATTCCAGCGATGTGTCACTTACTGGGCTGCCTGCTGTCATTTTAATTAAATCACTGTTTTATTTTCTGCATATCTCCCAGTTCTTTGTATGCTGACCTCTGTATAACCCCACCCACACCACTGATTGGCTGCTTTATGCCCATGTACAGTGTAAAAGGAAGCTGCCAATCAGTGATGGGGCTGGGTTATACACAGCTTATAAATATGCTTGACTACCTTTCAGCAGGTTCACTAGTCCTCTAGTGATAATCTCCTGCTAATAAATCAGTGATTGTATCAAAACTACACTAAGAAGCAAGTGACACATAGCAGTAATCAGGGTGTCTGTCTACCATCATGCTGCTCTGGGTAACAAAGCCTGGAAACAGATTCCCTTTACAGCAATTTATGTAAGAAACACAAATGTCCCCTATATTACTTGATGAAAGGGACTGAATATTTGGTACCTGCATTTGAATTAACTCCTTTACAACCTATGACATATAGGTACGTCATAGGTCGTGTATCCCTCTTTGATGTGGGCTTGGGCGCTGAGCACTCATCTTTTCAGTCAGATGACAGATGATTTGATCAACTGTGTCATGTGCCCTAAGTGCTGCTGTGTACCTCTGATAGTGGCACAGATACGCATAAAGGAAGAATGTTACAAACCCCGCCCATCTGTGCCTCTGTCACATGATCGCAGGGCGGTGATGGGTTGGCATGACAACCTGGGATCTGCAGGAGAACCCCGAGCTTGTCATTGCAGATCTGCTATGAGCGCCGCCCTGTTGCCGGCTTTCATAGCATAGGAAGCCAAGATATGTGTAGCACGAGCGATCAGATGTCGCAGCTTCTAGTCTCCCATGGAGGCTATTGAAGCGAGTGAAAATAAAAAAAAGTTTTTCAAAATATTTAAAAAATTTTAAAAATATAGAAAGTTCCAATCACCCCATCAAAATAAAACAATACAAAATAGACATTTGGTATTCCTGTGTTCAGAAAAGCCCAATTTATCAAAATCTAAAAATAATTAATCCGATCGGTAAACGGTGCAACTTGAAAAAAAATCAAAATGCCAGAATTCCCTTTTTTCGTCACTGCAACATTGCAATAAAATGCAATAACGGGAGATCAAAACATCGTATCTTCCCCAAAGCGGTATCAATAAAACATCAGCTCGACTCACAAAAAATAAGGCGTCACCCAGTCCCAGATTCCAAAAAATGGAGACGCTACAGGGTGTCGGAAAATGGCGTTTTTTTTGTTTTGTTTTTAAACTGGAATTTTTTTCACCACTTAAATAAAAAAGAACCTAGACATGTTTGGTGTCTATGAACTTGTAATGACCTGGAGAATCATAGTGGTAGGTCAGTTTTAGCATTTGGTGAACATGTTAAAAAAAAAATCCAAAAAATAGTTGTGGAATTGCACTTTTGTGCAATTTCACCGCACTTGGAATTTTTTCCCATTTTCCAGTACACGATATGGTGAAATCAATGATGTCGTTCAAAAGTACAACTCATCCCGCAAAAAACAAGTCCTCACATGGCCATATTGACGGAAATATAAAAAAGTTATGGCTCTGGGAAGAATGGGAGTGAATAACAGAAACGGAAAAACCCAAGTGTTTACGTTTTTACATTGGTTAGATCTATATGAGGGATGTATTATTACATACGCAGCTTCCTTTATCCGTGTATCTGTTCATAGAAAAACGCTCTAAAAATGTCATTTATTTTTACTTTTAGATGGTTGAAAATAAGATTCTGTCGGAATATAAGAAGTTCAAGAAGGTACGTTACGTATACCTCCAGACTGCGCAGTCTGCCTCATTCACAGAGCGTGTCCCTGAGCAGTGCATTAGGCTAGGATTGCATGTTCTGGTTTTTTTTTATGCAGTTTTTCATAAAACTCCAATTCATCACTTGCAATTTATTGGAGTCAATTTTCTTTTTTTTGGCTTGTCACATTTGCTGATACTTCTTGCGCTAAGTTATTCAAAATGGTGCACACCAATCTTCTTTATTTTTGTCTTTAACACTTTTTTTTTTGCAACTTTTTAGCACAAAAAAGTTGCAAATCCTTTAAAGCCATGATTTATCCATTATTTTAGCCATACACAGCAGGGATGATGCACTGCTATGTATAGCACAACAAGACATATCAGAGGATCACAGCTTCAAGTCCCCAAGGGGACTAACAGACAGAGTAATAAGTGAAAAAATTATGGTTTTTAAAAAATATGAAAAAAAATAAAAAATAATATGGCTATATTGATGGAAAAATAAGAATAAAATGGGCACTTCGTGAAGGGGTTAAAAAAGAAAGAAAAATGGCCCAAATCTTATAGAAATTAAGGCACAAATACTAAAGCCACTAGAAAAAGAGCAAATTACTCTAGAAAACTGGAGAAGCGACAATGATGAATTAGGGCATCAGACTTTTTTTTTTTAATTCCACTTTAGGCTTCAAAAACTACATCAAAAACCTTAACATAAGAAGCAGAAAAAAAAGTTTGTGCAATAAATGCCACTATGGTTTTCTCGCCATTACATATCAGCTTTACTGTATTGATCATAAGATCCAAAATTTTTTGCAATAACTCGTAAACATACCGTTAAAAAAACAACAACCATCTATTGTAGATCCATAACATTCTCTTCCATTATATGGCGCCACCAGGTGGTCAGATGTTATAGCCAATCTGATCTTTCTATTGACTGTCCTGCATGGTGATGACCAGGCTATGGGGGAGAGTGACAGAATGTGACCAGCAGCCGTCTGCATATGATACACTGACCACCAGGTGACGCTATACTCTGTAAGAAAAGTTCATAGAGCTTTCTTAGATTTTTTGGCATGTTAGTTGCAAACATTGCGGACATGATATGATCTGGCTGGACAGTACATGTGCTATGCAATGGTGTGACGTCCCTTAAATAATTTCCATCCTATAGATTATAATGTGATTGGTGGGAAATTATATTATATATTTAAATGATTTGTTTAATTTTGTTTGAATATTTATCATGCCCATATACCCAACCTATAATTTGAGATGAGCAAAGCATGGAGATTAGGGTTGTAAAGAGCATATTTATAGGTAGTACAAGTTTAAAGGGATTTTCCACATTTATTTTTTGTATTGCTTTGTCTGAAAAGAACCTAGGATAAAAACAAATGAGCAAATACCCTGCAGTAAGTGAATAATTAAGTATCAATAGTTCATGTAATTAACATCCGAAGGCAGCATCAGCAATCATGTCATATAGATAGTACAAGTCTGCTGTGATTGGCTGCAGCCGTCACATGATGTAGTTGTGATGTCACCATTGCAGCAGCTTTTTCCTGCCTAAGAAAACATTGATGGGTGGGTCAGCGTCTTAGGCCGGGGTCACACCAGTGTATGGCATCCGATGCTAATGACCCTCCTCGGCTTCTGCGCTGCAGCGTGCGGGAGCCGAGTGTCACGTTACTGTGCTCCGAGCCTCCCGCACAGAGCAGATCGGAGCACAGCTGCGGAGGAGGCGGAGAAACTAATTTCTCCATCTCCTCCATTGCCGGCTTCAGCGTATATCGCACAGCACTCGGATGATATCTGAGTGATGTGCGCTGTGTCACTCGCACCCATAGGCTGAGAATATAAAGGGTGATGTGAGCTGCCCCATTGATTAACACTGGTCCTATGCTATTTTTTTCTCGCATAGCACTGTGACCCCGGCCTTAAAGACATCATGTGCACATACCCTTTAAGAGACTCTCACCAGGTTTATGAGAGCAGCATATCATAGGGCAGAGACTGATTTCAATGATGTATCACTCACTGGGCTTCTTGCTGTAGTTTTGATAAAACAATTATGTTCTGCAGATGTGCTACTCCTCTCAGTGATAAGCTTCAGCTATTTCCACATCTCACGACTTTACACAGAAAGCTTTCAGTCAGCAATGATGACAGACCGTATAACACAGACGACGAAAGCACCGCAGTGCACGGGCCGGCGGCTCTCCTGACCCGAGCGTGACAGCTGCATAGAAATACAAGAAGCCGTCACGCTCCGGTCAGTAAAGCTGCCGGCCAGTCCGAGCATTACGATGCAATCGTCGCCCATGTTATAGGGCCGTCTGGCTGCGCCCTTGGACACAGCTCAGCATTGAGAGGACTATCAAAGGTGCAGCAGATGCAAGAAAATTTAGCAAAACTACAGCAAGGACATCGTAAATGACCAAACCCTGGAATCAGGTTCTCTTCAATTTATGCTGCCCTCAGATTGGGAAGCCTAGTGACAAATTCACTTGTTAGGCTAGCTGTCCCGTATCTTGGGAGAGGCTTGAAGAACTACATTTCCTAATTTATAAGTGGATACATATACTAAATACCTGTGGCCTTCCAACCATAGTCATTCGTCTGTACATGGGAGGTGTATGTCTCATTATAAGGCTGATGTTTGTGTCTCCTCACCTAGACTTATCCCGGCTACAGGGAAGAGAAGAGCCGCTGTGAATACTTGCACCACAAACTCTCTCACATTAAGCATCAGATTCTGGAATATGAGAAGAATACGCCGACATAGGCAGACTTGACTCCAAAAGACATTTATGTGTGCCACAAGACTGCGGGCCATCCATCAGCACAATGGGGTCTGATCAAGAGAGAGACTTCATGGAAAGGGACTTCTCGGCAAACCAAGCGACTTATGGAAAAGGAAAAAAAAAAGTGCCATCAAACTACTTTATGGTGCATACTGTAGTAAAAGACGCCTCGGTGCATCACCAGTGAATCAGCGACTGCCTTATGGACGACAGGTTACGTCATGTACAAATCACAGATTGTAGCTTTTTTTTTTTATCCTGTAAAGATAAAGTGTAAATCAGAAAAACTTGGTATCTGTAAAAATGTAGAAATCATGTACTGCTGTGCGGTGTAATGATCTACGGGGGAAGACGACTGAGCCGTATAGAAGATGCCTATTCCAGAAACATATGGAACAATTCATCTCCAATGTCACCTGTGTGGAACAATCCCAAGGTGGCGCCAGCTAGAACATCTAAGGGGCCACAGAACTGCAGGTTTTCTGTGACTTGTGGTGCGCTGGGGAACGCAATGTGACCAAATTCACCTGCATCATGCTGTAGCGGCAGCACAGAGATCTTTGAGCCGAGCGTCCTGTGTCGCCACATACCCCAGCCTAAAATTCACTAATGCAGTTTATCCTTTAAGGCCAGGATCACAGTTGCGAGAAACTTGCATGATTCTCGTGGGAGTCTCTCGCATGAACACCCGGCACTCCCGCCTGCACTAGGACCGGAGCGTGCGGCTGCATAGAATTACATGCATCCGCACGCTCTGGTCTGAGTGCCGGCGGCAGTGCCGGGTGTTCATGCGAGAGCCTCCCACGAGAATCATGCAAGTTTCTTGCATATATGATCCCAGCCTAAAAATGGATAACTCCAGTTTAATTCATCAGTGGGATTCATGGTAGTCAGACGTCAACTCGTGACAGGGGTTTTCTGCCAAACCAGACAATCTTGCCCAACCGGCCTTGGACTCTCCCAATAGGCCTAGATTTAGTACAATTAATCGCATTATGAGCTTCGATGTTTTGTGAAATCATTGTTCTTTATACTGACCTGGGGTCTACAATTAAAGTCTTTCTTGATCATATAATTTGTCTTCACTTTGTTGCGGTTGTGACATTTTACATTAATGGGAATCGATCCCCAGATTTTTTGACACCTAATCTGAGAGCAGCATGATGTATAGACAGAGATCCTGATTCCAACAATGAGTTACTTACTGGGCTGCTTACGTTAGTTTATAAAATCTGTTGCCATGTCGTCCTCCATATTCAAGAGCTCTGTATATCCCCACACCACAACGGATTGTCAGCTTTCTGTGTACACTGTGCATAGGCAGAAAGCTGCCAGTGGTCTAGGCGGGGTTTAGAGTTTATTTTCACACCGGTTAAATTGGAAAAAATAAATATGGACCACACAATTTGTTAGTTTCTCCTAAATGCAGCAATGCCCCATCTGTGGTCAGAAACTACTGTTTCATTATGAAGGAGCCAAATTTTCTTGAACACCATTTGCAGGGTCCAAAACAGGTGTCATAATGCAGAAGTTCCAAACACAAGTGACCCCATTTCGGAAATTACAACCTCTCTGGCAACTCATCTATGGGTGTAGTGACTATTTTGCCTCAACATGATCGCAAGAAACAAGCATAGTTGGTATTCTAGAGTGAAAATTGCAAATATGCCAGAAAACTGCCAAAATAAATGATGGGGTGGAGGTCTCCAGAAAAAGTTGGGAACAATGCAAGTAGGTTTTTCTCACTACACCATTGACATACATGTGAATGGTAACTGCCCATAAGTGGGGAGCAAGGTCATTCTTACTCTAGGCTCACATTTGCGTTCCAGTCCGCAAGAAATGTAACATGTTGCGTTTGGCAGGCACGTCAAAACGAACCACACGGACGTATCTACAGTACATACAACGCATATCCCTGCGTACAGAATGTTAAAAATAGGTATGCAGGACACATGCGTAAGTAGGCGGAGCTTAAGGAAAGAAGTCCACAGCATGGTGCTGCGGACTGAAACGCAAATGTGAACTCGGCCTTACACCTGCTTGGTTTTCATTGACAGATGACCTGGGGGATTTGTTTTTTGTGGGATTTTTTTTTAAAGTGTATAAACTGCTTTTGTGCATTAAAGAGTGCTGGAAAGTGGAAAAAAATGAACATTTAACTTTTTTTCACAAAAAATTTACATTAGACAATTTTTTTTATTTTCACAATGTTAAAAGGAAAAATTGGACTCCAATATTTGTTGTGCAATTTCTCCTGAGCATGCAGATATCCCACATGAGGGGGATAACCATTGTTTTGGCGCACAGCAGAGCTCAGAAGGGAAGCAGCGCCATTTGACATTTTGAAAGCAAAATTTGCTGCAACAATTAGCGTACGCCATGTCGCATTTGGAGAGCCCCAGATGTGCCTAAACAGTAAAAATCCTCCAGAAGTGACACCATTTGGAAACTAAACCTCTGAGGGAACTTATCTAGACATATGGTGAGCACATTGAACCCCCAGGTGCTTCACAGAAATTTAGAACATCGAGCCGTGAAAATAAAAAAAACAAATTTCCCAGCAAAAATGTTTAGTCCTAAATTTCGCATTTTTATAAGGTAAACAGAATGAGTTGTACAATTTCTCCTGACTACGCCGATACCTCATATGTGGGAGAAAACAACTGTTAGGGTGCACGGCAGGGCTCGGAAGGGAAGGAATGCCATTTGACTTTTTGAATGTAAAATTTGCTGGAATCATTAGAGGATGCCATGTCCCATTTGGAGAGCCTCTAATGTGCCTAAACAATGAAACATCCCCCACAAGTGACCCCATTTTGGAAACTAGACTCCTCAAGGCATGTATTTATATGTATCTAGATGTATGGTGAGCATCTTGAATTCAAAAGTGCTTCACAGAAGTTTAAAACATTGAGCCGTGAAAAGTTAAAAAAAAAAATCATATTTTCCCCACAAAAATGTTATTTTAGCCCAATTTATTTATTTTTGCAAGGGTAACAGGAGAAATTGCACCATACAATTTGTTATGCAATTTCTCCTGAGTATGCAGATATCCCATGTGTGGGGGAATACTACTTTTGAAGCACAGGGCAAAGCTCAGAAGGGAAGAGGCGCCATATTGGAATGGTTTGAGGGTGTCATGTCACATTGGCAGAACCCCTGCAGTACCAGAACAGAAACCCCCCATATGAGAACTCATTTTACAAACTACACTCCCCAATGAATTAATCTAGGGGTGCAGTGATCATATTGATACCACTTGTGCCTCACAGAATTTTATACCATTGATGGGTGAAGAAAGAATAAATTAAATAAAACCACTAAAATGTTGCTTTAGCCTACATGTTGTCTTTCTGTCAACAATGACCTTTCAAATTCCATACCGTCTGGTGAAGCTCAGCCACTCGTGGATGGCAAACTGGCCCCTGGGAGAGGAGATCCAGGAGCTCTGGTAGCACCCAAGGCTTGGTGACCGACATGGTAGTCAGCCACGAAAACCATGCCCTTTTGGGCCAAAAGAGGGCAACCATAATAATCCTTGCCTTGTCTTCTCTGACCTTTCTCACTAGCAGTGGCAACAGAGCTAAGGGGATGGGGGAAAAATAAGCTAGGTTGAAGTTCCACCTGATCAGGAAGGCATCCACCACTAGTGGCTTTTCCCTGGGGTTGAGAGAACAAAACTGTTTCACCTTTCTGTTCCTTTTGGTGTCAAAGAGGTCTATGTCCGGACAACCCCACATCCGCACAATCTGCTAGAAGATGGAACCTACCCTGCCTGAGTGTGTTGCGGCTTAAAAGGTCTGCTCTGATGTTTTCTTTTCCTCTTATGTGAAGAGAAGTCGGTGATAGAAAATGGTTCTCCGCTACTTGAAACAATTGATCCGCCACCTCCATTAAGGGTCTGGACCGGGTTCCCCCTTGGTGGTTGACGTAGGCCACCGTCACCTGATTGTCGGAGAGGATCCTGACATGATGACCCTGTAGGGATATAAGACATCTTCTTATAGCTAGCTCCACCTTCAATTCCTTCAGGTTAGATGAGCTAGCTAGCTGTTCTCCTCTCCAAATTCCCTGGACTATAACCTCACCCAGATGAGCCCCCCCAACCTGTAGAGCTAGTGTCTGTGGTGACTACCTAAGATATCTAATTTACCCAGGACACCCCGCTGGATAGATTAGCCCGGTCTAACCACCATGTCAAAGATTGTAAAGAAGATGGGGATAAAGTCATTAGCCCATCCAGGTACCCCCTGAGGGATCCGTCATTAAGCAAGATGTCCCACTGTAAGGCTCTTGTATGAAATTGAGCCCACCGGACTGCTGGGATGCAGGAGGTTAGTGACCCTACAAGGGACATCACCTTTCTAAGGGACATAGCAGGACTGTTTAATGCTCTCACCACCTGACGTTGAATGTTATCTCCTTTACTAGTTAGTAGTCAACACTCCTGAATTTCTGAGTCTAGAATTAGCGCTAGGAACTCCTGCACCTTTAGGGGCTCTAGGCACAACTTCTTAATGTTCAATAGCCACCCCAAGGGTTAGAAGGTGGCCTCTTACTTGCGTTGAGCAATGGTCAGCTGACATGCCTACAATAAGAAAATCATCCAGGTAATAATCAAGGCATCGGTTTCATGTAGATGAGCCATGACTTCTGCCACCTTCGTGAAGACCCGAGGGGCAACGGCGAGACCAAAGGGGAGAGCCTTAAATTGAAAATGTCTAATTGTGCCCTCTATGACCACCGCCACCCTGAGGAACCGCTAGTGCTCCACATGAATAGGCACTATAGTACGCATCCTTAAGATTCAACACTGCCATGAAAGTTTTTAAAGATTAGCTTTATTGCTGATCTAATTTATTCCATTTTGAAGTGACGCAATTTCAAGAACTGATTTAGAGCTTTTCGGTTTATAATAGTTCTAAAGGAGCCGTCTGGCTTCCGAATTAGAAAGGGGGGAATAAAACCCTTTACCCCTTTCTGGCAAGGGAACCTCCAAGAGGACAGACTTACGCAACAGCTCCAGGACCTCTGCTTCCAGGGCTTGTTGTTCTGTGGAGTAAGACTGGGAAGGGGTTATCATGAACTTGTCCAATGGGATTGAAAGAAACTCTAACATCAGCCCTGATGCTATCAGGCTACAAACCCAGTCAATATTCAATATTTTAATCCAGGCAGTGTTGATAGGATGACGGCCTACCCCCCTTCCTGGGCCAGCAGTCATTGGGGTGGTTTTTAATGCTCCCGAGAGGAGCTACCAAACATTAGCCCCCTACCTTTCCTCCTTGGCTCAGTCCCTGGAAGGCATTCCCTGGCTAAATTTTTTCCTAATGAAGGGAGGGAGCCGACAGCTGGGAAATTTCTTCTTATCGTTCCCTGCCTTCTCCAGCAGCTCATCTAGGACTGGACCAAACAGGTACTCCCTCTCGCATGGAATAGCAGAAAGTTTAGACCTGACCTGAATATCCCCAGGCCAGTATTTCATCCACAACACTCTCCAGGCTGCATTCGAGAGTGCCGCAGCCTTTGCTGCCAACTTGACCGAGTCCGCTGAGGCATCTAATAAGAACGCTGTGGCACCCTGGAAAGTATCTGCCTTCTTATCCAATGGGTCTTTTAACCCCTCTCTGACCTTAGACGTACTATCCCGTCCATGTGACCTGGGCCTTATTGACCCTGGACAGGATAGTACATCATATGCGATCGGCAGCGCTTACGGTGGGTGCGCGGCCGATTGCGGCCAGGTGTCAGATGATTCTCATAGCTGACACCCAGCACTAAGTGCCAGGAGCGGTCACGGACCACTCCCGGAACTTTAACCCCCCCCGCACACTGCGATCAAACATGATCGCAGTGTTCCGGTGGCATAGGGAAGCATCGGGCAGGGAGAGGGTTCCTTGCGTGCTTCCCTGAGACCCTCAGAACAATGCGATATGATCGCGTTGTTCCGAGGGCCTCCTCCCTGCAGGTTCCCGGATCCAAGATGGCCACGGGGTCCTTCGGGTCCAGCAGGGAGGTGGCTTGTCAGTGCCTGCTGAGAGCAGGCGCCTGCAAGCCTCCTGCACTGCCTGTCAGATCGCTGATCTGACACAGTGCTGTGCAAAGTGTCAGATCAGCAATCTGACATTATATAGTGATGTCCTACCCTGGGGCAATGTAAAAATGAAAAAAAAAAATTAATGTGTAAAAATATTTTTAAAAAATCCCTAAATAAATTTAAAAAAAAATATTTCCCCAATAAACACATTATTATGTAAATAAAAAAAAACAATAAAAGTACACATATTTAGTAACGACCTGCCCTATAAAACTGTCCCACTAGTTAACCCCTTTAAAAAAAAAACAAGGCAAAAAAAACAATGCTTTATCATCATACCGCTGAACAAAAAGTGGAATAGCACGTGATCAAAAAGACGGATATAAATAAACATGGTACCGCTGAAAACATCATCTTGACCCGCAAAAAAATGAGCCGCCATACAGCGTCATCCACGAAAAAAATAAAAAAGGTATAGCTCGCAGAATAAAGCGATGCAAAAATAATTATTTTTTATATAAAATTGTTTTTATTGTATAAAAGCTCCAAAACATAAACAAATTATATAAATGAGGTATCGCTGTAATCGTACTAACCCAAAGAATAAAACTGCTTTATCAATTTTACTACACGCGGAACGTTATAAGCACCCCCCCCAAAAGAAATTCATAAATTGCTGTTTTTGTTCATTCTGCCTCCCAAAAATCGTAATAAAAGGCGATCAAAAAATGTCGTGCTCAAAAATGGTACCAATAAAAACGTCAACTCGTCCCGCAAAAAATAAGACCTCACATGACTGTGGGCCAAAATATGGAAAAATTATAGCTCTCAAAATGTGTTGATGCAAAAACTATTTTTTGCAATAAAAAAATGTCTTAGCGTGTGACAGCTGCCAAACATAAAAACCTGCTATAAAGAGTAAATCAAACCCCCCTTCATCACCCCGTTAGTTAGGGGAAAATAATAAAATAAAAAAAATGTAATTTTTCCATTTTCCCATTAGGGTTTGGGTTGGGGCTAAAGTTAGGGTTAGGGTTGGGGCTAAAGTTAGGATTAGGGTTGGGAGTAGGGTTAGGGGTGTATTAGGGTTAGGTTTGTGGTTAGGGTTATGGCTAGGGTTGGGATTATGGTTAGGGGTTTGTTGGGGTTAGGGTTGGAGTTAGAATTGGGGGTTTCCACTATTTAGGCAGATCAGGGTCTCTCCAAACGTGACATGGCGTCTGATCTCAATTCCAGCCAATTCTGCGCTGAAAAAGTCAAACGATGCTCCTTCCCTTCTGGGCTCTGCCATGCGCCCAAACAGTGATTTACCCCCATATATGGTATATCAGCGTACTCAGGACAAACTGCACAATAACTCTTTGGGTCCAATTTCTTCTGTTACCCTTGGGAAAATAAAAAATTGGGGGCGAAAATATAATTTTTGTGGAAAAAAATATTTTTTTATTTTTATGGCTCTACGTAATAAACTTCTGTGAAGCACTTGGGGGTTCAAAGTTCTCCCCACACATCTAGATAAGTTCCTTGGGGGGGGTCTAGTTTCCAAAATGGGGTCAATTGTGGGGGTTTCCACTGTTTAGACACATCAGGAGCTCTCCAAACGTGACATGACACCCGCTTACCATTCCATCAAAGTCTGCAATCCAGAACGTCACTACTTCCCTTTCGAGCCCCTATGTGTGCCCATACAGTAGATTTCTCCAACATATAGGGTATCAGCGTACTCAGGACAAATTGGACAACAGCCTTTGGGGTCCAATTTCTCCTGTTACCCTTGTGAAAATAAAAAATTGGGGTCTAAAACATCATGTTTGTGGAAAAAATGATTTTTTTTATTTTCAATCCCAGGCGTTATAAACTTCTGTGAAGCACTTGGAGGTTCAAAGTGCTCACCACACATCTAGGTAAGTTCCTTGGGGGGTACAGTTTCCAAAATGGGATCACTTGTGAGGGATTTCCACTGTTTAGGCACATCAGGGGCTCTCCAAACGCAACATGACGCCCGCAGACCATTCCATCAAAGTCTGCATTCCAAAACATCGCTACTTCCCTACTGAGCCCCGACGTGTGCCCATACAGTAGTTTTCTCCCACATATGGGGTATCAGTGTACTCAGGACAAATTGGACAACAACTTTTGGGGTCCAGTTTCTCCTGTTACCCTTGGGAAAATAAAAAATTGAGACTAAAAGATCATGTTTGTGGAAAAATATATTTTTATATTTTCACGCTCGGACGTTATAAACTTTAGTGAAACACATGGGGGTTCAAAGTTCTCATCAAACAGCTAGACAAGTTCCTTAGGCAGTCTAGTTTCCAAAATGGGGTCCTGTGAAGGTAGATTTGTCTGATTCTCAGGCCCGGCCAGTTGGTTCAGGCAGCGGGGTCCCCTGCCTCGGCCGGAGTGGGGGTCCTGGAAGCATGTCAGTGGGTCCAGGGTGAACCGCACAATAGTTATCGGAGCAGGTGGAGCGGTGTCTGGGGAGGATTACCAGCTCTGGATGGTCAGTGCCTGAAGGCAGGTGAGTATGCCCCTGGAACTTGCCGGCAGCGTTTCCTGCTGGAGGCGCGCTGGTTGTCTGGCGGGCCCTGATGACGTGCTGGTGGGTCCTGGTGGTGCGTTCGGGGGGCACCCTGGTGATGCGTCCAGTTGGGCATTGGGGCTTAGGTGTCACGTTGGCAATGTGCATGGCCAAGCAGTTGCGTGGTCTGGGCCTGCGGGAGTGGGGTGCTCTAGGAACCGTGTCATGTCTGGGGGGCGTAGCTGGTGAGCTCTGGGGAGATCTCAGAAATAGCGCCAAAGACCAGGTGACTTGCTGAGTCAGATATCTGGGGGCACCAGATGGTGTTGTGCCCAGCGTTCAAAAAGGGCACCTGATCCTTTCCTGAAAGGATGGAGTCATGCGAGCAGCAGGAACAGGTACATGCACAACAGCAGCTCGGTCAGAAGCCTCGAGCATCCCAGCAACGACCCCGTGACAGTGCGGGAAGTGGCAGTGTGAGTGTCTGGATTCTGCAGAGAGATCCAGTCAGTGTTATGAACTGCTACAAGCACTAAGGAAAGATGGGAACTCTGTCCCTACAATAAAACTGAGCTTGATCCCTACGATGTAACGGGGAACCTGATCCTGCGACCAGACACGCTAAAGTCCTCAGCTAGTCTGAACGAAGACCTATAGTTGCGAGGAAGGAATCCCTACAAGATCTAGGGACTGGGAGAAAAGGTGGAAACCTCCTAACAGAAATTGTAGCAGGGAAAAATTAAACAGAAAACAAATTACTACGAGATCCAAAGATTAAGCAAAACTGACAGAGTAAGGCACCTAAGCACCCGGCTAGCTTAAGAGTAGATAATACAATGAAGTCCAGCAAAGCCAGAAGGGCGGAGCCAGACTAAATAGGGAAAAAAGGTCATGTGACCAGCAAACTGAAACAAAATCTAACAAGAGGGTTCTAACAGTACCCTCCCTTCTAAGAGGATCCTCCGGATCCCCTAGGACTTAGGCTTATCCGGAAACCTCTTGTGAAACGCTCTGACAAGTCTAGACGCAGAAACATCATCCGCCCTCACCCATGAGTTATCCTCGGGTCCATAACCCTTCCAAGCGACGAGGTACTGCAAACCCCCTCTATACCGTCTAGAATTTAGGATGCGGGAAATCTCATATTGCCCGTCCTCCACCACCAGGGGAACAGTGGTCGAGACGTCTCCATCTGAGACTTCAGCTTTTTTCAAGAGAGAAACATGAAACACCGGATTAATCTTCCAGGAGGTGGGAAGCTCCAACTTAACAGCAGATTGGTTAATAACCTGAAGCACCTTAAAGGGCCCTACAAACTTGGGACCCAATTTCTTAGACGGAATCCTCAAGCGCAGATTCTTAGAGGACAACCAGACCATGTCACCAATAGCAAACAAAACCTCTTGTCATTTTCTATCAAAATACACTTTGGATCTTTTGTTAGCCTCCTGAAGGTTACCACGCACATCAGTCCAAACTCTCTCCAACACACCAGAAAAATTCTCCTCTTCAGGTACAGCCGATCCCAACTTGGAAAATGACCAAAAAGACGGATGTCTCCCAGTACAACAAAAAAAAGGCGAACAACCAGCAGAAGCGGATGTATGATTGTTAAGAGCAAACTCAGCAAGGGGCAGAAACTCAGACCACCCCTCTTGATTATCAGTCACAAAACAACGCAAGAACTGCTCAACATCCTGGTTTTTCCTTTCTGTTTGGCCATTAGACTCAGGATGATATCCGGATGAAAACGACAAATGAACTCCCAACCTGTCACAAAAAGCGCGCCAAAAACGAGCCACAAACTGAGGTCCCCTATCAGAAACAATGTCAGTAGGAACACCATGTAGTCTGACTATTTCCTTGACAAAGGCCTTAGCGAGAGTCTTAGCGCAGGGCAATTTGATGAAAGGAACCAAGTGACACATCTTGCTAAAACGGTCCACGACCACCCAGATGACAGTGAAACCCTCAGGGGGGGGAAGGTCAGTAATAAAGTCCATAGCCAAATGTGTCCAAGGTGCACTAGGGACCTCCAGAGGGCAAAGCAACACTGCAGCAGGAGTATGAGAAGACTTAGATCTAGCACACACAGTGCATTGACGCACCCACTTAATGACTTCCTTCTGCCATCCAGGCCACCAAAAGCTGCGACCCACAAGTCTCTTGGTCTCAGAGATTCCAGGATGACCTGCCAACCGAGAGTCATGACATTCAACAAACAAATCTCTCCTCAGGGTACCAGGCACAAACAACCTCCCATGCGGCGTGTTAGATGGGGCATTCTCCTGTGCTTTAAGAATCTCATCTTCCAACACGGAGTCCAAAACCACAATAACAACCCCCTCTTGCAAAATGTTTTCCTCCTCCTCAGTACCCACCATAGGAGAAAAGCTGCGAGACAAAGCATCAGCTTTAACATTTTTAGTACCTGGGATGTAAGTAACGGTAAAATTAAAGCGTGAGAAAAACAGTGCCCACCTAGCCTGACGGGCATTCAAGTGTTTGGCAGCATCAAGGTAGATCAGATTTTTATGATCGGTGAAGACTTGAACGGGAAATTCCGCTCCCTCCAAAAAATGACGCCAGTGTTCAAATGCGAGTTTAATTGCCAACAATTCCCGATTACCGATATCATAATTTAGTTCAGACTCAGAAAATTTCTTTGAAAAAAAAGCACAGGGATGTACTCCATCCGTCTTTTCCTGAGACAACACCGCGCCGACCCCCACAGAAGAAGCATCAACCTCAACCAAAAATGGTTTAGTCACATCAGGCTGCGTAAGGATGGGAGCAGAGCTGAACCTCTCCTTTAGCAACACAAAAGCCTCAATGGCCTCAGTAGTCCACTGAACCGCATCAGCACCTTTCCTGGTGAGATCGGTCAGAGGTTTGGCAATCACAGAAATTTTTTTTATGAATTTTCTATAATAATTGGCGAACCCCAAAAACCTCTGTATTGATTTCACAACCAATAGGTCTAGGCCAATCCTGCACAGCTTGCACTTTCACAGGGTCCATCTCAAAACCTTCACTGGAGACAATGTAGCCCAAAAAACTAAGTCTCTGTACAGCGAACTCACATTTTTCTAGTTTGGCAAAAAGTGAATTATCACTCAGTAACTGTAATACTTCACGCACACTCCTCCAATGAGACTCCAAATCCGGTGAATAAATCAAAATGTCATCCAAATACACAACCACACTTCTGCCGATCAAAGGTCTAAGGATGTCATTAACCCCTTAATGTCCACTGACGTGCAGAGTCCGTCATGGCAAGGTGTCAGTTCCGGCACCAGGACGGACTCTGCACGTCATGGCTTTGATCTACCACTGCGTGTAAACACGCAGTGGTAGATCAGTGCCGACAGCTGTCACAGACAGCTGACAGGCACGGCAAGCGGTGCGGGGACCTTTGCCGTCGGTCCCCGCACTCACAGCGCTGTGATTGGTCAGTCAATCTGACTGACCAAACACAGCAGCGATCGTGCAGGAGAAGCTGTAATTTCAGCTTCCCCAGCGCGATCAGTGCAGGAGCCGGCGCTGCAGTGGCCAGGCTTCCTGCACTGACAGCCAGGAGCGGAGCCCCCACCGCCCCTGGCTGTTAACCCCCTGACTGCTGCGATCGAGCGCGATCGCAGAGCTCAGGGGGGGAGGCAGAGGGTCGGGAGCTCCCTCTGCCTCAGATCGGCACCCTGCAATGTATTTGCACAGGCCGATCTCTGCCTTGATGACCCGGGGGTTGTCATGACAACCTCCGGGTCATTTAGCTACGGGAAGCTGCTGTGATCATTGTCACAGCAGCTTCCACTATAGTTGCAATGCATTGCAATGCCAGAGCATTGCAATGCATTGTAACTGCAATAAAAAGTAAAAAAGTGAAAGTCCCATAAAGGGACAAGTTAAAAAAAATATTTTTTTTAAAAAAATTGTAAAAAAAATATTAAAAAATAATTTAAAAAAAATCCCCTAAAAAATACACATTTTTATGTAATAAAAAAATAAAAAACAAAAAACATACACATGTTAGGTATCGCCACGTCCGTAAAAATCCCATCTATAAAAGCGTAACCCTAGTTAACCCCTTCAGTGAAAGCCGTAAAAAAAAAACACAAAAAAGTAGTAAATTATACTTTTTCCAAGCGGTATCATTATACCGCTTGGAAAAAGTGCAATAACACGCGATCAAAAAATCAGATATAAATAATCATGGTACCGCTGAAAACGTCATCTTGTCCCGCAAAAAACAAGCCGCTATACAGCATCATCAGCGAAAAAATAAAAAAGTTATAGCTCGCGGAATAAACTGATGCAAAAATAATTATTTTTTCTATAAAATTTTTATTGTGTAAAAAACGCCAAAACATAAAAAAATATATATAAATGAGGAATCGCCGTAACCGTAGTGACCCAAAGAATAAAGCTGCTTTATCAATTTTACCACACACGGAACGGAGGGAAAAAAAAAAAAAAAAAAAACAATTCCTGAATTGCTGGTTTTTGTTCATTCTGATTCCACAAAAATCGGAATAGGAAACGATCAAAAAACGTTATGTGCCTGAATATAGTACCAATAAAAACGTCAGCTCGTCCCGCAAAAAATAAGCCCACAGATAACTCTGTCGGCTGAAATATGGAAAAATTATAGCTCTCAAAATACGGCGATGCAAAAATTTCTTAAAAAAATTATTCCAAGAAAAAGCATCTTTTAGTGTGTGACAGAAGCTAAACATGAAAAAAGGGTGTAAATCTGGTATCGCTGTAATCGCACCGATCCGAGGAATAAAGTCGCCTAATCACTAATACCGCACGAGGAACGGCGTAAAAAAGAAAACCAATTCTTCACCTTTTGTGGATTTGTTCATTGTGCCTCCCAAAGATCGCAGTAAGGCGATCACAGTGGTTCCCCCTCACATATGGGGTATCAGCGTACTCAGGACAAAATGCACAATAGCTTTTGGG
>JARQOD010000004.1:423557082-423739236 GCA_033576555.1 Oophaga sylvatica | reverse complement strand
TACATGTCATTGAATTTGTGACACATATATATATATTTATATTTATAGTTCATACACTTCTACATAGTATAATAGCCGCTAATTCAATTGCCGGCTTTTGTGAAAATGCAGAACCCGACATGAAATGACACTTGGTGTACATAGGGTTAACCATGTCTTTTCATGTCGTTTGCTATCTGATTTGCACAAACAATTACATCAGTCTATGTGTGCAAAATTTCACACCTGTAGGGGTTAATTAAAGGTGTAAATTCGTAGCAAAAAAGTCCATTTTTTTTACAACGAATTTACACCTTTAATTAACCCCTACAGGTGGAAATTTTGCACACATAGACTGATGTAATTGTTTGTGCAAATCAGATAGCAAACGACATGAAAAGACATGGTTAACCCTATGTACACCAAGTGTCATTTCATGTCGGGTGCTTCTGTCTTTTCACAGAAGCCGACTTTACCCGGCAATTGAATCAGAGGATATTTTACTATGTAGAAGTGTATAAACTATACATATATGTATATATATATGTCACAATGACATGTATATATATATATATATGTATTCTATGTGTGTATATTTAGTGTTTACAAGGAAAGAAAGAGGTTTTTTTAGTTGCGATATTTTGTTCCCATAGACTTACATGGGACTTCCGTATCGGTATCGGGTATCGCCGATATTTTAATGGTATCGGCGATACCATTCAGATTCCGATACTTTTGGATATCGGAAAGTATCGCTCAACTCTATCCACGAAATGTGCTCCTGAACAACTACTCACGTGTTGCTGAATTTCAGCCACCTCCAGAGAGAGACCCTGCAGGCGTTCAGCCAAATCCCGAACCGACACCATGATGAAAACAGAAAATCTTTCCTTAGAGATTTTTTTTTTTTTTATTTCTTGGCTGGACTTACTGTTATGAACTGCTACAAGCACTAAGGAAAGATGGGAACTCTGTCCCTACAATAAAACTGAGCTTGATCCCTACGATGTAACGGGGAACCTGATCCTGCGACCAGACCCGCTAAAGTCCTCAGCTAGTCTGAACGAAGACCTATAGTTGCGAGGAAGGAATCCCTACAAGATGTAGGGACTGGGAGAAAAGGTGGAAACCTCCTAACAGAAATTGTAGCAGGGAAAAATTAAACAGAAAACAAATTACTACGAGATCCAAAGATTAAGCAAAACTGACAGAGTAAGGCACCTAAGCACCCGGCTAGCTTAAGAGTAGATAATACAATGAAGTCCAGCAAAGCCAGAAGGGCGGAGCCAGACTAAATAGGGAAAAAAGGTCATGTGACCAGCAAACTGAAACAAAATCTAACAAGAGGGTTCTAACAGTTAGAGGAGCTCCAGCAGAATGAACGATTGAGCCTCCAGGGAAGATCCTTCGGCTGAGATGTGTCCCCCTTGTAATCCAGTACCTATTCATTTGATTCGCGCTGGAAAGTGATCTTTGTGAAAGTTCACTCATTGATATAGTCTTCCCCTTATTTTTCTACAGATCCTGCCAGGGAAAGAAGTGTGCATGGAAATCAAGACATAAGAAGTGTGCATTTGCAGGTCCCACTTGCCGGACTCCTATCCAAAGAGGCTATCAGTCATGTATCTAGCAGACAGTAGCAGAGGAGACACCTAATTTCACTACGAGTCTAAGGACTGAAGTAAAGGAGTACATGAAGTCCCTGTCCCAAGGAGAGACCCATAAGGGGAAGGAAGACTAGGTCCCCAGAATTTGACACATCCAGTGAGTTTGTCAGAGGCGAGGATTCTTCCGGGTCATCTTCATCAGCATCTTCTTCTATGGAAGACAACTCTGGCCAGGTGGATAAATTGGTGAAGGCGACAGGAATACTTTATGGATAATGGAGACAAAGCCTGAGCGGTCAGTCCAGGATGTCATGTTTGGGGGACTGGACCAGAGGAAGCGCAGGTTCTTCCCCTTGAATTTTAAGATCCACTCTCTCGTACGCCGAGTGGAAAAGACGAAAGAGGAAAGGTTCCCTTCCCCCAGCATTTAAAAGTAGCTAGCCACAGCCCTGATGGTAATTGAACCCACTATTTACCTCCTCCCTAAGATTCATAAGAACAGGCAAATTACACCTGGCTGTCCTATCATGTCAGGTCTGGGGGAATTACTTGGAGTACGTCAATCACTGGATTGACTCCATGTTACAACCTTTGGTTGAGGAGCTACCTTCTGACCAACTACTTCGTAAGGTTGACGGTCTGTCACTTGGTGCTGATACCCTGCTGGTTACAGCCAATGTCGAATCGCTGTATACCAGCATAAGACATTGTGATGGCCTACGAGCCATTCAGTTCATCCTGGCTACTTCTAACCTTTCTCCAGATATGAGGGCTCTCATACTGGAACTACAAGAATTCACGCTTACGCACAATTTTTTCATATTTAAGGGGTCCTTCTTCCTGCAGATCCAGGGAACAGTCATGGGAGCGGTCTTTGCGCCCTCCTATGCTAACCTGTTCTTGGGGCTGTGGGAGAGGGACCTCTTCGTGTCAGATCGACAGGAGTCGATGGACCACGTCCTCATGTGGACACGGTACATTGATGACATCCTGTTGATCTGGCACGATACCAGTACCTCCCTCCAAGAATTCATACAAGATTTGAACAGCAATGACCGGAACATTCAACTGACCTTTGTATTCGACCGGAATAAAATAGAATTCCTAGACGTTACATTGAAGCGTGACAATAAGGATGTGATTCAGACTAGCATATATAGAAAAAACCTCATAACAAGCCAAGTATGAAAAAGCACATAATCTTTATTGAAGCATAATACAAACAACAATTAAAATTGGCAATACCACAAGTACAGGAAACAAGTGGGACTCAACCGGGCAGCTTCCAAATAGACAATGCATAACAAAATATCATCATCTCTAGGTAGTCATAATTAAGCACCAAAATATGTCACTTAATGGCTCCAATATTATTGGGCCTATAGCTGTATCATATAACTAGTTCAGCACAACTCACATTAGTACAAAGGATATGAAAGTTTTAAAATACACACATATCACCAAGGTATTGTAAGTTAGTTACCAAATTAGGAAGGAGACCGGGAGACCCACCACACTCCCGATGCGCGTTTCGCTCTGAAATGCTTCGTCCAGGGGTGGTTGGGTACTGGCCAGATAGGGAATATATATGCCTCATAGCCAATGAGAGACTTGTGACCACCATCAATTCATATATCGCACATATATCGTCCCTTCACACCTTCAGAATCCTCTTCAGGAGAATGGAGGAAAGCTTCTTTCAAACCCTCTCCTCCCTGGCAACAAAAGCCCGTTTCCTCTAAGCCCTCTGGGTCCCGATCTAACAGGTTTCGTGCCAAGTTACGGGTCACCCCCACCTGGAAGGCTTTCCAGGGTGGGAGGCAGACTTCTTTTCTTTAGAGACGCTTGGCTGTCGGTGGTCAGAAAACTGCTGAATTGTCTCGTTCGGATCCGCCACTTCAGTATGGAGACTTTACGCTCAGTGATCGCTGTGATGGAGCCGGAAAACTTCTTCTGCTCTGTAGACTTTCAGGATGCGTACCTTCACATCCCTATTTGTCTGTGACACCAGAGATTTCTTTAGTTTGCGATCCAGTATGGTCACTACCAATTCACGGCCCTCCCCTTCGGTCTGGCCTTTACTCCCAGGGTCTTCTTGAAGGTAATGGCGACAGTCATGGTCATTCTTCGCTCCAGGGGATTCTCATAATCCATTACCTGGACGACCGGCTAATCAAAGGCTCATCCCACCGAGACTGTGCTCAGAGGCTTCAAGTCACTCTGGACACCCTGATGCGTCTTGGCTGGATCATCAACCGAGAGAAGTCCTATCTAACTCCTTCTCAGCATCTAACCTTCCTGGACATGGAATTCGACACATTTGTCCCGGGTGTTCCTCCCGAGGGACAAGTTATCGGCTCTCTGCAAGGGAGTCCGATCCCTAAGGCGCCCAGTTCCCCTTCGAACCTGCATGTGGGTCCTGGGGAAGATGGTATCCTCCATGGCAGCCGGGCCCTTCGGCCAGTTCCACACTCACCCTCTTCAACTGTTCCTCCTGGAACAGCTTCTGCCACCCTAGACCGTCCTGTTTGTCTGCCTCTCCAAGTGAGGCAGTTCCTGATCTGGTGGACTCTTGTCTTCCTCAGTCCTGCAAGGGAGTTCCTCACCACCGAGGCAAGTCTCCTCGGGGTGGGAGCGGTTTTCCTCCAGCATACAGAGCTAGGCCGCTAGAACGCCTAGGAAGCCCTTCTTCCCATTTATCCTCTGGAGATCAGGGCAATCTTCCGTGCCCTCCTCCGCTGGCAGTCTCTTCTGTCAGGCAAGCCCGTTCGCATTCAGTGGACAACGCCTACATCAACCATCAGAGCGGGACCCGCAGCAAGCAGGTGATGGCGGAAATGACATAACTTCTGCGTTTGGCGGAACGTCTCATTCCGGCCCTATCAGCCGTTTTTATCCGGGGGCCGAAAATTGGGCAGCCGACTTTCTCAGTCGACAGGGCATAGCATCAGGCGAGTGGTACCTCCATCCCTCAGTCTTCAATCAAAATTGTCAGCGTTTGGACTCTCCGGACGTCTATCTCATGGCGTCTCGGATGCACCACAAAGTTCCTCGGTTTGTGGCCAGGTCCCAGGACCCTCTGGCCATCGACTACGACGCCTTGGTGATTCCATGGTCTGTTTCAATTTTCTTACCTGTTTCCTCCATTTCCCTTACTCCAACGGTTGTAAAGAAGATATAAGCGGAAGGGATTCCGGTTATCCTGGTAGCACCAGACTGGCCAAAGCGCCCTGGGTATGCGGAACTGCTGAAGCATGATCACGGACGCTCCTTGGAGTCTTCCAGACCGTCCGGACCTCCTCTCGCAAGGCCTCCTCTTCCACCAGAGCTCTCAGTCTCTGAGTTTAACAGCATGGCCGTTGAGGTCGCGGTCCCCAAGGAGTCGGATTCTCTCACCAGGTCATCCAGACCAGGATCAGAGCCAGAAAACTAGCTTCTTCCCGCATTTACCACAGGTACTGGAAGGCCTTCTTCACATGGTGTGAGGTAAAGGACCGGTTTCCTATGTCTTTTTCCCTTCCTTCCCTTCTTGCTTTCTTTAATTTAGGATTTGATTCTGGTCTGTCCCTCAGTACCTTAAAGGGTCAGGTCTCCGCCCTGTCCATCCTTTTCCAGAGGGATCGGTCTTTCTTGCCTCAAAAAGGGGGTTGCCCATCTAGCCCTTCCTTACCGTTCTCCTTTGGACCCCTGGGGCCTTAACCTGGTCCTGAGCGCTCTTCAGTCTGCGCCCTTTGAGCTCCTTCAGGACATCTCCTTTCCTTCCTTTCTTGGGAAGTGGCCTCCCTAATTGCAATCACGTCCATTAGGAGGGTGTCTGAGTTGGCAGCCCTGTCCTTCATCAGGCCAAGGTAGTTCATCAGGACAAGGTAGTTCTCAGACCTGTCCCTTATTTCCTTCCCAAGGTGGTATCCTCCTTCCACATCAATGAGGATATCGTTCTTCCTTTATTCTGCCTTCCCCGGTTCATCCTCTGGAGAAGTCTCTTCACAAGCTGGATGTGGTCAGAGCCATCCGGGCCTATCTTTCTAGGACTGCCCCTCTTCGTCAATCTGATTCTCTGTTGGACATCTCTGAAGGTCGCCGGAAAGGTCTCCCGACCTCCAAGTCCACGATCGCTCGTTGGATTCGTTCTGCAATCCTGGAGGCGTACCGCTTTCAGGAGAAACGGCCCCCTCCGGGAGTGAGAGCCCTCTTCACCCGGGCTTGTGGGGCCTCTTGGGCTGTCCGTCACCAAGCTGATCTGCAAGGCTGCGACTTGGTCGTCCTTGCACGCTTTTACGAGGTTCTACAGGGTTCATATCCAGGCCTCGTCTGATGCCAGCTTAGGCAGGAAGGTTCTGCAGGCGGCGGTGGTCACCCTCCGACCTAGGTCCTTTCTTCGCGTTGTCCAAGTTATTTTCCCACCCTTGGGGCTGCTTTTGGACGTCCCATGGTTACCTGTGTCCCCCAATGAAGCGATAAAGAAGGATTTTTGGTACTCACCGTAAAATCTCTTTCTTGGAGCCTTCATTGGGGGACACAGCACCCCCCGTTTTGTTAGTAGTACCATATTGGGCTGAAGAGCCTTTGGTTAGTTTGGTACATATGTTTGAGTTCTTGTTACCGCTCCTACTGCTTTTAGCACCAACTGAGGTACTTTCTGCCTGTTGGTGGGTGTATATTGCCGGGGGAGGAGCCATCTTTTCCTTTATTGCATAGTGTCAACCTCCTAGCAACAGCAGCATACACCCATGGTTACCTGTGTCCCCCAATGAAGGCTCCAAGAAAGAGATTTTACGGTGAGTACCAAAAATCCTTTTCTTTTCAAGATGACCTTGTAGCCGTCTTTCTTCTTGAAGTATTTCATGTTGCAGTGTCAAGAGTATGGTATTGTGCCCACTGAACTGCTGGGGTACAGGAGGTAAGGGAACCCAACAGTGACATTGCTTCTCTCAGAGACATGCGTGGATTGTCCTTTGCTGTTGAAACTTTGTTTTTAATTAATGTTATTTTTACCTGCGGAAGTAGACACTTTTGGCTTGTGGATTCTAGATGGAACCCTAAAAACATCTGGAGGGAATGTGGGATAAGTCTGGATTTTTCGAAGTTGATGATCCAGCCTAGATCCTGTAAAGATGAGACTGTTTCTGCTTAACGCTTAGCACACTGGGCAGCCAAATTCCCAACAACTAAAAAGTCATCATGGTAGGGCACAAATAAGGTGTCTTTTTGACGAACGTAAGCCATCACCTCCAACATCACTTTGGTGAAGATTCTCGATGTTGTAGAAAGGCCAAAGGGCATGGCTGTATACTGGAAGTATCGGATCTTGCCTTCGAATGTCAGTGCGACCCTGAGCTACCTTTGGAATCTGTCATGGATAGGGAGATGGTAATATGCATCTTTTAGATCAATGCCCGCCATCATGCAATTTGGAAAAAGGAGCTTAATGATTCCATCTTAATACTTTTTAAGTGCAGTAATACTTTTTTCTGAAACATAAATTTTAATTTTCTTCAAATTTATGATTGTTCTAAATGAACCGTCGGGCTTGGGAACTAGGAATAAAGGAGAGTAGAATCCTCTACCTTCTTGTCCCTCCGGAACCTTAACTAAGACTCTCTTGGTTAATAGGGATCGAATTTCCATCTCAAGGGACTTCTGTTGTATTAGCAAATTAAGGGATGTTACAATGAGGCTAAGTGCACACGTTCAGGAAAATTCGCGTTTTTTTCACGTTTTTTCTGCCATTTTCCATGGTAAAACGCGTCAAAAATGCAAGCATTAAGCAGCCTATCGTTTAGAATGAATTCCGCAATTTGTACACATGGTGCGTTTTTTTCCGCAAAAAAAAACGCATCTCAGAAAAAGAATCAACATGTTCATTAATTTCGCGGAATTCTAGCGTTTTTCCCGCTATATTATTGACCTAGAAAGTTCAAGTAAAAATCGCGGTAAAAACGCGTAAAATCCGTGCAAAAAACCCGCACCAAAAACGCGAAAAAAACCGCGTGTTTTTACCGCGGAAAAAGTCAGGTTTTGCTCAGGAAAATTCTGAACAAATTCCTGACGTGTGCACTTAGCCTAAATTAATCATGGGGAATTTGAAGGAAATCTATTTTATTCCTTCTCTAATACCTAATATCTACAAGCTAGATGTTATTTTTCTCCACTGTGGGAAGAATTATTTCAGCCTACCACCTACTGGGGTGACAAATTCTTTAGAAATCATGTCCCTTCCAGAAGCCAGATGACCTAAACATGGTACTCTTTTGTTTTTCTTCCTTTGTGGCCCATCTCGATGATCTTTCTCCCTGTCTCCTTTTGCCAAATGATCTCCTTTTTAAGGCCCTCCTATAGAAAGGAATAGAAGAATCAGGGAAAGCTTTCTTCCGCTGTTTTGCTTTGGTATGCCATCTAGGGTTTTTTCAAAGAGAAACTCACCCTCACAAGGGATAGCGCAGATTTTTGATTTCAACTGCATGTCCCTCTTCCAACTTTTCATCCACAAGGCTCACCCGGCATTATTCACAAAACCTGCAGACCTTGCTGCTAGGCGTAGTGAATCCACCGATGCATCAGCTATAAAGGCTGCTGCCCCTCTAATTAAGGGAATAGCTGACCGTAGTTTTTCTCTAGAGACTTATTGCTCAATCTGCTGGTCCAGTTGGTCAATCCATACCAGCATTGATCTGGCGGTGCATATACTAGCCACTGCTGGATTAAAAATGCCCGTAGTTGCCTCCCATGACCTTTTTAATGATGATTCTGCTTTACGGTCAAGAGGATCAGAAAGCAGGCCTGCATCTTCCACTGGTAGCGTGGATTGCTTGGAGGTAGAGGCAACAGCCGCGTACACCTTAGGGACTTTAGTCCATGTTAGCAGCTCTTCATCACTAAATTGGTATTTTCTTTTTGAGGCTGATGGGAGGAAGTCACTCTTGTCCTGCTTCTCCCACTCCCTTTTAATCAAGGCCTTAACTGCCGGTGTTACCGGGAAGGCTCTTTTTCTCTCTGCCAACCCCGCAGACAATGTCTTGAGTGGTTTGAACGCCTTTTCTCTCCTCACACCCCATAGTGTTTCTTACAGATTTTACTAAATTATCAACACTATCTGCTTCACTTTTTCTAATGGCAATTTGCATATACTCCAGAATGTTATAAAGAATGATCAGCTTAACAGCAATTAATTGCAAAGTCAATATTTGGCTAGAAAATGAACTTTATCCCCAAAACACATTTCAACATCATTGCAGCCCTGCCTTAAAAGGACCATCTAACCTCTTTTCAGTGATTGCTCCATTAACACAGGTGTGGGTGTTGATGAGGACATGGCTGGAGATCAATCTGTCATGATTAAGTAAGAATGACACCACTGGACACTTTAAAGGAGGCTGGTGCTTGGCATCATTGTTTCTCTTCTGTTAACCATGGTTATCTCTAAAGAAACACGTGCAGTCATCATTGCAATGCACAAAAATGGCCTAACAGGGAAGAGTATCGCAGCTAGAAAGATTGCACCTCAGTCAACAATCTATCGCATCATCAAGAACTTCAAGGAGAGAGGTTCCATTGTTGCCAAAAAGGCTTCAGGGCGCCCAAGAAAGACCAGCAAGCGCCAGGACTGTCTCTTAAAAGTGTTTCATCTGCGGGATCGGGCTACCAGCAGTGCAGAGCTTGCTCAGGAATGGCAGCAGGCAGGTGTGAGTGCATCTGCACGCACTGTGAGGCGGAGACTCTTGGAGCAAGGCCTGGTCTCAAGGAGGGCAGCAAAGAAGCCACTTCTCTCCAGAAAAAACATCATGGACAGACTGATATTCTGCAAAAGGTACAGGCAGTGGACTGCTGAGGACTGGGGTAAAGTTATTTTCTCTGATGAATCCCCTTTTCGATTGTTTGGGACATCAGGAAAACGCCTCATTCGGAGAAGACAAGGTGAGCGCTACCACCAGTCTTGTCTCATGTCAACTGTTAAGCATCCTGAAACCATTCATGTGTGGGGTTGCTTCTCAGCCAAGGGAATCGGCTCTCACAGTCTTGCCTAAAAACACAGCCATGAATAAAGAATGGTACCAGAATGTCCTCCAAGAGCAACTTCTCCCAACCCTCCAAGAGCAGTTTGGCGATCAACAATGCCTTTTCCAGCATGATGGAGCACCTTGCCATAAAGCAAAGGTGATAACTAAATGGCTCAGGGAACAAAACAGAGATTTTGGGTCCATGGCCTGGAAACTCCCCAGATCTTAATCCCATTGAGAACTTGTGGTCAATCATTAAGAGACGGGTGGACAAACAAAAACCTAAAAATTCTGACAAAATGAAAGCATTGATTGTGCAAGAATGGACTGCTATCAGTCAGGATTTGGTCCAGAAGTTGATTGAGAGCATGCCAGGGAGAATTGCAGAGGTCCTGAAGAAGAAGGGTCAACACTGCAAATATTGACTTGCTGCATTAACTCATTCTGTCAATATAAGCTTTTGTTACTCATATGTTTGCAATTATTATATTTCTGTCTGTGATAAAAACATCTGTCAAACACACATAAAAACCAGAGGCAGCAGATCATGTGAAAATATAATATTTGTGTAATTCTCAAAACTTTTGGCCATGACTGTACATAAGGCGCACTGCTTATGCTTTGATTTTTGCTTCTTCTTGGCCTGAAAAGAGGGGAGACACGGCAAGAGAAAAGGGTATCAGCTTTATAGGCAGAGTCCTGTACACTCACCGAGTGAAGCGATCGGTACCGGGTCGGGAGACCGAGGTGTAGTCCTGGACCTGGAGTCCACTGCGTCACTCTTGCGACTGGAATCAGTAGATCCTCTACCGGAGCGGTCTCTGGAAGTGCTCGCTCCTGCTGGATTCATATCCTGCCCTGGGGATGACATTGCTGCATCGCCGACTGCTAGCGCTATTACCGCTTATATACATGTCCTTCATTTTTTTTGTCCCCCTTCTTGTGACCCGGAAGTCCTCCCAAGTTCCGGGTCACTGATGCGGTGTACTGCGCATGCGCGGCCCCCTCACCACTCACCTCGGCCTGTGCGCCCCGGACGTCTCCGCTTAACTTCCGGGGCAGGAGCATCCACATTCGGCGGCGCATGCACGGACCTGGCTTCATGCACCAGGCCGCTTCCTTCATGCAGGCCTTACCCGGAGAGCTGGCCATCGTGTGACCGCGTCTCTGACCATCGGGGTCCCGCCCTGCGGCCAGCTCAATCCACACCTGCGACAGCTCCATGCATCCAACGGTGCACTCCTGGATGAGACTGGGCGGCCCATCCCGGACCCAGCCATCACCCCATCCACCAGACGAGGAGGGAGCCGTCAAACTGATCTCCCCGGACGCTGCCTCTGGGCCGCAGCCCCAGCCGTTCTCGCAGATACTGCACAGGCGGCATGCATTGGCCCAAGTATATTCATCCTGTAGGAGATTTTCCGTGCGGTTCCCATAGGTACAGGAAACCAACTGAGGAGAGGCGGACCACCCCTTTTATTTTCTGTAGGCTTCCTGTTCCTATGGGGCGGATCCCTCTCTCCGGTGGGTACTTGTCATGGGTGTATCGCCACGAAGATCGTCGCGATTACACATTCTGACTTCTCGCAGCTGAGTTGCTGTTTCTTTGTGTTTGGCAGTGAGGGAGTTAATTCTACCTAGCTCTGTGCTAAGACTAGGTCCAGCCTCGCCCGGCTGCAGTTTGATTATGCACTAATTAGCTTCCTTTATATACCTGCCAGTCTGCTTGGAGATGCCGGTGAAAGCATTCATACAGACCAGCAGATAGGATCGGTTCTGAGAAGACTTAAGCTAAGAGCTCCTTTGTGGTTTCTCCTCTCCACGCTTATAGTTTATCTCCTAGACCTTTTGTGTTCCCTCTGTGTTTAAGTGTTGTATGCAAGACAGTATTTACTTTATCCCCTGTCTGTCTCGTTTGTCTTTACTGTTTATTAAGCGGTGACCTGCCCATATCCCTGTGGTGGTAATCAGGGTCCTTCTAAGGACTAGATTACAGTGGTCAGGGATTTATAGGAGACAGGGTTTTGTCATGTGTGCATTGCCACGAAGATCGTCGCGGTTGCACATTCTGACTTCTCACAGCTGAGTTGCTGTTTCTTTGTGTTTGGCAGTTAGGGAGTTAATTCTGTCTGTGCTCAGTTCTGGGACTGGGTGCAGTTTCTCCCGGCTGCAATTAATTATTTGTTGATTGGTTTCCTTTAAATCTCTGGTTGTCTGTGTTGGGAGTTGCCAGTGAAATTCTTCATGCAGACCACAGATAGGATTGTATCTGTATAGACTTAAGTTGGAGAGCTCCTTAGTTGTTTTGAGCTCACCTTGCTTAGAGTTTAATATCCCAGATCATTTATGTTCCTTCTGTGTTTGAGTGTGTATGCAAGTCTGTGTTTTCTCCAGTCTGTCTGATATGTCTAATCTGTGTATTTAGCAGAGATCAGCCCGTATTCCTTTGGTGGTAATCAGTATCCTTCTTAGGACTGATTACAGGGTTCAGGGACTGATAGGAGACAGGGTTAGGCTGGAGACTTGGACCTCTGAACCATTATCGGTACCTCCAAGGTGAGGGATTAGTTAAGACCCCAGTTTAGGGTCAGGTTAGACCCCCGGTCCTCCTCTTTCCTGTGACAGTGTATCAAGTCCTCAAGATTAACCCTGAGTTCAACGGATATCGTGTCAGGTAAATCTATTCTATATTTACATGCTGATGTTGCTAATCTATATGTTGTATAGAGTGTTGTTCTTTTAAGAATAGTTTACTGACATCGTACACATATCATAAGACCGCGTGACATTTTCACTGGCCCATAAAATTATTCCCAGTTGCCATGGATCCAGTAGCCCAGCTGGCTCTGCAGTTGCAGGGATTATCCATGGAGCTGACGGACATTAAGTCCAAAGTTTTGTCTCCCTCGGAGCAAACCAGATTTGAACCTAAAGTAGCTCTCCCGGACAGGTTCACTGGTGGGCGAGACAAATTTTTTACCTTCAGGGAAGCATGTAAATTGTATTTTCGGCTTCGGCCTCGATCATCAGGGAGTGAAGAGCAGAGAGTGGGAATTGTTATCTCGCTCCTACAAGGGGACCCTCAATCCTGGGCCTTCTCCCTTCCTCCGGGATCCCCGGCTCTACAGTCAGTAGATCGATTTTTTACTGCCCTGGGTTTGGTATATGATGACCCAGATCGGGTCTCTCTTGCTGAGACAAAATTACGTAAGATACAGCAGGGAGATCGTCCGGCGGAGGAATTTGCTTCTGAGTTCCGTAGATGGGCCACAGATACTCAGTGGAATGACCCAGCTCTTAGAAGCCAGTTTTGTCATGGGCTTTCTGACAAATTAGAGGACGTTTTGGCTCAGTATGATTCTCCTCCATCACTGGAGGCTGCTATGGCCCTAGCTATCCGTACTGATAGACGGCTCCGGGAGAGGTGCGAGGTAACTCCGCCCCCTGTTGTTACTCCACCTACTACTAAAGTCCCTTATGTTGAGGTTCCCCTTGTCTGTTCGGAGGAGCCTATGCAGTTGGGAGGGACATCATTTCGTAGGAGGGGATTGGCGGTACGCCGCAGGACTAGAAGGTGTTTCTTCTGCGGGAAAGAGGGACATTTTGTTGGGGGATGTCCATCCCGTGCCTTGTTGAGCAAAAAGTCGCCGGAAAACTGTTAATCCCAGGTTGTGTGGTGGACGACAACCTGGGAGTATGTATTTCGTCCGCTAGTTCTTCTCAGTTCCTTGTACCAGTGGAGGTGGTGGTTGGTACGAGAGTGGAGAGATTTTCTGTTCTTCTTGATAGTGGGTCCGGGGCTAATCTGGTTGACGCTCAGTTTGCTCAGGCTCAAGGTATGCATCTGAGTGTATTGGTCAAACCGATCCCTATATTCTCCATTGACGCCAGGCCTCTCGGCCAAGGTAGCTTTGTTCATGAGGTTCATAACATTGACCTTCGGGTAGGGGCAATACATAGGGAACTATTATCTTGTTATGTGTTGGAGGGTCTACCTACTCCTATTGTGTTGGGACTTCCTTGGTTGGTTAAACATAACCCTGTGATTAATTGGCAGTCCAGAGATATAAGCCAATGGGGGGAGTTTTGCAAAAGTAACTGCATGAACACAGTCATCAGTGCGGTCGTGCCTAGTACTTTGCCTCCTTTTTTGGAGGACTTTGGGGATGTGTTCTCTGAGGAGGGGTGTCAGGAGTTGCCTCCTCATCGCGTGTATGACTGCTCTATTAATTTACTTCCTGATGCTAAGTTACCTAAAGCTAGGTTATATAACCTTTCTGGTCCTGAGAGGCAGGCTATGAAAGATTATATTTCGGAGAGTCTGGCCAAAGGGCATATTAGACCTTCATCTTCCCCAGTGGCCGCGGGGTTCTTCTTTGTGAAGAAAAAAGATGGAGGCCTACGCCCTTGCTTGGATTTCCGCGAACTTAATCGGATTACTGTTTGAGATCCGTATCCACTCCCTCTGATTCCTGATCTCTTCAATCAAATTGTTGGCGCCAAATGGTTCTCTAAATTGGATCTCAGGGGGGCGTATAATCTGATTAGGATAAAAGAGGGGGATGAGTGGAAAACGGCGTTTAACACGCCGGAGGGACATTATGAGAACCTTGTCATGCCTTTTGGTCTGACTACTGCACCAGCAGTGTTCCAACATTTTGTTAATGACATTTTTCGTCATCTGGTGGGGCTGTTTGTGGTCGTATATTTGGATGACATTTTAATTTACTCACCAGATCTTGTGTCTCACCAGGAGCATGTGAGACAGGTGTTGCAGATCTTGCGAGACAATAAACTATACGCCAAACTGGAAAAGTGTGTATTCGCCGTACAGGAACTTCAGTTTTTGGGTTTCTTGGTGTCAGCCTCCGGTTTCCGTATGGACCCTGAAAAGGTGAGAGCAGTGCTTGAATGGGATCAGCCAGAGGATCTTAAGGCTCTGCAGCGTTTTCTGGGGTTTGCTAACTACTACCGGAAATTTATTTGTAATTTCTCATCTGTTGTCAAACCTCTCACTGACATGACAAGAAAAGGGACGGATTTTTCTAAATGGTCGGACAAAGCTTGCCAAGCTTTTTCCTCTTTGAAAAAATGTTTTGCTTCGGCACCCGTTCTCATCCAACCAGATGCATCACAGCCGTTCGTTGTGGAGGTGGACGCGTCTGACGTAGGGGTGGGTGCAATATTGTCCCAGGGTCCGTCCCCTGGTAAATGGCATCCGTGCGCTTTCTTTTCTAAAAAATTGTCGTCCGCCGAAAGGAATTATGATATCGGCAATAGGGAACTTTTGGCCATTAAGTTGGCTTTTGAAGAATGGCGTCACTTTTTGGAGGGGGCAGTCCACCCGGTCACCGTCATTACTGATCACAAGAACCTGCTGTATTTGGAATCTGCTAAGCGTCTGAATTCCAGACAAGCTCGATGGTCGTTGTTTTTTACCAGGTTTAATTTTGTTGTCACTTATCGCCCTGGATCTAAGAATGTTAAGGTGGATGCCTTGTCTCGCAGTTTCCCAGGGGCCGGGAAAATGGATGACCCGATTCCTATCCTTCAGGAGGGGGTGGTAGTGTCGGCTGTATGTTCTGAGCTTGAGGAGGAGGTGTTAGAGGCTCAGGGGGACGCCCCTGCAGGACCTCCAGGGAGACTGTTTGTCCCAAATCAGTTGAGACAAAAGGTTATTGAGGCACATCATAATTCTGCTTTAGCAGGACATCCAGGGAGTAAGGCTACTTTAGATCTCCTTTCTCGCCGGTTTTGGTGGCCTAACGTTAATAAAGATGTTTTAACTTTTGTCGCGTCCTGTGGGGTTTGTGCTCGCTCTAAGACCCCTCATACCCGTCCGTCTGGGACCCTCTTACCCTTGAAACTTCCGGAGCGTCCATGGACTCATTTGTCTATGGACTTCATCACGGACCTTCCTCAGTCGTCAGGGAAGACTGTCATACTGGTGGTTGTTGACAGGTTCAGTAAGATGGCACATTTCATTGCTCTTCCTGCCCTCCCTAATGCTAAAACTCTGGCGCAGGTGTTCATTGGGGAGATTGTGAGACTTCATGGGTTGCCTTCTGATGTGGTGTCAGATAGGGGGTCTCAGTTTGTGTCCAAGTTTTGGAGGGCATTTTGTTTACGTCGGGGATGCAATTGTCATTTTCCTCGGCTTTTCATCCGCAGACCAATGGTCAGACAGAGCGTCTGAATCAAAGCCTAGAGACTTATCTTCGGTGTTTTGTCTCAGAGAACCAGGAGGACTGGTCTTCTTTCTTGCCTCTGGCAGAGTTCGCTCTTAACAACAGGCGGAGCGAGTCCACTGGTAAGTCCCCGTTTTTTGGGGCATATGGTTTTCATCCCCAGTTTTGTACATTCAATGGGGGGGTCCCTTTTGGGGTTCCTGAGGAGGAGCGTTTCTCGTCGTCACTTGCTTCAGTGTGGAGAGGTGTATTGAATAATCTGAGTGCTATGGGGAACCGTTATAAACGTATGGCTGATAGGAGGAGAGTTTCTGGTCCAGATCTTAATGTGAACGATCTGGTATGGTTGTCTACCAGGAATATAAAACTTAAAGTTCCCTCCTGGAAGCTGGGCCCCAGATTCATCGGGCCGTACAGGATCAGTTCCATAATTAATCCTGTGGCATTTCGTCTGGACCTCCCTCCTACGTTTAAAATCCACAATGTGTTCCACAAGTCATTACTTAAGAGGTACGTGGCACCAGTCATACCATCACCTCTACCTCCTCCTCCAGTGGTGGTCAATGGTAACTTGGAGTTTCAAGTGTCAAAGATCATTGACTCACGTCTGAATCGCCGGTCCCTTCAGTACTTGGTGCATTGGAAGGGGTATGGTCCAGAGGAGAGGACGTGGGTTCCTGCGTCTGACATTAACGCAGATCGTTTGGTGCGGACCTTCCACAGAACTCACCCGGGCAAACCTGGCCCTGAGGGTCCGGAGGCCCCTCGTAGAAGGGGGGGTACTGTCATGTGTGCATTGCCACGAAGATCGTCGCGGTTGCACATTCTGACTTCTCACAGCTGAGTTGCTGTTTCTTTGTGTTTGGCAGTTAGGGAGTTAATTCTGTCTGTGCTCAGTTCTGGGACTGGGTGCAGTTTCTCCCGGCTGCAATTAATTATTTGTTGATTGGTTTCCTTTAAATCTCTGGTTGTCTGTGTTGGGAGTTGCCAGTGAAATTCTTCATGCAGACCACAGATAGGATTGTATCTGTATAGACTTAAGTTGGAGAGCTCCTTAGTTGTTTTGAGCTCACCTTGCTTAGAGTTTAATATCCCAGATCATTTATGTTCCTTCTGTGTTTGAGTGTGTATGCAAGTCTGTGTTTTCTCCAGTCTGTCTGATATGTCTAATCTGTGTATTTAGCAGAGATCAGCCCGTATTCCTTTGGTGGTAATCAGTATCCTTCTTAGGACTGATTACAGGGTTCAGGGACTGATAGGAGACAGGGTTAGGCTGGAGACTTGGACCTCTGAACCATTATCGGTACCTCCAAGGTGAGGGATTAGTTAGGACCCCAGTTTAGGGTCAGGTTAGACCCCCGGTCCTCCTCTTTCCTGTGACAGTGTATCAAGTCCTCAAGATTAACCCTGAGTTCAACGGATATCGTGTCAGGTAAATCTATTCTATATTTACATGCTGATGTTGCTAATCTATATGTTGTATAGAGTGTTGTTCTTTTAAGAATAGTTTACTGACATCGTACACATATCATAAGACCGCGTGACAGGTTTACGCTGGCGGCCTGGACCTCTGTACCATTAACAGTACCTCCAGGTAGAGGGACTAGTCAGGACCCCAGTTTAGGGTCAGTATAGACCCCGGTCCACCTCTAGCCTGAGACAGCGTGAAACAGATCCAGTATAGATCCTCAGTACTTCGGATATTATGTCAGGTAATACTATGTTATCAAATACTATATGTTCATGTTGATTTAACCTATTTATATGTTATATAGAATGTTGTCCCACTTGATATAGATTACTGACATTATCTATAACTGTTATACAGCGTGATATTTTCACCGGCCATACTAAAAAGATTCTCCCCAGCTACCATGGATCCAGTAGCCCAGCTTGCCCTGCAGTTGCAGAGTTTGTCCATGGAGCTGACGGACATTAAGTCCAAGGTTTTGTTCCCCCCGGAGCAATCCGGATCTGAACCTAAAGTTGCTCTCCCGGACAGGTTCACTGGTGGGCGGGACAAATTTTTTACCTTCTGGGAGTCATGTAAGTTATATTTTCGGCTACGGCCTCGGTCATCGGGGAGTGAAGAGCAGAGGGTGGGAATTGTCATCTCGCTCTTACAAGGGGACCCTCAATCCTGGGCATTCTCTCTTCCTCCGGGCTCCCCGGCTCTTCAGTCAGTAGATGGATTTTTTACTGCCCTGGGTCTGGTATATGATGACCCGGATCGGGTCTCCCTTGCTGAAACGAAGTTACATAAGATACAGCATGGAGATCATCCGGCGGAGGAGTTTTCTTCTGAGTTCCGTAGATGGGCCACAGATACTCAGTGGAATGACCCAGCTCTTAGGAGCCAGTTTTGTCAATGGTTATCTGACAAATTAAAAGACGTGTTGGCTCAGTATGATTCTCCCCCGTCTCTGGAGGCCGCTATGGCCCTTGCTATTCGCATTGATAGACGGCTTCGGGAGAGGTGCGAGGTAACTCCGCCCCTGTTATGACTCCACCACTACTAAAGTCCCTTATATTGAGGTTCCCCTGGTCTGTTCTGAGGAACCTATGCAGTTGGGAGGGACATCTTTTCGAGGGAGGGGATCGGCGGTGCGCCGCAAGACAAGAAAGAGTTTCTTCTGCGGGAGAGAGGGGCATTTTGTTGAGGGGTGTCCATCCCGTGCCTCGCTGAGCAAGAAGTCGCCGGAAAACTGTTAATCCCAGGTTGTGTGGTGGACGACAACCTGGGAGTATGTATTTCGTCCCCAGGTCCGTCTCAGTTTCTCGTACCAGCGGAGGTGGTGGTAGGTACGAGAGCTGAGAGGATTTCTGTTCTTCTTGATAGTGGGTCCGGGGCTAATCTGGTGGACGCTCGGTTTGCCCAGGTGCAAGGTATGCAACTGAGTGTATTGGCCAAACCGATCCCTATTTTCTCTATTGACGCCAGGCCTCTCGGTCAAGGTAGCTTTGTACAAGCTGTTCATAACATAGATCTTCGAGTAGGGGCATTACATAAAGAACGATTGTCTTGTTATGTGTTGGAGGGTCTTCCTACTCCTATTGTGTTGGGACTTCCTTGGTTGGCTAAACATAACCCAGTGATTAATTGGCAATCCAGAGAGATAAGCCAGTGGAGTGAATTTTGCAAGAGTAACTGCATGAACACGGTCATCAGTGCGGTCGTGCCTAGAACTTTGCCTCCTTTTCTGGAGGACTTTGAGGATGTGTTCTCTGAGGAGGGGTGTCAAGAATTACCTCCTCATCGCGCGTATGACTGTTCAATAAAATTGCTTCCTGATGCTAAGTTACCTAAATCTAGGTTATATAACCTTTCTGGTCCTGAGAGGCAGGCTATGAAGGATTATATTTCGGAAAGTCTGGCCAAGGGGCATATTAGACCTTCATCTTCCCCAGTGGCCGCGGGGTTCTTCTTTGTGAAGAAAAAAGATGGAGGCCTATGCCCTTGCTTGGATTTCCGTGAGCTTAATCGGATTACTGTCCGAGATCCGTATCCGCTCCCACTTATTCCTGATCTCTTCAATCAGATTGTGGGCGCCAAATGGTTCTCTAAGTTGGATCTCAGGGGGGCGTATAATCTGATTAGGATAAAGGAGGGGGATGAGTGGAAGACGGCGTTTAACACTCCGGAGGGACATTATGAGAACCTTGTCATGCCTTTCGGTCTGACTACTGCCCCGGCGGTGTTTCAACATTTTGTTAATGACATCTTTCGCCACCTTGTGGGGCAGTTTGTGGTCGTTTATTTAGATGACATCTTAATTTACTCGCCAGATCTTGTGTCTCATCAGGAGCATGTGAGACAGGTGTTGCAGATCTTGCAAGACAATAAACTGTACGCCAAATGGGAAAAGTTTGTATTCGCCGTACAGGAACTTCAGTTTTTCGGTTTCCTGGTGTCAGCTTCCGGTTTCCGTATGGACCCTGGGAAAGTGAGAGCAGTGCTTGAATGGGATCGGCCAGAGGATCTTAAGGCACTGCAACGTTTCCTGGGGTTTGCTAACTACTACCGGAAATTTATTCGTAATTTCTCATCTGTTGTCAAACCTCTCACTGACATGACAAAAAAAGGGACGGATTTTTCTAGGTGGTCTGACAAAGCTTGTCAAGCATTTTCCTCCTTGAAAAAATGTTTTGCTTCGGCACCCATACTTATTCAACCTGATGCATCACAACCGTTCATTGTGGAGGTAGACGCGTCTGACGTAGGGGTGGGTGCGGTATTATCCCAAGGTCCGTCCCCTGGTAAATGGCATCCGTGCGCTTTCTTCTCTAAAAAATTGTCGTCCGCCGAGAGGAATTATGTCGGCAATAGGGAACTCTTGGCCATTAAGTTGGCTTTTGAGGAATGGCGTCACTTTTTGGAGGGGGCAGTCCACCCGGTCACCGTCATTACTGATCACAAGAACCTCCTGTATTTAGAATCTGCAAAGCGTCTGAATTCCAGACAAGCTAGATGGTCGTTGTTTTTTACCAGGTTTAATTTTGTCGTCACATATCGTCCTGGGTCAAAAAATGTTAAGGCTGATGCCTTATCTCGTAGTTTCCCAGGGGCCGGGAAGACGGATGACCCGGTTCCTATCCTTCAGGAGGGAGTTGTGGTGTCGGCTGTATGCTCTGAGCTTGAGGAGGAGGTATTGGAGGCTCAGGGGGACGCCCCTGTAGGACCTCCAGGGAAACTGTTTGTTCCAGATCAGTTAAGACAAAAAGTTATCGAGGCACATCATAATTCTGCTTTGGCAGGACACCCAGGGAGTAAAGCAACTGTGGATCTCCTTTCTCGCCGGTTTTGGTGGCCTAACTTAAATAAAGAGGTAGTAACTTTTGTCGCGTCCTGTGGGGTTTGTGCTCGCTCTAAGACCCCACATATCCGTCCGTCTGGGACCCTCTTACCTTTGAAAATTCCGGAGCGTCCATGGACTCATCTGTCTATGGACTTCATTACGGACCTCCCTCCATCGTCAGGGAAAACTGTCATACTAGTTGTAGTTGACAGGTTCAGTAAGATGGCACATTTCATTGCTCTTCCTGCTCTTCCTAATGCTAAAACTCTGGCGCAGGTGTTCATTGGGGAGATTGTGAGACTTCACGGGTTGCCTTCTGATGTGGTGTCAGATAGGGGGTCTCAGTTTGTGTCCAAATTCTGGAGGGCATTTTGTTCACGTCGGGGGATGCAATTGTCATTTTCCTCGGCTTTTCATCCGCAGACCAATGGTCAGACAGAGCGTCTGAATCAGAGCCTAGAGACATATCTTCGGTGTTTTGTCTCAGAGAACCGGGAGGACTGGTCTTCTTTCTTGCCGCTGGCAGAGTTCGCTCTTAGGCTAAGTTCACACGTTGCGGAATTGCCGCGGAAATTTCCGCGGCAATCCCGCACTTCTCCCGCAGGAAATACGCACGTTTTTTGTGTGCTGATTCCCGCCAGAATAATAGCGTTTTGCAAGCGTAATTAGCTTGCAGAATGCTAGCGTTTTCCTAGCGATCTGTAGCATCGCTTGGAAAACTGATTGACAGGTTGGTCACACGAGTCAAACATAGTGTTTGACAAGTGTGACCAACTTTTTACTATTGATGCCGCCTATGTCGCATCAATAGTAAAAAGATCTAATGTAAAAATAATAAATAATGATATTCTCACCTTCCGGCGGCCCCCGCAGCCTTCCCGCCTTCAGCGACGCTCCCGGCAACTCCGGTCCCAAGGATGCTTTGCGGCAAATCACACCGATGACGTAGCATCTCGCGAGACCGCTATGCCATCTGGGTGATTCTCGCAAAGGACTCTTGGGACCGGAAGTTGCCGGGAGCGTCGCTGAAGGCGGGAAGGCTGCGGGGGCCGCGGGAAGGCTGCGGGGGCCGCCGGAAGGTGAGAATATCATTATTTTTTATTTTAATTATTGTTTTACCAGGGATATGGTACCCAGGGCCTGGAGGAGAGTCTCCTCTCCTCCAGACCCTGGGTACCACCGCACATGAACCGCTTACATTCCGCAAAATTAATGAACATGTTGCTATTTTTTCCGCAAAGCGTTTTTTTTCGCGGAAAAAAACGCAACATGTGGCCAAAACATGCGGAATCAATTAACATGTATAGGATGCTTAATGCTTGCGTTTTTATCGCGGAAAAACCGCGAAAAAAACGCAATTATTCCTGATCGTGTGCACTTAGCCTTAACAATAGGCGGAGCGAGTCAACTGGTAAGTCCCCGTTTTTTGGGGCATATGGTTTTCATCCCCAGTTTTGTACTTTCAATGGGGGGGACCCTTCTGGGGTTCCTGAGGAGGAACGATTCTCGTCGTCACTTGCTTCAGTGTGGAGAGTAGTGCTGAATAATCTGAGTGCTATGGGGAACCGTTACAAACGTATGGCTGATAGGAGGAGAGTGTCTGGTCCGGACCTTAGTGTGAACAATCTGGTATGGTTGTCTACCAAGAATATTAAACTCAAGGTTCCCTCCTGGAAACTGGGTCCCAGGTTCATCGGGCCGTACAGGATCAGTTCTATAATTAATCATGTGGCATTTCGTCTGGACCTCCCTCCTACGTTTAAAATCCACAATGTGTTCCACAAATCGTTGCTTAAGAGGTACGTGGCGCCAGTTATACCGTCACCTCTACCTCCTCCTCCAGTGGTGGTCAATGGTAACTTGGAATTTCAGGTGTCGAAGATCATTGACTCACGTCTGAATCGCCGGTCCCTTCAGTACTTGGTTCATTGGAAGGGGTATGGTCCTGAGGAGAGGACGTGGGTTCCTGCGTCTGATATTAACGCAGATCGATTGGTTCGGACCTTCCACACAACTCACCCGGGCAAACCTGGCCCTGAGGGTCCGGAGGCCCCTCGTAGAAGGGGGGGTACTGTCATGGGTGTATCGCCACGAAGATCGTCGCGATTACACATTCTGACTTCTCGCAGCTGAGTTGCTGTTTCTTTGTATTTGGCAGTGAGGGAGTTAATTCTACCTAGCTCTGTGCTAAGACTAGGTCCAGCCTCGCCCGGCTGCAGTTTGATTATGCACTAATTAGCTTCCTTTATATACCTGCCAGTCTGCTTGGGAGATGCCGGTGAAAGCATTCATACAGACCAGCAGATAGGATCGGTTCTGAGAAGACTTAAGCTAAGAGCTCCTTTGTGGTTTCTCCTCTCCTCGCTTATAGTTTATCTCCTAGACCTTTTGTGTTCCCTCTGTGTTGTATGCAAGACAGTATTTACTTTATCCCCTGTCTGTCTCGTTTGTCTTTACTGTTTATTAAGCGGTGACCTGCCCATATCCCTGTGGTGGTAATCAGTGTCCTTCTAAGGACTAGATTACAGTGGTCAGGGACTTATAGGAGAGTACCTCCAGGTAGAGGGACTAGTCAGGACCCCAGTTTAGGGTCAGTATAGACCCCGGTCCACCTCTAGCCTGTGACAGCGTGAAACAGATCCAGTATAGATCCTCAGTACTTCGGATATTATGTCAGGTAATACTATGTTATCAAATACTATATGTTCATGTTGATATAACCTATTTATATGTTATATAGAATGTTGTCCCACTTGATATAGATTACTGACATTATCTATAACTGTTATACAGCGTGATAGTACTGTCGTGGCGAAGAGTAAAAATCTTAAAATAAATGTGCCCGTTATGTACTGTGTAATGGATGGATCTGGTGCATGAACATTGTCTGATCATACCATAGCTCCTGTGGAGGAAGCAAAAGAGAGTATACACAGACTTAACAGCATGAGATCGCAGCTGATTGCTGCTTGTTTTTAAACGGGCAGGAAAATGCTTTACTTCACAGAAAGCATCTGAAATCCCCTGCTGTCCTGTCTGTATATTCTCTTGCTTCCTCTACTGCCCAGGAGCTGTGGAATGATCAGACCATGTTCCTGTACAGTCAGACACTGCCATTACACAGTACACAGCAGGGGAACATAAGATTATCTCTGCACAGGAAGATTTTTTTTTACATCCAAATTGTGGAACTTTTATGCCAGATCTATTGAATAATAAGTACTTTGTTTCTGGGACAAACCCTTTAATTTATTTTCAAAGTGAACAAAAAGGGAACCTCATCCTCCCCAGTCCAGTAACTGCAAAGGAGATGTTGTGCTTTCACTGTGAGAGCGGCTGTGGTGTGCAAACAAACACTTAAAAAGCATTTAATGGAGAAACATTTCAGACTACCATAGACAGCGAGCATCTCTCAAACAGCCGGATAGATTAGTCAGACAACAATTAAGGTGGGGGGTGTTTATTGTCGAATCAGTTTCAAATGTACAAAAGAAATAAAAATAAAAAAAATTAAAAAATAACGAAACAAATACCAAATTTCAGAGCCCCCACCCAACACATCCCTCCCAACCTAGATGGAAAAGTGGTGCCCCTGTAGACAAGCCACAGATTCATAGGTCCTTGGATCTTTCCAGCAGTGCATCTAAGAAATCATCTCTATTTCAACCGACAAATTCCCCTTCAGGAAAGTTACTTCAGTGTCCACAATGTGTTCCCATTAATTCCCAATAATGTCAGGATGACAACCCCAACCTGCAGAAAGGCTGCTTTGACACAATTGTATTTATAATTCTTCTTTCTTCTTCTTTTTGGGCTTGTCATCATCTTTCACTATTGGAGGATTTGTAGCCTCCTTCTTCAAGTAGCTGATGAAGTCACTCACCTCTCTGCCACCCTACAATCAGAGTAACACACATTAGGAGCTTGCATTTTACCAGGTGAATTCCTTGGCAGATAGGCAATGTCTGCTTATCCATATTTCACTATAATGTTCAGACAATCCAAGTAAAGCAATTTATGATGGAGAAAGCAAGCGGAGTGTATTAGGTGTGCAGCTTATATGATGTACCGTATATACTCATGTATAAGCCGACCCCCCTAATTTTGCCACAAAAACTGGGAAAACTTATTGACTTGCATATAAGCCTAGGGTGAAAAATGATTATGCCCCCATATGCTCCATAGATTAGGCCCCCATAAACTGCACAGATTATGCCCCCATATGTTCCAGATTATACCCCCATATGCTCCCCAGATTATGCCCCCATATGCTCCCCAGATTATGCCCCCATATGCTCCCCAGATTATGCCCCCATATGCTCCCCAGATTATGCCCCCATATGCTCCACAGATTATGCCCCATATGCTCCACAGATTATGCCCCCATATGCTCCAGATTATGCCCCCATATGCTCCAGATTATGCCCCCATATGCTCCAGATTATGCCCCCATATGCTCCCCAGATTATGCCCCCATATGCTCCACAGATTATGCCCCCATATGCTCCACAGATTATGCCCCCATATGCTCCACAGATTATGCCCCCATATGCTCCACAGATTATGCCCCCATATGCTCCACAGATTAAGCCCCCATATGCTCCACAGATTAAGCCCCCATATGCTCCAGATTATACCCCCATATGCTCCAGATTATGCCCCCATATGCTGCACAGATTATGCCCCATATGCTGCACAGATTATGCCCCATATGCTGCACAGATTATGCCCCATATGCTCCCCTGATTATGCCCCATAGTATACGTCCCTTATGCTGCTGCAAAAAAATTACATACTCACCTCTCGTCGCTGGGGGCCAGGTGCCGGTGTCCTGAGCAGGCGGTGACACTGGCGCACTATGGGGGACAGGTGCCGGTGTCACCGCTCGCTCAGGACCCCGGCACCTTAGATATTTACTTGTCCTCTCTCCACCGCTGCGCACTGCTCCCTTGTCCGACTCCTCTGGCTGTGAATGATCAGGCAGAGGGCGCGGCGCGCACTAACGACGTCATCGCACCCTCTGCCTGAACATTCACAGCCAGAGGAGTCGGACGAGAGAGCAGAGCGCAGCAGTGGAGAGAGGACAGGTAAATATCGCTATACTCACCCCTCCGCCGGCACATCACTCTCTGCAGCGTCTCCTCTTCTCCCGGCGGTCTCCGCAGTGCTTCCGTCCTACAGCGGTCACGTGGTACCGCTTATTAAAGTCATGAATATGTGCATATTCATGAATTTAATGAGCGGTACTATGTGACCGCTGCAGGAAGGAGCCGGAGATCGTGGGAGAAGAGGAGATGCTGCAGAGTGACGCGCCGGCGGAGGGGTGAGTATGATCCGACACCCCCGCTCCCCCTCCCCCTCATATGACCCGCGTATAAGCCGAGAGGGGGACTTTCAGCCCTAAAAAATGGGCTGAAATCTTGGCTTATACACGAGTATATACGGTATATTGGCAGCTTTAGGCCATGTTCACACAGCATTTTTTATATAACATTCATGTAACAGACACTTTAGATACTGTTTCTATTCAATTTAATTGAAAAGCTACTTTGCTGTTCATATGGAGAGTCTGACTTTATCACAATAAAGTTCTCAAAACTGTCAAAAAAAAAAAAAAAAAAGCGTTTTCTGACCTCGATTTCTCTTGACAAACTATTGCCAAACCCTTACAGGACTATTATATGCCAATGGGTGATAGCAAATGACTAGGGATTCCCAGCTAGATACTTTTTTTAATTTTAGAAGATCATCTCACCTCATATCTCTTTGGATTTTGCTTACTTCCAGCTGGAGCAAAGTAAATAGTGGGAAACCTGGAAAAATAAAAAACTCTTCATAAAATCAGTACCAATACACTTAGCTCATCTGCTACTGGGGTGTTTCTGAATACTTGGGTAACAGGCATTTGGTTGTTCATTACCATCGATCTGGTAGATGCCCTTTATGTGGCTAGTTTCAAAGCAAAATCAGCGCAAAAAACAAAAAAAATTAAGAATTGTCTGAAACCACCGATTTACTTACCCTCTGACTTCATACTGAGAAGGCACATCGTTAGCAGTGGCATCCATCTTAGCGATAACAATGTTTGGATCATCGATAAGCTATGTAACATACAGGAATAAAGAAAAGGTTACATTTGGAAGGGACAAGCCTTTATCTATTGTAAGACAATAGTTAGGAAAGAAAACCTGTTCCTCCGGGGTTGGTGATTTTTCCTTTAAATTTGTGGTACTTAAATTTTCTACTTGATACAAATGCCCATGTGCATTTTAGGGCACAAATATCTCCAAATGGTACCATTCTGCGAACTAGTATGAGCAGGAACTTTGCAGTTTAAAGAAAATACACCCTACACAAGAGAACTTATCTGCTTTTTTTTGTAACAAGTCTGCTCTTCATATACAGCACCTGGCCTGTCCATTCAGCTCCTTTGTCCAAAGTAGATTATTCCAACTTATTGGATTTATGTTTCAACTGTGTGGATAACTAGAAGTTATGTAAACTAACCTAACTTAATAGTATGTATCAATATATCCGATAGGTGAACATTCAGGCATACCTTCTCTCCTAGTTCCTTGTACTTGGGTTCCAGGTTTTTGCAGTGTCCACACCATGGAGCATAGAACTCAATTAGAACATCCTTGCTGTCATCATTTACTAGTTCATCAAAGTTTTCAGCTACAAGGACCTATGGAAGTCCACAGGAAAGATCAAAAATTTTAGAATGTTTTGGTTTAATACAATTGCATCCCAAGGGCAGTTTTGATATTCTTGAAGTCAAGGTCAGGAATTGGGTGAGAGGACAGGTAGAGTACAGCAGGTTCTAGTGAATAAAAAAAGGCAAGCACACACACACAAAAAAAAAAAAAAAAAAAAAAAAAAAATGTAATGCAGTCTCGTACAGATAACATTTAACACTCTTTAGCCAAGCAGTCGGTTGCATACCACGGGCCATGGCACTCAAACTGACTTCGGTCTCTTGACCCAAACTTCAAGCCTCATTAGGTACACACAAAACGGCAAAATAGAGTTGGGAGAACCCCCCTCTGTCTGAGCATTAAAGTTCTTGTATGGGCAAGGAAATGAGGCCATTTTAACCGGACAATGATATAGTGCACACAATAGTAATCAATTAAAAACACCAGAGTACGTACACACACACACACGTGTGGTTACAGATTCTGCCAAACTATTCTGATTTAGTAATCCTTCAGAAATCTCCAGAGTGCAAAAGTCAATGACCACATTTCATAAAATCTGGAGTTTTGCACAGGGGGCTGAAGTAAGATGAAAATTCATTAAAAGGCTTTGCGATGCCAAGGATGGGCATACTCTACTGTTGCAACACTGCTCCACTTTTGTGGGGTAGATTATAATGGCAGACATGCCTCTTTCTTCCCTTTTCTATATTTAAATATATAAAAAACACCCACACAACAGCCAGGAATGAAGTAAAAACTTCAAAAGACAAAATTTGCGCACAGCTGAACTTGTGCAAAAGTTTCACAACGTTTCAAGCAGTTTTACGCTGTAAAACAGTCATGCTCTGCTCAATGAATTGGCCCAGTAACTATATTCCTCCATTCAACCTCTATTTAGACTCAAGATCCATGCACAAGACTCCTTTGAGATGTTGTTGCCGCTTTTACCTTGACTGGGCCATCATTGCTTTGAGGAACAGGTTCAGACTTCATGTATTTCTTCAGCTGACCATCAAAGTAGCTTTGCAGGAACCGCTCCAGTGCCTTTCCATCACGGCTAGTAGAGGTGAATCACAGACAAGACTTATTCAATATGTAGATTGCCTTGTGGGGGTGTGAACTACACAATGAACTCATAGCCTGTAATGATGAGCGAGCATGCCCGTATCCTAAAAGTGTTTTCAGCGTGCTCGAAATAGGATTGTGTCGCCGCAGTTGCATGTCTCGCAGCTGTTTGACATCTGCAACACCTGCAAGGGGTGCCTAACAAACAGGCAATCCCTTAATGTGTTGCGGACATGTTGAGACATACAGGTGTGGGGACTCTAAAATATTTTTCAAGCACGCCGAAAATACTCGATTCGGACACAAGCATGCTCACTCATCACTAATAAACTGTCTAAACAGTATGCTAGCAAAAATAGGATTTCTAGGCTTGGCCAGACTTGCATTTCACCATAAAACTATGGTACAGTAGACTGTACTTACCTGAACTCCTCCTGCATGACATATTTATCTCCTTTGGCCGTTTTAATTCCAACAACAGGAACGTCTCCAGCGCTGGTATCCAGACCAAGTTCAGTCACTTCGTGGGCAAAGGATTTGCGGTTGGCAACAGCAAAATTGAGTTGGTGGCCGGCGTCCTGGAACTTCTTTGCCACCATCATTACTCTGGAATTAAGTTTCAATGTCATAAGTATGGTCACCTGTAAACAGTACTATGTATATACCGCACGTTATACTCTATAATGATGTAGGTTACCATCAGAAGGATGCAAGATAGAGAATAAGGAAGAAAAAAAAAAAAAAATCTACAGCCAAGACTAATGAAAATGTGGTCACCTATTTCTCCAGTAGTTGGAGCCCTTGGGATTCTTCTCATAGTCCACATCATAATAGGCCACCAGCAGATCCTTTCCTTGGATTAGTTCCCTGTTGTCTTCATTCATGTGGGGGCAGATGCCAAATCTAAAAAATAAATAATAAAAAAAAAATATAACAAAAAACAATTAGACATTTTCTTTCTCCATTTTATGCATGACATGCTGAAATGTAGTTTAATTGGGTATATATATTTTATATAATCTCCATCTACAGATTATAATACATAATTTTTAATATAAAGCAGCAAGCAAATCGAGTTTAACATCATAACCCTAAATCAAAAGTATTTTACACAAGAAAGTAAGAATAAGACACTTCGTAACTTTTCAAATGTTTATTGCCAGTCTGGAGGCAATGGGCAAAAAAAAAAAAAAAAAAATTAAAAAAATTTGCTATTTGGCGTATTCAAGCCAGTGTCGGCTATCTCCACAAAAGTGGGTGGAGATAGGACGTAGCAACAATTTATGACCAGACATTGCGTACCTTAAAGGCAGAGGCTTAGGGTATGTGCACATGTTCAGAATTTGCAATAGAATAATATGCTGAAAATACTGAGGTGTTTGCATGAAAGATGCTGCATAAAATATGTGCCTTGTCCCCTACCCCCATTCATTAAAAGGGGCGAAAAACGCTGAAAGAATTGACATGCTGCAGATTTGAAGTTGCTTTAAAGCTGCTGGGAAAAAAAAAAAAAAGCAACCTGTGTATGAGATAATATTATTGCACAATATCACAGACAGACAATATTCTGAACAGGAGAAAGCATCTCATTGGGAATTATTGGGGCGCAGTCTGCACATTAGACCCAGGGACATGATTGATTGTCATTATCATCCATTCACATTATAGTCTATGGATCACTCCCATATTCAAGTGGGAGCGGTGAACCACCAACCTGCAAAGCTTTCAGCATCATACCCTGTTCAGTGAGATCTACGGGCCGATACTCACACTGGCACCAGCATCTCAAATGCCACTTCAGATATCTACTTACATGTGATCCTGGATAAACTTCTTTATTTTGTGGGTGGTGATCTTCTCATCCGCAGGGAATGTGACTGAGATGTCTTCAAACTTATTTGCGAGACGAGGTGGACGGAATAAGACAATACCCCTGAGGGCAAAAGGACAATTTCCCAGATGAGCCTTTACCTTCACAACGTACAGCCCCCCACCTCATATGTCACACCTGTAGGACAATATGCACTTACTCTCCATTCGAATCATATTTATCCACTAGCTCATCTTCATCAGTGTGTGCAAATCGGTATTTCTCCCTTAATGTGTTGGCAGCTTTCAGAAATTCAGAATGAGCGGTTCCATACAAATCCCGGAAGAAGCCTAGGATGGGACGAAGGAAAGAGTTTATCGTCTGCTTTCATAAACCGGGACCAATGATCGTAAACCAGAGTATTGGAAATTTTCTTTTTGATCCTCACCAACTACAGATGCATCCGTGTCACTAATGAACTTCTCAAAAGCTTCGACAGATGGTAGATCGACAGATGCAGGGCCGGACTGTTTCTTCATTGTGCTGACAATGCCATCTAAGGAAATACAATCATTTATACACTTTACCTCATTGTAAGAATCACTCATATCCCCTCATACTAGGATGGCACAAGATCATAGCAATCATTCAACCATCGCTCTCCAGGTATAACTGGAAATGCCCACAAATCGCAATAATAAAAAGGTTTCATGGGCCGTTATATTAATACCTAAGGGCCATGTGCAGCAACACTGTGCAAATTAGTCTTTTTGATGAGGAAGAGATTTGGTAATGTTACAAACGGACAATAGTCACTTACCACTACTTACACAATTCTAACATGATCTACGAGTCCAATTTGTTGCCATTACCATTTCTGTCTTAAAGGGAATCTGTCACCCCAAAATTGCCATATCAGATAAAGATATGGCTGAATAGTGCGTCCCATAACAAAGCTAACGGTGGGTATCATATATCATGATACCCCCGTTTTCAGATCAAAATACCTTTGTAAAGTTGGTTATTTTCGGTGCCAATCACTGCAGTCAGGTCAGGAGGGCAGCGGTTTCCATGTCCTCACCTCCCCCGCTCCTCGGCATCCGTTGCGTATCGCCGTCTGTGAATCCCACAGACGGCGTTCAGCTTCCCGCAATTGCGCAGTTCAAATTCGGGCGGCGCATGCGCAGTGTGCTTTGCCCGCCAGTGGGCAAAGCATAAAATCAGTACAGCGCATGCGCTTCTCTTTCCTTGCCCCGGAAGTCGTCCAAGGCAAGCAGACATTTCCGGGGCATGGAAAGAGCAGCGCATGCGCTGTACTGATTTTATGCTTTGCCCAATGGCGGGCAAAGCACACTGCGCATGCGCCGCCCAAATTTGAATTGCGCAATTGCGGGAAGCTGAACGCCATCTGTGGGATTCACAGACGGCGATGCGCAACGGATGCCGAGGAGCAGGGGGGTGAGGACATGGAAACCGCCGCCCTCCTGACCTGACTGCAGTGATTGACACAGAGAATAACCAATTTTACAAAGGTATTTTGATCTGAAAACGGGGGTATCATGATATATGATACCCACCGTTAGCTTTGTTATGGGACGCACTATTCAGCCATATCTTTATCTGGTATGGCAATTTTGGGGTGACAGATTCCCTTTAACTAAGCTCAAGGAACGTTATGCATGCAAAGTAGGTAGGTAATGTCATAATGGAAGCAAAACGCCCATGTACAGCGGTCAGAAAGCAGCTGCTTTGCTCGAGATTTACAACCTAGTAATCTTTTGACATAGGACTAGCCTACATATATGAGCCTGGTAGGGAATATCTCACTATCAATGATCCGCTCTATAAGGAAGTTCTAATTTTCAATCTTATTTTAATAATGATTTTATGCATTTTTATTTTTTATTTTTAAGACAGCATAACAGACTTGCAGAAGATATTACATCCAAGTGCTTTACTATAAGGGTACAAGCACATTAGCAACTTACTGGGAATGCTAGTTTCCAGATGATCAGCCTGTCTAAACAGGCTAACCAATTAAATGTGTAAACTGCTCGTTTGTCAGCACGTGAAATGATTGTTAAGCTACACTTATGGACCACCTATAGTTGATAAATGTTGGGGTTTTCCAGATTATACAGTTTTAAAATGTCAGTGCATAGTAGAGCAGCAGCATGACACTGTACAGAAGGCAAAGAGGGTTTATTACCATCTCTGCCTTCCTGGTCACTGTACAGACAGTGCTGAACAAGCTGTGTATACAGTAATAACAAGCACTGACAGTAATTTGGCCTCTAAGACCTAGTGATTGGATGATCGCTGGAAGGAGGAACTGCTGGATTCTGAGAAACCCAGTCAGCTCTGCAGCCAGGTTGAATTTCTCCTGTGATTGGACCAAAATACCAAGTACAGTTACAAGAAAAATAAGGAGTTAAAAAAAGCAAAAAAAAAAACCTTCAGCCATTTCTGATAACACCCTGCAGTTACCATGTGCAGGAAAAGTCTGGTTTATGTTGAAGAGTCCAACATACAGAAAGCCCTGTACTTTTATACAATCTTCACTTATCCTCTACATAACAGTTCATCTTACCAGCAGACCGAGGACCATCATAAGATCCAGAATCTTCACCGTTTCTGAAGATTTTAAGTGTAGGGTAGCCGCTGACTCCATACTTGTTGCAGGTGTTGGAGTTTGCAGTACAGTCAACCTGATGAAAACATTTGAGTCAATTTAAGTCAACGTCCATGTTATGGCAACTTCTATTCACAAGACAAGCAAAAATAACTTACAAGGTTAGATTTCTGGTGACCTGTACGATGCAGTAGGGGCAACATTCACTTACAGATGGAGTAATTTAGAAGCAGCATAACGTGATCTATTAGTTTATGTCGCCGCAGCTGCATGATTTGCGACTGCTAGACAGCCTGGATACATGTGGGGATTCCCTAACAAACAGGCAATCCCCATATGTATTCAGGCTGTCTAGTAGCCACAAATCATGCAGCTGCGGTGACAAACTAATACTGGAGACCACCCAAGCAATGAGCATACTCGCTCATCACTAGGGCACATCAGTTCATATGAAGTTCAAAAGCTTTACATGGAACCCGTTAGCTACATTATTCCCCTCCCCCCAAAATTACCACTAGTCTACATTGTCACAAGCTGCTCCTCAAACCTTAGCAAATTCTCTATCAAGACACAACTGACATTATTTACCAGAAAAAAAAAGAATAGGTTTTCTTACACCACTAAACAGTCCATCATGAAACGTCCTGCTTGGGACATTATATGAATGAACACCAGCCAGAAGAATGGCCATTTACTCTACAAATATATTTTATGTTAAAGGGGTTGTCGGCTACTAGGACAACCCTTTATGTGAATGTTTGCCCCCCCTTAAAACCGCCTATACTTACATCCCATGCCGATGCAGCACTCACGTTCCTGAGACTCAAGAGCGGTTATGACACACGAGTCCTGCGCCCAGTCACCCTGGTGTCACTGTCAACACCTTTAGACATTAGTAATAAAGAGGGAGTGGGTGGACACCTGCAGCTCTCACTTCTTATCGAGTACATGCAGTATATGTCCGAAGGCGGGAGACAGCGACGCCAGCGCTGATTGGGAGTAAGGCTCATGTGTCTTAACAACTGCATGCGAGACCCAGGAACTCAAGTGCAGACGTAGCTGGAATGGGCCAGCACGGGGCGTATAAGAGTTATTTCCAAGGAGGCAAATATTCAAATTGAGAAGCGGTTGTCCTGGTAGTAGACAGCCACTTTAAAAGTGAACAGGTAACCTCAAACACTATTACCACTACAGATATAGTGGTAATCTGTAGGCAAATCATATTTAAATCCTTCTTGACCAGTTTACTGCAGAAGCGACTACAGGGAGAAAACAAAGTTATATTCTCCTTGCAGCTGCTCACTTGCAGTCATCACGGTGGTGCCAGGAGCTGTTAGTGACTGCTCACTACTCACACCGTTAGTACACCCCCTGCACCTAGATTGTCGATTTGCCATGTAGCATGTGTGCAGAGCACGATGTTAGTTGAGGTGAAGGGGGAGTGATTAAAGGGAACCTGTCAGCTTGATTTTCCAAAATAAGCTGCGGCCACTGCCTTTCAGGGCTTATCTACAGCCTCTCTGACCTTTCCCTGTGCACTGCAGTACTTTGCTCTGCCCTCAACAAGGCAGATCAGTACACCTGCGCAGGAGCGCGACACGAAGCAAGGAGGAGGACGTCATCACATGAAGATGGGAGGAGCCAGACCCGGACCTGCGACACCCATCGGACCGGATCAGACCCCCGGGTGAGTATAAGGGTGAGTTTCCACGGTCAGTAAACGCTGCGTGTTTGGCGCTGTGCGCTGGCGCAGCGCCAAACACGCAGCGTCCAGATGTTACAGCATAGTGGAGGGGATTTCAAGAAATCCCGTCTCCACTATGCGTAACAATACGCAGGTGGCAAACCTGCGTAAACGGACATGCGGCGCGTCTTTTTAGACCGCAGCATGTCCTCGCGTATTGCGGCGACGGTGCGTCGCCGCAACAGAATTAACACAGGGCTATCTAGCCCTGCGCTCTTTCCGGAGGTGTTCCGGAGGTGTCCTGAACACCTCCGGAAAGATCGCGCGTCATAAAGGGGGCGGGGCTTAGACAGAGCGGAATTTCCGCTCCGTCCAAAGCGCTATGGTTCCGGACCGTGGAACCATAGCCTAAGATATCTTGTTTTTCTTCTCTTTCAAGTTAGATCGGGGCTTATCTACAGAATTATAGAATACTGTAGATAAGCCCCAAAAAGCAGTGGCCGCATCTTATTGCGGAAAAATGAGCTGACAGGTTCCCGTTAATAGATTGGGGCAATTTTGAGTTAACAGAAAAGGTACAAGGGACTTCTTTTTACCAAAGTACAACCGATGGACTTAAGAGGGAAAAGAATATCATACCTTGGCCAGCGCGACAGATCCTTTCAGCTTTGTGGCAGCCTCCTCATATTCTGGGGCAAGCTTCTTACAGTGGCCGCACCTAAAAAGAAACAATAGTCTCTAAAAACCTATACACTACCAAGCACAAATGTCCACACAGGAGACAGCGACACACGTGTAAGGTATCAGATTGTGGGATTTCTATTAGGGGCGTTAGAAACTAGCGATCACCCGGACTCTGCTCATCCATTACAGGAAGTTGTTATACACCAGGACACAATAGCTACACCCAAGATGCTGCAGAACTTCTTTACGAGGTATTTCTAATGAGTCAACAGGGGACAAATCTTCCTCTTTACTAGAATACGCCTAACATTAGAAGCTACCCATGACCTTCATCTTTTTCATCAGAGAACGCTGGAGACATCCAATATTCCTATAGTTTATAACAAGGTGGCAGGGAATGGGGGTGCGGGAGTTATTACCAGGATCATTTTAAATTGGCAAAAACTGAGGCTGAAAATTGAATATTTTTCCTTCCATGTGCTGCAGTAGACGAAGCAGGATCATCTTTAATAGAGTAACACATTCCAGTGTAGCAAATGACTGACAAACGGTGACGATAAAGGCGGCCTACATACAGGAAACATACTGGGCAGGGGGCGATACATGTAACCACACAGCAGCCAGTATGTGCGATCATAGGACGCTGCATCCTACTATACAGGAGGAAATCCTGGAAGACACCACACACCAAGCCAATCCAACGCAGCCACCAAAGACCCAACCGCCAATCACAAGCAGACACCACAGCAAGGACACACCCATCTCTGCCAGCAGAGCAAGGGAGGATGGGAACAGTAGTTCTCAGTGTGACATCACCCCAGCACGGGAAGGAAAGCAGAACCGGCCAGAACTACAAATCCCTGCAGCCCTACCCTGACAAAGCACCCAGGGACTAAAAGCGAAACAAACCCCAAACAGAAAGTTGTCACAAGTTGTCAGACCCTCCGCTCCATCTTTATATAACGGAAGGGACCGCTATACTGGATCTAGGACTCAGCACAGCGGTGACACGAGCAGCTCGTGGAGTATATATATATATATACACACACACACACCTGGGGCAGGGATACACACGCCGCCCTCTATACAGTCCATGGAGGAGGATGATAGACAGGAGCATAATAGGTGCAGGGGTCCCAATGGCACCCGGGCCCCATGTGACAATGCCTGTATTAGATGTGGGCTGGAGATCCTCAGCACTGCTGCCCCCGGCAGAGAACACCAGGGTGGGGGATGTCTGCGCCATCCCAGGTACCGTCCTCTTATCAGCCCCCCTCAGCACTGCTGCCCCGGGTGGGGGATGGTTCTGCGCCATCCCAGGTACCGTCCTCTTATCAGCCCCCCTCAGCACTGCTGCCCCCGGGTGGGGGATGTCTGCGCCATCCCAGGTACCGTCCTCTTATCAGCCCCCCTCAGCACTGCTGCCCCCGGGTGGGGGATGTCTGCGCCATCCCAGGTACCGTCCTCTTATCAGCCCCCCTCAGCACTGCTGCCCCCAGGTGGGGGATGTCTGCGCCATCCCAGGTACCGTCCTCTTATCAGCCCCCCTCAGCACTGCTGCCCCCGGTGGGGGATGTCTGCGCCATCCCAGGTACCGTCCTCTTATCAGCCCCCTCAGCGCTGCTGCCCCCGGTGGGGGATGTCTGCGCCATCCCAGGTACCGTCCTCTTATCAGCCCCCCTCAGCACTGCTGCCCCCGGGTGGGGGATGTCTGCGCCATCCCAGGTACCGTCCTCTTATCAGCCCCCCTCAGCACTGCTGCCCCCGGGTGGGGATGTCTGCGCCATCCCAGGTACCGTCCTCTTATCAGCCCCCTCAGCGCTGCGCCCCAGTGGATCGCCCCGGTACCCCTCCATGCAGCGCCGTACATGGCGCCGACTGCAGGGGACGCTGCTGCACTGCAGGGGACGCTGCACCTCGGCAGAGACTGCATCTGGGGGCAGAGCCACCCACGGGTGACCGCTTCACAGCCGCACACAGGCGGTAACCCCGGGCACAGCGCTGCGGTCACCGCCCACACCCGCGGCCCCAGGACACCACTCACCAGGGAGCAAAGAACTCCACCAGGATGATCGGATACTGGGAGACGCTGTCAAAGTCGTCATCTGTGAACTCCAGGACATCCGAGGCCCAGGCGGCGCCGGCGGCCAGGAGGAACAGGACGCTGAGGAGGAGGCTGCGCGCCATGTCGGTGTGAGAGTGCAGAGCGGTGCGGAGCTCTCAGCAGCACTGCCGGACCTGGACTACAGGGAAGCCGGGGAGAAAGAGAGAGAAAACCTGCCGGAAGAAGCCGCCGCTGGACCTAGAGCCGGAGTGTGGCATGCGCTCATTGGCTGCCGGGTGATGACGCCATCAGTCGGAGGCGGGGCTCTGGGCTCAGAACGCTGCTGGGCGTAACCATTGAAAGCCAACGAACTAGGAGGCGTGGTCAGGCAGGGGCGGGAAACTGTGCCAGCCAATAGGATGAAAACCTAAAGGATCACGTGTTACAGGTTGATAAGGGGGCGGGTCCCTAGATAGAACCAAATGCTAGGCCGAAAAGCCGCGGACTGCGGAGGAGACCGGGAGATGAAGGATGTGAGGCGTGTGCCCAGCATTCAGCGCTACCGCCGCGGTGCAGACTCAGAGGACGCTGCAGTGACCATTGCTATGGAGGAATCGCAGAGCTCAGTCTTGTCCAGTGCCACTAGGAGCGTCCTAGCTTCCCTCACAGTTTTCAGCAATGGAGATTTAGGGTATGCACACACATTGTGGATTTTGATGCGTTTCTGCAGCGTTTTTTGATGTGTGGATTTGCTTCAAATCTGCAGTGTGTTGTGCGCACAATGTTAATCAATGTTTATTTTCTGCAGCATGTCAATTCTTTTTGTGGATCCGCAGCTGCAGTTTCCATTATGGCACATAAAAAAATCTGTCATCCGCAAGAAAACCGCAAGCGGTTTACCCTGTGTTTTCTACTAAGAGATGCAGATTCTCTGCTGAAAATCCCACAGGCTAATCTGCAATGTATGCACATACCCTAATTGCCTTATTCCTCTGTTATCTACATATATTACATCTTCATTCCACACCTATAAAGCTCAGGGAATATAATATACACCTGTTTATATGGGATATGTGTTCATTCCCCTATTATCTACATATATTACATCTTCATTCCCCATCTATAAAGCTCAGGGAATATAATATACACCTGTTTATATGGGATATGTGTTCATTCCCCTATTATCTACATATATTACATCTTCATTCCCCACCTATAAAGCTCAGGGAATAAAATATACACCTGTTTATATAGGATATGTGTTCATTCCCCTATTATCTACATATATTTCATGTTCATTCCCCACCTATAAAGCTCAGGGAAAAATACACTGTTATATGATTGTGATAATTTCTATACTACATATTCATGTCATCCACTAAGCTCAGGGAATATAATATACACTGTTTATATGGATGTTCATTCCCCTATTATCTACATATATTACATCTTCATTCCCCACCTATAAAGCTCAGGGAATATAATATACACCTGTTTATATGGGATATGAGTTCATTCCCCTATTTACAGTCATGGCCAAAAGTTTTGAGAATGACACAAATATTATATTTTCACATGATCTGCTGCCCTCTGGTTTTTATGTGTGTTTGACAGATGTTTTTATCACAGACAGAAATATAATTGCAAACATATGAGTAACAAAAGCTTATATTGACAGTTAGAATGAGTTAATGCAGCAATTCAATATTTGCAGTGTTGACCCTTCTTCTTCAGGACCTCTACAATTCTCCCTGGCATGCTCTCAATCAACTTCTGGACCAAATCCTGACTGATAGCAGTCCATTCTTGCACAATCAATGCTTTCATTTTGTCAGAATTTTTAGGTTTTTGTTTGTCCACCCGTCTCTTGATGATTGACCACAAGTTCTCAATGGGATTAAGATCTGGGGAGTTTCCAGGCCATGGACCCAAAATCTCTATGTTTTGTTCCCTGAGCCATTTAGTTATCACCTTTGCTTTATGGCAAGGTGCTCCATCATGCTGGAAAAGGTATTGTTGATCGCCAAACTGCTCTTGGAGGGTTGGGAGAAGTTGCTCTTGGAGGACATTCTGGTACCATTCTTTATTCATGGCTGTGTTTTTAGGCAAGACTGTGAGAGAGCCGATTCCCTTGGCTGAGAAGCAACCCCACACATGAATGGTTTCAGGATGATTAACAGTTGGCATGAGACAAGACTGGTGGTAGCGCTCACCTTGTCTTCTCCGAATGAGGCGGTTTCCTGATGTCCCAAACAATCGAAAAGGGGATTCATCAGAGAAAATAACTTTACCCCAGTCCTCAGCAGTCCACTGCCTGTACCTTTTGCAGAATATCAGTCTGTCCATGATGTTTTTTCTGGAGAGAAGTGGCTTCTTTGCTGCCCTCCTTGAGACCAGGCCTTGCTCCAAGAGTTTTCGCCTCACAGTGCGTGCAGATGCACTCACACCTGCCTGCTGCCATTCCTGAGCAAGCTCTGCAGTGCTGGTAGCCCGATCCCGCAGCTGAAACACTTTTAAGAGACGGTCCTGGCGCTTGCTGGTCTTTCTTGGGCGCCCTGGAGCCTTTTCCAGGACGTCCCTCCTGACAGCACCATGGGGGGGGGACGTCCTCCTCTTTGCTGGGACAGGAAACACACAAGAGATTAAAAGTCCCCTCCCCGCCCCCTTTTCCTCAGTGTGTTTCCTGTCCCTGCATGGAGGGACACACAGGAGACTTATCGGGTTCAGGGGGATCGTGAGGCCACGCCAGATCCTTCCCCCTGTGAAGCAGCCCAGGGCTGAAACTCTCCAGTGGGGAGTCCCTCAGCTCCAAAGACCAGGTGCGGCAGGCCCTGAATTGCGGACGTTCCTCCAGGTGGGAGGCTCTCGTCCGGGACCTCATACTGAGGGGTGCAAGGCGGTTCCTGGTAGGACAGCATCCCGCAGCCTGGCGAGTGCTTTGCGGTGGATACTTTCCATACCTCGGCTGTGACCAGCGTCCGGGGGAGCGGTTCACTTCCGGTTCAGCGTCGCACTTCCGGTGACGTCATATCCGGGAGACGCTCACCGCATGGAGAGCAGACGCTTCCTGGAACGACGAGAGCTGGTGGAGACCATTACAGCACCTAATCGTGAGTATGGGTGTGTGATCTAGAGACACGCCAAGACAGGTGACATATCGCCGCTTCCCCTATCGGCAGGACGCAGTAATTTGGTCAAGCAGCCTACCTTGTTCCTCATGGATACAGACGCGGCAGATGGCGGTGGGGTAAGTGCGCTTGGCGCAAAAAACCCAGCCATAACCTGACAGCCACCCAGGAATCCGACCTAATTAAGTTCCTGTCTTTTCTATAGGACAAAGGAACTTCGTCCGCTCCCATAACTACAAAAAAGGCTGGTAAAGCCTTAGCAAAATCAGCCAGGTGTCCGGTGTGTCACAGCAAACTGCCAGATGGCTATGACAGAACCCTTTGTTCTTCTTGTACCTCTAAGGTTATGAGAGATGAACAGCCTTCATTGCTTTCTGAAATGAGGCGCATGATTTCTGAGGAGGTTCAGGCCTCTATATCCACACTTACTCAGCAGTGGCCATGTAGTCCTGGCTCTAGTCGTAAGCGGCCCAGATGGGAAACGGATTCAAGAGAACAGGATTTAAGCTCTGAAAATAGATCAGATTTAGAAGAAGCTATTTCAGAGGAAGAAGGAGAACTTCCCCCCGACACTCAGGATAGGAAAAAGAAATTTCTATTTCAACCTGAGGATACTAAGAATCTGATTAGATCTGTACGGAACACCATGGAGATCGAGGAAACTCCCAGAACACAATCTAGACAGGATTTGATGTTCGGGGGACTTACGTCTCAGAAAGAGACAGTTTTTCCTGTTAGCAATCACATTAAAACCATGATCCTGGAGGAATGGAAGAGTGCGGAACGGCGTCTAGTTTTGTCACGTGACTTCAGGGGAAGACTACCGTTCGAACCTGAAGATGTTAGATTATGGGAAGAAGTTCCGAAAATCGATACCCCAATAGCTAGAGTCACAAAAAAGACTGCCATCCCATTTGAGGACTCCTCTAGCCTACGTGACCCTATGGACAGAAAGGCCGATATTCTCCTGAAAAGAGCCTGGGAAACCTCAGCGGCCCTTATTAGGACTAATATTGCTGCCACCTCTGTAGCCAGATCCATGGTTTATTGGATGAGTCAATTGGAGGATCAGTTATCCAATAAGACTCCTAGAGCTGAGATTTTAGCCTCTCTGCCGGTTATGAATTCAGCCACGGCTTTCCTGGCTGATATGTCTGCAGAATCGGTCAGATTTTCTGCTAGAAACAGCTCCTTATCTAATGCAGCTAGGAGAGCTGTCTGGCTAAAATCATGGTCCGGAGATAACGCCTCTAAGATGAAATTATGTTCCATTCCATTTTCAGGGCTTAGGGTCTTCGGACCAGCTCTGGATATTATCTTAGAATCAGTATCAGACGCTAAGAAGGGTTTCCCAGAGGATAAACCCCGCCGAGCTCAATCCTTTCGGCGAGGTTCCCTGTCTAGAAGACAGTTCGATTCTAGAGGTCAGGGAAGATCAAGCAGAGGATCATATAAGAGTTACCATTCCCAGGGAGGAAAGAACAAGAATACGTTCTTTGGCTCCTCACATAGAACTAGGAGACAATGACGCCAACTTTATTGGCGGACGACTCCGTTATTTTGCAACAAACTGGGAACTGGTTACTCAGAATCAGTGGGTTCGCAGAACTATAGCGGAAGGTTATCGGATAGAGTGTTGCGCTCCGCCACCCGAAAGATATGTTCCCCCTACGGTGATCTCCACAGACTCGGTCATGTGGACAGATCTCCAGGACCTACTAAGGCTTTCTGTCATAATTCCTGTTCCCCGGGCAGAGTTAGGCAAGGGTCACTATTCCTCCCTCTTCACTATCTTAAAACCGTCCGGAGAATCCCGTACTATAATAAATCTGAAACCCCTAAACTATTGGGTCACATACAAGAGGTTCCGGATGGAATCAATCAGGTCTGCAACCCACCTTATAGACAAGGACGCGTTCATGTGCACTCTCGATCTGAAGAGTGCATACTACCATGTCCCAGTTCATCACTCATCACAAAGTCTTCTCAGGTTTGCAGTGCAGTTACCGACCCGGACCTGCCACTTTCAGTTTCAATGCCTACCCTTCGGGCTGGCCTCGGCTCCCCGAATATTCTCAAAATTGGTCTCGGAGATTGTGGCCTTTCTAAGAAGCAGAGGTACTATTATTGTTCCATACTTGGACGATTTTCTTATAGTGGCGCGAACAGAAGAGGCGCTGGTCGAACACAGAGATCGCTGCATTTCCATACTCAATTATCTGGGTTGGATAATAAATTGGGAAAAGTCAGATCTAGTTCCCGAACAAAAGAAAGTCTTCCTGGGTGTTATACTGGATTCAAGTCGAAGAATCTCTTTCTTACCTCGGAAGAAGCAAGAGTCCATACAGGATGTAACGAAGGTTCTAATGAAGCACCAGCCCTCTATAAGATCTGCCATGAAGGTTCTAGGTCAGATGACGGCTTGCATTCCATGCGTCAGATGGGCACAGTTCCACTCAAGACCCCTTCAGAAAGAGATTCTTTCGTCATGGAATCGGAACTACAGCTCGATAGACAGGACATTACATCTGTCAAAGACGGTAAAAGAATCCTTTGGTGGATGCAGCCAGACAATCTAAAGTTAGGAGTAAGATGGTCGACCTCCCCTTATGTAAAAGTTACCACGGACGCCAGTTCCTGGGGTTGGGGAGCTCATCTGAAGGGCAGAATACTACAGGGCAGATGGCCAGAAGAAATCCAGTATCGATCCTCAAACTTCAAGGAGCTCTACGCTGTATGGGAAGCCCTAAGAAGGAACCAATCCGAACTCAAAAATCAGCATATCAGGATTTACTCGGACAACATCACAGCAGTTTCGTTTTTGAATCACCAAGGAGGTCCAGACATCGACCCCTTCAACAGTTGGCAGAGATGATATTCACCTGGGCAGAGCAGGTCGTCCTTTCCTTAACGGCAGTCCACCTGGAAGGTTCCCAGAATGTAATAGCAGACTACCTGAGCAGAAAGAAAGTGAGTCCTACGGAGTGGGAACTAAACCAGGATATCTTCAGAGATCTATGTCGGAGGTGGGGAACACCTCAAATAGACCTATTTGTAAACAGAAGAAATGCGAAGATTCCCAGGTTTTTCTCCCTGAACCCCTTGGACGATCCAGAGGGATTGGATGCCTTAAGCCAGAAATGGGAAGAACATCTGTTATATGCATTCCCACCTCTAGCGCTCATCCCGGCCGTATTACGGAAGATCAAGGAGGATCGGGCTACAGTAATAATGATCGCCCCTTATTGGCCAAAGAGGAGCTGGTTTTCTCTACTAACAGACATGTCAATCGAAAACCCCTTAGAGCTGCCTCTGAATCCGGACTTAATTCATCAAGGTCCGATCCATCATCCGGACCTGAAGAGATTACATCTCTCAGCCTGGATCCTGAGAGGGTGACCTTGAAGGCCAAAGGCTTATCTGACCAGGTCATAACCACAATCCAGGCCAGTAGAAAGCCAGTCACATCGGCTATCTATCTCAGAATCTGGAAACGCTTCTGTACAGTGAGTGGCGGGTCCGACTTGGTGACAGGCACTCCGGACATTCCTAAGATTTTAGATTTCCTCCAGTCAGGCTTCAACATGGGACTCAGACCCAGTACCCTAAAAGTTCAGATCGCTGCATTAAGCTCCTTCTTAGACTACTCACTAGCTTCTCACCCATGGGTGATAAGATTTGTTAAAGCTATTCAGAGACTACGGCCCACGATTAGACAGTGTCTCCCAATATGGGACCTTACTCTGGTACTCAGGGCTTTATGTAATGATTCATTCCGTAATAACAGCACAATGCCTATTTCCTTGCTTACCAGGAAAGCAGCTTTCCTGGTAGCAATTACCACTGCTAAAAGAATAGGTGAAATTCAGGCTCTATCCACTAGAGACCCATATTTTCAGGTTAGGGACGACAGCATTCTGTTAAGGTTGGATCCTGCTTTCTTACCCAAGGTTGCTTCAGATAGTAACCGTAATCAGGAGATTATCTTACCTTCTTTCTGTGATAACCCTTCCAACGAAAAGGAGCTGAGGCTCCATTCGTTGGATGTCAGAAAGGTGGTACTAGACTACATAGATGCCACTAAAGACTGGCGTATAGATTCGAACCTATTTGTCCTCTACGGAGGAATCAGTAAAGGGAAAAAGGTGTCTAAACCTTCCATCGCTAGATGGATTACCTCTTTAATTTCAGAGGCCTATTTAGCTGAAGGGTCAGAACCTCCGGCGGGCCTAAAGGCCCACTCAACCAGAGCATTAGCTGCCTCCTGGGCAGAGAGGGCAGGCGCCTCTCTGGAACAAATTTGTAAGGCGGCAACATGGGCTAGAATTGATACATTCTGCAAACATTATAAGATAGATGTACTTTCTAACCGGCAGACGGCCTTTGGTAGGAAAGTTCTGCAGGCGGTGATCCCACCCTAAGGAGCTTTCTTTGGTACTCCCCATGGTGCTGTCAGGAGGGACGTCCTGGAAAAGGGTCATTAGACCTACCGCTAATTAGGTTTCCAGGAGTCCATCCTGACAGCACTGGTAGCTCCCTCCCTCTTCAATACGTCATATGCTGTAATATGATTTTCAATAATTAAAGTGTTTTGTGCATTATACATGTCATGGTTCTTGATACAACACTGAGGAAAAGGGGGCGGGGAGGGACTTTTAATCTCTTGTGTGTTTCCTGTCCCAGCAAAGAGGAGGACGTCCCCCCCCCCATGGTGCTGTCAGGATGGACTCCTGGAAACCTAATTAGCGGTAGGTCTAATGACCCTTTTTGGCAACAATGGAACCTCTCTCCTTGAAGTTCTTGATGATGCGATAGATTGTTGACTGAGGTGCAATCTTTCTAGCTGCGATACTCTTCCCTGTTAGGCCATTTTTGTGCATTGCAATGATGACTGCACGTGTTTCTTTAGCGATAACCATGGTTAACAGAAGAGAAACAATGATGCCAAGCACCAGCCTCCTTTTAAAGTGTCCAGTGGTGTCATTCTTACTTAATCATGACAGATTGATCTCCAGCCATGTCCTCATCAACACCCACACCTGTGTTAATGGAGCAATCACTGAAAAGAGGTTAGCTGGTCCTTCTAAAGGTACTGCCACACTAAACAATCCCGCTAGCAATCACGATAACGACGCATACTAATGCGATCGCTAGCGGGATTGTTTCTATATCGCTAAGTGCGGCCACATTTAGCGATATAGTTAACGACGCTATCGCCGTTAGCAATCTTCTTAACGACTTTAGCGGTACAAAAGTACCGCTAAATCGCTAAGAAAAGGTGCCACACTTAGCGATATATACTTACCCAGCGGGAGCGCCGACGAGAAAATAGGGTCCGGAACGATTCCAGCGACGAGCGAGATCACAGCAGGAAGCTCGTCGCTGGCAGATGCCGCACTGAACAACATCGCTAACGGGATCGCTAAATAGTGACGTTTTAGCGATATTGTTCAGTGTGGCATACCCTTAAGGCAGGGCTGCAATGATGTTGAAATTTGTTTTGGGGGATAAAGTTCATTTTCTAGCCAAATATTGACTTTGCAAGTAATTGCTGTTAAGCTGATCACTCTTTATAACATTCTGGAGTATATGCAAATTGCCATTAGAAAACGTGAAAAAGTAGACTTTGTAAAAATTAATATTTGTGTCATTCTCAAAACTTTTGGCCATGACTGTACATATATTACATCTTCATTCCTCACCTATAAAGCTCAGGGAATATAATAGACACCTGTTTATATGGGATGTGTTCATTCTCCTATTATCTACATATATTTCATCTTCATTCCCCACCTGTAAAGCACAGGGAATATAATATACACCTGTTTATATGGGATATGTGTTCATTCCTCTATTATCTACCAGAAATAGTCCAGAAATCTGTCAGAAGGTAAGACTAATCACTGTCTTCTATTTTTACTTGCCTTTCTTTTACCCTGCTCCTTAACCATGCTTATATTTGCCCTCACCGTTTTTGCTCCACTAATCTTCACTCTCCTTCGCTATCCCCAAACCCCTGCAAGCTCCAACCAAATAACTGTCTCCCCCTCTCTCTTACCCCCCACATCGCCTCATCTGCAGACCTGCTTCTTAACCTCAGAACTCTCCCACTAAAATATAACGTAAGCCGGTCACTCTCCTTCACCCATCTTCTTTCCCTTTCTCTGCTTCTTCTCACTGCTGGCGACATATCCCCCAATCCTGGCCCCCCCTGCTATATACATCCCACTAATCCTCACCCCTATACTTCTCACAGTAAGAGAAACTACCGCAATCCCTCACACTTAAAACCTTTGCTACTGACCCCTACCCCCCAGCTTCCTCTCTCTGGAGCACTCTGGAACGCCCACGCCCGCTCCGTCTGCAACAAGCTCCACATGATCCACGATCTCTTTACTTCCCGCAACCTCTCCTTCCTGGCCCTCACTGAGACCTGGCTGATGCCCCATGACACGGCCTCCCCTGCTGCACTGAGTTACGGTGGCCTCCACTTCACACACACTCCTCGCTCTGGCGACAGACATGGTGGAGGCGTGGGTTTCCTTTCTAATAACTGCTCCTTCAACCCTATCCAACCCCCACCCTCCCTCATTCTCCCTTCCTTTGAGGTCCACTCGGTCCGTATCTAATCTCCAAATGGCCATCATATACTGACCACCGGGCTCAGCCACTGCCTTCATCTACCAATTCTCCAGCTGGCTTCTTCACTTTCTCTCTGCTGACATCCCCACCATCATCATGGGTGACTTTAATATCCCTATTGACACCCGCCAGCCACCAGCCTCCAAACTCCTGTCACTTACTTCATCCTTTGGACTTACTCAGTGGTCCTCCACAGCCACCCACACAGATGGACATACATTAGACCTCATCTTCACCCGCCTCTGTTCCCTATCTAATCTCACAATCTCTCCCCTTCCCCTATCAGACCACCGCCTTCTCACCTTCTCATCCCTGTCCTCTTCACCTGCCCCCTATGTCCAGCCACTGGCACATCCTCGCACACCTAGACATTCTCAGACTTTCTTCTACCTCTGTCCTCCATATCTTCACTCCACAACACAGACAGCTCCACTGCTTTCTATAACACCACCCTCACATCTGCCATAGACTCAGTCGCCCCTCTCATTCACGGCAAAGTGCGACGAATCAATAGGCAACCCTGGCACAACAATCTCACCAAAAAACTTCGACAATCATCCAGGATGGCGGAGCGGCATTGGAAGAAAACACGCCTGCCAGACGACTTCACTGCTTTCAAGCAAGCTACACTTGCCTTCAAAATAGCCTTCACCTCTGCTAAACAGACCTATTTCACAAACCTTGTATCGTCATTATCCTACAACCCAAAACAACTGTTCAGCACATTCAACTCTCTCCTCCGCCCACCACTGCCACCTCCAACTCCCCTCATCTCTGCCGAGGACTTTGCCACCTACTTCAAAAATAAGATCGACCAAACAAGGCAAACCTTTACTGTTCCACCACCCCAACCACTCCATATACCAGACCTCTGCCCTTCCCTACTAACCTCGCTCTCCAACATCACTGAAGGAGAGCTTACTCATCTTTTCAAATCACACCTTACCACCTGTGCACTTGACCCCATCCCTTCCCTTGTGCTCCCCAACCTCACTAACACGCTCATCCCAGCCCTAACCCATCTCTTCAACCTATCGCTATCTTCTGGTACCTTCCCCTCTGCCTTCAAGCATGCCACCATCACACCCATCCTCAAAAAAACAAAACTTGACCCAACTGATATGCCCAGCTATCGCCCAATATCATTGCTCCCGTTTGCTTCCAAACTCCTTGAGCAGCATGTCCACACTCAACTTTCCTCCCACCTCTCATCTAACTTTCTCCTTGACAACCTCCAATCTGGCTTCCGCCCCCACCACTCCACTGAAACTTGCCTGACCAAAATTACTAATGACTTAAGGTACTGCCACACTTAGCGACCTCGTTAGCGATCACGATAACGACGCAATCGTTGGTGTGATCTCTTTTAGGTCGCTAGTAGCTGCCAAACAGGAGATCTCATAAACGACACATCAGCGGTCAGTGATCTCTTTAACGACTTTGGCGGTCGTTAGGATGTCATTAGCATGTACTAAGCGCTTCTGATTCATAGGAATTTCCAGCATTGCTCCTGCTCTCTGCGTCCTGCTAGCCTGCTTTGCAACTTCTGCGATCCTCTCTGTGACGCAAAAGAGAACTTACAGATATTGCGATCCAAACCGTGACGCAAAAACCCTAGTCCCGGCTGTGCCGCTGTCTAATGCATCACAAACGAGGTCGCTCGTCGTTCGCAAAAGGTGCCAAACAGCGATATAGGCTCACCAGCGGGACGCCAACGATCAAACAACGGTCCAGAACTCTAGTGAACGATCAGCGACATCACAGCAGGGGCCACATCGTTGCTACATGCCACACACAACGAGGTCACTAACGAGATCGCTAAATAGTGACGTTTTTGCGATCTCGTTTAGTGTGGCATACCCTTTACTCACAGCCAAAGCTAACAGACACTTCTCCATCCTCCTCCTTGACCTGTCCTCTGCCTTTGACACAATCGACTACTGCTACAGATTCTTTCTTCCCTTGGCATCAAAGACCTTGCCCTGTCCTGGATCGCCATTTACCTTTCCGACCACACATTCAGCGTCTCCCACTCCCACACTACCTGCTCATCCCGCCCTCTCTCTGTTGGAGTCCCTCAAGGCTCTGTCCTGGGCCCCTACTTTTTTCCATCTATACCCTTGGCCTAGGACAACTTATAAAGTCCCATGGCTTCCAGTACCACCTGTATGCGGACGACACTCAGATCTACCTCTCTGGCCCAAATGTCACCTCTCTGCTGTCCAGAATCCCGAAGTGTCTATCAGCCATATCCTCCTTCACCTCTCGCTTCCTAAAACTCAATGTAGACAAAACTGAACTCATCATCTTTCCTCCACCGCACATATCTTCCCTACCCGATCTATCTATTATGGTAAATGGCATCACAATCTGTCCTTCACCTGAAATCCGCTGCTTCGGAGTAACTCTCGACTCTGCCCTGTCCTTCAAACCACACATCCAAACTCTTGCCACCTCCTGTCGCCACCAACTTAAAAAGATTTCCAGAATCCGTCCCTTCCTCAGCCCTCAATCTACTAAAACTCTTGTGCATGCCCTCATCATCTCCCGCCTCGATTAGTGCAACACCCTCCTCTGTGGCCTCCCCGTCAACTCTCTTGCACCACTCCAGTCTGTCCTCAACTCTGCTGCCCGACTAATCCACCTCTCCCCTCGTTACTCTCCTGCTTCTCCCCTCTGCAAATCCCTCCACTGGCTCCCAATTCCCCAACGAATCCAGTTCAAACTACTAACACTGACCTACAAAGCTGTCCACAACCTGTCCCCTCCCTATATCTCTGAACTAATCTCCCAATATCTTCCTTCACGTAATCTTCGATCCTCCCAAGACCTCCTACTATCCTCCACACTTATTCGTTCCTCACACAACCGCCTCCAAGATTTCTCCCGAATATCCCCCATCCTCTGGAATTCCACGCCTCAACATGTACGATTATCCACCACCCTTGGATCCTTCAGACGGAACCTGAAAACCCATCTCTTCAGAAAGCCTACAGCCTGCAATAACCATTCCACCTCGCCGCCACCACCCGAGCTGCCGCCTCGCCGCCACCACCACCAGAGCTGCCGCACCCCCGACCTTCTGTTTCTTCCCCATTATCCCATAGAATGTAAATCTGCAAGGACAGGGTCCTCTCCCCTCTGTACCAGTCTGTCATTGTAAATTTGTTTACTGTTAATGATATCTATAACTTTGTATGTAACCCCTTCTCTTGTACAGCACCATGGAATTAATGGCGCTATATAAAATATTACATCTTCATTCCCCACCTATAAAGCACAGAGAATATAATATACACCTGTTTATATGGGATATGTGTTCATTCCTCTATTATCTACATATATTACATGTTCATTCCCCACCTATAAAGCTCAGGGAACATAATATACACATGTTTATATGGGATATGTGTTCATTCCCCTATTATCTACATATATTTCATGTTAATTCTCCACCTATAAAGCTCAGGGAATATAATATACTCCTGTTTATATGGGATATGTGTTCATACCCCTATTATCTACATATATTACATGTTCATTCCCCACCTATAAAGCTCAGGGAATATATACTCCTGTTTATATGGGATCCGTGTTGATTTCCTAATTGTCTACATATATTTCATCTTCATTTCATATCCAAAATGCATTAGAAATCTAAAATACCTCTCCATGTCTTTGTAACCATCTCGGGTATGGCCCCCTGGTGCGCAGGGGTAACCATCTCGGGTATGGTCCCCTGGTGCACAGGGGAAACCATCTCGGGTATGGTCCCCTGGTGCGCAGGGTAACCATCTCGGGTATGGCCCCCTGGTGCGCAGGGGTAACCATCTCTGGTATGGCCCCCTGGTGCGCAGGGGTAACCATCTCGTGTATGGCCCCCTGGTGCGCAGAGGTAACTATCTTGGGTATGGCCCCCTGGTGCGGAGGGGTAACCATCTCAGGTATGGCCCCCGATCAGGTATGGATCGGGCTACCAGCAGTGCAGAGCTTGCTCAGGAATGGCAGCAGGCAGGTGTGAGTGCATCTGCACGCACTGTGAGGCGGAGACTCTTGGAGCAAGGCCTGGTCTCAAGGAGGGCAGCAAAGAAGCCACTTCTCTCCAGAAAAAACATCATGGACAGACTGATATTCTGCAAAAGGTACAGGCAGTGGACTGCTGAGGACTGGGGTAAAGTTATTTTCTCTGATGAATCCCCTTTTCGATTGTTTGGGACATCAGGAAAACGCCTCATTCGGAGAAGACAAGGTGAGCGCTACCACCAGTCTTGTCTCATGCCAACTGTTAAGCATCCTGAAACCATTCATGTGTGGGGTTGCTTCTCAGCCAAGGGAATCGGCTCTCTCACAGTCTTGCCTAAAAACACAGCCATGAATAAAGAATGGTACCAGAATGTCCTCCAAGAGCAACTTCTCCCAACCCTCCAAGAGCAGTTTGGCGATCAACAATGCCTTTTCCAGCATGATGGAGCACCTTGCCATAAAGCAAAGGTGATAACTAAATGGCTCAGGGAACAAAACAGATTTTGGGTCCATGGCCTGGAAACTCCCCAGATCTTAATCCCATTGAGAACTTGTGGTCAATCATCAAGAGACGGGTGGACAAACAAAAACCTAAAAATTCTGACAAAATGAAAGCATTGATTGTGCAAGAATGGACTGCTATCAGTCAGGATTTGGTCCAGAAGTTGATTGAGAGCATGCAAGGGAGAATTGCAGAGGTCCTGAAGAAGAAGGGTCAACACTGCAAATATTGACTTGCTGCATTAACTCATTCTGTCAATATAAGCTTTTGTTACTCATATGTTTGCAATTATATTTCTGTCTGTGATAAAAACATCTGTCAAACACACATAAAAACCAGAGGGCAGCAGATCATGTGAAAATATAATATTTGTGTCATTCTCAAAACTTTTGGCCATGACTGTACAGTAGCATCATCAGTAAACTGATGTCACCCAGCCTTAGGGAGCCCTGGCAGAGTAGGAAACCTGACAGGTAGGGCGTACGAAGACTAAACAGCCTCGTGCAGGAACCCTCAGTGAATTTGACTTCTTTCCAACTCTTGTTCCGATCTGTGTTATAATCTTAATCAGGAACTTATTTATTGTGGCACAAACTCTAATTATTTTGTCCAACTGCCAGAGAGATTTTTTCGCTGTGTCCAAATAGCTAGAGACTATCTTATGCAGGGTGGATTTGATTTAAATCAAACTGATTTAAATCACTAGTCAGTAAGGCTTGATTTAAATCAGTGATTTAAATCAAAGTTTCTACCAGACCGGTATATCTAATTTCATCATGTGTGATACGCCCCAGACTGGTGTATCTAATTTCATCAAGTGCGATATGCCCCAGACCGGTGTATCTAATCCCATAATGCGATACACTACACTCAGCCCTGTATCTAGATACATGCAGTGTGTCATGTGCTGTGAATAATCCCAGTGTGTGATACTCTCCACGTATCTGTGCTCAGTTTATAATACAGCGAGCAGCATGGACTAACAGAATAGATGCTGCCGGTCGTCCTCAGTGACAGCCTACTTGTCAGTATCACTGGCAGTCCCCAACAAAATGGCTCCGCTCTGTGAGCCTAAACTACATCCTCTGTTATTACAAACACCTAGTAACGGAGGAGAGAAGTCACACGTGATCATTTTCTTGTCTGCTTGCCCTTCCTCCTCCTCACACTTAGATTCACATTCTTCTTGTGTTGTGCAGATCTATTACACTCCAAACAATCAGAAACATATTGTCTAACTTCTTGGACTTGGCACTGAAGGGGTTGATTCTGTATTCATAGGTTTGTAGAACAATAGGATTAAGGTCTTTTTCTCAACTCTGTTCATGTTGTAACATTTTTGCCGTGAAGAAGAGGCTGGAGTCAAATTCCGCTTTTGAGAACTGCGTAAGTAAAGCGAGCGTCTGTGATAACATAGAAACTGCCCACTAATCCTACAGAAACCTCTGGAAGAGCATGGCATTGTGAATGTTACACATATACAGCCTTTATTCTACTGAGTTAAACAACTCAGCTTTATCTCATGATGGAAGAACCTTTGGATGGTAAAATATTTTCCTCAAAAAGCAGTTTATTGAAAAAAATCCAATTTAAATCAAAAAAATCCGATTTAAATCAAAAAAAATCCGATTTTTTTTGATTTTTTTAAAAAAATCATTGATTTTTATCCACCCTGATCTTATGCCATACATGCTAGTCTCTAAAGAATGTATAAATCCACATATACAGTACACAGCATAAAAGAGTGCACCCCCAAAGACACTTTATATTTTATCAAAATGGTGTAAAGAACAAAACACAACTTTCCTAAAAGCTACAAAATACAACTGGTATTTGCTCATTTTGTTTTTATCTTTTAACAATGGCCACAGTGTGAATGCACAGATACTGCATGCATTGCTCTTATAACAACACATGTTTTGGCTTTTTTTTATGTTTTTTTTTTTTTTAGTTTTTGTTTTAGTTTTTTTGTACAAACAGGCACATGGCTCCCGCATTTTGGGCTATTCATTTTGTTTATATAACTTTCCACGGGCAGGTGTCTGACTCAGGTCCTGCTTTGCCCTTCCAGGTGCATCTCACAAAATTAGAATATCATCAAAAAGTTAACTTATTTCAGTTCTTCAATACGAAAAGTGAAACTCATATAAAGTCATTACAAACAGAGTGATCTATTTTAAGTGTTTATTTCTGTTAAAGGGAATCTGTCACCCCAAAAATGCCATATCAAGTAAAGATATGGCTGAATAGAGCATCCCATAACTAAGTTAACGGTGGGTATCATATATCATGATACCCCCGTTTTCATAGCAAAATACCTTTTTAAAGTTGGTGATTGAACGTGTCAATCACTGCAGTCAGGTCAGTAGGGCGGCGGTTTTCATGTCCTCCCCCCCCCGCTCCTCGTCATCTCTTTCGTATCGCCGTCTGTGAATACCACAGATGGCGTTAGTTTCCCGCAATTGCGCAATTCAAAATTCTGCCCTGCGCATGTGACACCTCCCCCTGTGACCTCATCACAGGTCCTGTGCGCACACAGCAGCCATATATGTGGTGTGTGTCATGTGACTCTGACTCCTCCCCCTGTGACCTCATCACAGGTCCTGTGTGCACAGAGCAGCCATATATGTGGAGTGCGGCACGTGACCCTGACCTCCCCCCTGTGACCTCATCACAGGTCCTGTGCCCACAGAGCAGCCATATATGTGGTGTGCGGCACGTGACCCCCAGAATTTTGAATTGCGCAATTGCGGGAAACTAACGCAGCGATACGCAAGATTACGAGGGGCGGGGGAGGACATGAAAACCGCTGACCTGACCGCAGTGATTGACACGTTCAATCACCAACTTTAATTCAGCCATATCTTTACTTGATATGGCATTTTTGGGGTGACAGATTCCCTTTAATGTTGATTATGGCTTACAGCCAATGAAAACCCAAAAATCATTATCTCAATAACTTAGAATAATTAGCAAAATAAAACCTGCTTACTAAGCGTTGAAAAAGGTCCCTTAGTCTGTTTCAGTAGGCTCCGCAATCACGGGGAAGACTGCTGACTTGACAGATGTCCAGAAGGCAGTCACTGACACACTCCACAAGGAGGGTAAGCCACAAAAGGTCATTGCTAAAGATGCTGGCTGTTCCCAGAGTGCTGTATCCATGCATATTAATGGAAAGTTAGGTGGAAGGAGAAAGTATGGTAGAAAAGATGCACAAGCAACCGGGATAACCGCAGCCTTGAAAGGGTTGTTAAGAAAAAGCCATTCAAAAATATGAGGGAGATTCACAATTAGTGGACTGCTCCTGGAGTCATTGCTTCAAGAGTCACCACACACAGACGTATCCAGGACATGGGCTACAAGTGTCACATTCCTTGTGTCAAGCTACTGATGACCAATAGACAATACCAGAAGCGTCTTTCCTGGGCCATGGAGAAAAAGAACTGGACTGTTGCTCAGTGGCCCAAGGTGTTTTCAGATGAAAGTAAATTTTGCATTTCATTTGGAAATCTAAGCCTCAGAATTTGGAGGAAGAGTGGAGAGGCCACAATCAAAGCTGCTGGAGGTCTAGTGTGAAGTTACCACAATCAGTGATGGTTTGGGGAGCCATGTCATCTGCTGGTGTAGGTCCACTGTGTTTTATCAAGGCCAAAGTCAGCTCAGCCTTCTACCAGGAAATTTTAGAGCTCTTCATTGGCCAGCAAACTCGTCTGACCTTAACCCCATAGAGAATCTATGGGGTATTGTCAAGAGGAAGATGAGAGACACCAGACCCAACAATGCAGAGGAGCTGAAAGCTGCTATCAAAGCAACCTAGGCTTCCATAACACTTCAGCAGTGACACAGGCAATGCCACACCGCATTGATGCAATAATTGATGCAAAAGGAGCCCCGACCAAGTACTGAGTGCATTTACTGAACATACATTTCAGTAGGCCAACATTTCGGATTTTAAAATCATTTTTCAAGATGGTGTTATAAAGTATTCTAATTTACTGAGGTAATGACTTTTGGGTTTTCATTGGCTGTAAGCCATAATTATCAACATTAACAGAAATAAACACTTGAAATAGATCACTATGTGTGTAATGACTCTATATAATATGAGTTTCACTTTTTGTATTGAAGAACTGAAATAAATTAACTTTTTGATGATATTCGAATTTTGTGAGAAGCACCTGTATCTATTTTTACATGTGCTAACACATAGGTGAACTACAAGTGTTAGGTACCGTCCCGATTGGGTACACCTTGTGGTGGGATGGCTTTTGAGTTTTTTTATTTCAACAATGTTAACTAAGTATCCCATGTTATTTAAATGTACTGTTACTATTTATTTGCTTACTACAGGGTAATTGTTTTTATCTTAGTTTCTGCTTTCAGGTGGTAGTCAAGGGTATTGAGTAGAAGGTGAGTTAAGGTACTGTCAAACTAGGCGAGATCGCTAGCGATATCGCTTAAGCGACAGCGATTTTATGACGCAGCAGCAAAATCGTCAGCGACGTCGCTGTGTGTGGCATGTAGCAACGATGTGGCCCCTGCTGCAATGTCGCTGATCGTACACGAACGTTCTGGACCGTTTTTTGATCGTTGGCGTTCCGCTGGTGAGCCTGAATCGCTGAGTTTGACACTCTTTATGAATGATGAGCGACCTCGTTGGCGACTCATGTCAGCGGCGCAGGCAGAACTAGGTTTTAATGCCCCTCAGCTCCGATTGATGGCCACAACATCTAGTCCTTTGTGATTTGTTGCGAGGATACTATCGTGTGTGGGGTTTTGCGATCCTGTCAGAGTCGCTACAGCACTTCATCTTTGCTATTTATATGACATTTTTGGGATCCTGAAAAAATGAATCCGGGGCAAACGCAATAGCAGCACAGACTGGATCGCAGTAGCTGCAAAGCAGAAGGCTAGCAGGACGCAGTATGGAACGATGCTGGAAATTCGTATGAACCACTTCTTTTATGACGCGGACGTCCAATCACTAAGCGAGAGCTGTGACATATCACATACAGTGACCACCAATCTGTGCTGAGGGGCGTGGAAAAGGTTGCGCTCAATCACGCCTATCGAGGTCGGGATCTTTAACAATACATGCTATGTGACAGGTCCCAACGACCGCCTAGGTCGTTATACTGATCGCTGATGTGTTGTTTATGAGATCTTCCTGTTTGGAAGCTACTAGCGACCATATAGCGATCACACCAACGATCTCGCCAGGTCGTGTCGTTGTCGTGATCGCTGGTGCGATCGCTTAGTGTGACAGTACCTTTAGTGAAAAGAGTTGTACAGACTTGGGTGATAACTTTCTGCTACTGGTATACCATCTCTGGCACCACCATGGATCCCGAGAACAGAGCTCTGAAGTATCCAACCAGAATGCAATGATGACTTCTCATTTGAACCTTTGCCCTATTCATTGACTACATGACTCTCGGATTTAACAAAATGCTGCATTTGGGTATCTCTAACAGTTCGATAGAAAATAAATGGTGTGGTGACATAAATGTGCATTTCATTCAAAATAATCTCCCATCTTGCATTTACACTGGCTTGTGAAATTATTCGCCTAACTCTCTTGGCATTTTTCATGTCCTGCTACCGCACAACTTGGAATTATTTTTTTTTTTTAGGGTTTGCATGAGTTCATGTAAAGAACATGCCTACAACAGTGAAGATTTGGTTTTCCTTTTATTGTGAAGCAAACAGCAAATAAAAAAATAATTGAAAGCTTCAGTGTGCATAACTAAAGTCAGTACTTTGTAGAGCCCCCTTTTGCAGCAATTACAGCTGCAAGTCACTTTGGATAAGTCTCTGAGATTTTCACATCTTGCCACTGGGATTTTTGCCCATTCCTCAAGGTAAAACTGCTCCAACTCTTTCAGTTAGATGTTTTCCTCTGGTGAACAACAATCTTCAAGTCTGACCACAGATTCTCAATTGGATTAAGGTCTGGGCTTTGACTAGGCCATTTCAAAACATTAACACGTTTCCCCTTAAACCAGTCGAGTGTTGCTTTAGCAGTATGCTTTGGGTCATTGTCTTGTTGGAAGGTGAATCTTCGTCCTATTCTCAAATTACTGACAGACTGAAACAGGTTTTGCTCAATAATATCCCTGTATTTCACATCATCCATCTTCCCCTCAACTCGGACCATTTTCCCTGGTCCTGCTGCCAAAAAAACTTCACAGTATGATGCTGCCACTACCACCATGTTTCACTGTAAGGTTGGTGTTCTTGGGGGTGATGAGCTGTGTTGGTTTGGCGCCAAAAATATTGTTTTCCTTGGTGGCCAAAAATTTCAGTTTTAGTCTCATCTGACCACAGCACCTTCCTCTGTATATTTAGGGAGTCTCTTGTCTTTTGACAAATTCAAAACAAGCCTCACAATTTTTTGTGTGTAAGTAAAGGCTTTTTTTCTGCCTACTCTTCCATAAAAGCCACGTCTATGGAGTGTACGGGTTATTGTGGTCCTATGGACATATTCCCCTTTCTCTACTTGTGAACTCTGCAGCTCCTTCACGGTTACCTTTTGGTCTCTCTGCTGCCTCTCTGATTAATGCCCTCCTTGCCCGGGCTGAGAGTTTTTGTTGGGTGACCCTCTCTTGGCAGGTTTGTTCTGGAATCATGTTCTTTCCATTTGATGATATTGGATTTAATGGTGCTATGGGGGATCATCAGAGATTGGGATATTTTTATTTTTATAAACCAACTCTGACTTCTACTTCTCTTCAAGTTTGTCCTTCACATGTTTGGAGATCCCCCTGGTCTTCATGGTGTTTGGTTAGTGGTACCTCTTGCTTAAGCTCTTTTACGATCTTGGACATATCCACATTTCAAGGTTGGCTGGTACTTACCAACCATGGATGTATGGATATGTCATGGCGATTTTGCTCACAGAGATACTGAGTGTCTGCTAATTCTGACAGCTGACACCCGGCATTCAGTGCCCGCATCGCTCCTGGCAATTTAACCACCTAGCTACTGTGATCGCTAGCGATCACAGCATTTAGCAGACATGCAGAGCCTGGAGTGCAGATTAGCCCCTCTGCACTCCAATCGGCGCTCCCCTGATGACGTTATTGTTGCCATGGTGACCCGATGTCATCATGACGACATCTGAGTCACCAGGCACTAGTAAGTTGATTGGATCATGCACTGCACATGATCTAACTTGTGTCTGCAGCATTTGCAATACATTAATCTGCAATCAAACTGAGAAAGTGAAAGTTCCATGGAGGAACTTTGTAAAAACATATTGTAAAAATATATAAAAAAAAAAATCTCAAAATAATAAAATATATCGTACCCATGAATAAATATTTTAATGAAAACAAAACAAAGTACACATTTGGTATAGCTGTGTCCGTAACGGCCCGACCTATAAAACTGTCCCACCAGTTAACCCCTTCAGTGAACACTGTAAAAAAACAAACTAAAAAACGAGGCAAAAAAACTATGCTTTTTCATCACAAACAAAAAGTGGAAAACACGATCATAAAGATGAATGTGAATAAAAATGGTACAGCTGAAAAGTTCATATTATCCCGCAAAAAACAAGCAGCAATACAGCTAAATCAGCAGAAAAATAAAGTTATAGCTCTCAGAATAAAGTAATGTAAAAATAATTTTTTCTATAAAACTTTTATTGCGTAAAAGTGCCAAAACACAAACTATATAAATGTGGTATCGCTGTAATCATACTGACCCGAAAAAATAAAGCTGCCTTATCAATTTTACCACAAGTGGAATGGCATAAAAAAAATCCTGAATTGCTGGTGTTTGTTCATTCTGCCTCCCAAAAATTGGAATAGAAAGCAATCAAAAAATGTCATGTACTCGAAAATGATTACAATAAAAAGATAAACTCGTCCCGCAAAAAAGCAAGCCCTTAGATGACTGTCGCCAGAAATATGGAAAAGTTATAGCTCTCAAAATATGGAGATGCAAAATCTTGTTTTTGCCAAAAAAAGCATCTTTTAGTGTGTGACAGCAGCCAAACATAAAAACCTGATATAAATCTGGTATCACCATAATTGCACCGACCCGAGGAATAAAGTCATCTAATCAGTTATACCGCACAAGGAACGGCTTAAAAAAAATAAAATCATTTCTTCACCTGCTGTTGATTTTTTTTATTCTGCTTCCCAAAGATTGCAGTAAGGTTTGGCGCACATTTATCCTGCGCTGAGCGCCTTCACAGATTTACACGGAAACCCCGGTGTAATACGTGATTCGCACAGAACCCCCGCTGGAAGATTCCCTATAATGAGGCAGATGGAGGCACTGTGGATGCTGTCTGACCTATGATTCGGTGGTGACCGTCTTTTTAGGTGTGCATAAAAGTGCCGTTGGCCACAGTTTTGTGAACCTCTGAAAAAGACTGAACTGAGGCCAAGTGGAGTTTAGAGTAACTGCTGCCTCATTATAGTGAATTGATCCTTGTAGGTTTCATCTGAATCACGTCACTTTGAGATTTACATGAAAACCCCAAAGGAAGTTCTCAGCGTAAAGGACAGGAAAAAGGTGATCACAAACATTATGTAAAATGTTCCTAACAAAAGCTTCAAATCAAGCCACAAAAAAAGGAAGTCCCCACTCAGGTCCGGCATCTGTCAATGGAAATATGGGCGGTTTCCACATTACTGGTAGTACAAAAGCTCTGAAAAAGCTAAATTTCTCCTCGCCCCCCCCAAAAGAAATCCAGTGAATTCTGCAATTCCAAATGCCCCCTCCCTTTTGAGCCCCAGTGTGAATAAACCACATTTAGCGTCAACATGTTTGGCATTTCTATAGTGATGAGAGCCCGCCTAATTTACGGGTGCATGTCTCCAGAAGCATGAGCTGGGTAGAATGTACTGATCACTACAACGGCAGTTTACAATTTTCACTCAGCAACATCCACTACTGCTTGTTTCTGGAAAATAACCATGGAGTCAAAATCATCACTACACCTGTAGATAAATTCCCAAAGGAATATAAAGGAGTATAATTTCTAAAATGGAGTCACCTGAGGGGGATTCTTTTAGCACTTAAAGGTTCCTTATTGAAAAAATGACTAAGTATGGAATGGACAAGGCAACTGTTAGGTGGATTCATAACTGGCTTAGTGATCGGACCCAAAGAGTGGTTGTAAATGGCTGCACATCCAGTTGGAAGAATGTCTCAAGTGGGGTACCACAAGGCTCTGTTTTGGGCCCTGTATTGTTCAACATCTTTATCAATGATTTAGATGAAGGAATTGAGGGTAAACTGATCAAATTTGCTGATGACACAAAGCTAGGAGGGGTAGCTAATACTAGAGAAGAGAGAGAGAGGATTCAAAAAGATATACATAAACTGGAGCAGTGGGCAGCAACTAACAGAATGGATTTTAACAGGGAAAAATGCAAAGTACTACATCTGAGCAATAAAAATGAAAAAAGCATATACAAAATGGGAGGAATAGGGCTAAGTAACAGCACATGTGATAAAGACTTGGGTATACTAATTGTGTGATGCAGCAGCAAAAAATGCAAATGCAATTCTAGGATGTATCAACAGAAGCATACAGTCTAGATCACGTGAGGTCATTATTGCCCTCTACTCCTCTTTGGTCAGACCTCATCTGGAATACTGTGTCCAGTTTTGGGCACCACATTTTAAAAAAGACATCAACAAACTGGAGCAAGTTCAGAGAAGAGCCACCAGAATGGTGACCGGTCTGCAAACCATGTCCTATGAGGAACGGTTGCAGGATTTGGGAATGTTTAGCTTGCAAAAAAGAAGACTGAGAGGAGACTTAATAGCTGTCTACAAATATCTCAAGGGCTGTCACATTGTAGAAGGATCATCTTTATTCTCATTTGCACAAGGAAAGACTAGAAGCAATGGGATGAAACTGAATGGGAGGAGACACAGATTAGATATTAGAAAAAACTTTTTGACAGAGTGATCAATGAGTGGAACAGGCTGCCACAAGAGGTGGTGAGTTCTCCTTCAATGGAAGTCTTCAAACAGAGGCTGGATAGACATCTGTCTGGGATGATTTAGAGAATCCTGCTTTGAGCAGGGGGTTGGACCAGAAGGCCCAGGAGGTCCCTTCCAACTCTACCATTCTATGATTCTATATATGGAGACTGCCAACTATTCTAGGAAAATCTGCACTCCGGGAGGCAAATAGCTCTCAGTTCCTCCCGAGTCTCACTGTACAGCCACATATGGGGTTGTGATGACACAGCATTTCTTCTTAATTATGCCAGACGTAAATTCTGTAGGCCCAGAATCATAGACTATTGTCTGAATTATTGACTCTTTGTAGGTTGAATTGATATTTGTAAATTGATGAATGGTTGTTATTTACAGTGCCTTGCGAAAGTATTCGGCCCCCTGGAACTTTTCAACCTTTTCCCACATATCATGCTTCAAACATAAAGATACCAAATGTTAATTTTTGGTGAAAACTCAACAATAAGTGGGACACAATTGTGAAGTTGAACGAAATTTATTGTTTTTTTTAAAATTTTTGTGGAAATACAAAAACTGAAAAGTGGGGTATGCAAAGTTATTCGGCACCTTTAACGTAAAACTTTGTTGCGCCACCTTTTGCTGCGATTACAGCTGCAAGTTGTTTGGGTTATGTCTCTCAGTTTTGTACATTGAGAGACTGAAATTCTTGCAAATTCTTCCTTGGCAAACTGCTTCAGCTCCGTGAGGCTGGATGGAGATCGTTTGTGAACAGCAGTTTTCAGAACTTTCCACAGATTCTCGATTGGATTCAGGTCTGGACTTTGACTTGGCTATTCTAACACCTGGATACGTTTATTTGTGAACCATTCCATTGTAGATGTTGCTTTATGTTTGGGATCATTGTCTTGTTGGAAGACAAATCTCCGTTCCAGTCTCAGGTCTTTTGCAGACTCCAACAGGTTTTCTTCAAGAATGGTCCTGTATTTGGCTCCATCCATCTTCCCATCAATTTGAACCAGCTTCCCTGTCCCTGCTGAAGAAAAGCAAGCTCAAAACATGATGCTGCCACCACCATGTTTGACAGTGGGGATGGTGTGTTCAGGGTGATGAGCTGTGTTGCCTTTACACCAAACATATAATTTGGCATTGTTTCGATTTTGTTTGATTTTGGTTTCATCTGACCAGAGCACCTTCTTCCACATGTTTGGTGTGTCTCCCAGATGGCTTTTTGCAAACTTTAAGCAACACTTTTTATGGATATCTTTGAGAAATGGCTTTCTTCGTGCCACTCTTCCATAAAGGCCAGATTTGTGCAGTGTGCGACTGATTGTTGTCCTATGGACAGACTATCCCACCTCAGCTGTAGATCTCTGCAGTTCATCCAGAGTGATCATGGGCCTCTTGGCTGCATCTCTGATCAGTCTTCTCCTTGTTTGAGATGAAAGTTTAGAGGGACGGCCAGGTCTTTGTAGATTTGCAGTGGTATGATACTCCTTCCATTTCAATATGATCACTTGCACAGTGCTCCTTGGGATGTTTAAAGTTTTGGAAATCATTTTGTATCCAAATCTGGCTTTAAACTTCTCCACCACAGTATCCCGAACCTGCCTGTTGTGTTCCTTGGTCTTCATGATGCTCTCTGTGCTTCAAACAGAACCCTGAGACTATCACAGAGCAGGTGCATTTATACGGAGACTTGATTACACACAGGTGGATTATATTCATCATCATTAGTCATTTAGGACAACATTGAATCATTCAGAGATCCACAATGAACTTCTGGAGTAATTTTGCTGCACTGAAAGTAAAGGAGTCGAATAATATTGCACTTTTCAGTTTTTGTATTTCCACAAAAATTTAAAATAAAAAGTTTATTAACACTTTATGTGCTTCACAGGAATGGAAGCAATGTGGAAGGAAAAAATTAACATTTAACTTTTTTTGGCAAAAAACTTGCTTCAGAACCAATTTTTATTTTCACAAGCGTTAAAAGAGAAAATCACAAAATTTGTTGTGCAATTTCACCTGAATACGCTGATACCCCATATGTGGGGGTGAACAACTTTTTGGGCGCACGGCAGAGCTTGCAAAGAAGGAGCGCCGTTTGACTTTTTCAACGCAGAATTGGCTGGAATTTAGATCAGACGCCATGTTGCGTTTGGAGAGCCCCTGATGTGCCTAAACAGTGAAAACCCCCACAAGTGACACCATTTTGGAAACTAGACCCCTTAAGGAACTTATCTAGATGTGTGGTGAGCACTTTGAACCCCCAAGTGCTTCACAGAAGTTTATAACGGAAAGCAGTGAAAAAAAAAATCATTTTTTTTCAACAAAAATGATTTTTTAGCCTGCTATTTTTTATTTTCACAAGGCTAACATGAGAAATTGGACCACAAAAGTTGTTGTGCAGTTTGTCCTGAGCACACTGATACCCCACATGTGGGGGGGAACCACTGTTTGGGCGCACGGGAGAGCTCGGAAGGGAAGGAGCACCGTTTTGGAATGCAGACTTTGATGGAATGTTCTGCGGGCGTCATGTTGCGTTTGGAGACCCCCTGATGTGCCTAAATAGTGGAAACTCCTCATTTCTAGCTCCAACCCTAACCCCAACACACCCCTAAGCCTAATCCCAACTCTAACCCTAATCACAACCCTAACCCTAATTCCACCTCTAATTCTAACCCTAACCTTAATTCTAACCCTAATTCTAATTCTAACCCTAAATCTAACCCTAATGGAAAATGAAAATAAATATATTTTCTTTATTTCATTATATTTCCCTAACTAAGTTTTTTTTTTTATTTTGATCACTGTGATAGGGTTTATCACAGTGATCAAAATGTACATTGAATGAATGCGCCCACCATTTTCTTTACAGAAAGAATACGCTGGGAGCTGTGGGACGACTGGGGGAACACCGGGAGGTACGGGGGAAGATCGGGGGACCCTATTTCTCTCTCCTCTGATGTGCGATCACATCAGAAGAGAGAGAAATTAAATGCAAAATCGCGGCTTTTTTTTTTTGCGGTCGCCGTTATAGGGTTAAGGCCGGCGTCACACTGGCGACAGAATCGGACGACTGCAATACGATGAAATATCGCATTGCAGTCTGCCCTATGTTAATCTATGGAGCAGCTCCCAGTATCAGATTTTTTGTGGTCCGTTTTAAACGTCCGAGTGCAATCGCAGCATGCTGCGATTGTCACCGATTGTGGGTCGACTATCGCCAATGCAAGTCTATGGGAGCGATGAAAAATCGGATTACAAACGGACCGCACGTGTGACTTGCGATGAAATCGCATCGGTGTCCTTTAGAAAAGCTGGCAATTCATCCCCGGCTATACTGTAAAATCACACTGACAGCTTTAATAAAGAATAGAAAGAATAGATATATACACATAGAACACATATATATATATATATATATATATACATGTAATTGTGACATGTGTATATATATATATATTTATAGTTCCTAGACTTCAACATACTGTAATAGGCGCTAATTCAATTGCCGGCTTTTGTAAAATCACAGAAGCCGACATGAAATGATACATTGTTTAGACACAGTTAACCATGTCATTTCCTGTATTTTGATATATGGTTTGAACTTACAGTTACATAAGTATATGTGTGCAAAATTTCAGACATGTAGGGGTTAATTAAAGGTGTAAATTCGTTGAAAAAAAAATGCGTGGGCTCACGCTGTATTTTCTCCACCAGACAGACAAAGCAAGCGAGTGGGGGCAGATAATAATAGCCTAGGGAGGGTACATTTTTTGTGCCCCCCCTGGCTACTAACATCTGCCCCCAGACACCCCAGAAAGGGCAAATCTCTAATTAGATTTGCCCTTTCTGGCACTTTGCCCGTCTATTCCCATTGCCCTGTAGCGGTGGCGAATGGGTTAATAAGGGGTTAAAATGACTTTGCAATTGAAAGGTCACTTTAAGCCAGGTTAATAATTGAGAGCTGTCAATTAGACAACTATCAATTATTAATCCTATTGAAGTAAATAAAAAAACACACACACTTTAAGAATAAATAATTTTAATGAAATAAAAACACATTTTTTTGACCATCTTTTATTTTACTCTTAATCCGTGCGACGCCCTTGATCTCCTAAAATAAATATAAAATAATAAAACAACATTATTCTTACCTATCTGGCGATCTGTCACGTCCCACGATGTAATCCTTCACAAATGGTTAACTAGCAATCAGCTAGGCAGCGCAACTAATGCTGCGTGCTCAGCTGATAGCTCCTGAATGAATGAGCTTATCTCCTGCCGACAGGAGAGGATGTGATTAATGAATGAAGCTTAATTGATTGTATCCCACTTTCACCTTAGGTCAGGTCACTGAAGTGAAAGTGCCAATAAATCAATTAAGCTCCATTCATTCATCTCTTCCTCTCCTTTCGCTGGGAGAGTAAAGGGTATGCCACACTAAACAACATCGCTAACGGGATCGCTAAAAAACGTCACTATTTAGCGATCCCGTTAGCGATGTTGTTGTGTGCGGCATCTGCCAGCGACGAGCTTCCTGCTGTGATCTCGCTCGTCGCTGGAATCGTTCCGGACCCTATTTTATCGTCGGCGCTCCCGCTGGGTAAGTATTATCGCTGAGTGTGGCACCTTATTTAGCGATTTAGCTGTACTTTTGTACCGCTAAAGTCGTTAAGGAGATCGCTAACCGCGATAGCGTCCTAACGACATCGCTAAATAAAGCTGCTACTAGCGATATTAAAACGATCCCGCTAGCGATCGCAATTAGTATGCGTCTTTATCGTGATCGCTAGCGGGATAGTTTAGTGTGGCAGTACCTTAAGTTATTCATTCGGGGGGGGGGTAAGAGCTCAGCAGACAGCATTAGCTCTCTGCGAGCTCTAACCTGTTAACCCTTTCTGATGGATTACACCGTGGGACCTGACTGTACATCGGATTGGTAAGAATAATTTTGCTTTTTTATTTTCTTTTTATTACAGGAAATGGTTTTAGCAGGAAAATAAAATATGGTCAAAAACTGTGTGATTATTTCATTAAACTTCTTTTTTATTAAACTGTGTGTTTGATTTTTCTTTCATACAATAGGATTAATAATTGATAGTTGTCTAATTGACAGCTCTCAATTATTAACCTGGCTCACAGTCACCTTCCAATTGCAAGGTGGCTGTAACCCCTTATTAACCCATTCGCCACCGCTACAGGGCAATGGGAATAGACGGGCAAAGTGCCAGAAAGGGCAAATCTAATTATAGATTTGCCCTTTCTGGGGTGTCTGGGGGCAGATGTTAGTAGCCAGGGGGGGCACAAAAAAAATGTACCCTCCCTAGGCTATTATTATCTGCCCCACTCGCTTGCTTTGTCTGTCTGGTGGAGAAAATACAGCGTGAGCCCACGCATTTTTTTTCAACGAATTTACACCTTTAATTAACCCCTACATGTCTGAAATTTGGCACACATACACTTATGTAATTGTAAGTTCAAACCATATATCAAAATACAGGAAATGACATGGTTAACTGTGTCTAAACAATGTATCATTTCATGTCGGCTTCTGTGATTTCACAAAAGCCGGCAATTGAATTAGCGGCTATTACAGTATGTAGAAGTGTAAGAACTATAAATATATGTATATATATATGTCACAATGACATGTGTATATATATATATATGTGTTCTATGTGTATATATCTATTCTTTCTTTTGTGATTTAAATACTATTCTTTTGGATCCATTATATGTCAGTTTTGCAAGCCTGCGAGAAATTCTCGCAAGTCGGATGAAAATCGGATGTTACAAGGTACACACACATGCGATTAAATCGCATCTTTGAAGGAAAATCGGATGCCAGGCGGATGTGTGATGTTTGCATTTTGTTCCGATAATCGACCGACTAAAACGGTCCGATTTTTTGTAGTTGTGTCTGACGCCGGCCTAATAACGGCGATCGCAACATGGGGGTCGATAAATACCGACCCGAATTATGTTCTCTGGGGTCTCAGCTACCCCCGGCAGCCGAGACCCCAAAGAAATTCCGACTCTGGGGGCGCTATAGGCTTTTTCCACAGTGCCGTTAATTAACGGCGCTGTGGTTTAATTACCCTTAACTACCGCCGTTAAAAGGCGTATCGGCAGTCGTTAAGGGGTTAAACACAGGTTGTAAAGTAACAAAATGGCTAAAGAGCCTAGGGTGTGAATACTTTTGCAAGTCACTGTATTCCCTATACATACAGACTGGGGTACTTTGTTAAGTCTGGATCGTTTTCTGTTGTCCAAACTTGGCAAAGAACAGGAGACAAATCGATTGCTGGAGCTTTCAACACCGGAGATTGAGTCCCTGAAGCTACCAGTTCGAGACACTGTTCATTTATTTTCTATGGGTAAACACCTTGGTGATATGAGGTATGTATGGTATTTCTTATTTCTAGGATTGTATTGATTTTGCTTACATATTTAGAATTTTTTCTGATAGCAATGGATTAGTAAGGTTGACTACACCAAATATACAAAACTCATCTGCTCAATAAGCCTCCTTACCTCGACACGCCAGAGCTGGTATGTCACTCTCCACAAGGAGAAACCTTACCCCCCAGACCCCAGTCCAGAGCCTCTCATCTAGCCAAATCAGATCTCTCCTACTTTGCACTGACGAGGACCAACAGTCCGAAACACCGTGTCTGCAAATGGAGATTCTGATTTGGCTTTTATCCTAAGTCATATTACAAGACTCGTTAAAGGGTTGATTGTGACTTGTAGGATCGCTACTTCCAATAGGTGGCGCTATAGAGTACAAGTCCTCTTTGTTTGAAGAGGCAATTTGCATATTAAAATTTCCCAGAGGAGCATTGCACGGCGAATAAGCCTCCTTACCTCGACACGCCAGAGCTGGTATGTCACTCTCCACAAGGAGAAACCTTACCCCCCAGACCCCAGTCCAGAGCCTCTCATCTAGCCAAATCAGATCTCTCCTACTTTGCACTGACGAGGACCAACAGTCCGAAACACCGTGTCTGCAAATGGAGATTCTGATTTGGCTTTTATCCTAAGTCATATTACAAGACTCGTTAAAGGGTTGATTGTGACTTGTAGGATCGCTACTTCCAATAGGTGGCGCTATAGAGTACAAGTCCTCTTTGTTTGAAGAGGCAATTTGCATATTAAAATTTCCCAGAGGAGCATTGCACGGCGAATAAGCCTCCTTACCTCGACACGCCAGAGCTGGTATGTCACTCTCCACAAGGAGAAACCTTACCCCCCAGACCCCAGTCCAGAGCCTCTCATCTAGCCAAATCAGATCTCTCCTACTTTGCACTGACGAGGACCAACAGTCCGAAACACCGTGTCTGCAAATGGAGATTCTGATTTGGCTTTTATCCTAAGTCATATTACAAGACTCGTTAAAGGGTTGATTGTGACTTGTAGGATCGCTACTTCCAATAGGTGGCGCTATAGAGTACAAGTCCTCTTTGTTTGAAGAGGCAATTTGCATATCAATACTGTCATAGGTATTCTCTGGGTTGAGAGTGTTCTGTAATGTAATGTAAGAGCCCATAAAGGATGTACATCTCATTGGAACCAGCAAATGATAAAATATACTAGCCTCGTCTCATCATCCTCGGTGTGACTACTTTTATTTAAATTGCTTTATATATGCCATTGACAGAGTAGAACTGCTGACATGAAGCCATTAAAAACAATCTCAGAGACAAGATTTGTCTAACTCGTTATTCAGTTTTTGCTGTTAGAGCTCAGGCACAGTATTACAATCATTTATTTGCTGTAATGGTCTTCTGCAAATAAATCATGTCCATTTTTACACGTTAGAACAGAGAAAAATATAAGAGCAACTGTATCACATAATTTCAGATAATGATATTGTACAATGTGCACTGATATTGACCTCCTTAAAAACTAATTCAAGCTTGCAATCTGAGAGGACGATTCCTGGTGACAGTGGGTACTTTCTGTCTTTTTGTTCTTCCACCACAGACCTATCACAAGGGGAGTGAAAAACAAAGGGTTTGTTTAGAACAGATATATAGAGCCAACATTTTGACTCAATTTTTTTGGCACAAAAACTCATCTTAAGTTTGTGCAATACACTCCTCAACATTGAAATTGCAAAACCAAGAAAGACAAGCCGTTAGGTTATTCTAATCGAGGAAGAAGTACCTGTTGCTAAGATCTGCAAATAATCAAATTTTCAAGCACCTGTGAGGGATAAGCTCTGCAGTAGATGCTGGTTCACACACTGGACTTAGTTCACTGGTTCCAACCAACATGCGGTTTATTAAAACAGTCCATAAACCGTCAGGATAACAAAGCAAACACCCTCTTCCAGGTAAACAGAGATAACAGAAATAGCAAGTTCATATAGCACATGGCTCAGCCGTTTAAATGTGAGTCTTTTCCTCTCAGACTCCCGCAGGGTCTGAGCAGCCCATGCAAGGCTCCCTCACAGCTCCATCAGCTGCCTGTAAAACCCAGACCCATAATCTGGGTTCATAAAAACACCTCTCAGCATTATATGTGCTGGGGCCTGCTTCTCTGGTTCCTACATCACCGAGGTTTGGCACCTTGGGGACACATACCTCCCATCCACGACCTGTCCAGCTGCCACCTTACATACCCCCCTTTACTCAAAGCCGGGGGTTTGACATCTTCGGCCAACATACAATGGACCCTTGATAGGGCATCTGCATTCCCATATTGTTTCCCAGGCCTATGCTCCACCTGAAAACTAAAATCTTGTAGGGCTAGGAATCACCTAGTTACTAAGGCATTTTTTTCCCTTCTTTCGCATCCACCTCATGGTGGCATTGTCTGACACTAACCTGAACCTTCTACCTAACAGGTAACATCTCAGTTTCCAACACCCACTTGATAGGCAAACATTTTTTTCCACTATGGAGTAGTTCTTACATGTGGACAGCTTCCGACTGTGGTACATTACAGGGTGTTCTCCGTTAATCTCCTGAGACAAAACTGCTCTCAGCCCAACATCCAATACGTCCGTCTGGACCACAAACTCTTTGGAGAAGTTGGGTGCGACCAAAACTGGCTGTTTACAGAGGACCAGTTTCAGTTCCCGGGAGGGTGCCTCATCTTCCGGGGACTAGTTAACCATAGTCGACTTCATCCCTTTCAAAAGATCTGTCATTGGGGCTCTGTCTCTGTCCTGGCACGGTTTAATCAGGTTCACATGGAACACCTGGTAGGACTTCCCTTTCCTGGTTGGTGGACTTTGTAGTTGACATCGCCAACTTGCTCTACCACCTCATAGGAACCCTTCCACTTGGACAGGAGTTTGCTCTCCAATGTGGGCACCAACACAAGTACTCGATCCCCTGGGTTGAACTGTCTCACCCTGGCTGACCTATTATACACTCTGGACTGTGCTTTCTGTGCCTTGAGGAGGTGCTCCTTCACAATGGTCATCACGTTGGCGATCCTCTCTTGAATCTGGGTGATATGCTCTACCACGCTTCTATAGGGTGTGGTTTCAGCTTCCCAGGATTCCTTCGCCTCATCCAGGAGTCATCAAGGGTGTCATCCATTGAGTAATTCAAATGGGGAGAAGCCTTTGGAAGTTTGGGGAACTTCCCTGATGGAGAACAACAGGTGGGAAAGCAGATGGTCCCAGTCTTGGACAACCTTCTCCACTGCTTTCTTTAACATAGTCTTCAAGGTTTTATTAAACCTCTCCACCAGTCCATCAGTCTGAGTATGCTATACTGAGGCTCTGATCTGGGAAATCTGCAGAGTCTTGCACAATTCCCTCATGACCTTTGACATGAAGGGGCTCCCTTGGTCTGTCAGTATCTCCTTCAGCAGACCGGTTTGAGAGATGATATGTATCAGCTCCCGAGAGATACACTTTGCCGAGGAATTTCTTGAGGGTACCATCTCTGGTTATCAGGTAGCATAATCCAGGACCACCAATATACTGCATATATTGATGTCCTCTTGCAGACTTCACTAGGGGTCCCACCAGATCCATCGCTATTCGTTCGAATGTCACCTCAATGATGGGCAATGATACCAGAGTACTGCGGAAGTGGGCCATTGGGGAGGTTAGCAGACATGTGGAGCAGGAGCAATAATAGTTCAAAATTTCTCTCTAACACCCAGGCCAGTAGAATCTTTGCAGGATGTGCTCCTGAGTCTTATCTGCTCCCAGGTGACCACCCAACACATGGGAATCTTCCCCCAGGTGACCACCCAACACGTGGGAATAAGCCATGTCTAACATCCTGCATCTATAGGGCCCTGGCACCAGTAACTGCTCTATCACCTCACCTCTTGGCTTGGTTACCCTATAAAGCAGATCCCCATTCATCACAAAATGAATGAACTGATTGTCAGCTCCCGGCTCCTGAGGCACACCATTTAACACAGTTACATTTTCAAATGCCCCTTTAAGAGTTAGGTCCCTGAGTTGAGCAGTTCCAAAGTTTCCCTCAGACACTTCCAGCTCAGGGATATTGGCCTCGGGATACACCTCATCCTCATCACCAATAAGCACACATGGGAAACTCGTACTCTACTGCCTGCAGTGAGGTTTCTTTAGGGGCTTTCTGGCTGTCGTCTGTACACCCAGATGGCTTTGCTTTCCCCCATATGTCCCAGAACAATGCAAAGTCCCGTCCTATTATTATGGAGTGCAACAAGTCCTTGATGACACCTACTTCATGAGACGTGATGCCATAGTCCGTGCTTACATCGACCTGGGCCACAGAATATTTCTTAGCGTCCCCATGCATACACCGGACTCCTACCACCTTCCCAGGGACCAGCCGGTGTGGAAGTGTGGCCCTTATCAGAGTCACCAAACTTCCTGAGACCAATAGTCCAGTCACTTGCACCTCGTTTACGGAAACAGAGCATGCCTGAGGGCCGCGCCAGGTTGAGGAACCGCGCTGCAGGCGGGTGGGCAAAATAGGAGCAACGCAAACCTATACTGCAGTCCTTTGGACAACGGGGGCTATATGACCAGGGGCATGACACCTCCAACAGAGAACGGCAGGGGACTTATTACTTGGCTGTGACTCAGATCTCTCTTGAGACTTTGGATGCCCCCTGTCATGATCCAGTCCAGAGTTTGTTTTCTGCTTTTTTTGTCTCTGGACTGGTCATGCGGGGGTTAATCCCCACTGCCTCGTTTTGGAGCTGGCTCAGCTATTTCAGTCCTCTGCGGGCCAGCGTCAGCTATAGTTCATGCTTCCAGGCTAGAGCCGCTGACCCGTATACCCTAGTGATCCTTCTGCCTCTGCCTTCCCATACTTGTGACCTGTGGTACTTCTGCTCCTGACAGTTTCTTATTTTGGTTACCTGTGACACCTGTGCTGCTGCACTGTGTTACTACACTGTGTGTGTGTGTGCAACCTCTCTTCACCCTGGTGGAGGTTGCGCTATACTACACTGCAGCAGAACATTACACCCCCCAAGTGCGGATTTAGGCCCCATCTTTTGGAAGCAATCCCCCCTTTGGGATCCCCAGAAAGGTGACCTCACCCCTGCTTGACTACCTAGGGAACCCTCGACCACCTGGTGCCTTTCCACTAGGCCCACAGGTCATATGCATTTTGGGGATCTCCCTGGGCAACCCAGGACTGAATCGGCTTCGGCAGAGAGTGGATAAACCGATCCATGACTATTCTCTCAACCATCTGGGCTGGGAACAAGTCTATGGCTGCAGCCACTTCTGTACCAGGTTTAGAAGGTCAAAAATTTGTGACAGGGGAGGTTTATCACTTTGAAAGTCCCAGAGATGAACCCACTGTGCTCTGACTGCCACCCGAACCAAGATCTCAGCTTTAAGTTTGTGATACTCTTTGGCGCTTTGTAGGGTCAAATCAAAGTATGCCTTCTGTGACTCTCCAGTCAGATATGGCGCTAGCACCTCTGCCCACTGTTCCGGTGGTAGTCTCTCATGGTCCGCCACCCTCTCAAAAAATGGCCAGGAACTCCTCAACGTCATCCCCCGGAGTCATCTTTTGCAATGCCCCTCTCATGGTTTTCCTCACCTGGGTCTCGACTATTCGGCCTTGAGGTGGTGTGGCTTCTCTGATACGGATGGCTTCTGCCAGCAGTGTTATCTGTTCTGCTGCTGTCGCTGCTGCTGTATTTGTATCAACAGCTTGTTGGTCTCCTGCTGAGCTTGCTGCTGATGTAGATTAGCCTGTACCAGGTGTTTAATTAGCTCCTCCTTGGTTGCAGGCTGCGCTTGCACGGCTACAGCTGCCTTGACCCAGGACATGCAGTTTCCAGATAGCAATCACCTGTCCTTTGGGATTTCTGCCCTCATTTGAAGCACCAATTGTGAGGGATCAGCTCTGCAGTAGACGCTGGTTCACACACGGGACTTAGTTCACTGGTTTCAACCAACATGCGGTTTATTAAAACAGTCCATAAACCATCAGGGTAACACAGTAAACAGCCTCTTCCAGGTAAACAAAGGTATAACATAGCATAATAGAAAATAACAAGTCCATATAGCACACGGCTCAGCCGTTTAAATGTGAGTCTTTTCCTCTCAGACTCCAGGAGGGTCTGAGCAACACATGCAAGGCTCCCTCACCTTGCAAAACACATAGATCAAGTGAGACAGCCCCTGCTGCCTTAAATCACACCATCCAAGACCTGGACTGGGGGTAAGTGAGCTGCTGATACCACCCAGCTCTTTCAGCCGCTTGTAAAACCCAGACCCATAATCCGGGCTCATAAAAACACCTCTCAGCACTATATGTGCTGGAGCCTGCTTCTCTGGATCTTACATCACCGAGGTTTGGCACCTGGGGGACACATACCTTCCATCCATGACCTGTCCAGCTGCCACCTTATACACCTAACTCCTATCTGTGGCATTTGGGAGGCAAGGTCAGACATATTATTGGTGCAACCTGTACAGTTTGCAACTCCAAAGTAGGTAGAATTTTACATTATGATGAGCTACTGAACTGCAAAGGGCCCATATACTGTAGTGTACTGCAGTGTTCTTGCACGGAGGGGTTCTTTTTGGTCTGTATCCTCCACCGGGACATAATAGTCAGATTGCATGCAAATTTTTTTTAGCCAAATGAATCTGCAAAAATCGGATCAAGTCTTGAGGGATGATTGATGCCTCCCTTTTGTCAACATACCTGTTATCGCCACTTGTCACAGACTGAGAAGGACACAATCTTTGAGCTGAGAGACCTGGGTTTATCACCCCAGTAGTTTTCAAAACATGGAATCAGAACTTTTCAATGTTGCGTTTCCTAGTGGTTTGAAGATCAATGAAGAGGTGGAATTACAGCAAGAGGTGCACAGAGGTGTATTGATCCATTCTGTATTGCAATTGACATTTGACATCACATACCAGTCCTAAAGCATCAAAGCATCAGTGTCTACAGAAAACATCAGAAGTCGTCAACTCAACATTGGACTATGAGCCATACAGCTTGAGATGTTCCATTGACCTCATACCACCATTCTCAAAGGCTATCATGGTGCAGAGCAAGACAGCAATGGAGGATGGAATAGATGCCTGTTTTTGACTTGGATGCAATGATAGACATAGTTTGGTCTGGAGAACAAATGGACACTGCCATGAAGAAGCCTTCATGAGAGAATGTAACACCGGTCCTGTTACTAGGATTATGGTGTGCATATTGTATGGGAACCGTACCCCTCTAGTCTTCATTCCAGTTACAGTAACAGCTGGGCATTACACTGTCTTGGCATGGACATTTCTACAATGTGTCCCAGGAGCCATTTTTCAAGATTGAAAGTACCGTATATACTCGCGTATAAGCCGAGATTTTCAGCCCATTTTTTAAGCCTGAAAGTCCCCCTCTCGGCTTATACGCGAGTCATATACGCCAGGGGTCGGCGGGAAGGGTGAGGGGGGTGTGAGATCATACTTACCCCCCCTGGCTCATCTCTGCAGCCCCCCTACTTCTCACACGGTCATAGGCTCCTTCCTTCAGTGGTCACGTAGTACCGCTCATTAAAGTCATGAATATGCGCATATTCATGACTTTAATGAGCGGTACCACGTGACTGCTGTAGGAAGGAATAGCTGCCGGAGACCGTGGGAGAAGAGCAGGGGCTGCAGAGACCGCGCCAGGAGGGCATAAGTATATGTGATATTCACCTGTCCCCGTTCCACCGCTGCACGCCCTTGTGTCCTCCGCATCCTCTGGCTGTGATGTTCAGGTCAGAGGGCATGATGACATAGTTAGTGCGCGCCACACCCTCTGCCTGAATGAACAGTCACTGACAGAGGACCCGGAAGGCGGAGCGGCGCGCAGCGGTGGACTGGGGACAGGTGAATATCTCAGGTGCCGGGGCCCTGAGCGAGCGGTGACACCGGCACCTGTCCCCCATAGCGTGCCGGTGTCCCCGCCTGCTCAGGACACCGGCACCTGGCCCCCAGCGACGAGAGGTGAGTATGTCATTATTTTTTTTTTATTTGCAGCAGCAGCAGCATATGGGGCCTATTCTATGGAGCATCATATGGGGCATAAAATATATGGAGCAACATATGGGGCATAATCGATGGAGCATTTTATGGGACATAATCTATGGAGCATCTTATGGGGCATAATCTATGGAGCATCATATGGGGCATCAAATATATAGAGCATCTTATGGGGCATAATCTATGGAGCATCTTATGGGGCATAATCTTTGGAGCATCTTATGGGGCATAATCTAAATAATCTATAGAGCATCTTATGGGGCCATAACCTTTATAGAGCAGCATATGAGGCATATTATTCTATGGAGCATCTTATGGGGCCATAACCTTATGCAGAGGTGTATCTAGGCTTTCTGGCACCCGGGGCAAGAATTTGATTCGGCGCCCCCCACCCAAGCACACATGCGATTTTCACACTTAGTCATGTACCGACGAGCTGCTCTCCCTAATGCTCTCAATGTTCAGTGAAAAAATGAGAGAAGCAGGAAGAGAAGCTCGTTGTCACAGGACCATAAGTATGAAAGTCGCATATGAGTGAAGAGTCCATGTGATGACTACTGGAACCTGCATAGCTGAATCCTGACATTGCAGCTTCTGAATCCTCACAACTAATGCACTGCACACTTTTAAGATTCTCCCTTACCGGTGGCAAGAGTACACGGTCATGTCAGCACAAGCATGTGATTTATATACTTCTGGCCACATTCCGACAATACGTGCTCTGCCTCGCTCTGTTCATTTTCATTGAGTGAAGCCACACATGTCTAGTCAGCATGTGACCACATGTATGTAAATCGCTGGCACATGAGAATCCTAACAGCGTTCAGTGCGCACTGTGAGAATTCAGAAGTCTGCAGTCACATAGAATGACTGCAGACTCAGCACAAACCTGGAGAACCGCTGTAATGCTCCTGATATAAAGAAAAACATGACAATAAGTCAGTTTCACAAATAATATTTACATCCAGGTACCTTATAGATGACGTCGTCTCCTTCTTTTCTTCTTCTTGTCCAGACCCCATGATGGTTTTCTCATCCACAGTCGTCTCTGCAGACTTCCATCTTCTCCGGTCTTCTGCACCAACTCTCCACACGACGCCCTTAAAGACAGAAGAGTCATTATAATGCCCCAAAATAAAAATATCTGCAATATACTGTCACCTCACACTATTCCCCTCCCTCCTCACACTGTCTCCTCTCACATCCCCCCTGTTCACCATACTGTCTCCTCATATATTTACCCCTCACTCTCTATACTGTCGGCTCACACATACCCCTGACTCCCCATACTGTGTCTGCACACATCCCATCACCCTCACTCCCCATACTGTGTCCACATACATTCACCCGTTCGCTCCCCATACTGTCTGCACCCATCCCCCCACTCACCATACTGTGCACTCATCCCCCATACTGTTTCCTCATACATGCCCTCATACATACTCTTCAGTGTCCTCAAATCCCCCCACACACATTAAATCCCCCATCCCTACTCCAAATCCCCCCGACCCCATGCCAAATCCCCCACACACATTAAGTACCCCCCACCCCACTCCAAATCCCCCACACACATTAAGTACCCTCCATCTCCACTCCAAATCCCCCTCACACATAAAGTACCCCATCCCCACTTCAAATCCCCCCACACATAATGTATCCCCATCACCACTCCAAATCCCCCCACACATAAAGTACCCCATCCCCACTCCAAATTCCCCCACACATAAAGTACCCCCATCCCCACTCCAAATCCCCCATACATAAAGCACTCCCCATCCCCCACTCCAAATCCCCCCACACATAAAGAATCCCCCATCCCCATTCCAAATCCCCCACACACATAAAGTACCCCAATCCCCACTCCAAATCCCCCCACACATAAAGAATCCCCTCATCCCCACTCCAAATCCCCTCACACATAAAGAATCCCCCCATCCCCACTCCAAATCCCCCCCTCCAAATCGGTGGTTCTTCAGCTCCACAGTGGAGCACACTTACCACCATCGTTCCCCCTTCTTGCCGCCGCCGGCGAGTGACGTCAGCAGCGTGATCACATGACTTGATCACGCTGCTGGTGTCGCTCTGACCCGGCGGTCAGAGCTTCAATTGTACTGGCGTCTGTATAGACGCCAGTACAATTGGTCCCTGGGAACCGGCACGCAGCAGCTTCTCTGCGTCGGCTGTCAGCTTGACAGCCGGCACAAAGAACCACCGACTCCCAGGCCAGGGCGGCAGATTAAATATGGATATTCAAAAACATTTAACCTACTGATGTCTCAATTAATTGTACTTTTATTGGTATCTATTTTTATTTTTTGTAATTTACCAGTAGCTGCTGCATTTTCCACCCTAGGCTTTTACGCGAGTCAATAAGTTTTCCCAGTTTTTTGTGGCAAAATTAGGGGGGTCGGCTTATACTCGGGTCAACTTATACACGAGTATATACGGTAATAAGAAACTGAAAAAACACAGCTAAACATTTCTGCTGCGTTTTTGCAGCATTTTTGGTGAATAAAACTAACTTTATTAGCATACACTGTAGACAAATCAAACACGTAATTCACCTGAAAAAGCACCAATAAGAACATAGCTGCGTTTTATATGCAAAGATTGTGGTTGCAGAAAAAAAAATGCTGCAAAAATGCCATGTGTGAACATAGCCTTAGACAGCATGATATAAGTTTACATACTGTCCAAATGTTAGATTGCAGTCGAAAATCTGCCCCAGTTTGCTCTTTTGAACAGGAGCTGCAGCTAAATGCTTAGACCTCTTTCAGAGAAGTTTATGGGTCCAAGAAAAATCACAGACAGCACACATTGCCATCCTTGTGCTGTCCATGTACTGTTCATTTTTACCACATCAATTTATAAGAGAAGTTTCACAATTTTTTTTTCACATGCGAAAATCAATGCTGAAACTCTGATATAAAAACTGACTCACAGACCAAACACTGATGAAAATCTGACCTAAAACACTAAAGGGCACTTCACACATAGCGAGATCGTTAGCGAGATCGCTAAAACGTCACAGGTTTTGTGACGCAACAGCGACCTCGCCAGTGATCTCGCTACGTGTGACATATAGCGGCGACCGGCACCCCACTGCGTTAACGCTGATCGTGCTGGAATGTCCTAGGCCATTTTTTGATCGTTGGTGTCCCGCTGGCCAGCATGCATCGCTGTGTTTGATGCCATAAAAACACCGAGCGACTTCGTTGGCGACTCAGAACTCAGTGACGCAGGCGTGATTTTGCTTTGTCTTTGTCAGAATCGCTGCTGTGACAAGGTCCCAACGACCGCCGAGGTCGTTATACGGATCGCCGTATCGTTGTTGCGTCGTTGAGTAGATCTGTCTGTTTGACAACTTACTAGCGACCATGTAGTGACGTACCAGCGATCCTTACCAGGTCATATCGTTGTTGGTATTGCTGGAGCATCGCTATGTGTAACGGGGCCCTAAGGCCACGTGAATACATTGAGTATTTCACTTTAGTAAGCTAAAAACAGGAGTGGGTGATAAATACAGAAGTGTTGCACATGTTTCTATTACACTTTCCCTCTGATTGTTCTTCTCCTGGTTTTGGCTTACAAACACTGATGTAAAATACTGACCAAATACTGAACGTGTGACCGTGGCCTAAGGGAAATCTGCATGTAAGACCGCATTTACACACCCACGTGTCAGTCTGAGTACAGACCATGATTCACGGACTGGCTGTGGACCTCCTGCCCTTTACCTGACAACCTTAGGCTAGGTTCATATTGCGTTTAGTACAATCCGTTTAGTACGGATCCGTTAAACAGATGTGCTGAAATTACCCAAATTTTGTGTAAATTTGGCTTCACGTTAACGCTTGTGTTAACACATGTGACTGCGTTATGTCATTTTGATGTCCGTTCTCGAAGCATCCGTTTGTCTGGTTTCAGGCACTGTCAATAAAGTTGTTCAATTTTTTTTTTTTCCCTTTTGTCTGCGTGGTGTGGGAGTCGACACCCATTCTCCATTTTGAGAGCAATCGAGTGAACTTCTGCTGCTAGCAAGATGTTTGTATCTGAGCTTGTGCGATTTCGCTTGAAGTATCTGCGACATCAGCAGAGAAGGCGTATTTCTCAAAGAAGATATTAGATCCATGAAGTGAATTTTTTAAGGGATACATATGGTGCCTTTCACACCCTGTATGTTCAGCTTCGGGGTCATCCCTTTAAATTTCAACGTTACCTGCAGATGTCCATCGAAACCTTTGATATTCTGCTCTCACATGTGAAGGATGACATACATCATCAGCGCAGCACTTTCCGTGAGAGTATTTGTGTGGAGCAACATTTAGTGGTGACCCTGAGGTAAATATCCTTTTGGTAACATTGTTCTATTGACAAAGACAGGCTGTAATTTATTGTGGTGCATGTCTTTTAATTTTGTACACGTTGCCAATTGTCCTAGTCAATGTAAACTTGCCTTTTTTATTGTGTGGTCTTTAAAAATATGTAAAATATGTCCATAGTGCTAAATGGTTTTTTTTGGCTTTGTCGATAGATATCTGGCTACTGGTGAAACTTTTGCGTCACTGCATTTTCAATGTCGTCTTGGAAAATCGACCATTTGCCAGCTAGTTCGGGAAACATGTGATGCCATTTGGAACAACTTGCAACCACTTGTGCTACCAACCCCGACAACAGAAATGTGGCTATCTATTTCCCAAAAATTTGAGGATGTGGCTAATTTTCCCAATTGCATTGGTGCCGTGGACGGGAAACACATTCGGATTCAGAAACCCACGCTTAGTGGATCCCTGTACTATAACTACAAAAAATACTTTTCAATTGTATTAATGTCTATTGCGGATACTCGGTACAGGTTTATATCTGTGGATATCGGTGCATATGGACGGACGAACGATTCCAGAGTGTTCAAAGAGTCCAACATGGGGAAATGTTTGTACAACAACAGCTTCAACATTCCCTCAGCACGACCACTTCCGGGGACCGAAGGCCCAAGTTTGCCCTATGTTTTAGTTGGAGATGAGGCGTTCCAACTCGGAAAAAATCTAGTAAAGCCGCACTCTAAACAACACAAGACCCATTTTGAATTATCGCTTGAGCCGGGCAAGACGCTATGTGGAATGTACCTTTGGTATTTTAACCAGTAAATGGCGTATATTACTAACTTGCATGCAACTACAACCTGAAAATGTGGACCGTGTAGTGAAGGCATGCATCTGCCTTCACAATTTTGTGTGCAGACATGAACCCATAGTGGTTGACCCCAATGACTGTGATTCGAACCTCATGAGCATAGATTCCACTTCTGTTCGTTCTACAGCGGAGATAATGAGGATTCGTGATAACTTTGCAAATTATTTCATGCAAGAAGGTGTTTCCTGGCAAGAGATGCATGTGTGAAAATTGACTGTTTATTTGATTGGTTTATGTTCTATGTGTGTTTTGATTTTTTGTTGAACTGTATATAATGTTTAAATACATTTGAAAAGAAGAATACATACAATAAAATGTAGAATAATATAAAATTTTACTTAAATATTTTTAAGACATTGGTCTTCCTCTCTGAATGTTGACATACATTTTTGGCATATACGATCCCATAGGGATGACCAACCAAAAACAAAAAAACATTACATTGGAAAACCAAATGTTTACACACACAGTTTAAATGCTTAGAGACTTTGATATTGCGCCGGCGTGTTGTCGGCCCAACTGTACCCTGGACTGCTACATTGCCTTTGCATTTCCATACCCATTTCACCATGGGCTCTAGATTGGGCTTGGTATGACGGCATGTCCATGGTTCTTTGTCTCAAGGAAGTGGGTTCCTGAGGGGCCAAAAATTCCTCGAATAGATCATGAAATCGTTGCCTAAACTGTAAATTTCTGTGCTCCAGTATCTTTTGGGCTACAGGCACATACGACAAAAACAGGAGCTTCCACTCACTGGCTGCATATACAGATTCTTGAGATTGCAATTCCGTAATTTCCCGCCTTATATCTCTATGTTCACTGTGACACAGATCCTCTAGTCGTTGCAGTCCTTCGACAATTATGGCATCGACTTCTTTATTGGCTGCTGTTTTCTTGCGTCCGCGCTGTGTTTGCAGACGGGCACTGACAACAGGAGCCACGGTACCGCTGTCCATTGATCATGGCTCGCTAAGGACAGACACATCTTCAGTGCCCGTCTGTTGACTTGGTTCCTGTCGACATGGCTCGGATGCCTCTCGAGGCGCAGCGGTACTGCATATCGTTCTATCCCAAAAAAGAAAAATATTATTTTAGAGATTTTAATAAAGATTTGTTGCTCTATCCCATTTTTACATCCTAAAAAGTGTACTTACGAGCGTCATAATGGACATATGGGGTGACTCGTTTGCCACCAGACCCACTTGGGGTGTTTTGGCTGTTGCGGAAGTCCCGTACAAATCTATCTCTGATAGTTCTCCACCGGGTATGGACTGCATCAGCTACAATAAAAGCAAACAAATAATGTTTATTTCTATTAAAATCGTTATATTTTACAAATTTAAGTTGAGTGTTAATTACCAATTTTTTTTTTTAGAGGAGGCGGACTTCTTCATATATCGCGGGTCAAAGTGGCATATTATCTTCTCCCACAACGTTCGGTTTTTAATTATGTCATTGTGGGAGTTGTCACTTTGATCCCATATCGATGGATTCACTTCCACTTGTGTTATCAGTGTCTCGTTTTCAATTTCCAGCGGCTCCTCGTCAACCTCAAGTTGCTTTCTTTTTTTAGACCGCTGCTTGGGTTATAATACAAAATTGTAACATTTTTTAACAGTTTCAGGTTTTTAAAAATTATATTGCAATGTTTTTTAGTTGTTTGGCCTTGTTCTTTTTAATGTTCTTTTTAATGTTATGACATGTATGTAATTTTAAACGTTCAGATATAGTGTTGTTTGTTGAGTAATGTCTTGTCAATGTTTTGTTTATAAAAAAAAATAATAAAATTGGTTTGTTTTAAAATGAATATCGGGCGTGATATTTACCACTTCTAGGTGAGGCGATGACACACGGTGAGCCGTTTTTTTTTCCCTTTTTCAGCAACCTACAATGTAGGAAAAAAGAAAAAATTTACAATTCAGGCATCACTTTATATTTTACTTAAAAAAAATTGATGCAATGTACCTTTTTGGACACTTTGGTCAGTTTTTTTGGGGGGGCCTGGCTGGTTCGATATCAGAAGATTCCTATTTGCAATAAAAACATTACACCGGATTAAAAACATAATTACACCTGATTACATTACATACACATTGAGTGTCACACCACATTGTGAGTTTTTTAAACGGCAAGCCTACCAATTGTGACGAGAACACAGCTGGCACACCGCTGCTGCTCGATCCCTCACTATCCGACATCTGTGTACAAACAAAAACATACATTTTTTACAAACACATGGGACATGCATACACAGTCACCACTACACACTCGAAGGAGGTATATAGACATATTGAATATATATAGATTTGTACTTACATTCACTCAGGCTGATCACACGATGCACACACTGTGTAGCTGGCGTTTCCTGCAGACAGCATGCTCCAAAATGGCTGAAATCCAATTTCCTGTCACATGAACACCTGGAAAAGCCTCATTAACACAATCCAACGTATGGTATCATTTGGACATTTTGCTACATTTGCGTCTGGATGCGTTAGCAATAGACTTCTATGGCAGAATTAACACTTCCGTTATCCCTGTGTTAGCTTCAGCCGACCCGAAAACGCTGCAGGCCGCGTTGGAAGGTGCGTCACAAAAAAACGGAATGTTGCTAACGCATGCCTATTTTGACATGCGTTACTATGCGTCATACTAATGCAAGTCTATGGATGCGTCACAATGTCCGTTACATTGCGTTTTGGGTACGTAAAAACGTGTCCGTTAGACGGACACGCCTAGCGCAATGTGAACCCAGCCTTAGACTGGTTTCACATTAGCGTTTTTTAGTGCAGCGCATCATGCTCATCCGATCCCATGCGCCATGCGCCCCTATGTTTAACATGGGGGGTGCATGTGTTCCGACACGCACCACAATTGTGGATACCAAGGCTATGGGGTACTCGGAGCCGAGCCCATGGAAATCTATGGGAGTTGTCACTGGTAGCGGTGGCTTGGTCCGTGGCCCTGGCGGTCGTGCAATGGGGGATATTTACAGGGATTGTTAGGATAGGTAGTTCGTGACGCCACCTGTGGTTTCTGGTAAACTGTACCAGCGCTGCTGTAAGGTTCTTCACAGGGGATGTTATGGGGGCAGCTGGGTGATAAGTCTTCCACAGGTGAGACTGGTCCCTGGAAGTCTATGGTGGTGATGGTGCAGGGTGTAGATAAGGATTCAGTCACACACATTGCAGTTTCCTTCCATACCTTTACTGGCAGATGGTTCAAGCAGGTCCCGGGGAGCTGGTCGGGGTGGAGAGTGCACATTCGGGTAACCGCTGATCAGGTTAGAGGCCTCCTTTACTTCCAATGTGTATGTGAGTCCAACTTGCATAAAGCGAAGTTAACTCTCTCTGTAGCAACTACGCCCGGCCAACATTGTGGTGGAGCCTTCTAAGTGGTGAGAACTAAGTCCTTACTTTTGTCTGCGCTTGACTCAAAGTCCCCGTTCTCCCTGACTCCGGTTACGTATTGACGCTTTGGGCTGCACTCTGCGACCTGTAGTCCAGATGCCTCCGGTTTTCTATCACTAGACGTGAAGTACTAGCAATGCTTCGGACCCGGTGTCCGGTTAATTAGTGCAGGTAATCCAATACCCAAGGCACTTCTCAGTCTTCTCCACTGTGCCCTTCGCCCTGCTTCCCGCTCTTAACATAAGCACCTGTAGCTTCAATGTGAAAAGTCAGCTTTCTCCTAGAGCTCACTGTATAGCTCTCAGTATCCTCCAAGTCCAGACTGGACTGAGACTGCACTGCACTGTCCTCTGACAGGAAACAGACTCCTTTCTCTCTCTTCTCCCTCCAGACTAAATCACTCCTTGCTACGTGTCACTCCCCCTTATATCTCAGATGGGTGTGTCTGAAAGAGTGAGTGGCAGTGAATGCATATCAAGCGTTGCGATTACCTTCCTGTGCACTCTCCTGGATTTTATGTGTGCCTGCTTAGCTGGGCTACACATCCGCCCTTGGTAAAACACAGCACTCCCGGGCTGTAAAAGAGAAAAAGAAAACATTTTTGTTTTGCATTAAACATCAACATTTTAACACTTCCCATCCGGGAGGTAAGACTTCTTGAACGTTACAATTTGTACAATGAAGAATACAAAAGTATCAAAAGTATCAAAATATCAAACATGTTCATAAATACAAGATACTTGTGGAGGACCCGCACCAAAAACCTCCCACGTGGGTCCTGGGTGGGCTGCAGGACTTCTGACTGCAGACCTCACTCTAGGCCCACCATACGGGTTTTTCTTCAGAGGCGATAGTATTGGTTTCGTGTAAAACCAAGATAAGGCACCGTAGTGCAACTATTTACAAAGCAAGTTCTTGGGCTGGCACAGTCCACAGCCTCTCAGTCCATTGCATGGGAAAAAGACACATATTTACATTTCAAGTAATTACATTTCAAATATAATACTGCAATAATATTAATTCTTTAAACTTGTACCCAGCCGGGTATTCTAAGCATACTATGCACATTATGTAAACATTTCTATACATATCTGTAAAGTGCAAATTGGCAAATCTTCTTTTATCAAACTTTATACATTTCTTGGATACGGTAAACCCCTGTCTGGGTCCTACCGGTCTTCACTTTTCTTGCAGACTTCATTAACGTCTTCCACACCTGGGGCTGGAACGACGCGGTGTTCTTTTGATCGCATAACAAATAAGTCATGGCCTGCTATCAGCGTTTGCGTAGCCACGGTTCTCATTCTTACTAAGGTCCCATCGGGTGCCTCCGTCATGTATGACGCAAGTGGCGTTGCTGATGGTGTCACAGATTGCGATTTAGATTGCGATACTGAGGTATACGCAGGGGGCGATGCTGATGCGATCACGGGTTGCGATGCAGAGCAAGATCTAGGTACAGGGGAATACGCAGGGGGCGATGCTGGTGCACGGCCTGGTGCGGACGCCAAAGATGACGCTGCTGGGGTTTGCGGTGCTGTGACATAGGAGACCTCACTGGTTTCCTGGACGGGGTCACTGACACGGGTGACATTTAATGCGTACCACCCCTTTAACCCCCAGTGCCGCGTGTAGCTTACAATGTCCCCATTTTCAAGGTCCCTCCCAGGGTGCCCGATGGGAGGTGGGACTCCACATCTCTCCGACTCACAAAGATCTCTTGGTACAGGCCCGGCTCATGTATGAAGCCCCAGCCTTTGCGGAGTTGGAACCCAGTTACACACCCCTGACGCCGTGGTTCCCTTCGGGTACCTTTATTGTTCCGGACCGCTTCCTTGTCAGCAAGAAATTTGTCGTGGTATTGCTGCCGCTGCTGTTGTGCTTCCCTCTGCTCCTGTTGGCGTTGCTTATCCCGATCACGGCATCGCTGCTCCTTCTCCACTTTCACAGCGTAAGTAACGTCATCCAAGTACTGCATTGCGTCCCAATCGATTTCCGGCAGTGATGGCTGGGACCCCTCCGGTGCCCCTACCGGGGAACTATAACCTGTTGCGGCCTCCTGGCCTGGCTGGTACTCTGGATCGGACAGGGCCTCCTCAGCCTCCTTCTCCTCCACCTCTTCATCGGTGGGATCAGGTACAGCACTTTTGGGGGCATCTTCCGGTTGTCCTTCAGCCTTTGTCAGCAGGGACTTAGGGAATTCCAATGAGGGTGTTAGGCCAGTGGGAGAGAGCACTGCGTCCCACAGCAGCCGCTGTGTCTGGGCACGCCAGCGTCTCTCAGTCTCATCCATATCTGCCTGGCGCAGGATCAGCTTTTTAAGCGCCGCATTCTCCTCCTTTATTTCCAGCAGGGTTAATTGAAGGTCCCTAACTAGGGATGGCTCCGGTACAGGCAGTAGCTTTTCTGGGGAACGGGGCCTGTGCTCCACCGCTCCCTCACACAGCTGCTCTTGTCCTGCCTCCATCTCTCTCCAAGCCAGACTGTAGGTTCCATCAGGAACAGTCCGGTCTCTTCCGTGGAGGCGGGATTTGCGTCTCCTCCTCTTCGGATAGAGGATGAAGAGGAGGCGGATTTCTTTAGCTGTGGGGCAGGACCGCACATTGTAGTAGCATTTGGAGAGGGCGGCCATATCCTTCGCGCCTCAGGGGGGGTACACGCCCACGAATGCACGCCCACCTTCTTCACCAGCGCCTCAAGGCGCCAACTTGGCGGTAAAATGGCGGTATTTGGCGCCAAATGCAGCAACAGTCTTTTCTGCACAAACAGTTCAATATGGGCACACAGGACTCACAATTGCAAGTTTCGGATCCTGTTCGTGACGCCAAAGTTGTTCCGACACGCACCACAATTGTGGATACCAAGGCTATGGGGTACTCGGAGCCGAGCCCATGGAAATCTATGGGAGTTGTCACTGGTAGCGGTGGCTCGGTCCGTGGCCCTGGCGGTCGTGCAATGGGGGATATTTACAGGGGATTGTTAGGATAGGTAGTTCGTGACGCCACCTGTGGTTTCTGGTAAACTGTACCAGCGCTGCTGTAAGGTTCTTCACAGGGGATGTTATGGGGGCAGCTGGGTGGTAAGTCTCTCACAGGTGAGACTGGTCCCTGGAAGTCTATGGTGGTGATGGTGCAGGGTGTAGATAAGGATTCAGTCACACACATTGCAGTTTCCTTCCATACCTTTACTGGCAGATGGTTCAAGCAGGTCCCGGGGAGCTGGTCGGGGTGGAGAGTGCACATTCGGGTAACCACTGAGCAGGTTAGAGGCCTCCTTTACTTCCAATGTGTATGTGAGTCCAACTTGCATAAAGCGAAGTTAACTCTCTCTGTAGCAACTACGCCCGGCCAACATTGTGGTGGAGCCTTCTAAGTGGTGAGAACTAAGTCCTTACTTTTGTCTGCGCTTGACTCAAAGTCCCCGTTCTCCCTGACTCCGGTTACGTATTGACGCTTTGGGCTGCACTCTGCGACCTGTAGTCCAGATGCCTCCGGTTTTCTATCACTAGACGTGAAGTACTAGCAATGCTTCGGACCCGGTGTCCGGTTAATTAGTGCAGGTAATCCAATACCCAAGGCACTTCTCTGTCTTCTCCACTGTGCCCTTCGCCCTGCTTCCCGCTCTTAACATAAGCACCTGTAGCTTCAATGTGAAAAGTCAGCTTTCTCCTAGAGCTCACTGTATAGCTCTCAGTATCCTCCAAGTCCAGACTGGACTGAGACTGCACTGCACTGTCCTCTGACAGGAAACAGACTCCGTTCTCTCTCTTCTCCCTCCAGACTAAATCACTCCTTGCTACGTGTCACTCCCCCTTATATCTCAGATGGGTGTGTCTGAAAGAGTGAGTGGCAGTGAATGCATATCAAGCGTTGCGATTACCTTCCTGTGCACTCTCCTGGATTTTATGTGTGCCTGCGTAGCTGGGCTACACACATGGTTTAGCGTTATCATGCGAACATCAGCATTTTCGTGCGCTTGCGTTATTTCGACGTGAGCGACTTGGCGCGCACAACGCAACATGTTACATTCTTGGGTCCGCCCAAAGTCGTTAAAAAGGCGCATGCACTCGCATCGCGCACGGAATGCACCAAAACAACACATTACAGTCTATATGATCGCTGACGTGCGCTGGGACAGGGGCAGGTCAGCGTTCTACTACGCATGCGTTGTCCGAGATAAACATGACTAGACACTGGTTTAAACCACCCACTAAACAAAGAAACATTGTATGGGGGTAGTGTATATAAAAGAAGGTGTTGGCACTTCTGTCCACTACTCTACAGCCAGCCAGAGAGACAGCAGCTACAGACACACAGCAGCTACTGCATTGCACAGGAAAGAAAACTTGGATAATGTGAGTATGAAATCTAATGTCTTTCTTTCCTTTTTTCTCAATTTGTTAGGTACTAATGTCTCTTTTTTTATTGCAGCATGTCTTCAGGAGATGAGCATGTTCCGACCCCTCGTGAACTGTCCAAAGCAGAGGGTGAAGTGAGTACCTTCCTTCCATACTGATTGGTAAGTATTTGCTGTTGCATGGACACATGTGGCAAATTATTTTTTTTTCTTTTTCAGTCCACATCGTCCATGGCAGCGGAGGAAGAACGGGAGCAGCCTGTCCGTGTGCAGGCTGGTAGACGGCCTGTAAGTATAGACTGACAGATTGTACTCTTTTTTTGCCCCTGCCTTTTTTTATTGCCTGTTTTTCCTATTCAATCTTACTTCTATTCTCAATCTTTCTTCTATTCTGTCTTGTTTTCTATCTTTTTCATTTCCAAATATTTCGATCCAGTTGGTCCAGGAGCGAGTCCCGTTGTGGGACAGCCGTCATCCAATGCACTGTGACAACGTGGTGATCCGGCGGCTCTGGAATGAGGTGGCCGCAGCGCTGATGGATGGCTGGCTGGGACAACGCCTCTCCCTGGGTTCGCAAGGAATTTTGTAAATATTTCAATGGTGTGTGATGCTGCAGTGACCTTGGCCGGGATCACACAACTGTGTGTGATGCTAGTAACTTCTGTGAGTTTCTAGCATCCCACACAGTTGTGTGATCCCGGCCTACAGTGCATTGTCTAAATTTTATTTTTGATTTTCGACAGTGAACAAGGTCAGAACCCGTTGTCGGTCAATGAAGGACCGCTTCAACAGGGACCTGAGGCTGGAGAACCGGGTTGCCAGTGGTGCTGCAGCAAAGACCACAAGAAAGTACCGTTACCATGGGGCTTTGGCTTTCTTAGGACCGGTCCTTGCCACCAGAGCGTAAGTATTTTGTTGTATTGTATTGTGTTTACTCTGTGTTTTTCTATTCCACAGGATTTGGCGCTTTTACTATTGTAAATGCATGATCCTAATTTTTTTTCTTTTTTGTTTTTTTTCACAGCACCTGGAGCAGCACCCTGCAACCTGGTCCTTCAGAGAGCTGCCTCGGACCCGTCCCAGTCATCCACCAGCCAAGAAGCACCTTGTGGGTCGGCATCACACCCAGCTGGTGAACAGGAAGCTGGTCAATCAAGTGTTCCCCTGTCACAGGTCTCTGCCACTGGTTTTGCGGGCACTTCCTGCCTGCGGCAGAAGGCCTCTGACAGGAATCTCATGCCTGAGTTCATTCACTTGAGCACAGTTTTCCAAAATTGCCTCAAGGCGATGGGCGACAGAGTGGATAGTAGTTTTGCACTAAGGGAACAACGCTTCCTGTCTGTCGAGCGTCGCCTTGACCATCTTGAAGCCGAGCTCAACAGACCAGCGCACCATTTTTTTCAACAACTTGAACGGGGCATGGCGGAACACCTTAGTCCTGATCTCCGGCTGACTGTGATGCAGGCCTGCAACAATTCTTACACGCAGGATATGCAGCAGAGTCAGTACATGCAGCAGCAGCCAGTAGTGCCTTTCCCACCCGTGCCACCACTGACTCGCTTGACCTCCGACTTCTGCTGCATACCACTGCACGGCCACCAGCATTCCAAGCCATGCTGGACCACACTACACCACGCAAAGTCACAGTGCAGCTGGACACTCTCCCGCCACCACCATGCTAAGCGCTGCTCCTGTTTGGACTTCCTCCACCCCTGCTTGGACCTCCACCCCTGCTTGGACAGCAACCACCTCCAGGGACGCCACCACCACCGAGCAGCAGCTGTGGGACCCTCATTCGCTATTTAGGGCCACGGACCCTGGCAGGAGGTCCACCAGCCCATGGAGGTCCCCCAGCACACATTGTTCCCCAAACACTAGGAGCTCCACAAGCACCATGAGGTCCCCAAGCCAAAGGAGCTCCACAAGCCAAAGGAGCTCCACAAGCCAAAGGAGGTCCCCAAGCCACAGGAGGTCCCCAAGCACCAGGTCCCCAAGCAAAAGGAGCTCCACAAGCACCAGGAGGTCCCCAAGACACAGGAGGTCCCCAAGCACCAGATCCCCAAGCCAAAGGAGCTCGACAAGCACCAGGAGGTCCTCAAGCAACAGGAGGTCCCCAACCACCAGGTCCCCAAGCCAAAGGAGCTCCAAAAAAAAGTACAAAGATTGGACAAAGAGTCCACAAAAAATTGAACACTTCTGTCCTCCCTCCCCCTCACCTCCCACTGTGTCTGACCCGCTGCCTTCCCCCACCACTTTCGTCGCCCATTCCCCTCGAACCCCTTCGTTTCCCACCCAAAGTCAATCCTCGTCCCTCCACACCTCCAAGTTACCCCATCTTCCCCCAAACGTCGGCCCCTTTAATTTTTTTTTGTGAGTGAGTCTTGTCAAATAAATGTACCTTTTTTTTTTCCCCCAACTGTTTGGTTTAATTGTGTCTTTCAGCTGCAGATGAAGGAAGGGAGACACACCATAACTAGTGGGTAGGCGGAGCCCCAGATAGGATCAATACCTCAGATTAGAAAGCGTGTTGACCGGCCCCTCCAGCTCGGGCTCCTCCTACTCAGCTCTTCAGTCTAAAATTTGAGGTCTCAGAGGACGGTCGCTGCTGGAAGCAGCTCCTCAGAAGATTTTATTATTTTTTATCGGACAAGAGACTTGGATCACCAGAGTGGTCTAGAGGTCTCAGGGGTCTCAGCGCTGCTGGACCCCAACCTCTCCCTTGGCGGATCTGTATTACCCTAATGGTGGTCCCTGCAGAACCCTGCCGGCCCGGGGGGATGAGGATGGCTTCCCTGGCGGGGGAGCAAACCGCACACAGGGGTCACTGCGTCCCCCGCCCTGGTGGGAAGCATGGGCATAGCGCCAGAAACCCCTGGGGGTCCCTGTGGCGCTCGGCTGGTGAGTACCTCACATTTTTACCTCACATTTTTATTAAAGTGTGTGTGAGTGCTTTCAGCGGCTGTTGCGGCAGCCGCTGTTACTTGTGAAATACATGTTTGGTGACTGTATTCTGTCCGCAGGCAGACGCCTGCAGGACAGGGGGGAGCAGAGAGCGAAGGAGTTCGCGCTCTTTTTTTGAGCCGGCGGGGGGCGTGGCTTCACGCTCCCGGGCTTTTCTGTCACAGAAGCGCGCGATTAGGCGCTTCTCTTCAGATTCCTCTCAGCGCGGCGGCCATTACAAAAAGGCTCCACGGGCTCCTTCCTGCTCCGCTCCTCCCGTATCACATTTACATCACCGCGACTAGCTGGGTGAGTGATAACGCTCTCACCCCCACAGCGCAGAACCTATCTGTAGAGAAAATACAGATAGCGTTATCTTGCAGCTGCGGTCTTATATAGAGACCTTTTTTTGCCATGGGACTCGCACACCCCTTCTATTAATAAGGGAGTAGTGGGGAGTCGGCGATATTAACCCCTTTTAAAGAGTTAACCTTTTCAACAGCCGCACAGGTTCTATCCCAGTTTGGGGTCAGAACTTGTAAGAGTTAATTATATTGCTGAATATTCAACTGATACAGCTGGGGTAGCTCTCTCACTAAGGGCTTTAACCCTTCAGCGTGCTTGCTGCGTTCGCTTGAGAAGCCACACTTTTTTTCATAATTGCTGACAGGCTTTGACCTGCCTTATACTGTGTAAGGGCATGTCGGAACAGGGTCCAGAAGGTGCGGACCGTGTGCCAAATCTGCTTCAGAATCAGTCACGCGAGTCTGATACGCAGGCCTCGACGTCAAGCGCAGCAATTGGAGGTCACAGCGATGCCAAATTGGATGCCATCGCTCGCTCTATTGATGGCCTTTCTGACCTTTTAGGTCATTGGGTGTCAGCTAGATCCTCTCATGGAAGGAAGCGACACAGGCCGGTTTCATCATTTCCACGTAGCGAATCAGACCTCTCTGATATGGAATGCGGTCAGGGTTCCCCTTAAAATTCAGATGGGGAGTTATCCGGTTCAGATAAGGATCGGCAGGGACATTCTGTCTCTTTAGATCGAACAGAAGCTTTTATTGAAGCCATGAGGGAGGCGTTACAGTTGCCGGAGGAGGTAACTACACGTCCTGGTAAGTCACCTCGAATGTACCAAGAGTACCGTAAGTCACGAGCGACATTGCCAGCTCTAGATGAGCTTAATGAAGTAGTGGAGAAGGAACGCCTGTGTCCAGATAAACGTTTTCAAGGAACACGTTTTTTTGACGCACTATATCCGTGTTCTACAGAGTTGACGGATAATTGGATTTCTTCTCCTGAAGTGGATGTTCCTTTATCCCAGCTTAGTAAATCCTCATTGCTCCCTGTTAACCCCTTCCCGACCCATGACGCCACGTAGGCGTCATGAAAACCTGTGCCAATCCGACCCATGACGCCTATGTGGCGTCATGAAAGGATCTCGTCCCTGCGGGCCGGGAGACCGGGGTCACTCAAAGGTCACCCGCCCCGCCGGCACAGGACCCTTTGTACTTCACCACAGGGGGGTTGGCTTAACCCCCCCGTGGCCACGATCGCTCTGATTGGCAGTTAAAAGTGAAACAGCCAATCAGAGCAATGTGTAATATTTCACCAATTCACCGCCGTCACTTACAGCTCCCCTCCTCTTTTGGTCCACTGCCCCCACTTCCTATCCCCCCCCAGCCTTCCGACCCCCCTACTCACCTCTCCCGATCCACCGATGTCCCACGATCGGGCCCGGCGTCCGCCCGGGCCTCTTCATGGGCGCCGCCATATTGGAAAATGGCGGGCGCATGCGCAGTGCGCCCGCCTGCCGGCGCATGCGCAGTGCGCCCCCCAGTGTTCAAAATTTATTTTGATCACTGTGATAAACTGTCACAGTGATCAAAATAAAAAAAAGTAAATGAACCCCCCCTTTATCATAGGTAGGGACAAATAAAAAAAAATAAAGAATTTTTTTTTTTTTCCTAGCGGATTTTGCTGCTGATCCGCAGCTGATTTTGCTGCGGATCCGCGGCGGATATCGCTGCTTATCCGCGGCGGATTTCGCTGCTGATCCGCGGCGGATTTCGCTGCGGATCCGTGGCGGATATCGCTGCTTATCCGCGGCGGATTTCGCTGCTGATCCGCGGCGGATTTCGCTGCTGATCCGTGGCGGATTTCGCTGCTGATCCGCGGCGGATTTCGCTGCTGATCCGCGGCGGACTTCGCTGCTGATCCGCGGCGGACATCGCTGCTGATCCGCGGCGGACTTAGCTGCGGATCCGCTGCGGATTTCGCTGCTGATCGCGGCGGATTTCGCTGCTGATCCGCGGCGGATTTCGCTGCTGATCGGCGGCGGATTTCGCTGCTGATCCGCGGCGGATTTCGCTGCTGATCGGCGGCGGATTTCGCTGCTGATCCGCGGCGGATTTCGCTGCTGATCCGCGGCGGATTTCGCTGCTGATCCGCGACTGATTTTGCTGCTGATCCGCGGCTGATTATCTGCTGATTCATCTGCGCTAGCGGGTATAGCATAACGCGATCGCGTTATGCTATACCGTTACCAGCCGGTCAACGCTACGTGTTGAACGGGCTGGTAAAACGCAATATGAACCCAGCCTTAGGGTTAGAACTAGGGTTAGGGTTAGCATTAGGGCTAAGGTTAGAATTACGGTTAGGGTTGGAATTTGGGTTAGGGTTGGAATTAGGGTTAGGTTTGGAATTAGGGTTAGGCTTGTAGTTAGGTTTATGGTTAGAGTTGGGATTAGGGTTAGGGGTGTGTTGGGGTTAGGGTTATGATTAGGGTTTGTATTAGGGTTAGGTGTGTGTAGGCGTTAGGGGTGTGTTGGGGTTAGGGTTGGAGTTAGAATTGAGGGGTTTCCACTATTTAGGCACATCAGGGGGTCTCCATACGCGACATGGCGCCACCATTGATTCCTGCAAATTTGCGTTCAAAAAGTCAAACAGTGCTCCCTTTATTCCAAGCCCGACGTATGCCCAAACAGTGGTTTATCCCCACATATGAGGTATCAGCGTACTCGGGAAAAAATTGCACAACAACTTTGGGGGTTCTAATTTCTCCTGTTAACATTGGGAAAAAAAATTGGGGACTAAAAATTATTTTTGTGGAAAAAAAATGATTTTATATTTTCACGGCTCTGCGTTATAAACTTCTGTGAAGGACTTGGAGATTCAAAGTGCTCACCACACATCTAGAGGAGTTCCTTGGGGGATCTAGTTTCCAAAATGGGGTCACTTGTGGGGAGTTTCTACTGTTTAGGCACATCAGGGACTCTGCAAACGTAACATGACGCCCGAAGACCATTCCATCAATGGGCATTTCAAAAGGTCACTACTTCCCATCCGAGCCCCGACGTGTGCCCATACAGTAGTTTTCTCCCACTATGGGATATCAGCATACTCAGGACAAATTGGACAACAACTTTTGGGGTCTAATTTCTCATGTTACCCTTGCGAAAATAAAAAAAATTGGGGACTAAAAGATCCTGATTGTGGAAAAAATATGATTTTTTTTATTTCATGCCCGGGCGTTATAAACTTCTGTGTAGCCCTTGGGGGTTCAAAGTGCTCACCACACATCTAGATAAGTTCTTTGCGGTGTCTAGTTTCCAAAATGGGGTCACTTGTGGGGAGTTTCTACTGTTTAGGCGCATCAGGGGCTCTGCAAACGTAACAAGATGCCCGCAGACCATTCCATCAAGTTGGCATTTCAAAGCGTCACTACATCCCTTCCGAGCCCTGACGTGTGCCCAAACAGTGGTTCCCCCCCACATATGGGGTACTAGCGTACTCAGGACAAACTGGACAACAACTTTTGGGGTCCAATTTCTCCTGTAACCATTGTGAAAATAAAAAATAGTGGGCTAAAAAATCATTTTTTGAGAAAAAAAATGATATTTTATTTTCACGGCTCTGCGTTATAAACTTCTGTAAAGCACCTGGGGGGTTCAAAGTGCTCACTATGCATCTAGATAAGTTCCTTAGGGCGTCTAGTTTCCAAAATGGGGTCACTTGTGGGGGAGCTCCAATGTTTAGGCACACAGGAACTCTCCAAATGCGACATGGCAACCGCTAAATATTCCAGCATATTTTTCTATTCAAAAAGTCAAATGGCGCTCCTTCCCTTCTGAGCCCTGCCGTGCGCCCAAACAGTGGTTTATGATCATAAATGAGGTATCTGTGTACTCAGGGGAAATTGCCCAACAAATTTTAGAATCCAATTTATACTGTTGCCCATGTGAAAATGAAAAAAACTGAGGCTTAAAGAAAATTTTTGTGAAAAAAAAGTACTTTCTTTTTTTTACGGATCAATTTGTGAAGCACCTGGGGGTTCAAAGTGCTCACTATGCATCTAGATAAGTTCCTTAGGGGGTCTAGTTTCCAAAATGGGGTCACTTGTGGGGGAGCTCCAATGTTTAAGCACACAGGGACTCTCCAAATGCGACATGGCAACCGCTAAATATTCCAGCATATTTTCCATTCAAAAAGTCAAATGGCGCTCCTTCCCTTCTGAGCCCTGCCGTGCGCCCAAACAGTGGTTTATGACCACATATGAGGTATCTGTGTACTCAGGAGAAATTGCCCAACAAATTTTAGGATCCAATTTATACTGTTGCCCATGTGAAAATGAAAAAAACTGAGGCTAAAAGAAAATTTTTGTGAAAAAAAAGTACTTTCTTTTTTTTACGGATCAATTTGTGAAGCACCTGGGGGTTCAAAGTGCTCACTATGCATCTAGATAAGTTCCTTAGGGGGTCTAGTTTCCAAAATGGGGTCACTTGTGGGGGAGCTCCAATGTTTAGGCACACAGGGACTCTCCAAATGCGACATGGCAACCGCTAAATATTCCAGCATATTTTCCATTCAAAAAGTCAAATGGCGCTGCTTCCCTTCTGAGCCCTGCCATGCGCCCAAACAGTGGTTTATGACCACATATGAGGTATCTGTGTACTCAGGAGAAATTGCCCAACAAATTTTAGGATCCAATTTATACTGTTGCCCATGTGAAAATGAAAAAACTGAGGCTAAAAGAAAATTTTTGTGAAAAAAAAGTACTTTCTTTTTTTTACAGATCAATTTGTGAAGCACCTGGGGGTTCAAAATGATCACTATGCATCTAGATAAGTTCCTTAGGGGGTCTAGTTTCCAAAATGGGGTCACTTGTGGGGGAGCTCCAATGTTTAGGCACACAGGGACTCTCCAAATGTGACATGGCAACCGCTAAATATTCCAGCATATTTTCCATTCAAAAAGTCAAATGGCGCTCCTTCCCTTCTGAGCCCTGCCGTGCGCCCATACAGTGGTTTATGACCACATATGAGGTATCTGTGTACTCAAGAGAAATTGCCCAACAAATTTTAGGATCCATTTTATCCTGATGCCCATGTAAAAATGAAAAAATTGATGCTAAAAGAAAATTTTTGTTGGAAAAATTAAAATGTCCATTTTTTCCTTACACGTTGCTTTAGTTCCTGTGAAGCACCTGAAGGGTTAATAATCTTCTTGAATGTAGTTTTGAGTAGCTTGAGGGGTGCAGTTTTTATAAAGGTGTCACTTTTTGGTATTTTCTGCCATATAGACCCCTCAAAGTGACTTCAAATGTGAGGTGGTCCCTAAAAAAAATGGTTTTGTAAATTTTGCTGTAAAAATGAGAAATCGCTGGTCAACTTTTAACCCTTATAACTTCCTAACAAAAAAAAATGTTGTTCCCAAAATTGTGCTGATGTAAAGTAGACATGTGGGAAATGTTATTTATTAACTATTTTGTGTCACATAACTCTCTAGTTTAACAGAATAAAAATTAAAAATTTGAAAATTACAAAATTTTCAAAATTTTCGCCAAATTTCCATTTTTTTCACAAATAAACGCAAAAATTATCAACTTAAATTTACCACTAACATGAAGCCCAATATGTCACGAAAAAACAATCTCAGAATCGCTAGGATCCGTTGAAGCGTTCCTGAGTTATTACCTCATAAAGGGACACTGGTCAGAATTGCAAAAAATGGCAAGGTCTTTAAGGTCAAAATAGGCTGGGTCATGAAGGGGTTAAAGGGAAGGCAAGTCTGCAGGAACCGTTAGACAGAAAAACGGAGATGGCAGCGAAATCCAACTACGAGGCCTCGGGTCATGGATTCAAAGCGGTGATAGGATCCATGTGTGCTTGTAGGGCTTCCCTGTGCTGGTTGGACCGTATACGAACGGCGTTGCAAAATGGATCTCCGTTATCCGAGATAGATGGACTTTTCGGTTTATTGGAGACTGCAGTTTCTTATAGCTATGATGCAGGTCTGGATACTGCATCTCTGTTGTCCAGGGCGCAAGCTTCGGCAGTCACAGTCAGAAGAGCACTGTGGCTTAGACAGTGGACTGGGGACGCAGTGTCAAAACAAGGTTTGCTGTCTCTAGCCTACAAGGGTAGTCAGCTTTTTGGATCTGATCTCTCAGAGCTGATTGCCAAGGCAAAGACGAAAGAAGCAGCCTTACCACAGCGAAGGGCTACGGCTTCTGCGCCTGGCAGAACTGGTGCCGGTGGTGGCCGGCGATCCTTTCGTTCCAAGGGACGATTCGGTCAGTCCTCTTGGGGATCGGGTCGTCCCTCTTTTTCGGGAAAAAAGTTCACTCAGAAATCCCGTACTCCCTGGAAATCAAGTTTCCGTCAAGACAAGCGGGAGACTGACAAGAAGCCCGCCAAGGCGGACTGACGCCAGGTTTCCATTCGAGGGCTCTCGAGTGGGGGGTCGCCTGCTCCAATTCAAAGTGACTTGGGTTTCCCGCGTTCCGGACACCTGGGTAACGCGGGTAGTGTCGGCAGGCTATTTCATAGAGTTTTCGTCTCGACCTCCGGACAGGTTTTGCCAGTCTCGCACACCGTCAGAGCCCGAGTTAATTACCGCTCTGCTGCGAGAGGTCGACTCCCTTCTGCAGAAGGGTGTGGTAATACCGGTACCGCCGGAGGACCGAGGAAGAGGATTTTATTCCAATCTTTTTGTGGTTCCCAAAAAGGAGGACAAATTTCGTCCTATTCTGGATCTCAAAAGATTGAATCGGCATGTCCACACCCAAAAATTCCGCATGGAGTCACTTCGCTCCGTGGTGGCGGCCCTGTCGCAGAATGATTTTTTGGTGTCAATCGACATTCGCGACGCTTATTTGCATGTTCCCGTCGGAAGGACTCATCAGCGCTTCCTTCGTTTTGCCATAGGTCAGGACCATTACCAGTTTGTGGCTCTGCCATTCGGCTTGGCCTCGGCGCCCAGAGTTTTTACAAAAATTCTGGCGCCTCTCATGGCAATTCTTCGAAGACAGGGGGTTGCGATTTTTCCCTACCTGGACGATCTTTTGATTGTGGCATCCTCAAAGGAGGAGGCGGTGACGGCTCGCAACCTATCCCTTCAGCTCCTGGAGGATTTTGGGTGGCTGGTCAATTGGGAGAAGTCGTTTCTGGAGTCGTCTCAGTCAATCCTGTTTTTAGGGATGCATTTCGACACGGTACGGGAAGTGGTGTCCCTACCCCCAGACAAGCGGACATGTCTACTTCGACATGTACAGACTATGAAGTTTTCGACAGCAATGTCCCTTCGGAAGTGTATGCGCCTCCTGGGTTTGATGGTGGCGTCCATGGAGGCACTTCCGTTTGCCCAGTTTCATTCCAGGGCCCTCCAGAGGCTCATTCTGAGTCGTTGGGATCGATCGCAGGCTTCGCTGGATTGCAGCGTCATCATCTCTCACAGGGTACGGGAATCCCTAGAATGGTGGTTACGTCCAGAAGCGTTATCCCTGGGGAAATCTTTCCTCCCTCCGAAGTGGTCGGTCTTAACCACCGATGCCAGCCTGACGGGCTGGGGGGGTGTCTGGAACGACCTTTGGATCCAGGGAGTATGGTCATCGGAAGAGTCTATTCTACCGATCAATATCTTGGAATTGAGGGCAATTTTTCTTTGCCTCCAACACTGGACGGTCCCTTTGAGCGGTCTGCCAGTCCGAGTGCAGACAGACAACGCTACGGCGGTCGCGTATATCAATCACCAAGGCGGGACGAGGAGTTCCAGGCTCATGATGGAGGTGTCTCGGATCCTGCTATGGGCCGAGACCAGGGTTCCAGCCATCTCTGCGATCCACATTCCAGGAGTCCAGAATACCACGGCGGACTTCCTCAGTCGCGAGAAGATGGATCCCGGAGAATGGAGTCTCCATCCGGAAATGTTTGCACTACTGTGCTCCCGTTGGGGAACCCCCCAAGTGGATTTGATGGCATCCAGGTTCAATGCCAAACTACCAACCTTCATATCCAGGTACAAGGACCCGAAGGCTGTGGCGGTGGATGCTCTGGTAGCTCCGTGGGACCATTTCGAACTGGTCTATGTGTTTCCGCCAATTTCCTTACTTCCTCTGGTGCTGCGTCGGATCAGACTGGAGAGAATTCCGGCTATGCTGATAGCCCCGGATTGGCCAAGGAGGACGTGGTTCTCGACACTGGTGTCGCTCTTGGCGGCTCCGCCATTTCCACTTCCTCTTCGCCCGGACCTGTTATCCCAGGGGCCCGTTCGTCATCCGGACTTGAAGTCTCTACGTTTGACGGCATGGCTCTTGAGACCGAATATTTGACCCGTAGAGGTTTCTCAGCTGCAGTCATTGCCACTCTGCGAGCTGCTAGAGGTCCGGCCACTACTAAGATTTATCACAGAATTTGGGAAGCCTTCTTTTCGTGGTGTTCGAGTTCCTCAAGGAATCCGAGGATTTTTTCCATTCCCAATCTGTTGGCTTTTCTACAGTACGGGTTGGACAAAGGTTTAGCAGTTAGCACTCTGAAGGGTCAGGTTTCTGCTTTGTCCGTGCTTTTTCGGAAGGCTATCGCCTCACGTAGGGACGTGCGTTCTTTTTTTCAAGGAGTAACCCGTCAGTTTCCACCGCGGAAGGCACCTGTGTCTCCTTGGAGACTCAACCTTGTCTTGGAGGCTCTTCAGCATGTGCCCTTTGAGCCTATGGGTTCTACTAGCCTTTCGTTACTTTCTTGGAAGGTTGCATTCTTAGTGGCGGTAACCTCTTTAAGAAGGGTTTCTGAGTTGGCAGCTCTTTCTTGCTCGCCGCCTTTCCTGGAGTTTTACCCGGATCGAGTAGTGCTTCGCACACGGGGCGACTTTCTACCTAAGGTGGTGTCGCAGTTTCATGTTAACCAGGATATTGTGTTGCCCTCACTTTGTCCGGGCCCGAGGAATGCAAAGGAACGAGATTTGCACAAATTGGATTTAGTGCGGGCCTTGAAGTTCTGTCTGTTACTCAAGGTTTTAGGAATTCAGATTCTCTGTTTGTGATTCCAGCAGGTCGTAGACGTAGTCAACGAGCTTCCAAGGACTCTATAGCTCGTTGGATTCGGTCAGCCATTTTGGAGGCTTACCGTCTTAAAGGTGAACCTTGCCCGATTAAGGTTCGAGCTCACTCCACGAGGGCTGTGGCTTCATTGTGGGCCTTTCATCAAGGGGCTTCGGCAGCTCAGCTCTGCCGAGCGGCGACCTGGCGTTCCGTCCACACATTTACAAAGTTTTATAAGGTGGACGTCAGTGCTTCCGCTGATGCGGTCTTAGGACGTAGGGTCCTGCAGGCAGCGGTAATCTAAGTTTTAAGTTAACTTGTATTTGTCGCCTGTTGCACATTTATCTAGGTTGTTGGGTTTCTGCCTCTTTTGGTTTTTTACCCACCCTAATTTTTGGACTGCTTTGGGACGTCCCACTAGTTATGGTGTGTCTCCCTTCCTTCATCTGCAGCTGAAAGACGGATTTTGGTAAGAACTTACCTGTAAAATCCTTTTCAGCGAAGAAGGAAGGGAGAAACACATCCCTCCCATGGCAGAAGTGTGTTGTTATATTTACAGAAGCAGCGTGGCCCTTCTCTGATAGCGATTTTCTGAGCTGAGGTTGACGCGCTACGGCTCTGTTCCAGCATTGCCAGCTTATCGCAGTAGTCAGGTTCAGTGAGTAGTACCTGGGACTGTGTGGTTTTTCTTTGTCAAATGCATGCATAACCTGTACTTTTGTATTTTTCTCTGAAGTCCTTCAGAAGGGGTTATGTTGCTTCGCTGGTGATATTGTTCTTCCTTAAGCTTTGGTACGACTGAAGAGCTGAGTAGGAGGAGCCCGAGCTGGAGGGGCCAGTCAACACGCTTTCTAATCTGAGGTATTGATCCTATCTGGGGCTCCGCCTACCCACTAGTTATGGTGTGTCTCCCTTCCTTCTTCGCTGAAAAGGATTTTACAGGTAAGTTCTTACCAAAATCCGTCTTTCACCGCCTACACACACAGCGCCGTACACGTGATTTTGCCACCACAGCGCTCCAGTACCGATACATGCTTCTTGTGTCAGTCGTGGAGCTACAGTACAGACCAAAAGTTTGGACACACCTTCTCATTTAAAGATTTTTCTGTATTTTCATGACTATGAAAATTGTACATTCACACTGAAGGTATCAAAACTATGAATTAACACATGTGGAATTATATACTTAACAAAAAAAGTGTGAAACAACTGAAAATATGTCTTCTATTCTAGGTTCTTCAAAGTAGCCACCTTTTGCTTTGATGACTGCTTTGCACACTCTTGGCATTCTCTTGATGAGCTTCAAGAGGTAGTCACCGGAAATGGTCTTCCAACAATCTTGAAGGAGTTCCCAGAGATGCTTAGCACTTGTTGGCCCTTTTGCCTTCACTCTGCGGTCCAGCTCACCCCAAACCATCTCGATTGGGTTCAGGTCTGGTGACTGTGGAGGCCAGGTCATCTGGCATAGCACCCCATCACTCTCCTTCTTGGTCAAATAGCCTTTACACAGCTTGGAGGTGTGTTTGGGGTCATTGTCCTGTTGAAAAATAAATGATGGTCCAACTAAACGCAAACCGGATGGAATAGCAGGCCGCTGCAAGATGCTGTGGTAGCCATGCTCGTTCAGTATGCCTTCAATTTTGAATAAATCCCCAACAGCGTCAGCAGCAAAGCACCCCCACACCATCACACCTCCTCCTCCATGCTTCACAATGGGAACCAGGCATGTAGAATCCATCCGTTCACCTTTTCAGCGTCGCACAAAGACACGGTGGTTGGAACCAAAGATTTCAAATTTGGACTCATCAGACCAAAGCACAGATTTCCACTGGTCTAATGTCCATTCCTTGTGTTCTTTAGCCCAAACAAGTCCCTTCTGCTTGTATCCTGTCCTTAGCAGTGGTTTCCTAGCAGCTATTTTACCATGAAGACCTGCTGCACAAAGTCTCCTCTTAACAGTTGTTGTAGAGATGTGTCTGCTGCTAGAACTCTGTGTGGCATTGACCTGGTCTCTAATCTGAGCTGCTGTTAACCTGCGATTTCTGAGGCTGGTGACTCGGATAAACTTATCCTCAGAAGCAGAGGTGACTCTTGGTCTTCCTTTCCTGGGGCGGTCCTCATGTGAGCCAGTTTCTTTGTAGCGCTTAATTGTTTTTGCAACTACACTTGAGGACACTTTCAAAGCTTTCCCAATTTTTCAGACTAACTGACCTTCATTTCTTAAAGTAATGATGGCCACTCATTTTTCTTTACTTAGCTGCTTTTTTCTTGCATAATACAAAGTCCTACTGAATAGACTGTTAGAATTTCAGCTGTGTATCCACCAGACTTCTGCACAACACAACTGATGGTCCCAACCCCATTTATAAGGCCAGAAATCCCACTTATTAAACCTGACAGGGCACACCTGGGAAGTGAAAACCATTTCCGGTGACTACCTCTTGATGTTCATCAAGAGAATGCCAAGAGTGTGCAAAGCAGTCATAAAAGCAAAAGGTGGCTACTTTGAAGAACCTAGAATATAAGACATAATTTCAGTTGTTTAACACTTTTTTGTTAAGTATATAATTCCACATGTGTTAATTCATAGTTTTGATGCCTTCAGTGTGAATGTAGAATTTTCATAGTCATGAAAATACAGAAAAATCTTTAAATGAGAAGGTGTGTCCAAACTTTTTGTCTGTACTGTATGTGTTTTCAAAAACACAAATATATGACTTGTATTTTCACCACCAGTCTCTTTAGTATACAAATATTAGTTAACTGAATAGAGGATTTGGTGAGTGCAAGGCATATCTATTATCACCTTGCCAGGTATCATAAAGAGTGAAATGAGGATGGTGTGTTTTGCCCATCAACTTTTCACTCTTTGTGACACAAGGCCAGGGGATTGTAGATATACCTTGTAATTAACCACATCCTCTATTCTGTGTGTGGTGAATAAACTGAAGAGATGATGGAGAAAATACACGTCATATCTACAATCCCCTCGCCTGGTATCATAACTATTTATCACACCTGGCCAGGTGACTATACCTATGAGTTGTCATCTGCAGCGTCGCTTCAGTCTGCATCATCTATTGCACGCAGACTGGAGAGATGCTGGTGGTTACTCATATGTGTATTCACCTGCCCAGGTGTCATTAAATTCTGAAGTCAGGATGCTTTTTTTTGGCATCCTCACTTCAGCATGACACCAGTCCAGGGGATTGTAGAAGTTGTATGTACTTTATCATCTCTCCAGTGTGCGTGCATACTGAAGCCACAGTGGAGATACTACTAATAATATTTATACTCATATGGTCAGGTGTTATGTTTCGGTAGCTGAGGAGTGCAGGTAAAAAAGGAAATACACCAGAGCAGTTGGAATCTATGAGATTGCAGTACCCTGACTAACCACCACAACTAGAGGCAGCCGTGGAGCGTTCCTACGTTGGTCCTAGACGCCTCGTCACAGCCTGAGAAACTAACTACACCTAAAGGTAGAAAGAGGAAAGCTATCTGCCCGGAGCAGATCCCCAAAGAGCATAGAAAGCCCCCAAACATGTAATGGCGGTTAGACAAGAAGAAATACTGACACAGACAGAAAATAGTATAAGCAAACGTTGGGGCCCAAACTACCTAAATAGAAAAGGATAGGAAGGGTACTTACTGCAATCCCAAAAAACCCTGAAAAGCACCAACTCTACTAATTTCAAAAACACCTGAGATCACACGACCTCTACCACCTAAATTAGTTCTCTGGTGTAACAAAATCAAAACAGCAGCCACTGAAAAAACTGGAAAAAAGCAAATGTAAAAACATCAGTGGCTGAACTAAACTGAGAGGGCAAAAGCCCCCGGAGGGGACCCTGAAGGCCCCCACAGAAGTGCAGGACAAAATGCAAAAATCAAGCACAAAAACAAAAAGAAGAAAATGTCTTATCTGTTAGCAGGAGATGCAGACACGACACAGCAGGCTACAAAGGAAACAGGAATCAAGGATTGAGACCAGAACAATTGATCACCGGCAACCCTGATGGGAAGGCGACTCCCTTATATAAGACCAGTCAGTAACACCTGATTCCCAATCCTCACAATCTTCACTGGACAGTCCAGTACCGCTTGTAACCACCAGAGGGAACCTCTGCTCAGAACTCATTTCAAGTCCATTCACAACAGTCAGGTGTCATAAGGAGTGAAGGATGCTAGTGCATCCCAAAATCACTATTTGTAACATCAGGCCTGGTGTAAAATATTTGTGGTACCTCCACCGTCACTGCAGTATCTCTACCGGCGCTGCAATCTGTTTGAACACTGACTGGAGAGATGAAGAAGGTCATACAACTTTTCTCTGTAGACTCACCTGGTATGAGTCCTATAAAAGTCAGGATGCATAAAACACAGCATCCTGACTTCACTGGGACACCTGGGCAGGTGATTATTGTATTTGAGTGTATAAAAACAGAGTGCATTCGGTACAGGTATCAAAACAGGTTTTTTATTAACATAAACACAAGAAAACAATTTTATTACACCAGTTGTTCTTGCCATTCCATACGTCCCACATCAGATATAAAGTAGGCCGCAAATTGGTCCCTCATTTGGCCAACTTCAACTGATGACCTAAGAGGGTTATGAGTGAATTCAGGCAATGGGTTGACAGGTGGTTCATCTAGTTCAAAAGTAGGGTGCTCTTTAGCCATCACAAAATTGTGAAGAACCACACAGGCTTTCACCACCTCATCCACAGTTTCAAGTTTCAGATTAATGGCTGTGCCTAGAATGCGCCATCTGGACACAAGAATCTCAAAGGCACACTCAACAGTTCTTCTGGCCCTGGTCAGTCTGTAATTAAAGATTTTTTTGTGTGGTCCAAGTCCCGGCTAGAGTACGGTTTCAACAGGTTTGTACACATTTGAAAGGCCTCATCACCAACCATTACAAATGGCAGTGGCGGACCTTCGGTGTGTGGAAGATGCCGTGGCAGGGGGAAATTAAAATGGTTGCCATACAAACTGCGGCCCATGTCCGAGTTCTTAAAGGTCTGAGAGTCATTGCCCCGGCCAAATGCCCCAATGTCCACCGCAATAAACCTGCAGTCTGCATCGGCAATGGCCATGAGTATCGTAGAAAAGTACTTTTTATAATTATAGTACTCAGAGCCACTTCTTGGGGGTTTTGTTATCCTGATGTGTTTCCCATCCACCGCTCCCAAACAGTTGGGGAAGTTGCAGACTGTCCAGAATTTTTCACCAATATCCATCCACTTTTCCGCGGTGGGCAAGGGCATAAATTCAGGACAGAGAACGTCCCACAAAGCTCGGCAGGTGTCCGCAACTGTTCCCGACAAGGTGGAGATTCCAAGCCGGTACTGGAAGTGGAGTGAAGAGAGGGTCTCGCCAGAAGCCAGGAATCTGCAAAACAGATGAAGAAAATTGTGATTGTCTAGGCTTTGACAAAACACTGACATGAAAAATAAATCTGTACATGGCAGAAATATAATTCTGCAGGCTTTTAGTAAATGGCAGAAGAAAAACAATACACGCATTGGTTTAATATTACGTACGGTAATGTGACGAGGAGCCGTTCCTCAGGAGGAATCGCATGACGGAGCTGTGTGTCCTGTCTCCAGATGGCTCCTTCAACACGACCAAGCAAATACATGAAGCTTTCCTGGGACATCCGTGTATACTCCGAAAATTTTGCCGGGTTTACCTGGAGCTCGCTGAAGAGGGTGTGGTACGCTCTACGGCTCTCCTGGATTTCAATAATGGGATGTCTCCAAAAACGCCGCCACTTCCGTCTTCGCTGTCTCTCTCTCCCTTTGTTGCTGGCAAGCAAAAGCCAGAAACAGCGCGATGTCCATATCCAAGTTGAAGCGAAAATTCTCCCAACGCAGATCCATGGTGACACAGGAAACAGCAGCAAAATCTGAAGAATTCAGCTGAACAGGGTCTATTTAAAGGAGTCCCATGACACTCCCCCACTGGTGTCCCATTGGTGGAGTGTGTTTCAAGGATTTTCCTCCTGTGAAATGTGACACTCATGCGCCTAAAAACTGCAAACGCATGCAAAATACTAGATAAACTCATGCAAATGCTACTTTTTTTGGCGCTATGCGTACATTGATGCGTTAAAAAAACCATGCGCCTGCAAGCTCTTGCATGCGTTTTTGCATGTGTTTTCAGTTGTTCACGATGCGCCGTGACAAACGACGCAAATGTGAAATTAGCCTTACATATGCATATAAAATTGTCAAATTGAGGTCATTAGAGCCGCTGCCAGAACGGGAGTCACGACCTGTAATTGGACTGTGACATATGGATGTCCAGCCTTACGAACAGTACAGTTTCCTGAGTATAACAGAACGTGTATCTGTTCCGTTAAACTCATAGCATGTCCTATTCCCCATATGTCAAAGTCAAGGCCCGCGGGCCAGATCCGGCCCGCAAATTGATTATCTATGGCCCCCTGGATGATATTTAATTACTATTAGAACCGGCCCGCAGGCCACAGCCGCCCGCTGGTGTTTTGCACGCACCAACACTACATTTCCCACAATGCACCGGTAGCCCACGAAGTCACTGCAGCGCGCACAAGCGGCTTCATTATTCATCAGTAGTCAGAGCTGAGAACAACTTTCTGATACCCCCTCCTCAAAAATAGCTAAACGTAAGGGGGACGCTGAGAACAGGGGGTTTCAGGCCAGGTGGGAGGCAGAGTACATGTTTACGGAGGTAAAAGGCAAACCTGTGTGTCTTCTGTGTGAAGAAAATGTGGCTGTAATGAAAGAATTTAATTTAAGAAGGCATTATCAAACGTCTAAGAAACACACAGACAAAGACAAGAATATGGAATATGAATAGTGTTGAGCGATACGATACCGCAAGTATCGGGTATCGGCCGATATTAGCTGTATCGGACTTTCGATACTTAGTTTCGATATTTTCCATATATCGTATACCGGAATCGGAATTGTCACTGTCACTGTGAGTGTCCGTCGGTCGGGTCTGTCAGGAGTCAGCGGCACTTACCTGGCAGAAGATCTCCGGTGGTCACGGCCTGGACTGGTTGATGGCCGCCATCATCTTTCCCCGGCGGTCACATGCAGTTTCTCGCGATAACTGCAGTGACTGCTGGGTAATCCCGGCCGTAAAGCAGTCAGTCCGATGACGTCACCGCCGGGGAAGCAGGTAATCAGCTGTGCTGCGCCGGGATGACAGCCTCTGCCTGTCATTCCGATGTAGCAGAGCTGGATCGCCGTGGGACAGTCGTTACTATGGACTGCGTCGGACAGGTGGTATACTGTTGGTTTTTTTTTTTCCTTTTTTTACAGGAGATCGATGGCGTCGCAGGAATGAGAGTATAAAAAAAGAAATGAAAACTGTGTTGTCTCTTTTATTTCATTAAAATACTTTTTTCTTGCTGTGTCTTTTTTTTTATACATTTTAAAACTTTGGGATTAATAATGGATCGGTGTCTTATTGACACCTCTCCATTATTAACCGGGATTATTGTCACCGTGCAATCAACGGTGACATTAACCCCTTATTACCCCACTTGCCACCGCTACAGGGCAAGTGGGAAGAGCCGGGTAAAGTGCCACAATTGGCACATCTTTTGATGCGCCAAATGTGGGGCTGCTGTAGCCTGGTATTATCAGGCTGTTGAGGGCCAAAATCCATGGGCCTTGACAGTCTTTTAATACCAGGCCGCAGCAGTCTGCATTTTACTTGGCTGGTTAACAAAAATAGGGGGACCCCTACGCCGTTTTTTTTTCGAGGGGATCCCCTATTTTTGTTAACCAGCCAAGCTAAGCAGACTGCTGTGGCCTGGTATTATCAGGCTGGCAAGGTCCATGGATATTGGATCCTTAGCAGCCTGAAAAACCAGGCCTCAGCAGTCTGCTTCATCTGGCTGGTTAACAAAAATAGGGGGGACCCCACGCCAAATTTTTTTCGAGGGGATCCCCTATTTTTGTTAACCAGCCAAGATATGCAGACTGCTGTGGCCTGGTATTATCAGGCTGGCAAGCAGGGTCGGACTGAGGCACCGGGACACCGGAGAAACCTACGGTGGGCCCCAGCTCCTGCGTGGTGGGCCCTGATTTGAAAGGATAGGTCCGGGGCAGAGGGGGCGGTGGCCCCGGGGCCCGCGCTCTGAGGGGGCCCACCCGGAGCTACGATACAGTTACATTCTGCGGCAGAGCAGGGAGAATCGCTCTCCCTGCTCTGCCGCCCGGAAGCTATGGGGCCTGAACAGGCGTTGGGGGGGCCCGGTGCCAGCAGTGGGCCCCCCACCCGTCATCGGAGGGTCAGCTGTATCGGCATCCAGCCGATAAAGCTGACCGCATAGAGAGAGAAGGAGCGAGCGCTCCTTCTCTCCCATAATCCCCCTCTCAGCGTATGACAGCGGGCGCAATAACATCACCTGCCGGCGCCCGCTGTCAGACGCTGAGAGGGAGAACAGTGAGCAGCACAGGAGCCGGGAGGTGAGGTTTTTTTTGATTTTTTTTTTAATGGGGGTGCAGTCGAGTCCTGGCTGGAGAAGTCGTCATGTCGGTGTGGGCCAGATGGAAAAGACATGAAAAGTGAACAATTCCATTAGAAAGAACATCAGCAGTAAGTCATTATCTGTACCTGTGCTGTAATCTATATGTTCTGTAGGACTGGTATTATTTAACACAGACCATATGGCGGTAATATCAATATTGGTCTTTTTATATATAGATTATTTTGGCCAACAGCGCGGTCATTTGCTGAGGTTCTCTGATGATGGGCCCACTCAGAAGTTTTGCCCCCACTAAACCAAAACCCTAGCTACACCTATGGCTCTCTCTCTAGTCTTTCTTTCTCGCTCTCTGTTCTTTCCTTCTCGCTCTCTGTTCTTTTTTCTCTCTGTTCTTTCTTTCTCTCTTTTCTTTCTTTCCTCTCTTTCTTTCTCTGTTTGTTCTTTCTCTCTCGCTGCTCTTTCTTTCTTTTCCTCAGTACCAGCCACTGTGCCCTCATTACCAGTCAGTGTGATCAGCAGTGCTAAATGGTTACGCTTGGGGCGAGGATATGGGTGTGATTAGCTGTGAAATGGGTGTTGTCGGGGCGTGGCCTAAAATTTTCAGCCGCAGCCTTTAATCCTCTTTCCTGTCTTCCAAATTTGGGAGGTATGCTGTATGACCTCCCTACAACTTCTGGCCATGCTCCTGATGAGCGCGACGGATGGTCTCGTGAGGGATCTCCTCCCACACCTGGACTAAAGCATCCACCAACTCCTGGACAGTCTGTGGTGCAACGTGGCATGGCCTAAAATTTTCTGCAGCATGCACAGCGTGCCACAGCCTTTGTCCCTCTTTCCCTTATTCAAAGGTTGGGAAGTATGATGTTGGGCCGCAAGAATATATTTTCTCTGGTGGGCCCAAGGTACTCCAGTCCGACGCTGCTGGCAAGGTCCATGTATGTTGGCTCCTTAACAGCCTTAAATACCATGCCTCAGCAGCAGGGGCGTACATATAAATCATGGGGCCCCATAGCAAAAGTCTGAATGTTCCCACCCCCCCAAAAAAAAACCCAGAGGCATTGTAAATGTAAAGTGCCAGCACAGTGAGGGAAGTTGAGTCGCACAGAGACAGGGGTTTTGGGGGTACTCGGCACCAAGCCCGTCGACTTCTATGGGGGATGTCACGAGTAGCACAGCTCGGTCCGTGCCCTGGTCGCTCACTGGAATGTGGGATATTTCCAGGGGATGATAGAATGTTTGTGTAGTTTGTCGTGACGCCACCTGTAGTACCTGGTCAGGGTGACCAGCGCTGCTGTGCAGGTCCTCTGGCAGGGATGGTGTAGTGCAGTTAGGTGATAAGTCTTGTACAGGTAAGACGGTATCCTTCCAGGGCAGATAGATGTGAGATAGAGCAATGGTGCAGAGTGATGTAGCAGAGTGGAGTATGCGACGTAGTAAGAAAGCAGGAAAGGAAACAATTCTTACTACAAAGACATGCAGCATAAGGCTGCCTCAACCCCTCCCATCCAACTAGCTACACCCTGTTCTAACCAGCCTGAGCTAGACCATCCCATTGGGTCCGCCTACACTCAGCTGGCATAGTGTACTGTTGAATGCAGTGGTTGGAGTCAATGGGGTGTTTCCTCCTTACCTGAGAGTAAGTTGTCACATCGCTGGGTGCGATGCAACATCTCTGTGGCGACTGGACCCTCGGGTGCTTCTGTCTTTTCACAAATGCCGGCTTTACCCGGCAATTGAATCAGAGGCTATTTTACTATGTAGAAGTGAATAAACTATAAATATATGTATATATATATGTCACAATGACATGTATATATATATATATATATATATGTATTCTAAGTGTGTATATTTTGTGTTTACAAGGAAAGAAAGTGTTTTTTTAGTTGCGATATTTTGTTCCCATAGACTTACATGGGACTTCCGGTATCGGAATCGGATATCGCCGATATTTAGTGATATCGGCGATACCATTCCGATCCGATATTTTTAGATATCGAGCAGTATCGCTCAACACTACTTGTTAGCCAAAGGGATCAAATACTTAATTCTCACTGCAAAATGCAAATAAATTTATATAATTTACACAATGTGATTTTCTGGATTTTATTTTTGATATTCTATCTCTCAATGTTAAAATTAACCTACTCTTAAAATTATAGATTGTTCCTGTCTTTGTCAGTGGGCAAACTTACAAAATCAGCAAGGGATGAAATACTTATTTCCCCCACTGTATCCATTACTAATACTATAGTTGCATTGTAAATAAAGTCACAGCCAGAATAAAATCTTCTATTAGAAATAAAACAAAACACAATTTTCCATTTTTATTTAAAAACAACAAACACAGCCGCCTCCTGCTGTCATTATTCTCACTTGAATATAACTTTCATCATTTTCCCCTGCTTGCGCTGTTTTCCGGCAAAGCAGGGGAGAATGATGAGAGCCATGTTCAGCACCCGGCACCGGGGAACAGCGCTTACTGTACGCTGCTTCTCAGGCGCCGGGATGGGTTACACCGATGACATCCCAGTGTGTCATCCATGTGCATGTGTGCGGGACATTTTACGGTCCATGCTGACGTTAAAAAACGGACAATGTCAGCATGTTTTGCCAACAGACCCACAGTCCGTGGAAACTCCCTTCTCATCGGCTTAAAAGGTTAATACCAATGTTAACTCTTTAAAGGCATGATAAAATTGGACATGGTACAAGATATACAATGGCTAATTAAACAAATACAACAAAGCATTCATCATTATACAAGTAATGGTTAAATAAAACTTTGTAGGACAGTTATTATAACAGGGCGAGAGGGCTGGTGACGTTTCCTCCAGTTCTTCTAGAGAGAGAAGTAATAAGACAGAGTTGCCTCCTCTACATAAGGCCTACCCTCCTCACACCAGGCACGTACATACTGTGCTCCTTCCTCTTAAAGCAGAATCACTATTGCTTAAAGTCAGTGTGGTGTAGTGACTAATGTGGCACCTAGGGGGCGCTGTATAAGTTGCTCAAATTATGCATGGAGGCATGAGATGGATGGGAAACCAGTCCCTGGTATGGTGCTAAATGGAAAGCATGTGTCGCAGAGCTATTCGGTGCTGTAGGTCAGTAATGTTGTTCTGGGACTTGTAGTCCCATAAGAGTTCTGATTATTGTTAAGGGTGAACCTACAGGGTTAGCTTGTGAGCTGGGTAGGACATGCTAAAAAACACATACACCATCCACTGGTGGTGGGAGAATGAATGTTACGTACTGGTGATTGTATGTGTTGTGAAGGACCTGTGATGAGGTCATGAACAGGTGAAGGGACCATGTGCTTCATGCCTTGGCTTGGGGAGTGGCTACAAGTATGAAAGACAGTGTTTGGCACATGGTGAGGAGATTGAGTTGGAGACTGAAGAGTCTCTGGAAGTCTGGCTGAGACAGTGGAGAGTGTGTCCTGCACAGGGCTGCCTGGAAGGTTATTGGAAGGTCTGTCGGTGTTGGAAGATCCTGGGGTTGGATCGGATTCCTGGAAGCACGTGATGAGACTTGGAGCTTGGTGGCCGGGGTGTTGGATGGGGGTCCTGAATAGCACCCGGACAGGACACATGGGTGTGCGGAGCCTGGGATGGTCCCACACTGAGAACCATGCGGTTCTATTGAGGAGTTTGACTGGAGTCAGCCTGGAAGTGTGACTTTCTGTTACAGTGTGTCAGTGAGCACCGGAAGAGAGTTCCAGACCACCCGGGAAGGCACCTGGCGGTCCCTGCTGGCCTGCAGCCGCTTAGTCAAGCCCGTCCCATGCAAGGGTGCGTCTGGGAACAGTGATATTGAAAGCTGGAATGCATTTATGTTTTGTGATGTTTTGTTAACTGGTGTTAAAGAGACAGTAAACAATTGATTTTTGGACTTAATGCCTGTGTGTTGCCTCATTACTGTGTTCCCGGCCTCGGCCTACTAGAGCGAATCCCTACAACAGCTATACAAACAAAGCTGCCAGAGTTTAAGGTCCACCCTGCCAAACGTCATGTTCCACTTTGCTAGTGCTCTGGGGTTTTCTAGACCAGTGCATGCTGCAATGGCCTGCGTGAGAAATCGCTGATGTGCGCTGGCACTCTAGGTATCACAGCTTCACTCTGCTGTTCATTAAGCACGTGACCCTCAGAAAAATATAGCCGTCTGAACTTGGTCTAAATCAGGAAAATATGGATAGCTCTCAGACAACACGCAAGTGACATCCGTATGTTGACCATTTTTCTCAGACTCATTGATTTGAATGGGCGCTTTTGATCTCTGACTTGGATGAAAATTAAACACGTTTATGCTTTTTTGCGAACACTAAAACACAGACATGTGAACAGCTCCTTAAACTATATAGGGTGTGTGTTGTATCCTTGAAAAACATGGATATGAGTCATAATGGGATTGTCCCACAAAAAAGTACAATTTAGTTAATAGATCTTAGAATAAAAATAAGTTCCTCAATTGAATGTGTTAAAAAATATTTTTCCTGTCCCAAGATCATCTTGTAAATGTGCTCCTGTGTAATGACTGTGTCTGACCGTGCAGGAACATGGTCTGATGTCTGAACATGTTCCTGCTCGGTCAGACACAGCCATTACACAGTACACAGCAGGGACACATTTATAAGATTATCTCAGCACAGGGACATTTTTATTTAACACATTCAGTTGTGAAACATATTTTTAATCCAGGATCTATTAAGTAAAATGTACTTTGTTTGTGGAAAAACCCCTATAAGTGAAGATTGGATGCTTGAATGAGGTCACATTGTGAGACCACACAGTGTAGAGGCCGAAACTCCATAGCCATACTATAGGCAGAGTTTCAATTCTGAGCAGTCAGAAGCATGGCATGGTCTCACCCTTTGTCACGAATGTGCCACATCCTGCGACCTTTGAGATATCTGGAATCAGAAGATTGCAGCAATTGGTAAATCGCATGTCCTCTTTGGAGACCTTTAACATGAGTGGAGCTGATTGATTTTCACTTGGTGTAGAAGGGGTTAAGAGTTCCTTTTTCATCCTGCTGGGATTCCATAAGGCTCCAATCTCAGTTGCTGCAACTGTGGGCAAAGCACACTGCGCATGCGCGTGGCCGAATTTGAAATGCGCAATTGCGGGAAGCCGAACGCCGTCTGTGGGATTCACAGAAGGCCCTATGCAAGTGATGCCGAGGAGCGGGGGGGGGAGGACATAGAAAACGCTGCCCTCCTTACCGCTCTGATTGACAGCGACAAACACGAACTTTACTAAGGTATTTTTATATGAAAACGGGGGTATCATGAAATAAGGTAAATACCGATAGCTTTGTTATGGGACGCACTATTCAGCCATATCTTTAGTTGATATGGCAAAATTGGGGTGACAGATTCCCTTTAAACTCACTCCTAGCACTCTCCTATGCCGGTTATACGTTTTCTATGCTGACCTCTCTGGAGAAGTTGTTCTAGTCTAAGCTGTGGAGTTCCTGTTGTTTGATTTCTCCCTGTTTATCTCACTCCCTTTGCTTCCTTACTTTAGTAGTAAGACTAGTGTCTTGCTGCCCTACTCACTAGTTAGTACTAACTCAAGGCCAGCCAGGGCTTAGGCAAGTGATGGTGCACAGGGAAAGGACCCATCTACGTACTATAGTGAGCACAGGGCGCATTCTCAGGTGAGTGTTTAGTGGTCTCCCCTCTCCCATTTCTCTATCGTCAGGGCACCCTTTACCTTCTTTTCCTCTTTTGAGCCGCATCGGGCATTTTCTTTCTCCGGTGTGACAGCCTTATGGCATCAGTTGTCAACCAATGTAGTTTTCATGTAGCTTTTTGTCATCTGGCCATCTAGATGATCTCCTAGGTCCAGAACAAAGTCTATTAATTTCTTTTCCACTTATTCTATTAGTTCATAAGTTTTTATATCAGAGGATGCTAGGAAGAGTGTTTTAATAGTGACTAGAATGTAAATGTAGGTAAAGAAAGGGAAGGCAGGAATTTTTTAAGAGACAATTGTACCAGTTCTGTTGTATATCCTGAAACTCTTAGAAGGAGAATGTTACTTTATCATGTGTTTGTTTTATGCCATTAAACTGTAAGAAGATGGCCGACGTTTCCCCTGAAAGACACGTGTATTGTTGCATGTGTGACCTGTTTAGTAATGTGTGTTATTAATAGGTTGTGTTCTCTCCAGCAGCAGGGACTTAATTGAGTCACTTAGTGTTAATGGTTGGGACTAGCCCAGAGTGTGAGGGGCCAAAATAAAGGGACAAGACAGGACCAGTGAGCAGAGCTGCACAAAGTGAATGTCCATGAATTAAGAGTAGACCGAGGTAACGGATATCGTGATCCAGGGTAGAAACGAGGAAAAGTGATAGAATGAATTAGTCATTCTCCGGAGATAGGATCTGGGGCTGAAGACCTAGTAGGACGGTCCCAATTTTGCAAGCCAAAGAGGTAACGAAACACATCAGAGTCGAGAAAGCAAGATGAAAAGTAGTTACAGGGTGTTGGCAAGCAGAGAAGCTAAGTAAAGGCCATAGTGGCTTTAGCAACTCCCCTAGGGGAAAAAGGACGTGAAGCCACAGGTTGAGAATTAGGACTTTCGCTTACTGGACTATAGTGCCATTGTTGGGGACAAGGGAAGCTCTCGCAGCATTGTGCTGGGTTCTGGTGAAGGCAGGGGAACTAACTGAGCTGGAAACAAGTGAGTTTAGGACAGGGAAAGAAAGAATGTGTAAAAAGATATTCCATGTGTTGAAAGAAACACTCATGAAGATTTGTACCCCCCATCCACTGTACGTATTCCTGCCCACATTATGATTCTGTAAAAGACAGTTTATTTTTAAGTGTTGGTCTCCCTCATTCAACTCTAACAACCGGTCTTGGCCTGCTGAACTCACCGGAATCATGCGGCCTGCAAAGGTGTAGCATCCCCGTAGACAAAATCCACCAAGTGGCCAGGACCCCCATTTAGATGTAGTGTGCCGGGGAGTGAAGCATGAGAATCTTGCCCACGGCTACCACCCCGCGCCACGTTACAAATGCTTTGTTGTCTGGAATTCATTGACAAACATCTGTACTTTTCTAAATGGATTTTGAATAAGGTATAATATTTCTACTACAATTAACAAAGCTGTAAGATCATTGTTTGTGTTTCCTGGAGCATGGTGACTCCATACAAGGTGATTAGTTCCATTATCCCTGTGCTGTGACATTATTCCTGTCTTGTGACATCACTGTAATTACCTTACTGTTATATCGCTGTACACAGTAACCATTTCCTATGACATTACAACGCTTACTATGTACTGTGATATCACAGTTTCCTGCATTATCCTTGTCTACCTAAAGAATAACCCTGCTTTCAAGTAACCTTCCAGAGTAAGCTATCCTATGTGTATGTGTACATGAGGAATGACACTATTTCTAGCCGTTGTATGATTTGTATTCTGCATTTAACCAAGTTTTCCCTCTGCAGGCTCTGTCAGTAATTTGCAATGCGCTGTAAATTGGGGAGGAAAGGAGCTGCAGTGATCTCTGCCATACACAGCACAGCATGGAGAGCGGAATTCATGCTCTTTGTTGAATGTTTAGCATACCGAGAGAATTAGCAACATAGTCAATGATACAGCAGAGCCGAGTTGTCTGGATGTGAATCAGTTCTGGGGTGATGTAAAAGGTAATTTATAAAGCTCCCCAGAGTGGTTTTGTATGTCTCTGCCTGTTTTCTCGCCCTGCTCCTTCTCTTCCATCCTCCGCTCCCCATAGACTATAATGGACAGTATCCTATGGCCCTACAGTAAGCTTGCAGTATGCCTTGTTTGAGAAAGATGGATTTGAGCTGGGTTTTTTTTCAGAGTGGATGATATGTTCAGTAGGAGAGATGGAGGGGGAGAGGAAGAAGTGTCTGTTAAGTGTGAAAGGAAGCTGCTTTTTCTGATAAGATATATCTATATATCTAAAAGTTTCTTACAGTCGGCTGTGCTACTCATTTATGCCGTATGTTGAAAGTTCATTTAGTTATACTGTTATGTTGCAAACATATTGCTCAGAGACTTAGAAACATGAAGATAAACTTCTGGGAGCAAGTTGTCACTGAAGGAAGCAGTACATAGAAGTGTATCTAGGTTTTCTGGCACCCGGGACAAGAATTCAGTTTGGTGCCCCCCACCTTCTCCCTATCTCAATATTCAGTGAAAAAATGAGAGAAGCAGGAAGAGAACATCGTTGGCACATAAAAGCGTAAGTATGAAAATCGCATATGAGTGAAGCTTCCATGTGATGACTGCTGGAGCTAGCAAGCAGAGCTGAATCCTGACAGTGAGGATATTACACGCTGTTAGGATTGACTGCAGGGCTTCATTTTATAATTAAAGGGTGCGTCCAGGTTTAAGATAAAAATCTGCAGTCACTATGGGTGGCTGAAGGTTTCTGAATTCTCACAATGCATGCACTGCACACTTTTAGGATTCTCCCTTGCACAAGTAAGTGATTTTGATACTTCTGGCCACATTCCGACTAGACGAGCTCGGCCTTGCTCAATTCATTTTCATTAAGTGAGGCCACGCATGTCTAGTCAGCACGTGACCACATGTATGCAATTCACCAGCACCAGAGAATCCTGACAGTGTGCAGTGTGTACTGTGATAATTCAGAAGTCTGCAGTCACATAGAATGACTGCTGACTCATCAAAAACTTGGACAACCCCTTTAACCCCTTCACCCCAAAGCCTGTTTTCACCTTCCTGGCCAGGCCAATTTTCACAATTCTGACAACTGTCACATTATGAGGTCATAATTCTGGATCGCTTCAATGGATCCCACTGATTCTGAGACTGCTTTCTCGTGACATATTGTATTTCATGTATTTCATGATAGTGGTCAAATTTCTTTGATATGACTTGTGTTTATTTGTTAAAAAAACGGAAATATGGCAAAAGCTTTGAACATTTTGCAATTTTAAAACTTTTAATTTTTATGCCCTTAAATCAGAGAATCATATCACACAAAATAGGTACTAAATAACATTTCCCACATGTCTACTTTACATCAGCACAATTTTTGAAATATAATTTTTTTGTTAGGAAGTTATGTGTTGTCCTGCGATTTCTAATTTTTACAACAAAATTTGCAAAACCATTTTTTTTTTTAGCGACCACCTCACATTTGAAGTGACTTTGAGGGGTCTATATGACAGAAAATACCCAAAAGTGACACCATTCTAAAAATTGCACCCCTCAAGGTACTCAAAACCACATTCAAGAAGTTTGTTAACCCTTCAGGTTCGTCAAACTTTTGGAATGTGGAAGGAAAAAATAAACATTTTCTTTTCTTTCACAAAAAGTTTCCTTTAGACCTAATTATTTTTACTTTTGCAAGGGTAACAGGAGAAAATCGACCATACATTTTGTTGTGCAATTTCTCCTGAGCATGCCGTTATCCCATATGTGGGGGAAATCTACTGTTTGGGCACACGGCAGAGCTTGGAAGGGAAGGAGCGCCATTTCACTTTTTGATGTGCCTAGACAGTCGAAAACCCCAACAAGTGACACCATTTTGGAAACTAGACTCTTAGGGATCTTATTCAGATGTGTAGCACTTTGAACCTACAGGTGCTTCACATAAGTTTATAACGTAGAGCTGTGAAAATAAAAAATCACATTTTTCCCGCAAAAATATTTTTTAGCTCCAAATTTTGTATTTTCCCAAGGGTAAGAGGAAAAAATGGACCCCAAAATTTGTTGCGCAACTTCTCCTGAGTTTACTGATACCCCATTTGTCGTCAAAAAGTACTTTTGAGGCACAAAGCAAAGCTCAAAAGGGAAGAAGCTCTATATTATAGTGCAGATTTTGCTCCACTTGTTTGAGGGTTCCATGTTACATTGGGAGAGCTCCTGGGGTGCCAACATAGCAGAACCCCCCATAAGTGACCCCATTTTACAAACTAAACCTCTCAATGAATTCATCTAGGGGTGCAGTGATTATATTGACACCACAGGTGTGTCACAGACTTTTATACCATTAGGCAGTGAAGATAAAGCATTTTACATTTTTACCGCCAAGATTGTGTGTTGGCCCCAAGCAGGGGCGGAACTATAGTGGAAGCAGGGGAAGCAGCTGCCACAGGGCCCGGGCTAGAAGGGGGCCCGTCCCTGCTGCAGCTGCCCTGTGATTTAGGAGCAAAAAGGGGGGCCCGAGCACGCTGGCAAATGGATCCGCGCTCGGGCCCCCTCCCAACATTTTGTTCAGGCTTCTGACTCTGAACGCTGATGCATAACAACACTGTGTTGTTTTAAAGAGACACTACAGTGTTGTAAATGCAGACAGCGAACAGAAATGAGCACTGTAGCTTTAAGCTGCGGCCCAGTGCATTATGGTCCGTCTGTCACAGCGTGTGTGCATGTGGGGGCGGACAGCAGACGGCCAGGCAGACCACATGAAGCAGCAGGCTGACTGGACAAGCAGGTGGAAGCCCGGGCGAGCAGGGTGAGTACCGTGAGTCTCTCAACAGTGAGAAGAGGCTTGGCTGCTCAATGGTGACTGGGAGGGCAGGTGCAGGCAGCATCTAACAGGGCCCACATTCAACAGGGCCCAGGCCCCAGGCTGCAGTGCAGGGGGCCCACATTCAACACAGGGCCCAGGTAGCAAGGGGCCCGCATTCCAACAGGGCCTCGGGCTCCTGGGCCCTGTTTGACGCAAGCCTCAAGTCACCACTAACCTCCCCCTGGGCCCTGTTGGGCACGGGACCTCAGTCACCAGTAGCATCCCCCTGGCCCAGTAACAGCCTCATGGTTGCTACAAGTGACGAGTGACACCCTGATCTCTGCTACATGTGACAAGTAACAACCTCAGCTCTGCTACATGTAACAAGTAGCAACCTCAGCTCTGCTCATGTGACAAGTAGCAACCTCAGCTCTGCTCATGTGACAAGTAGCAACCTCAGCTCTGCTACATGTGACAAGTAACCTCAGCTCTGCTACATGTGACAGGTAGCAACCTCAGCTCTGCTACATGTGACAAGTAGCAACCTCGGCTCTGGTACATGTGACAAGTAGCAACCTCAGCTCTGCTCATGTGACTAGTAGCAACCTCAGCTCTGCTACATGTGACAAGTAACCTCAGCTCTGCTACATGTGACAAGTAGCAACCTCAGCTCTGCTACATGTGACAAGTAGCAACCTCAGCTCTGCTACATGTGACAAGTAGCAACCTCAGCTCTGCTACATGTGACAAGTAGCAACCTCGGCTCTGCTACATGTAACAACCTCAGCTCTGCTACATGTGACAAGTAGCAACCTCAGCTCTGCTCATGTGACAAGTAACAACCTCAGCTCTGCTCATGTGACAAGTAACAACCTCAACTCTGCTACATGTGACAAGTAACAACCTCAGCTCTGCTACATGTGACAAGTAACAACCTCAGCTCTGCTACATGTGACAAGTAGCAACCTCAGCTCTGCTACATGCGAGGAGTGACAGCCTCATCTCTGCTACATGCGCGGAGTGACAGCCTCAGCTTTGCTATACAAGTAGCAGAGCTGAGGCTGTCACTCCTCACATGTTGCAGAGATGAGGCTGTCACTCCTTACATGTAGCAGAGCTGAGGCTGTCACTCCTCGAATGTAGCAGAGCTGAGGCTGTCCCTACTCACATGTAGCAGAGCTGAGGCTGTTCCTCCTCACATGTAGCAGAGCTGAGGCTGTCACTCCTCACATGTAGCAGAACTGAGTCTGTCACTCCTCACATGTAGCAGAGCTGAGGCTGTCACTCCTCACATGCAGCAGAGCTGAGGCTGTCAACTCCTCACATGTGTAATTGGTGAGGGCGTGGTGCAGAAGTACGGTATACAGAACAATCTTAGATTATTCTGTATACCGGACTGTTGTTCTACTGAATAAATCATCCGTTTGAAAGCAATTTGCAGGCTGGATTACAAGTTTCTTCACATATTTACTCTGGAGAAAGCCTACCTTCGTCACTACCTCAGTTGCTTCCTGGGAGTTGGTTCTTTTCTGTTATTTCACTATCATTACTCCAAAAACCTCTAATTTTGGATAATAAAGGTATCTTTCTTAACACAACTTGGGTAGACCGGGATTGGCAACGCGCGCGAGGGGGGGGGGCCCCATTGTGAAGTTTGCTGTGGGGCCCTGCCGTTCCTAGTTACGCCCCTGGCCCCAAGTTTTATATTTTCACACTGGGAAATGGGTAAAATAGCAGCAAAATTTGTCCCACAATTTCTGCTGAATGTAGAAATACCCCATATGTGGCTGTACAGTACTGCTTAGCCATACGGAGAGACGAGGGAGGGAGCGCTATTTGCCTCCTGGAACACAGATTTTCCTAGAATAGTTTGCGAATTCCATATAAAGAGCCCCTAAGTGATAGAAAAGCAGAATCCCCAATAGTCAAATGACCCCATTTTGGAAATTATAACCCTTTGGGAATTTATCTACAGATGTAGTGACGATTTTGACTCCATGGGTGTTTTCCAGAAACAAGCAGCAGTTTAACAGATTATGGACCTGAGTGGAGACTTGCTTTTTTGTGAATTGAGTTGAAGCTTTTATTGGGAACATTTTACATAACATTTGTGATCACATTTATCTGGCGCTATACGCTGAGCACTTACATCAGGGTTTCCATCTAAATCTCAGAGTGACATGACACATGAAACCCCCAATGGATCCATTTACTACAAAGAGGCAGAAGAGTTACTCTGGACTCCGTCTGTCCTCTGTTCAGCAGTGTCCTTTTTTTCAGAAGAGCACAAAATTGTGGCCGATGGCACTTTAGTGCAATCCTAAAAAGACGGACACCGCCAGATCACAGGTCTTATGGCATCCACAGTGCCTCCATCTGCCTCATTATAAGGAATCTTCCACCAGAAGTTCCATCTGTATCACATATTTCTGAGATTTACACGGAAACCCCGGTGTAAGCGCTTAGCGTAGAGCACAGGATAAATGTGCGCCGAGCCTTACTGCTATCTTTGGGAGGCAGAATGAAAAAATCAACAACATGTGAAAAATTGATTTTATTTATTTTTTATGCCGTTCCTCGTGCGGTATAAGTGATTAGGCGACTTTATTGTTCGGGTCGGTGCAATTACATCGATACCAGATTTATATCGGGTTTTTATGTTTGGCTTCTGTCACACACTAAAAGACGCTTTTTATTGTGAAAAGTAGTTTTTGCATCACCATATTTTGAGAGCTATAATTTTTCCATATTTAGGCCAACAAAGTCATGTGAGGTCTTGTTTTTTGGGGGACAAGCAGATGTTTTTAATGGTACCATTTTCTGGCACTTGACATTTTTTGATCACTTTCTATTCTGATTTTTGGGAGACAGAATGAACAAAAACCAGTAATTCAGGAATTGCTTTTTGTTTTTGTTTTTTTTATATCGTTCCGTGTGTGGTAAAATTGATAAGGCAGCTTTATTCTTCGGGTCAGTATGATTATAGTGATACCCAATTTATATAGTTTTTAAGTTTTGTAGCTTTTACGCAATAAAAACTATTTTATAGAAAAAAATAATTATTTTGCATCGCTTTATTCTGAGAGTTATAACTTTTTTATTTTTCCGCTGATTGAGCTGTATGGCAGCTTGTTTTTTTGCGGGACAAGATTACATTTTCAGAGGTACCATTTTTATTTACATTCGTCTTTTTGATTGCATTTTATTGCACTTTTTGTTTGGCGGTATGATGATACTCTGTTCACTGAAGGGGTTTACTAGTGGGAAAATTTTATACAGCGGGTCGTTACAGATGAGGCAATACCAAATATGTGTACTCAGCGTGAGGCTGCTTGATCGTGCCGCCGTACATATACTTCTGTTTGAGGGAACGCAGCTCCCGCAGAACAGTATATGTATGGCGTATGTCGGGAAGTGGTTAATGCTCCTAACATAAGTATAAAAATATGAGAATTAGTATCACAAAAAAAAAATTATATCCAGGTACCTTTATAGATGATGTCTCTGGAGTCGTTCTCTCTTCTTCATCTTGTCCAGACTCCATGAGTTTTCTCATCCACAGCTCATCTCTGCAGACTTCCATCTTCTCCAGTCTTGTGCAGCACATGGCAACACGATGCCCTTAAAGATAGCAGTGTCATTATAATGCTCCGAAATAAAAATATTTGCTCTACGCTGAGCCCCTGAATAAAGAATTGCCCCTCACTATATTCCCTGCCAAAATATGACCCCATGCTGTCCCTCTTATGGCACATGCTCCACACTGCTCCCTCCTTTCCATACTGAGCCCTCTCTTCACACTGTTCTTTTACACTGAGTCCCCCCTATAGGGCCCAGTCTCTAAACTGTTGCCCCCTCATCACACTCTTCCCCTTTGGTATATTGTCACCTCCTGGCTGTACCCTTACACTGTTGCACCATGCTACAGTACCCACACTACTCAGTCTCTATTCTGTGCTCATGCACACTTTTTTCCCCCATACTGTCTCCTCGCATATTTCCCCAACCCTCATCATACATTTACCCTCTCACTTTCCTTACTGACTCCTCACACATCCCTCCAACTCCCCATACTGTGTCCGCACCCATCCCATCATCCCCCATACTGTGTCCTCATTCATTTTCTCCTTGCTCCCCATACTGTGTCCACAGCCATACCACCACTCACCATGCTGTGGCTGCACCCTTACCCCATACATGCCTCCCGTCTTATACCTTCCTCCTCATATTGTGTCTTCAAATTTCTACCGCTCCCCATATTGTGTCTTCACCTGTCACTTCCTTGCTCCCCAAATTTGTGTTTTCAAATCATACCCTGTTACACTAAAAACTCCATCACAGTAAACATCCGCACACAGTAAATACCCCTCTCTCACACACACATTGAACACCCCCCTCCACACACAGTAATTGCCCCCTCCCTCAAACAGCCACACACACTAAATACACCACCCCCCAATAAACGCCACCCAGTAAATATCCCCCCTATCTTCGGTGTCTCCAGCTTCACCAACGTGGAGCTCCTACCACCCATCTGCGCCTCGGCAGCGCCAGCGAGTGACATCAGCAGCATGATCACATGACATGATGACACTGCTAGCTTCGCTCTGACCCGGCGATCAGAACTTCAATTGTACTCGCGTCTGTTAGACACGAGTACTATTGAACACTGGGAGCAGGAGCATTGCAGTTTCTCTTTGCCAGCTGTGAGCTTGACAGCCGACTCAGAGAACTGATGACTCTGATTCCGGGGGGTGGCAGAATGCAACCATTGGGGGAGACACTTTGGACTTCCGCATTAGGCGGCCCGACTGTGTCCCCCTGCCAGCTGCGCCCGGGCACATGCTGCGCCTGTCCGTCCTTAGATACGCCTCTGGCAGTACATGAACGAATTGAATATGTGAAAAGGGAAATACATTACTGCTCTAGTTGTATAAGAAGAGATATAAATATGTAAGATAATATGAGAATATGAGATGGCACACTGGCAGACATAACAATAACTGAAAAAATGATGTTTCTTGTAATCATAAATTGCATCAACAAATATCTGTTTACCTTAATAAGTTCAGACTAAAATTGTACCCATTTAAAATTTAAAGTCAGTCAAACTCACAGATTTTGGCCGGACCAGTTGCCTATCTGTTGCAAGAAAGCAGCTGCACAAGTACTGGATGGAGTATATGTGTCACCAAGGTGCATAGCCTCGGTAATGTGAAACCCAGAGAGAAAGTTTCAGCACAGATAGTGCTGAGAAGATTTTTTAATGGGCCTGGATAATGGGTCCAGGTTTTTGGAACAAGTGGAAAAGCTGGGCGGGACTAATTGTTCCCATTCTCCAACCCAAGAGGTGCAGCTTGTGTAAAAGGTTAACTGAACCGCTCCATAACAGTCTGAAAGCAGAGGGGAAAAGACGTCTGGTATACAGATCTGCTCTGCTAGAGTCTGACTAGGTCTGGAAATCCATATCTGCAGTATATGGACTATTTTCTTTTTACCATTTTGCCATGAAAAGGCTGTGATTTGTTTTCATTACTTTGTGAAGTTTCTGGACTTTAATAAACCTTCCTATTTTGATATAAGAATCTGCTGCCTATGCCTACCTCAAGACCTGCCAGAGTGAGTGAATTCCTACACTGTATAGATTTTGCTGGAACTGTCCCAAATTTTAGACGCAATCCAGTCAAAATGAGATTACATAAACCCTGTCCAAAAGTAGATGTTCCTATTCAATTTGTAGAGGATTTGATGCCTAAATCCCCGATCCTATTGTTCACTGTCTTGGTCTAATTCTCCTGACCACATTGCAAAAACATGCACGCTTGACCAAGAATAGCATGCATTAGTGATGGGCAGTCCGGATCTTTTTAGTGATCTGACTCACTTGGCTCCAATCACCAAAAAGAGACGGATCTTTTGGATCCATATTAAACACTTGTTCACCAATGCGGTTACTGAGAGCAAAACCTCATCCACCCACAGGCAAAACCTCACCTTTTATTTTAGGTGGGCAGAGTTTCAGCTGCTGAACACTGTCAATTTACGTCTAGTGAGAGCCATTCAGAGAACTTAGTGGTGTCGTCACTGCTTTCTTGCTGCTTCCATCCTTTGGCATGCGGTACCGGAGAGAATAAGACACAAGACAGGTAGTATGCGTCAACAGACTCTAACTTTATTACAAAGCATAGGGTTTATATACACACCCTGGAGGCAGAAAAAGGATTTACCATATATGGTCCGATCATACAATTTAGCTGTGCAAACAAAAACTGGTTTCTGTTCCCGTGACGCCTATGTTTGTGGTTGAAACATTTTATCTGATTTCACCCGATGACTTAGCAAGGACACGTTAGTTTCTATTGATACAAGGAAGGAACATTCAGTTGTTATTTTGACCCAAGGTAACCGTCAGATTTATATAGCATATGTAAGGAAAGGGACGTCGCCATTTTGTATAGGGCCTGTACCAGCCTCCATTTTGTCAGTTCAGTGTCACAGACTGCTAACTACACATTGCCTATTAGCATATCCAGTACGACCGGTTTTGATGTCCACTAGGAATCAAAGGGGCTTTAGCATGCTAATTAGTTTAGGCCAGTGTCTGAATAAGATGGTCAGTCGTATGGTAAATAGCTCAAGCTCAAGCCCTTGTTTCCTGCTCCATATGAATTGCAGGCCAGTTAATATGCGTGTTTCAAAGCAAAAGGGAAGGGCCTAGCAGGTTTAAGAATTGTAGCCATGTACAGGGTGGTCATTCCATTTCACACACAGAAGCCAAGAAGATGGTCTAGGAAAGACCAAGGGACTATCCAGCAACTGAAGACTGTACCTGGGAACGGCAGAGCCAAGGCCTTCCCATGACCATAATACCCGGTAATATTGATCTATAGCTTATACCTTTAAGCCTTGTACATTATTGTTGTATTTTTTTACTCTGACTGCAAATGCATTGTAATTAAGTTGTATAGCTTTACTGTATATTTCTGTAATTATCTAGTGCGCCCTTAAGGCAAATTAAACCATAAAATTAATCTCGGGCTGATGCTTTTACTCTGATCACGAATCTTAGAATACCCAGTGGGTAACAGGACACCCTCCCCGGCGGCCATTTGCTCTAGGTGCAGTTCCCTTACTGACCTGAGAGACAAAGGGGGCGCCGGAGAGCTGTACCTGTGGAGTTACGTCCCATTGGTGACGTGGGAGGAAGGGGGTCGTCCCTCACATTTGGTAGCGGCGGTGGGATCAGAAGCTGTGATACCCAGGCTACCATGTGGCGGTCGGCTTAGTTCCTCACAAATTGGTGGCAGCGGTGGGATCAGAGTAATAGTGTGCGTGGGGCCCCTACTCCCAGACACTAGAGACTACCAGCGGTACTTTCACTGCTGGGGTCTTAAGGTCAGCCCAGCACTAGACGGTCAGAGTGTAAATATAATAAGTTGTGTGCAAGGTCAGGGTTGCAGCTGTGTCAGTAACCAAAGGTTCCCAAGATGGCGGAAGGCACCAGGAGTAGGGCAAAGGGGGAGGCCAATGCTGTGGTCTATGAGGGGTTCGATACCGATGAGGGGGAGCTCAGCCAGGGCTCCCCAAGGAGCCCGACCCCGTGCTCAGTCTCGCAGTGGACTGTCCACCCCCTGCCCATCCCAGCCTGTCCCGATCGGAGGCCCTTTTCCAAGCGGCTATGGCACAGCTCGAGGCTGGTAATGACGCCGCCTATGACAGACTCCTGGTGGCGGCAGAGAAAGCAGCAGAGCGTGAGCAAGCAGCGGCAGAGAGAGCAGAGAGAGCAGCAGAGCGGGAGCATACAGAACGCCGTGAAGCTGCGGAGCGCCGGCACCGACTGGAGATGGCTCAGCACAGGCCCCCGCTGGACGCACCAGGCCCACCGGAGACAAGGGCTTCCAAGGTCCGGGTGGAGGACTTTCCCTTACTTGAAAAGGATGGAGACCTGGATTCCTTTCTGCTTGCTTTTGAGAGGACATGCCTCCAACATCATCTGGCCCTGGATCAGTGGGCAAGGTACCTGACCCCCCATTTGAGGGGTAAGTCCCTGGAAGTTTTGGGGGACTTACCTGCCGGGGAGGAGCAGGACTACAACAGCATCAAGCGGGCCCTGATCCAGCACTACAACCTCACCCCGGAGTCGTACCGCAGGAAGTTCAGGAGCCTGCAGCGGGGTTCAAAGGACACCTGGACCGACCACATGCAGGCCCTGCTGAGAGCTGCGGAGCACTGGACCTCGGGTCTAGAGCTCACTACCCGCCAGGAGGTCCAGGAACTGTTTGTCATGGAGCAATTCTTGTGGAACTGCCCAGAGGACCTCCAGCAGTTCCTCCGTGACCGGAAACCAAAGGGGGCTTCTGCTACAGCCGCCCTGGCAGACGAGTATGCCAACAACAGGGCGCCGGAGCCAAAGAAGCCTGCCAGCAGCACCTGGAGAGGGGGTAAGCCCAATCCTGCCCCAGCCCCATACCCAGCCCCCAGAGTGCAAGGGGTGTACCCCCCTGCTGCCCTCCTCCAGGCCAGGAACAGAACCCAGACGTTGTCATAATTGCAATCAGCCAGGACATTTTAAGGTTGCGTGTCCTCAGCGCCAGAAGGCCCCATCCCTGTCCCAGAAACCGACCACTGTTTTGTGTGTGGGAGGGGGTGGTGGGAGGTCCCTAGACAATTACCAACCCGTCACCATCGGCCGCTCAGCGGTCATGGGACTGCGGGACACAGGCGCTGAACGAACCCTGGTACGCCCTGAGGTGGTGTCCCCTCAAGACTTGGTACCTGGGAAAACCCTTTCGGTCTCCGGAATTTTAGGCATTGAACCGGCGTTGCCCATTGCCAAGGTGTATTTGGACTGGGGCGCCGGGAGGGAGATGCGGGAGGTGGGAGTAACGCCGAATATTCCTGCAAATGTGTTGCTTGGGACCGATTTGGGGCGGCTAGTGTCCCAGTATGTGGCCACTGAACCCCCAAGTTCGGCTCCCCAAGAATGTCATGACTATACTGTGAATGTTAATGTATTGAATGTGCCTCCAACAGTGGAGGAGGGAGTGAAACCTGATGGTAAGCCATGCACTGACATTACACACACAGGGCTCACAGTGAGGACAGGTGAGGAGGCTGCACGGGAGAGCTCAGAGGTGGGGGGAGGGGCTGCTATGGGCAGTGTAGGGCCCCTAAGTGAACCCAGCCTGCTGAGTCTAGGGTCCCTGCAGGAAGAGGAACAGGCCATGGGGGGAGGGGGCGTCCCGGGAGAGGAGCCACCAGGTAAGACCCCAGGGCAGGAGTTCCCCACATCCGGGATGTCAGGAAGTCAGGGAAGTCTGCCTGACCCGGCGACTTGGTCAGGGGACGAGGGAAAGCAGGCGCTACCCATGGTCCCAGCGGTCGTGGCCGCTGTTACCAGGAGTGGGAGCGCTGAAGCCCAAGGAGCCTCGCGGAGGTCCGACGGTTTCCCCCTCCCCGACCAAGTGGCTGTCGAGTCAGACAGTAGCCAGGAGACAGATCCCGGGGAACTGACAGAGGACATGGCAGTTTCATCAATTCTTGCCACATCAAGTCAGGGATTTCAGGCAGCGTTGGAAGCTGACCCTAGCCTGAAGACTCTCAAGGAGCAGGCGGCACAGCCTCCCTGGAGTCCGACCGCGAGCGAGTGGTCTGGGACCAGGAACGGCTGTACCGGGTAACGGTCCAGCAGGGTTCACCAGAGGCGTGGCCCAGGGACCGACAGTTAGTGGTACCCCATCCGTTCAGGGGGGAATTGTTGCGGATCGCACACGAGATTCTAATGGCCGGACACCTAGGGATCACTAAAACCAGGGCCAGGCTAGCTCAGCATTTCTACTGGCCTGGAATGAGGACCGAGGTGATAGCCTACTGCCGTTCGTGTGACACCTGTCAGAGGGTGGGGAAGGCGGGGCCGCGCCCCAAAGCCCCACTGGTAACTCTGCCCATCATCGAAGAGCCTTTCTCGAGGGTGGCTGTGGATCTCATTGGACCTCTGTCCACTCCCAGCCGCTCCGGGAAATGCTTCATACTAACGGTAGTGGACTATGCCACCCGGTACCGGAGGCGGTAGCTTTGTCGTCCATTCGGGCCGACAAAGCGGCCACTGCCTTACTGGAGATTTTCTCCAGAGTGGGGTTTCCCAAGGAAATGCTCACCGACCGAGGGACCCAGTTCATGTCGCAGCTGATGGAGTCTCTCTGTAAGCAGGTACAGGTGCAAAATCTGTTGGCCAGCCCGTATCACCCACAGACCAATGGCTTGTGTGAGCGGTTCAATGGCACCTTAAAGCAGATGCTGAAGATGTTGGTCGACTCCCACGGGAGAGACTGGGAGCGGTATCTCCCACACCTGCTGTTTGCCTACCGGGAGGTCCCACAGGCCTCAACGGGGTTCTCCCCCTTTGAGCTCCTGTACGGGCGACGTGTACGGGGGCCCCTTGCTCTGGTGAAGGAAGCATGGGAAGGGGATTTAGCCACCCCTGGAGTGTCGGTCATTGAGTATGTCGTGCGCTTCCGGGACCGAATGATGGCCTTGACGCGGCTGGTGCATGACAATATGGCCCAAGCTCAGGCTGACCAGAAGCGATGGTACGACCAGAATGCTTGTGAGCGGACCTACCAGGTGGGTCAAAAGGTGTGGGTACTGGTCCCCGTACCCCAAAACAAGCTTCAGGCGGCCTGGGAGGGTCCATACCTCGTGCACGAGCAGCTCAACGCCGTCACCTACCTGGTCACCCTGGACCACGCCCGTGGAAGGAGGAAGGCCTTCCATGTGAACATGATGAAGGCCCATCATGAGCGGGAGGCTTATGCTCACCCAGTGTGCAACCTTCCAGAGGAAGGAGAGGCAGAAACCCTCCTCGATCTGCTCACCCAAGCCAAGGTGGGTGGATCCATCGAGGATGTGGGGGTTGGCCACCAGCTCTCGGAGGACCAACGTTCCCAGCTGGGGGCCACCCTGCACCCCTTTCGGGAGCTGTTCAGCAGCCTGCCCGGAAGGACTGAAGCAGCAGTCCATGACGTGGACACTGGCAACCACCCCCCAATCCGGCGTTCAGCATATCGGGTCTCTCTTGAGGTGCAGCAGCAGATGCGCCAAGAGATAGACGAGATGCTGAGGCTGGGGGTGATCCAAGCGTCCAACAGCGCGTGGGCTTCGCCTGTAGTTCTCGTCCCTAAAAAGGACCGAACTACGCGGTTCTGCGTGGACTACAGGGGGCTCAACGCTGTGTCGGTCACCGATGCGTACCCAATGCCGCGCATCGATGACCTGCTCGACCAGCTGGCCGGGGCCAAGTACCTGACCATCATGGATCTGAGCAGGGGGTATTGGCAGATTCCCCTGACCCCTAGGGCACGGGAACGCTCTGCCTTTATCACCCCATTTGGACTGTACGAGTCCACGGTGATGCCCTTCGGCATGAAGAATGCCCCTGCCACTTTTCAGCGGATGGTCAACACGCTGCTCGAGGGACTGGAAGGGTATGCGACCGCGTACCTGGATGACATTGCCATCTTCAGTCTCACCTGGGAGGATCACCTAGAGCACCTGGCGCAGGTGCTCGGGCGGATCCAGCAAGCAGGCTTGACCATTAAGCCGGAAAAATGCCAGCTGGGTATGAGTGAGGTCCACTACCTGGGACACCGGGTAGGTGGGGGAGCTCTGAAGCCAGAGCCCGGGAAGGTGGATGCCATCGCATCCTGGCCCACCCCCAGGACCAAGAAGCAGGTGATGTCCTTTTTGGGTACTGCTGGGTACTATAGGAGGTTTGTTCCACACTATAGTGCCCTGGCCAAGCCCCTGACGGACCTCACCAAGAAAAGGCTGCCCGTCGCAGGTAGGGGCAGACGCGCCGACCCAGGCTCCCACCAGTCATCTGTTATTGGAGGTAATCATGGGCTATCTATGACACTTGTCATCTTAGAATTGTTGCTGCAGCTTATGCATCTCCTTCAATGCTCTTATATACAGGGCTGTTATCCTTGCCTACATAGGTTTAACATCTTTATATTGACATGTTTGGATTTCACATATATATACGGGTTTAGAATAAATATGCACTGACCAGTGATTTTGTTATTCACATGTTATTTATCACCTGGGTCGGTCAGTCTTCCTGCCTTTCTGGACACGCACGTGTCGGTGTGGTCCTATTGCCTGCATTGTTCTTGCCTATTTTAACTTTTGTATATAAGCATCCTTGTCTGTATTCAATAAAGATTTTTTCATACACTTTTGATACCCGTTATCGCTTTTCTGTGATGGTTACATCACATTCCTCTTTGTTTGTCTAAATTGGCGATGGGTTTAGTATCACAGTCCTGACTAGATGGCACACATCCAGGGACTTTCCATTTATTTGGTGTGCCTTTACCTTGTCTCAGTCTCCATTTATGATAATTATTTCACCCATGAAGTGTGTACCTCTGTCACTCTCAATTACCTCTGGTACCCCATACCTGCAGACCACCTCCGCAAGCAGTTTCTTTGCGGTTGCTGCAGCCGTGGCTTTGGCAATCGGGAAAGCCTCTGGCCATCCTGAGAACAAATCAATACAGACCAACACAATATTCCCATGATCCTGACTTTGGCAGCTGAATATAATCAATTTGCAGTCTCTGGAATGGATAGAGGGGCCGGAGGGTGTGTTTGGGTGGTGTTTTAACTACTCTACCCTGATTATGTGTAGCACATATCATGCACCCTTTTATCAGTTGTTCAATACAGGTGGAGAATCCTGGTGCCACCCAATGTTTCTGCATCACATTCATCACAGCCGTTTTAGATTGGTGTACCGGCCCATGTAACATCTGGGCAGCCACTGGGTACAGTGCACTTGGAAGGCATCGTCGTGTCCCTTTCCCCCATACCCCATTTGCTTCATTCAGGCATGCACCTTCCCTCAACCACTTATCAACCTCCTCCTTCAGAGCCTGAGCCTGCATTTGGGATAAGATGTCCTCCGACGTACTGTTGACCCTTGTTGCGGCTTGCAGGCTGCTGTTTTTTCTGCTGCATCTGCCATCGCATTACCTCTGCTTACCTGGTCGGTGCGTCTGGTATGTGCTCTTACCTTTATGACAGCTACTTGTTTGGGTAATTGTAGCGCATCAATTAACTGCTGGACCGCATCAGAATTCTTTATGGGGTGTCCTGCTGCCATCAGGAAACCTCTTGATTTCCATATTGGACCAAAATCATGCGCTATACCGAATGCGTACCTAGAATCCGTGTAAATGTTAACAACACTACCTTCTTCTAGTTTACAGGCCTCAGTTAGGGCCCTAAGTTCGGCCTCTTGAGCCGATTGGTGTGGGAGCATTGGTTCTGCCTTGATTACTGCATTGAGGGAGACAACTGCATATCCAGTATGGAAAGTACCTGAATCGTCCTGATGACGGGGTCCATCTACAAAAAATTTTTTAATTCATGTTCAAATACAGTAGGTAAACCTGCCGTTTCTTGTGCCATCATTTGTACACAGTCATGAGGAATATCCTCTCTTGGATCTTCCTTAAATAGCACAGTACTTGACCCCTCCTTCAGATCCGAGAGAGGTAACAAAGTTGCTGGATTCAAAGTAGTACACCTCTGTAAAGAAACATTGGGAGGCATTAACAGTGCACATTGTAACCTGAGATGACGTGCGGCTGAGAGGTGAGCGGGTTGCACTTGATTCAATATAGTATAGACATCATGAGGTGTTAGCACGGTGAGCGGATGATCTAGAACAATGTCTGCAGATTTGTGGAGTATCAGTCCAACAGCATGCAGAGCACGTACACAGGATGGTGCACCTCTGGCTACCGCATCTAATCTGCCACTAAAATAGGCAACAGGTCTCTGATTGTCACCATGTGATTGAGTTAAAACTCCTGCTGCATGTCCAGCTTGCTCGTGAAGGTACAGAGTAAATGGGAGCTCATAGTTAGGTGTACCCAAAGCTGGAGCGGCCAAAATACGGTTTTTGAGAGAGTAAAAACAGTCTATTGCCTCTGGTAGTACAAAAGGTGTTGAGGTAAGACAGTCATAGAGGGGCTGCATTAAAACAGAGACAGCATAAATCCACTGTCTGCAATAGGAAACAAGTCCAAGAAAAGTTCTGAGGGCTGCAACATTAATGGGGACAGTGAATGCCTGTACTGCTAGTTTACGTGCATTTGTCAAATGGCGGGCTCCTGGTGTAATGCAATGTCCCAAAAAGGTGACTGAAGATTTACAAAACTGAAGCTTATCTTTTGACGCCTTGCAGCCAGCGCGATGGAGAAACAACATAAGCGATATAGTTGCATTATGACATTGTTTCCTGGAGGGGGCACAAATGAGCAGGTCATCGACATATTGCAGAACAACGATATGTGGTTCAGACCATCCCTCCAGTATTTCCTGCAGACTTGCAGTGTACATTGTGGGTGAATTCTGGGCACCCTGTGGCAACACTGTCCATGTATATTGACTGCCCTGGAACGTGAAAGCAAACAGGTACTGGCAGTCAGGATGTAATGGTACACTGAAAAATGCATTTGCCAAATCGACCACTGAAAAACAAAGAGAGTTAGAAGGTATCTGTGACAGAAGAGTATGCGGGTTGGGCACAACTGGTGTTAGAAGTTCTGTGGCTTTGTTAACCAACTGGAGGTCATGGACCATTCTATATGCGGTTGGTTGTCCTGGCACGCTCTTTTTCTTTACTGGGAACAGGGGAGTGTTGCAAGGGGACTGGGTTTTAACTAGGACTCCCCTGTGTAGTAATTTTTGGACTTGCTGGGCTATGGCAATCTCCTGAGCCGAGCTAAGGGGATACTGCTTCTGTTGAGGCAAGATGGCTCCTGGGTTTAGATTCACCATTACTAGTTGAACTCTTAACCTACCAACATCTGTGTTATCTGAGGCCCAAAAGTCGTATGGTACAGCCTGCTCTTGTCTCTTCTATGCTGGCAATATCTAGTGACATAATTTTGCAAAGGGTGCTTGGTTTTAAACCTGGGGTCATGGTGACAGTGCAATCAGGATGATATTCGATATGTGCTTGTAATTGAGACAATACATTGTTTCCCAAAAGGTTACATTGGCCTCGGGGCGATACCATGAGCTGGCTATGTACAGTAGCTCCTTGAATTTGCAGGGGAATTTTTTTAGTGACAGGGAGCAGGACAGACGGGGAATTGAAAGGGGTGGTAATGACATGATGTGAAAAATCAGGCCACGTCCTCTGCCTTCAGTGATCTCCACTCTGGTCTACTTGCTTTCACCTTTTCTGCAATCTCTTTCTTTAGTCCGTTCATGAAAGCACTTGCCAATACCCTCTCACTAGTCTTATTTTCAGGGATGAACCCCATTTCCGACCAAGTCCTCCTTAGAGCCCAAAAGAAATCTTTGGGGTCCTCTTCCTTACCCTGAACTCGGTCTTCTAGTGTAACCTGCCTGTCTCCTGCCTGTCTCTACATCTCTTTACCAATGCTGTTGTGAACAGGACTCTGGCTGCTGCGTTATTGGGTTCTGCGTCTACGGGTCCGGTCCTATTGTCATACTGCTTGTACGTTTCATCTATCAACCTATCATAGCGGGCTTCATCTGCCAATTTTCCCTTAATTACCCCTTGTAAATCCAACCTAGTTGCATTATACGTATCCTGTATGGTTCTTATCATTCTGGCAAAACCCATCGGGGACTGGGACGGATCTGGCAACTGGGAAATCAACGCCAATTGTTCTAAGGGGCTCCATGGTCTATACATTAACATTGTACGGGCTTCTTGACCTGGAACAACTGCGTCCGCTACTGCTGCTACTGCGCCTGGTGCTCCTGGCACAACTACCGTCCTCATTGGGAATAGTCTAGCTGGGTGGGGTCTTGGTCCTCCGCATGTCACACAGATATCTACAGTCAAGGGATTCTGTTGTCCACATCTGGGGCAAACCCAGCAATTGGGTTCCTGGGAATTCTGGTACTGGGGTGGGGGTGACATCGGGGCAGATAGGGAGGAAAATCTGTCATTCCGGTTTTTGTCAGTCTGTAACATCCGTTTTCTAATTCTTCAATTCTTCCTTCAAAATGAGCGCATGCATTCATCCATACATCCACTGTCTTCAACAAACCCTTATCTTTCAACCATCCATGATAGGAGTTAAAGAAGGATTTCCATTTTTCTCCGTTCATCTCTCCATTTTCATTCATTCCCGCCTTACACAATATTTTGTCAATTCCAATCAGTGCCTGTTTCCCTTCTCTGCATACTACTAAGTCTTTGGCTGTAACGCCTTCTTTGGCATTTTGGTTCCCCATTCTTTCGGTTCTCCTCACTCAGAGTAGACTCCTCAATCACTTAGACAATGGGCCACAAAGATTTCTGAACCACACCACTACTTGCCCTCCAATACTTATACGCCAACCAGAAAAACAGACCAAAAACACCGATCCCGAGACACACCCACAACACAATCATCGGATCCATGCTGTCATTCTTAAGTTCTCCAAAGGATAGAAGGCAGGACTGACAATTTATCTGAGGGGATTCTACTGGTTCAAAGGGACCTGAGCCAGACAACAATCTGTGAATTACCTGGGGGCCGACCGCTCGGGGGTAAGGGAGTCTCTTCTATGTAGCGATATAATTTAGGTAGAATAAAACAGTTATTCCTACCTCAGCGCTGTATATATATCACCAACAGAGAGCTTCGCTCGTCCCACATCTCGGACCGGTCGAACACCCTGGGCAGATTAACTCAGGTCCCTGTTCGGGCACCAGCTGTCGTCACTGCTTTCTTGCTGCTTCCATCCTTTGGCATGCGGTACCGGAGAGAATAAGACACAAGACAGGTAGTATGCATCAACAGACTCTAACTTTATTACAAAGCATAGGGTTTATATACACACCCTGGAGGCAGAAAAAGGTTTTACCATATATGGTCCGATCATACAATTTAGCTGTGCAAACAAAAACTGGTTTCTGTTCCCGTGACGCCTATGTTTGTGGTTGAAACATTTTATCTGATTTCACCTGATGACTTAGCAAGGACACGTTAGTTTCTATTGATACAAGGAAGGAACATTCAGTTGTTATTTTGACCCAAGGTAACCGTCAGATTTATATAGCATAGATGGGGTCTTTGAACTTGAGGGACCTTATTTTCTGCTATAACAGTGGCTTTCACTGGGGTGCCAGCTTTCATTGTTCCCACCAAGGGAGCCAGCTCTTTGTCTTGGTTTGGTCGCAAACGACTCATCACTTGTATGCATATGTATGGCAGGGTAAGGGGAGACCTGCCAACAGCTTTCTGATGTATGTTCACTATAAAGCTAGCCAAACAGAGATACAAGTTGTTTATTTCAGTGGCATCAGCCAACAATCCAATGGTTAGCACATTTGATTATCCACTGCGGAAACAAAGAAACAAATCTTTGTTCCCAAAGGATAAGTCAGTACCAGATGGGTACAGCAGCCACATATTCCTCTCACTCCATAGAAATGATAATTAATGCTTGACATGTTTGTGCCGAAGACAGTAGTGAGAGCTAATTCAGTTATCTAATACATGTATGTCGTTGGGAAAAGCTAGTCCCGCCTGCGCCGCTGGTAAAGTCGTTCATAAAGGGTGTCACACTCAGCGATTCAGGCTCACCAGCGGGACACCAACGACCAAAAAAAGAACGCTCATGAACGATCAGCGACATCACAGCGGGGGCCACATCGCCGCTACATGTCACACACAGCGACGTCGCTAACGAGATCGCTGCTGCGTCATAAAATCGCCGACGCTTTAGCGATCTCGCTAGCGATCTCGCTTAGTGTGACAGTACCTTTAGAAACCTGGGGCTCTGTTCATACATGTGTTGAAGTTTCCATATGAATCAGAAACTATGATTGTTGGATCTGTAGTACAGTGGAAGCCTTCAACTTAGGGCTCATATGCGTTTAAGGGTCCCGTTACACATAGTGACTCACCAGCGATCCCGACAACGATATGCACTTGTCAGGATCGCTGATGTGTCACTACATGATCGCTGCTGAGCTGCCAAACAGGCAGCTCTCAGCAGCGATCAGGACAGCGACTATGCGGGTAACAAGCAGCGCATGTCGCTTAGTTACCCGCAGTGTACCTTAGATACCAGCGCGCTTGTGCAGAGAGCTGGTAACCAAGGTACACATCGGGTTTCCAGGCGCCGCTCGGCGCTTAGTAACATGCTGTGCACCTTGGTTACCAGCTCCCCTGCACAAGCGCGCTGGTATCTAACATACACATCGGGTTTCCAGGCGCCGCCCAGTGCCTGGAAACCCGATGTTTACCTTGGTTACCAGCTCCAGCTTGCTTATCGTTGGTCTCCCGCCTGTCACAACCAGCGATGCGCGCTGACCAGCGGGAGACCAGTGATCAAAAAATGGTCCAGGACATTCAGCGACGATCAGCGACACCCAGCAGGTGTCACACTAAGTGAGATCGCTGGCTAGGTCGCTGCTACGTCACAAAATCGGTGACGTTTCATCGATCTCACTAGCGATCTTGCTATGTGTAATGGGGCCTTAAAACAGACGAGCAGAATCTGATAAAAAATCGGATTGCACTTTGACTAGTGTTAATGAATGATTGTGTGTTCATCTGGTATGTTTGTTTTCTCAGCTCGGATTGGACTGAGAAAAAAATCCGTGTATATACGACGAGACTCGACAATGTAAGTGAATGGGTGTGAGAAAAAAAATTGCACAGCACACTGACCATGCATGTTCCATGCGTTTTTCTTATCTTTTATATGCTTCCATCTCATAGGAAACCTGACATTTTCATCACCCCAGTACAGTAAATTCACAGCGTGAACTGTCTGAATGGATATAAAGAAAGCATAAAAAAAGAAAAAAAATGGTGTGGGGTCCCCCTTAATTTTCTTATACAGCTGAGAGAAAACAAGCAGCTGTGGGCTGATGTTTATAGTCTGGGAAGGGGGTAATAAACATGGATCTTCCCAGACTATTACTATCAGCTCCCAGGTGTTTACTTAGCCTTTACTGGTTATTAATAAGGGGTGACCCCTAAAAAACATGACATGAGGTCACCCCTAATATTAATAACCAGCAAAGGCTAGGCAGACAGCTGCGGGCTGATATTAATAGCCTAGGAAGGGGCCATGGATATTGGCCCCCACTGAGACTAAAAAAACCTCAGCTTTCAGCCGCCCCAGAATTGGCGCTTCTATAAGATGATCCAATTCTGGCACTTAGCCTTGCTCTTCCCACTTGCCCTGGTGAGGTGGCAAGTGGGGCAATAGTATTGGGGTTGATGTCAGCTTTGTGATGTCAGCTGACATCAAGCCCAGGGGTTAGTAATGGGGGTGTCTATAAGACACCCCCATTACTAACCCCATAGTCATTTTTTTAAGTAAACACACAGCAAGAATAAAGTCTCTTTTTAAATAAAATTCCCCAACCCTCATTTTCCCCATTTATTACTGTATAAATAAAAAATTATAAACCAACATATTCCTAACCTGTCCACAGATAATCCCTCTGTTATCCTGTCCCAGGAAGAACTCCAGCTCTGCTGCATCCGGGTGGTTTGTTGAGCAGTGGCATGATGCAACCGCTCAGCAAGCTAGTCGGAACACTCTGAGATGGGATGTCATTATGCTCCTGCAGTGTCTAGCGCTGACATAAGAAAGGTTACCTCACTGACATCACTGCTCCCTGCATGAGGACAGCATTTTTATAAACATATTTTAGAATTAAACTAGTCAAAAATTTCTCAGAAAAAAATTATTTGAAAGTCTTTTTTTTTTGTCTTGTGGTATTCATTGGCGGTTCTTGCTCCAAATTCTTCAAAATGGCGCATGTGGTTCATGAATTTTTCGCAAAATCAAAAATGTTCTTCATTTTTGTCTTCAACCTTTTTTCCTGACTTTTTAAGTGCAAAAAGTTGCATGTTCCACTAAAATGTTGCAAAATATTCTCAACAATTTAAGTCATACATAAAATCTCTCTGGGGTAGGGGGACAGTCTGGAGTACATTTATGTAAAAATTTTCCTCCTTTTTAAAAAGTCGCAAATGATGATTAAGCCTATAACTGTTTAAAAAAAAAAACAACCCCGCCTACAATGGAGAAAATAAAAATCAGGTAAACAAACATTAAAAAATGTGAAAATTTAAAGAAAAGTAAGGTGAAAATGAAAAAACAGCTGGAAAAACACTATAAGCTAAACAAAAAAAAGTGCAAGTGCGATAATGGAAAAAAGGCTATTTTGTCATTTACAATAATTATTTTAGTATAATTTAATTATCATTATAAATAACAAATACAGGTCAAAAGATTAAAGGGGAGAAAAGGTGGGCTTGATCTTACAGCCCTTCACAACACAGGAAACATCTTACCCACATAATAGGCACAACATATACGGTATACATTTTTTAAAATTATGCTTATTTATAACACTTTTCAAAGAATGCAAAACTATCACCCACATAACAGGCACAAAAATTAGCTGTTCATACATACATATCAACTGAATATATTAGATAATAATTATAGTTAAAAAGTATAAATTGATCTAAAAAGCAACCACATTACTATAGTAGATAATATCACTCTCTCTTTGATAATATAACAGTAACCATTAAAAAAGACCCAATACAATATGTACATGACATAATGCATAATTGATCATTAATAAATACCTTTGGACATATGTGCATACATGTGAGGGAAGAGCACCCTAGACCCTTTCAATGCACCACCTTGGGTTTATCAGGGGGTAATGTGCTGTAAACAGAGGGGTTTTATAAAATGCCATTGAACAATGAAAAAATGGTGTCTGATGTCTAGTGGTTCTGAGTGCTTCACCATCATGATGCCGCGATGCTGAGAATGTGCACAATGTTTGCATCACTTGGTCACATGACTGTGCGATGACATCATGCCGTCAATCACCTGGTATGTGGTTATATAAAAAGTCTGCACATCCATGTTAAAATGTCAGTTTTTTTCAGTCACCCATGACAGCACCAACGAGAGAGGGGATTCGCCCTTCAAGGATGGGAAACCTTCAATATAAAAAGAGCTGTACTTCTCTCCGCATCAGTTGGTTTCCTGTCCTTGATGGGGAACCTTTGGTAAGGACATATTAGTAATTCCATATCTGGACCTTATTAATAGAGAATGAAAAAAACAGAGAAGGAGCCCATTTCCATCGTCCTTTGAATTAAAATATCATTTTGAGGACTCGATCCATCATTGTCAGAAACAAGTGGAAAAGGTAGGAAGCGCCTTGGAGAACTTAGGAACGGCGCTTAAATCTGATTAAAATCAGACTACAGCCATTAAGGTTGCAGGTCTTCCTTGGCCTTATAATAGACACAGAGATGCAAGAATGTTGTCTTCCGGAGGAAAAAGAGGAAAAACATCTCTACAGTAATGGAGAATCCGATAATGTCCCTCAGAAAAGCGATGTCCCTGCAAGGTTCTCTAACTGCCTGTATTCTGGCAGTCAAATGGGCCCAATTTTACACACGGGAATTGCAGTGGGGTATCCTGGAAAATGAGGTAGCCTTGCAGTGGTCCACTTTCTCCTTTGGTGGTTGGGAATAAAATCTGCTCTGTGGGGGGGTACCCTGGGTATGCAATGTATCCAGGGTAGTTTCAATGGATGCCAGCTCCAGGGGATGGGGGGCCCAACTAGATGACCATGTAGTGCAGAGAACTTGGTCAGAGGAAGAGAGGTTAGCCTATTCAAGCAGCTGGGAACTTTTGGCAGTAGAATGGGCACTGAAAAAACGGTTACCTTTTCTGCAAGATTACTATGTGAGGGTTCTCTCCGACAACCGCATTACAGTAGCCTACATAAACCACCAAGGGGGTACGCATTACAGACCATTAATGTCAGTAGCAAATCGAATATTTAAGATAGAAGAAATTTTCCTCTCATTATCGGCTGTGCATGTCAAGGGAAAGGAAAATTGCAAGGCAGACTAAGTTGCAAACAATTGTCAGGGACAGGGAGTATGTCGTTAAAGAAATCAGTTTATGATTTTAAGGTATTGCTGGACTGGTCTTTGAAAAAGCTACCTACATGCATATATAGTTGAAACCAGAAGTTTGCATACACTATATAAAAAGACACATATGCATGTTTTTCTCAATATCTGATATAAAATCAGAATAAACCTTTCTCGTTTTAGGTCAATTAGGATTACCATAATTATGAATATTTGATAAATGCCAGAATAATGAGAGAGAGAGAAAAAGAATGTTTTAAGGCATTTTTATTACTGCAAAGTCAAAAGTTTACATACATTTTATTAGTATTTGGTACCATTGCCCTTAAACTGAATGACTTGGTCAAATGTTTGGGATATCCTTCCACAAGCTTCTCACAAGAGTTGGTCGGAATTTACTCAAAAATACTCAAAATTTACACCATTCTAAAAACTGCACCCCTCAAGGTGCTCAAAACCACATGCAAGAAGGTTATTAACCCTTTAGGTGCTTCACAGGACTTTTTGCAATGTGGAAGGAAAAAAATCAATATTTTACTTATTTTCAAAAATTTAACATTGGACCCAAATTTCTTTATTTTCACAAAGGAAACCGGAGAAAATTTCTCCTAAGCACGCCAATACCCCAAATGTAGAGGAAAAGTACTGATTGGCCGCACATCAGGGCTCGGAAGGGAAGGGAGACATCAAGGCAGATGGGACATACACATGATGGCGGACTACAGTTGAAGTCTCCAACGTGATTGTCCTGATGACAAACATAAAAGGAAATCACATCAACAGCATTTTTGAAGCATTAACATTAATAACTAATTAATATTGTATTAAATAATACATAACTTTTCCTGTCACAATTAGATATTTTTTCATATGATTTTAGACTGTTTACTTCTTAGTTGTAACAAAAATAATAATCTTGCAATTCTTAATGCTTTTCAATCATGTTGCATTAATTAATTAACTATTAAATATCTCAGAAACTAGATCCAATCTAGCAAAATCAATGGCATATTCTTAATCAGCACTATAAAGTTAATATAGGACCATTTAACATCATTGGCACCAAATCCCTATATACCTGTGAATGTTTCCATAATGACCTATATTGATGTGTGCACCATATGTGTTACTGGAAAAGATTTACAAATAACCTATATACAATGTATATTATCAAAAGTGGAATAGTTGGCTACTAGCTCGTGATAATACAAACTGCTGTCTCAACCATTCTTATGCGATATGTCCACCACCGAGAACCTTTTATACTAACAATAATAATGCACTTGACAGATGTCTTCCTCACTCTCATTTCTGATGATAAATTGGGCCATTCTACCCTCAACTAACAAAATAAGAAAACATTTATCATAGAGGGAAAATGCAGAATACATGGTACTCATTTTATCACTCAATTTCAAAGTTACTGCAGTCTTAGATTCTTCAGTAAATAAAAGTTCAACTGGCTCGGGTGATATTACCACAATCACATTATTTTTCACAAAGCACAGTAAATGCATAATTATCCTTAATTTACAAACTAAGCTGAACATAATGGAGCTTGTAATTACTAAGTAATGGAGAGCTAAGACACAAGCTGAGGTGTTTTTAGCCTGCTGCTGACAGCAAATTAAAACTGAAAATACTGCAGTTGATGAATATGGCAAATGATTATCTTCTTCCATATGCATCAACAGAACAGCATTTACAATTCACATCACTGATCTGTCAGTAGCAGACACCAAATTCAGCTATGCAAAGCCTAGTTAATTACAAGCTCTGTTGTGGATGAGTGTAGGAGAGAAAAGCTTGGCTAGAAAACCAGCCGAAAATGATGTAAAAACACAAAGACAGCAAGTCTGATGTCAGCTACTGTAAAGCAGCAGAGGGTGCAAAAAGGCATAGAGTACACTGTATTTTAAAGGTAGAATACATTCTATGTCAGAGGTTGAGGCAGCTATTCTGGCTGGAAGCTAGCAGAGAGATTACATTACGCATGCTCAGCCAGGAGCACTGCAGCTTCAGTAGGGTGGTCCAATTGGCAACTGTACAGTAAATAAAGCCTGCAGGAGCATCCTCCAGGTTATATATACAAAATGGGACAGATTTAAAAATGAGTTCTAGTTGGTGACATGAATAAATATTTGTGCACATTATTAAATCACATTCTGATTTTTGGAATAACCCTTTAAGTGTCAAAACTGAATGTTTTTCCACACTAAGATATTTATAATCCATAGTGAATATAACAATGATTTTAAAATCATGCATCAATTAAAAAAAATATGTTTGATTCTGTGTAATGGAGGTGTAAGCACCATAAATGCTGACATATGTTGCCTTCATTTGGCATTGTATTCTAATTTCAAAGATGGATTGGAACATATCTGTGCTTCTGTATGACATAAGAGGTACAGTATAGACCCATACAATTACTAATTACATACACACATACAAAAATGAATAGAAATACGGAAATGTGAAGAAACAAAATTAAAAAAATGTGAAAATGAACTAAAGTGAAAAACTAGAAAATAAGGGAAAATCAACACAATGAGCTAAATAGATATTGTTAAACCATCTGATATAAAAAGCAACAGGAGATCAAACACCAAAATAGCGTATAAAGGTGATTATTTTATTGGCCCATTGTGATTTATTGAGTCTGTAGATTAGTATGGACCCTTTCTTACATAATGAAATCTCTTCCTACTGAGGAGCAGGCGCACACATGCGCACTGCGCTTTGTATCTCATCAAAGATGGCGCAAGTCCGCTACTATGTATGCGCTAATACTCGTTACACTTCTGGGACAGGTGTATTATGCTTCACACCTTTTGCAATAAGGCGCTTGTGGCTTTGTTCACTATTGCGCATGCGCAAAGACACATTCCACACCTGGTACCTTTTCTTTCCCCATAGTTTGTTTGACATGTGCAGTAGACTAATTAAGACTCCAAATACGGCGATTTTGATCTATACTTGTAGATTTCTCTTATGATAGGGTGAGTCATCTAGGTTTTACTTGTAATCATTATATGCACACTTGTGTTTATATATGTTTTATATTTTGTTGATATATTTCTTGTATATGTAGTTTACCAATGATATATAATTATTCTTATAATTACTTCACATTTAAATAGATGTCTTTTGCATCATGTTAAGTGCTTGAGATAGGTTTATACTTTGGAACCGAAACGTCACCACAATTGGCCACTGAAAGTCACCTTTTTACACTATTTTGGTGTTCTGCCTCCAGCTGCTTTTTATATCTAGTTGGTTTGGTTCTTGCCAGGGACGCTTTGCACCCTCATTCCTTTGGCGCTGTTCTATCTTTCAAAATATATTGTTAAACCATCCATAAGTGGAAACATATGACTCCAGTGTTAAAACATGAGGGCCTCGCGTATACACTGTTGCATTTTCTGGACTTCGATTTTTATATTTTTATATACATCTGTTATATATTTTTCTGTATTGTTTTCATTAATTGTTGCACCACATTTTTGCTTTTCTAAACTATGTTCCAAATTATTATGCAAATTGGTTTTAAGTGTCATAGTGTTTTTTTTTTTTTTGTAAATGAAACCCATTGATGGTATTATGTCTCAGGGTTCTTTGGATCACTGAAATCAATCTCAGATACCTGTGATAATTAGTTTGCCATGTGAGATCAATAAAGGAAAACTGGATGTTCCACACTATATGGGAAAAAAAGGATCTCTCTGCTGCTGAAAAGCATCAAATAGTGCAATGCCTTGGTCAAGGGAAGAAAACATTACATATTTCCCGAAAACTTAAGCGTGATCATCGTACTGTTAAGAGATTTGTGGCTGATTCTGAGCACAGTCGTGTTCGTGCTGATAAAGGCAGAATGAGGAAGGTTTCTGCCAGGCAAGTTCATCGGATTAAGAGAGCAGCTGCTAAAAAGCCATTACAAACCAGCAAACAGATATTTGAAGCTGCTGGTGCCTCTGAAGTCCCTCGAACCACAAGGTGTGGGATCCTTCAAAGGCTTGCTGTGGTGCATAAACCTACGATTCGGCCACCCCTAAACAGTGCTCACAAGCAGAAACGGTTGCAGTGGGCCCAGACATACATGAAGACTAATTTTCAAACAGTCTTGTTTACTGATGAGTGTTGAGCAACCCTGGATGGTCCAGATGGATGGAGTAGTGGATGGTTGGTGGATGGCCACCATGTCCCAACAAGGCTGCGACGTAATCAAGGAGGTGGAGGAGTCATGTTTTGGCCCAGAATCATAGGGAAACAGCTAGTAGGGCCCTTTAAGGTTCTTGAAGGTGTGAAAATGACCTCTGCAAAGTATATAGAGTTTCTGACTGACAACTTTCTTCCATGGTATAAAAAGCAGAAACGTGCTTTCAGGAGCAAAATCATCTTCATGCATGACAATGCATCATCTCATGCTGCAAAGAATACCTCTGAGTCATTGGCTGCTATGGCATAAAAGGAGATAAACTCATGGTGTGGTGAGCATCTTCCCCTGACCTCAACCCTATAGAGAACCTTTGGAGTATCATCAAGCAAAATATCTATGAGGGTGGGAGGCAGTTCATATCAAAACCGCAGCTCTGGGAGGCTTCATGCAAAGAAATACAAGAAGAAACTCTCCAAAAACTCACAAGTTCAGTGGATGAAAGAATTGTGAAGGTGATATCAAAGAAGGGTTCCTATGTTAACATGTAACTTGGCCTGTTAGGATGTTTTGGAGTTAAGTAGCCTTTATGTTCAGTGAATGTGACCTCCTAATGCTGCAAATTCCACAAATGAGCATTTTCAGTTCTTTAAAACAGATCAAATGTTCAGAAATTCTACTGTGCCTAATAATTTGGAACAGTGCATTTTGAGTTTTTTTCCATTTTAGAGATTATACTGTTATCATTGGGAGGTTTCTTCAATAAAATTCGATGTATACTCTAACGGGTGATGACTTTTATTAGACTGACTGTCATTTGCACCGACCACTTAGGAAAATCAGAGAAAAATATCATTTGCATAATAATTTGGAACATAGTGAATTTTTGGCATATTACACTCATTGTTTTATCTATAATTATCATTTTTTTTATTGCTTTGCCTTTCTCTTATTTTTTTATTTTCTAGTTTTTCTCTTAAGGTAATTTTTACATTCTCTTCCTTTTTTTTTCTATATTTCCATTCACTTTTATATACAGTAATTGGCATAAATGAGTACACCCTCTTTGAAAAGTAAGAGTTTAATTAGTATCTGTAGAGAACAATTAACAAAATTTTGACAATACTTACCGTAATTTCATAAAACATTTTTAAGCCCATAACACGAAAGTAATGTTATAATGTAGCTTTCATTATAAAATATTCACTTTTACTCAAGTTAGTTGATGTAAATATAAATACATCCCAGATCAAAAACTACTACATCTAGTATTTTGAATGACCTCTGTGACATGCCTACAGTGAAACATAGTTGTGGCCTGCTGCTTTGGATGCTAAGCCCCTGCTTCATTTTTTACGTAAAAAAAAAAAAATATATATATATATATATATATATATATATATATATATAAAAGAGAGAGCGAGAATATACAGCCAGACAATCTAACAATTCTGGTCCCAGAATGTTACTTGCAACTTATGGGCTTGTGCACACATTTTTTTGAGAAGGACAGAGCTATGATTTTATAATTAGAAAAAGTTAGAGGAAGCGCTACTATTTTTCTGCAGACTTTTGATGGGAAAGTACCTAGTGGATTCCTCCAGGAGATGTTTCAAAGTGATAAGAACTTTCTTTTTTTCCCACCACCTGTTATTTTGAGACCTGAAGAGGACAAAATTGCTCAAAAGACTTAACAGCAAAGTGGTTTTACAATGGAAATATAATGCTTGAAAGACTCTTATTTATAAGGGATTTTTTTAGGCATTCTTTCAGCAGAAATACCATTAAGATGATTTAGTTGTCATAGTACATCAAACTATGGGTGGTGTTTATGGTCATAGGGTATTAACCCACATTACACAATTTTCCTAAATTCAGTTGGTTTATTGTCAAATTGACCATATGTGTTAAAGTTGTTTTAGGAGTTACACACTTGAAGTCCTTCAGGAGGAAACACTCCATGGGGCACATCCTCCTTACAAGGTTCCCAAACTGGTTCTCCTTGTGTGCGTAACTGCCAGGTGCATGTAGTGCTCCTCTATAGGATATCAGATGAATAGAAAATGTACCTGTGACATATGTAACGCAGTTCCTATGTTGGTAGGTGTGAATAGGTGCCGTTATTTACACAGCAGGCTGCAAATTAAAAATGACAATGTTTGCATGAAGATATTTAGCACTTCATGTCAGTTTTGTGTGTAAACGCAAAAGATATTTAGAGTAAAACTATGGCTAAAGTTTCACCATCAGTTTCCATCCAGAGTTTAGTTAAATGCCGGATGGAAATTACATATGGGTAAAGAGCCTGACATGTAAGATATTCTAGATTTGCCAGATATCTGGTACATGTATTATGATTATATTCACTTGCACTACAAATTTCACCAACTTGTGATAGGTAAAACACACGACCGGTGTAAGTGATAGAAATGGGACCTCACAGACTGTGGTCGAAAGAAGACAGTCGGGATTTGTTTCCAGACCTGAACATCTGTCACCTCGTAACTCTATACACATAATGGCGGCATTACTCAGCTAGGTGACGTTTGTGATTTAATTTAAACCCAAGGTGAGAACTTTTCAATTACTATTTTTAGTGATGTTAGATGTCTGTGATAAATGTATTAAAACTTATACCTTTAGATCATAGCGACGTAAACTGTGCAAATCCAGCTGGTCATCAATAATTGCAATTTCCTTATAAAATTATATTCTTATAAATAATACTTTTTGTTAGACTCAGAGAACCTGACATTATCAGATAAAATGCAAATGCAGGTTTTCCTGAGATGACATTTCAGTCTTTCCAAGCAGATTGGATATCAGTGAATTTGAAAAAACAGAGCAGTGATGAATGAGTGTCCTTATGAGGCTCTCTTTCACTGAGGATGCTTTTCAGAAGGCTGTGTGATGGCCACAAGCCAACAATACCCATACCTCGCGAGTTATACTGACAGGACCATAGGATCCTATAGAGAACAAAGTCCTTTTCAGCTGTTCAACTGTTGCGGAAAGTACAGGTATAGTATAAAGTCACACTACCGTTGAATACGGCGGAGTGCTATGCAAGGAAACATCGCATAGCACTCGGCCCAGTGTTAATCAATGGGGCAGCTCACATCCGCATTTATTTTCTCAGCCATATTCGGTGTGCGTGTAATATCGCAGCATGCTGCCATTGTCACCGAGACTTGGCCAAGACTTGCCACTGCAAGTCTATGGGTGCGAGAAAAAAAATCTCACAGCACTCGGACCATGCGAGTGCTGTCCGGTTTTTACGCACCGGTGTCCTTTGAAAAGCCGGTAATTCACTTCATGTGCATACAGTAAAATCACAGAGTGAGAGGTTAGAATAGAATAGATATATGCACATAGAATACATGGATATATAGATGTCAGTGACACACACATATATACAGTATATATGTATATATATTACAAAGATAGAAGAAAAGCCAGCAATTCAGCAGCCACGGTAGTGTAATATCACAGCAGGAGCCAACAGGATAGAAGAGATGGATTACATACATATGGAATAGGTAGATATACAGATGTCTGTGACAAATACAATCAGTGCAGTGTGTGTGCCGTTTACTGTACATGTATTTAATTAATAAAAGATTATTTTTCTGAAAAAAATGGCATGGGTTCCAGCGTAATTTGCGTAACCAGCAGAGGGAAATACAATGGCTGGGGGCCGATATTTATAGCCTGGGAAGGAGGTAATACCCATGGAGCCTCCCAGACTATTAATATCAGCTCACAACTGTATACTTAGCCTTTACTGGCTATTAAAATGGAGGACCTAAAAAAAGAATGTTGTATAATAATAACCAACAAAGTCTATGCAGACAGCTGCGGGCTGATATTAATAGCCTAGGAAGGGGTCGTGAATACCCCCAGCCAAAAAATATCAGCTCTCAGCTGCCCTAAGAAAGGCGCATCTCTAAGCTCTTCCCACTTGCCCTGTAAAGGTGGCAAGTGGGGTAATAGTTGGGGGGTTGATGTCACCTTTGTATTGTCAGGTGACATCAAGCCCCAAGGTTAGTAATGGAGAGGCGTCAATAAGACGCCCACATGACCAACCCCATAGTCACATTGTATGAAAACACACCCAGATTAAAGTCCTTTAATTTAAAGAATTACACAGACTCCTTTATTAAATCTTAATTAAACCGTACTTATGACCTCACCCATTCCACCTATGCCTTGTCATCTCCAAAAGAATTAAAAATAAAAATCAACAATATTCCTCACCTTTCCGCATAGATGCTAAACCATTTGTCCTACGACGGGTCTAGCTCTGCTACAGCTAGATGGCAGGCTGCATGGTTGCATGATACGAACATACAGCCTGAAATCCAGCAGAGACACTGAGCACCGTGTGCTCAGTGTCTCCCTGTGAACTCCTATTCCTTGTCTGAGTGCACCGCGAGCGTGAGAAAGTTCTCCTTGTGGTGCCGTCAGACAGGTCCTGCGAGTTCACAGCAAATGAACTCACGTGTATGTGCACATGGGATTTTCCCATGTGCACATACACTAAAAAATGACAGGGATAAATGATGCTGCAATGTAAACCTGGTCATACACATTAGAATAAAGTTAGCCTCTTATCTACTTTTTTTGAGGGGACAAAAAGCATTGGATAAGTTGGACTTGAATGGGCCTGATCATGGGAGTAAAAAATTGCATATATTGAATTTTAACATGTCTGATATTTTTTTCTTACATGGGACATGTCTGGCAGTGGCTTATCTTCTTCTTCACATTAATATAAACTTCATTAGGCGCTGCAGGTTTTTTGGGGAATAGATTGTGGCTGGCAGGCAGTGCACCATAGTAAAGCCATCACCAGTGATGTAAATTCATGCTTGTTGACCCCAATGCAAAATCTCCAACCGGGCACTCAACAATCACAGGTCTCTATTAGTTCTGGTTTTGTCTTGCACCTACGATAGTTACGATCCTGTCTGCCACACTAGAAAAAAATGAGAGGCTACACTTACTGGAAACACGAATGAATAAACATCACTATGATTGACTCCTGACCTGTTTCTATATTATATGACAGCTGACAGCATTTCAGACCAGTCAAAAAGTGAGACAGAAGATATCATATGCTCCAGCAGTAGGTACAAGACTGGAGGATTTCAGAAAAGGACAGGACAATGGGCAACTGCTCTGCTAGAAAGGGAAAAGTTGAATGGAGTATACAGGATGGAAAGATCAGTAAGAGAACGGTTCCTCTGTGCTAAGAAAATTGATTTTCCATATTTTGTTTTCAAAGAAGTTAATTACAATGGACTAAAGGGTTAGACATTCTACTGATGGTTAGCGGATAGGAAATAGAAGGAAAGGATAGGTTGAGGGGAAGGGTAGCACCCCAGGGCATGTGTTGATAATGTAAAACAGGTACTATGATGCAGTGACACAGAGGCACAGAGCTAGGGATAACTGGTGGAAACAATTACTTGTTTAATATGTACAGGGATAACCTCCTCTGCAGGGAGCAACAGGGAATAAACAAGGGGAAAGCTGAGGGGTACAAAGGGAAAAATAACTCAAGATGGCAGTTTATGAATGCATACCTCCCAACTTTTGAAGAAGGGAAAGAGGGACAAAGGCTGCGGCGCGCTGAGCGCGACGCGGCAAATTTTAGGCCACACCCCAAACCACGCCCATTTCACTAGTCACACCCATCTCCACGCCCCAACCACACCCAAGAATGGATGGAGCGTACTGTAAATCCTGACAACCTCCTTCCCTCCGCTAGGACATTAAAAATGGGTTGTGGCTGGGTCTTCCAGCAAGACTATGACCCAAAACATACATCCAAGGCAACAAAGGAGTGTATCAAAAAGAAGCACATGACAGTCCTGACAGGAAGTGTGCAGGCCCCCGACATGTGCCAGTATATACACTGCCCCCAACATGTGCCAGTATAACAGTACATATACACACTATAGATGGACACACTGTACACTACATATTTATACAGTGTACACTGTATACCCTGTACACTATGCAATTATACATTGTATATACCTCGTACACTACATGTTCACTGTACATATATACCCTGTACACTATACACTATATATATATTCCCCGTACACTACATCAAGACTGTATATATAGGAGAGTCTCCATTGGAGAAAGAAGCAGATACATAATTCTACTCTATCTTAGGTTAGGTTCACATTGCATTAGTGCAGTCTACTCAACGTATGCGTTAAACGGACTGCGCTAATGCAAGTGCCTTTTAAAGATCGCGTTATGCGATCGCACTAGCGGTGACGGACCCCGAAGGCTGGGTTAACATTGCGTCAATGGCAATACGCTGACGGCATCCGTTACATAGCGGCACTAACGCTATGTAACAGATGCATTAGCACACCCATAGACTGAAATTATGTAGCGCATCGCTAACGCATGTCATACTTGGCATGTGTTAGCGATGTGCTGTCATTCTGTTACAGACACTCGGACGCAGTCTGCAGCGTTCGGGGGTCCATCACCTCTTGCACGATCACATAACGCAATCTTTAAAAGGCAGTTGTGTTAGCGCAGTCCGTTTAACGCATACGTTGAGCAGACTGCACTAACGCAATGTGAACCTAACCTAATGCTGCAGACCGCGTTCGACGGTCTGTCACAGAATGACGGCACATTGCTAACGCATGCCAAATATGACATGCGTTAGCGATGCGCTACATAATTGCAGTCTATGGGTGCACTAACACATCCGTTACATAGCATTAGTGACGCTATGTAAAGGATGCCGTCAGCGCATTGCCATTGACTCAATGTGAACCCGGCCTTACAGAGGAATCCTACTGACCCATCGACATGGTGCCAATTGCTGTCAGTCAGCTTCATGACTGGATCTCTACACTACTGAATCAGGAGCCTCAGGACTCAGAGATACCACTGGTATACTCTCTCTCAGTCCTGAGGCATATACCACAGCTAAGTGAGACACTGATTGTTTACAGCCAGAGAGTGACGCAGGCAGGGCTTAGACAGCACTGAGGATGATGTGGAAACAAATGGCTGGCACAGTGTAGCATCTCAGCCCTGCCTGCCTCACTCTCTGGCTCTAAACAATCCCTCCCCCGGTGCACAGATGAGCGCTCCATACAGTACCCGGCTCTCAATCCAACAGATGATGATCTCATCCTGCCTGTCTCACTCTCACATGCTGCCGCGCATGCAGCTGCAGCATCTGAGAGCGAGACAGGCAGGATCTGGGATCATCATCTCTTGGAGTGAGATCCGGGTACTGCATGGAGCGCTCGATGCACCGCCGCCGCCGGATCCGTCCTCCCGAACTAGCATTACCTCCTCGTGCTGTACCAGCTGACCGCCGGAAATGAGGTCAGCGGTCACTTCCGGTGGAACGTGACAAGTGACTGCGAGAAAGTGCTCCCAGTCCCCGGGGTATCCACTGTGCACTCTTCTGTCATCACTGCCCAACCGCGATCGCGGGACAGTAAGCCTCCTGGCCAGGACAGCGGGACAGGGACTCGAAATCGGGACTGTCCCGCTGAATCCGGGATGGTTGGGAGGTATGTGAATGTCAATTTCACTTGGCGTAACTCGGTTGTCTTTCCCTCTTCCTGGGTTGAATGGCCGGCTGCCGGCTGAGGCCTGTGCTGAGTTCTTCCAGCTTCCCCACGTAAAAAGTCGGTCTCACTTCTGGCGGCAGGGGTTGTCACCGGTCTGACCCGCTGAGCCCCTAGTCCGTTATGCTGCAGTGCAGCAAAGAGTAATCCACTGTGATCCTTCACTCGGCATACGTTCCTCCTCAGGTCTGAGAGTCATTGCTGTACCCGGCCGTAATCACTGCCATGCAACCTAACTCTACCCACGGAACAGCGCCGGTCCTCCCTGGCTCCTCTCTCTGGTGGGAAGCTCCTCTCTTTTCCCGCGCAAACTGTTATTCTCCCCTGGCTCACCACGCCCTCTCTAAACAGGTCAAGGGATTGCTCCATCGTCAATCTCCTCCCCCTGCAACAGTAGGCCCGATCCCAGCAGTTCTGAACCCGGTGCCTTGTCAGCACCCACAGCCCGGTCTTCTCCTCTACATCCCCGTTCTCCTTTAACTCGCCATTTCACGGGCGAGAGCTCTTTCACCAGGCGTTCACATTTTTTAATATCTTGGACGACTCGTTGAAAGATGAATTGATCTTGCTCATAACGGGTGGGAGGCACTCCAGCCATCGTTCGCTCTGATCAGCGTAATCCGGGTTGACTGATGGGAGGTGGGGAGCTACTTTGGTCCAATGGGCCTGCCACTCCCGTGGCTTCAAACATTGGTAATTTTTCACTCACCTCTCCAGGAGTAGCAGGCAGCGAAGTGTTGAGGTCTGAACCGTCGAAGTGGGTACCTCGGTAGCTTTTGGTGATTCTTTTCCATCCTCGGGTCCTTTGGACAGGCAGGGCCGCATCATGCTATGGTGAACCATCCAGGCGGGTGCTCCCTCCATCCGTTCAGGCTGAATTTCATACACCAACCCATCAGAACCGACTCGATGTGTTACTTGATGCGGGGTCCACTCCCATCAACTTTCCAGCTTTTCCCAGGGCCGCTTGTTCTGGACCAACACCTGATCCCCTGGTCTCAGATCTGTCCCTCAAATAGGTGACACCTCATGATGCTTGAGTTCCTGAAACTTCTTCTATACCAGTTGATGGAGGGTCTGCAGTTGATGCCGGTGTTCTCGAAGCCAGGAGGACACCCCCGTCCGTTGGTAGTCCTCCTCTGGGTCCCACTCCAATCTCTCGCCCCTTTCACCTGAACAGCAAGGTATACGGCGTGAACCCCATCATACTATGCACTCTGTTGTTGTATACCCATACTAGCTCAGTCACGAACTCAGGCCATCGTATCTTCCAGTCTTCCTCTAACGTTCGAAGCATCTGGATAAGAATCCTATTGAAGCGTTTGCAGGCCCCATTCCCTTGAGGGTGATAAGAAGTAGTTCTTGACTTCTCAATCCGGTATAAACGGTGCAACTCTTCCATCACTTGGCCCTGGAAGCAGGCGCCTTGGTCGGAATTAATTCTCTTTGGGCAACCATACACGCAGATGAAATCCCAGCAGATGGCCAGTGCAGCTGACTTGGTGGTCTGGTCTTTGGTCAGGATCACCACAGCAAACTTTGTGAAATGGTCGGTCATTACCAGGCAATGTTCATACACGAGATGCGCCGGACTTACACTCAAGTAATCGATCATCAGAACCTCTAAGGGGGCAGAAGTCGGGGCCCTTTGTTCTGGGGGATTAGCTAGCTCACAGCTCCGACATTGTTGGCAAGCATCCTCCGCCGCAGTCTTCAATTGTGGGTGATAAACCAGCTTCTACAACCACTGGAACGTCTTCTCCGGACTGAAGTTAGCCCCTCGCTTGTGTGACTCCGTAGCCACTACTCTGATCAACTTCTCTATGAGCATTACTTGCCAAGTGACCCCCAATTCTCACAGCAGCTGTACTCTCTGATCTAGCAATCCATACTCCAAGCGGGCCTTTCCCACTGTCCTAGAATCCGCAGGATCCCTGGAGACAGAGCGTTTTTCTCTCGCCGGCTGGGGAGTTGTTTCATTGCCACCCATTGTCGCTGCTCGGCGATTTCCTTATCTGTCTGTTGAAGTTGAACTCAATTGTCCCAGGGCTGTCCAAACACCTGTTCTTGAGACGCCTCTTCGATCTGTCCCTGCGTCGCAACCAACAATTTGGCAAAGTCCCGGAAGCCAGGAGTCTCTCTTCCGCCTCCAACTCTTTATCTCGATCACGCTCAGGTCACTCATAGGTGACCCTAGAGAGAGGGTCAGCATGGGTGTTTTCAGCCCTGGCCCGGTAGGCGATCTTGTACTGATACTTCGCATGCGGGCCACCCATTGCCGTTCTAAGGCCCACAACTTCGCATTTGCCAGGTGGGCCAGGAGATTATTGTCTGTCCGCACCAGGACCTCCGACCTGGACAAGTACTCTGCGAACTTCTCGCTCATCGCCCACACCAGCACCAGCAGTTCCAGCTTGAAGGAGCTATAATTGTCTGGGTTCCATTCTGAGTCGTGTAGAGACCGGCTCATGCAGGCTATCACTCGTTCCTTCTCTCCCTGCATTTGTGATAGGACTGCCCCCAGACCATGTAAACTTCCATCAGCATGGAGAATGAAGGGCTGTGAGAAATCTGCATAGGCGAGTATTGGAGCCTCTGTCAGTGCCATTTTCAAGGCTCTGAAGGCCTCTTCTTGACTGCTTCCCCACTGAATGGTTTGGTTCTTCGAGCTGTCTGGCAACCCTTTTAGCAGCTCCAGTAATGGGTTGGCCAGGTGGGTGAAATTCTTCACAAATCTTTGGTAGTACCCAGCAAGCCCCAGGAAGGCCCGAACATCTTTCACTGTTGTTGGGGTGGGCCACTCTTGAACAGCTGCCACCTTCCCATGTGTGTGTCTCACTCTTTCACCGGACACTACATGCTCCAGACATTCAATTTGTTTGTGGAAGAGATGACATTTCTGTGGCTTCACCTTCAGGCCTTGGCTCTGTAACTGAATAAGCACTTGTTCAAGTCACTGGAGGTGCTCTTCAAATGTGGCCCCGTAGACGATGGTGGTCGAGATAGATTAGTGTCACCTCGAAACTCAAGTCCCCCAAGCATCTCTCCATCAAGCGCTGGAATGTCTCGGGGGCATTGGTCAGGCAAAAGGGCATAAGGTTGAACTCAAATAGTTCCATGGGCAATACGAACGCCGTCTTCATAGTAACATAGTTAGCAAGGCCGAAAAAAGACATTTGTCCATCCAGTTCAGCCTATATTCCGTCAGAATAAATCTCCAGATCTACGTCCTTCTAAAGAACCTAATTTCTGTAAGATACAATATTGTTAAGCTCCTGGAAGACATCCAGGCCTCTCTTGAACCCCTCGACCAATTTCGCCATCACCACCTCTCCAGGCAAGGAATTCCAGATTCTCACTGCCCTGTCAGTAAAGAATTCTCTTCTATGTTGGTGGAAGAACCATCTCTCCTCCAGACGCAGAGAATGCCCCCTTGTCACCGTCACATTCCTTGGTATAAACAGATCCTCGGAGAGATATTTGTATTGTCACCTTATATACTTATACATGGTTATTAGATCGCCCCATCAGTCGTCTTTTTTCTAGACTAAATAATCCTAATTTTGCTAATCCCTCTGGGTATTGTAGTTCCCCCATCCCCTTTATTAATTTTGTTGCCCTCCTTTGTACTTGCTTTAGTTCCATTATATCCTTCCTGAGCACCGGTGCCCAAAACTGTACACAGTACTCCATGTGCGGTCTAAACCAGGAATTTGTACAGAGGCAGTATAATGCTCTCATCATGTGTATCCAGATCTCTTTTAATGCACCCCATGATCCTGTTTCCCTTTTGCAGCCACTGCCTAGCACTGGCTGCTCCAGGTAAGTTTATCATTAACCCAAGTCTTTCTCCATGTCAGATTTACCCAGTGGTTTCCCGTTCAGTGTGTAATGGTAATATTGATTCCTTCTTCCCATGTGTATAACCTTACATTTATCATTGTTAAACCGCATCTGCCGCCTTTCGGCCCAAGTTTGCAACTTATCCAGATCCATCTCTAGCAGAATGTGACGCTTCCCACGGCTGCGGGGCGTCGGGACATGGCATAGCTTGCCTAACTAGCCAATGCTCCCACGCCGCCAGTCCACGACGACGTGAGGTATGCGTCCCAGATGGTAAGAGAATGTGGACCCACTGGACCACGGAGGGAGACCCGGGCCTGCCCGGACTAGGGAAGGGCAGCGACCGGGATCCGTAGCAGCTGAGCATGTGGGCAAGATGGCGACCTGCAGGACTAGACAACACCGCACAACTTCAGATATGAAGAAACATAAAGTTTACTTAAAGAAACACACAGTACATAAACTGAACATAATGCCGGGCTCCCGATTCCACACATCAGAGAAGGTTACACGACTCAGGATCACAGACGAGTGCAGGAGGACATCACGGGTAGATGCAGTCCAGGGTTATCTGGCACGGGCATACTAGCATGGCCTCACTCTCAGGCCTCAGGCGTAGCACAGGCTCAGCAGGAGAACATCAGACACCGGCCCAGAACGAACGTCAGACGATGGCGGGGTCATCACGGGTTGATGCAGTCCACAGTCATCTGGCACGGGCATACTAGGACGGCCTCTCTCTCAGGCCTCAGGCATAACACAGGCTCAGCAGGAGAACATCAGACACTGACCCAGGACAGACGTCATCACAGGGTAGACCACGGAGGAACCGGCAGGACATCGGGACATCAGGAACACGGACTGGATCTCAGGTACTCAGGAACACAGATAGGATATCAGGAACACGGATTGGATCTCAGGGACACAGGAACTCGGACAGGATATCAGGAACACGGATTGGATCTCAGGGAGTCAGGAACACGGACTGGACATCAGGAACACGGATTGGATCTCAGGAACACGGACTGGACATCAGGAACACGGATTGGATCTCAGGGAGTCAGGAACACGGACTGGACATCAGGAACACGGATTGGATCTCAGGGAGTCAGGAACACGGACTGGAACACAGGAACACGGACTGGAACACAGGAACACTGACTGGAACACAGATTGGAACTTAGGAACATCAGAACACTGGCATCGGACTCCGGACATCTGGCAACGATCGGCAGGCTCCGGACATCTGGCAACGATCGGCAGGGTCCGGACACCAGGCAGGAAGGATAGGATCCGGACATCTGGAAGTGGTCATCAGACATTGGACATCAGGCCGTGGTCATCAGGGAGGACACGGTCCTCGGACTCCGGACATCTAGTATCGATCTGAAAAAGAACCCCAGTGGTCTGGTACAAGCCCCGCCAGGCTCAACGGGAGCTGGCCGGGGATTGCACAGAAGCTGAGCACAGAATAACAGAAACTCAGCAAACACACCGGACTCCTCCTTCCACGATGAACTCAGGTTATATAGTAAGGAATCACAGTCACTGGTACAGGGTTCAGGACACAGAAAGACTTCAGGAACATAATACAGAGGACACAGTTCAGACAGTCAGGTACAGGATCAGATCCAGGATCAGGGATTCAGGTAATAAGACACAGCAGGAACAGGCCTGGATATGCAGACTCCAGGAAGGGCGATCTGGGTAGTCAGCCCCCAGCATAGGCGAAAACACAAGACACAGTTCAGACATTCAGGTACCGGGATAGATCCAGAATCAGGGATTCAGGTAAAAAGACACAGCAGAAACAGGCCTGGATATGCAGCCTCCAGGAAGGGCGATCTGGGTAGTCAGCCCCCAGCATAGGCGAAAACACAAGACACAGTTCAGACATTCAGGTACCGGGATAGATCCAGGATCAGGGATTCAGGGAACAAGATACAACAGGAACAGGCCTGGATATGCAGCCTCCAGGAAGGGCGATCTGGGTACTCAGCCCCAGCATAGGCAGAAACACAAGACAGGACCAGGGAAATCAGCTCTCCAGAGCTGATCGCACTCAGAGCAGGAGCTGAACACACAAACACACACGGCTAGGTTCAGGAACTCAATGCAGACTCAATGCAAAGCTCTGGCAACGCCACACAGGGCTGGGAACTTTATATATGAACTGCTTCACAGCGATAGGCTGGAGCAGTAATTCTAGTACACACCCATTCCTCATAAAAGCAGGACAGGTGTGGGCCGCGCCCCCTATGCAGAGCCAGACAACTCATCACAGAGGGACACCTGACAGTGGCTGCTGCCACACACGTAGTAAGTCATGCACCACTGCAGAGGACTTTGCAAACTACGGATGGCTTCTACAGCAGGTCAGGGACCGCACATGCGGGTGGTCATGCAACGCAGCGGAGACACTCACGCAAGTACGGCTACGCAGCAGAGCTGGGAACTAAGCAGCATCCATACAGGTAACAGACAACAGTATCCCAGCTGGTTAGGGGGAAAGGAGCAAAAGGGTTAAAGCAAAGACATGCAGAGTAACGCTGGAAAACAAAGTACAGACAATACCAGCATTACACAGAATACTATCTTCTCTTGTATTGACTGCTTTACATAGTTTTGTATCATCCGCAAATATCGATATTTTACTGTGTAAACCTTCTACCAGCTCGTTAATAAATATGTTGAAGAGAATAGGTCCCAACACCGACCCCTGCGGTACCCCACTGGTCACAGCGACCCAGTTAGAGAATATATCATTTATAACCACCCTCTGCTTTCTATCACTAAGCCAGTTACTTACCGATTTACACACATTTTCCCCCAGACCCAGCATTCTCATTTTGTGTACCAACTAGTGTTGAGCATTCCGATACTGCAAATATCGGGTATCGGCCGATATTGGCTGTATCGGAATTCCGATTCCGAGTTCCGATATTTTCGTCATATCGGATACCGGAATCGGAATGTCACTGTCACTGTCAGTGTCCGTCGGTCGGGTCTGTCAGGAGTCAGCGGCACTTACCCGGCAGAAGATCTCCGGCGGTCACATCCCGGACTGCTTAATGACCGCCATCCTCTTCTCCCTGGCGGTCACATGCAGTTTCTCGCGATAACTGCAGTGACTGCTGGGTAATCGCGGCCGTAAAGCAGTCCGATGACGTCACCGCCGGGGAAGCTAGTAAGCAGCTGCGCTGCGCCGGGATGTCAGGCTCTGCCTGTCATTCCGATGTAGCAGAGCTGGATCGTCGTGGGACAATCGTTACTATGGACTGCGTCGGACAGGTGGTATACTGTTGGTTTTTTTTTTTTTTTTTTTTTACAGGAGATCGATGGCGTCGCAGGAATGAGAGAGTAATAAAAGAAATGAAAACTGTGTTGTCTCTTTTATTTCATTAAAAGACTTTTTTCTTGCTGTGTCTTTTTTTTAAACATTTAAAAACTTTGGGATTAATAATGGATCGGTGTCTTATTGACGCCTCTCCATTATTAACCGGCTTATTGTCACCGTGCAATCAACGGTGACATTAACCCCTTATTACCCCGCTTGCCACCGCTACAGGGCAAGTGGGAAGAGCCGGGTAAAGTGCCACAATTGGCACATCTTTTGATGCGCCAAATGTGGGGCTGCTGTAGCCTGGTATTATCAGGCTGTTGAGGGCCAAAATCCATGGGCCTTGACAGTCTTTTAATACCAGGCCGCAGCAGTCTGCATTTTACTTGGCTGGTTAACAAAAATAGGGGACCCCTACGCCGTTTTTTTTTTCGAGGGGATCCCCTATTTTTGTTAACCAGCCAAGCTAAGCAGACTGCTGTGGCCTGGTATTATCAGGCTGGCAAGGTCCATGGATATTGGATCCTTACCAGCCTGAAAAACCAGGCCTCAGCGGTCTGCTTCATCTGGCTGGTTAACAAAAATAGGGGGGACCCCACGCCAATTTTTTTCGAGGGGATCCCCTATTTTTGTTAATCAGCCAAGATATGCAGACTGCTGTGGCCTGGTATTATCAGGCTGGCAAGGTCCATGGATCTTGGCTCCTTAACAGCCTGAAAATCCAGGCCTCAGCGTCTGCTTCATCTGGCTGGTTAAAAAAAATAGGGGGGACCCCACGCCATTTTTTTTTCGAAGGGAACCCCTATTTTTGTTAATCAGTTCCCTCTGACGTCACTGATTGTGTCCCTGGCTGACCTGAAGTGAAAGTGGAAAGCAATCAATTAAGCTTTCCACTTAAGGGCCCGTCTCACATAGCGATATCGCTACCGAGATCGCTGCTGAGTCACTAGTTTTGTGATGCAGAAGCGAGCTCACCAGCGATATCGCTGTGTGTGACATTCAGCGACGATCAGCCCCCCCTGCCGGGTATCGCTGATTGTCGCTGAAATGTCAGGACCTTTTTTTGATCACTGGTTTCCCGCTGACAGGCACGCATCGCTGCGTGTGACAGGCGGGAGACCAGCGATCCGCTGGTAACCAAGGTACACAGCGGGTTTCCAGGCACGGGGCTGTGCCTAGAAACCCGCTGTGTACCTTGGATACCAGCGCCCTGATGCAGGGAGCTGGTATCCAAGGTACACAGCGGGTTTCCAAGCGCTGCGCGGTGCCTGGAAACCCGCTGTGTACCTTGGATACCAGCTCCCATGCATCAGGGCGCTGGTATCCAAGGTACACAGCGGGTTTCTAGGCACAGCCCCGCGCCTGGAAACCCGCTGTGTACCTTGGTTACCAGCGGATCGCTGGTCTCCCGCCTGTCACACGCAGCGATGCGTGCCTGTCAGCGGGAAACCAGCGATCAAAAAAAGGTCCTGACATTTCAGCGACTATCAGCGATACCCGGCAGGGGGGCTGATCGTCGCTGAATGTCACACACAGCGATATCGCTGGTGAGCTCGCTGCTGCGTCACAAAACTAGTGACTCAGCAGTGATCACGGTAGCGATATCGCTATGTGAGACGGGCCCTTAAGCGATGTTACCCGCAGTGTCGCTGTCCCAGATCGCTGCCTGAGCTGCCTGTTTGGCAGCTCAGCAGCGATCATGTAGCGATACACCAGCGATCCTGACAAGTGCATATCGCTGGTGTATCGTTATGTGAGACCCAGCCTTTACTCTCCTGTCAGCCAGGAGAGGAACTCATTCATTTGGGGGTTTACTGTGAGGCTGCAGCATTAGCTGCGGTCCCTGCAGTAAACATTAACCCTTTCTGAAGGATTACACCGTGGGACCTGACTGTGCATGGGATAGGTAAGAATAATTTTGCTTTTTTATTTTATTTTTATTACAGGAAATGGTTTTTGCAGTAAAATAAAAGATGGTCAAAAACATGTGTCTTTATTTCATTAAAATGATTTTTAATTAAAGTGTGTGTGTTTTATTTTTATTTCATGCAATAGGATTAATAATTGATAGTTGTCTAATTGACAGCTCTCAATTATTAACCTGGCTTAAGGTCACCTTTCAATAGCAAGGTGGCTTTAACCCCATATTAACCCATTCGCCACCGCTACAGGGCAATGGGAATAGACGGGCAAAGTGCCAGAAAGGGCGAATCTAATTATAGATTTGTCTTTTCTGGGGTGTCTGGGGGCAGATGTTAGTAGCCAGGGGGGGGGGCAAAAATAATGGTCCCTCTCTGGGCTATTATTATCTGCCCCCACTCACTGGCTTTGTCTGTCTGGTTGCGAAAATAGGGCGGGAGCCCACGCATTTTTTTCAGCAATTTTACACCTCATATATATATATACATGTCATTGAATTTGTGACACATATATATATATTTATATTTATAGTTCATACACTTCTACATAGTATAATAGCCGCTAATTCAATTGCCGGCTTTTGTGAAAATGCAGAACCCGACATGAAATGACACTTGGTGTACATAGGGTTAACCATGTCCTTTGCTATCTGATTTGCACAAACAATTACATCAGTCTATGTGTGCAAAATTTCACACCTGTAGGGGTTAATTAAAGGTGTAAATTCGTAGCAAAAAAGTCCGTTTTTTTTACAACGAATTTACACCTTTAATTAACCCCTACAGGTGTGAAATTTTGCACACATAGACTGATGTAATTGTTTGTGCAAATCAGATAGCAAACGACATGAAAAGACATGGTTAACCCTATGTACACCAAGTGTCATTTCATGTCGGGTGCTTCTGTCTTTTCACAGAAGCCGGCTTTACCCGGCAATTGAATCAGAGGATATTTTACTATGTAGAAGTGTATAAACTATACATATATGTATATATATATTTATTCTATGTGTGTATATTTAGTGTTTACAAGGAAAGAATGGGGTTTTTTTTAGTTACGATATTTTGTTCCCATAGACTTACATTGGATTTCCGGTATCGGTATCGGGTATCGCCGATATTTTAATGGTATCGGCGATACCATTCCGATTCCGATACTTTTGGATATCGGAAAGTATCGCTCAACTCTAGTACCAACCTCTTGTGTGGCACAGTATCAAACGCTTTGGAAAAATCAAGATATACCACGTCCAATGGACTCATCTTGGTCCAGTCTATAGCTTACCTCTTCATAAAAACTGATTAGATTGGTTTGACAGGAGCGATTCCTCATAAACCTATGCTGATCTGGAGTTAAACAGTTATTCTCATTGAGATAATCCAGAATAACATCCCTCAGAAACCCTCCAAATATTTTACCAAAAATAGAGGTTAGACTTACTGGCCTATAATTTCCAGGTTCACTTTAAGAGCCCTTTTTGAATATTGGTACCACATTTGCTATACGCCAGTCCTGTGGAACAGACCCCATCGCTATTGAGTCCCTAAATATAAGAACACGACTTCGGCCTGTCGTGTTCAGCCATGGTCACCTGTCAGTACACACTGGCCAGATCGAGGGACAAAAAATACTTTGCCTTTCCCAATGCAGATAGGGACTCCTCAATTCTTGGCAATGGATAGTAAGTAGTCCCCCACATTACAGGCATTCAGTCTGTAATCAACGCAGAAACATAAGGTCCCGTCTTTCTTCCACACCAGAACAATGGGAGTCTCCCATGGACTCGGACTCTCCCGTATCACTCCATTCTGCAACATGTGAGCTAGCGTCTCCTTCAATTCTTTATACATCTGGGGAGGTATCTGTTGGTATCTTTCCCAAACTGGTGCAGCACACCCCGTAGGGATCTCATGAGTGATGGCCTGAGTGCAACCGAAATCATCTTCATGGCGAGCGAAGATGTCCTGATAATGCTCTAGCACATCTTCCACTTGTAGCAACTGTTGAGGTGAGAGTCCTGTCAATTCAGCCCGCATCTGCTCTAGGATCCTATGACCCTCCTTCGTGCTGCCAGGCGGGGGTTCTGGTGTCATTGTAGCTACTAAATATCAAAAAACTGACCGGCACATCCAAACTTAGATTCAGTGTGAACAGGTGCTAAACCTAGAGTCACCAACTCATATACATACAAGAAGAAAAGGTAGCACACTGTAGCGCTATAGCTTGCAAACACGAAATATGAAAAATATGAAAAATGAATTACATCATTACCTTAGAAATATGAAAAATTGAGAAGTCTTAGCGCATAAGACTTCTCAATTTTTCATATTTCTAAGGTAATGATGTAATTCATTTTTCATATTTTTCATATTTCGTGTTTGCAAGCTATAGCGCTACAGTGTGCTACCTTTTCTTCTTGATTATAACTACTAAAGTCCTGGGATCTCCTCTCACGACAGGCAGTTGTACTGCCTCAGGTCGCATCAACTTTTCTGGCGTTCTCAGGATCTGGGACACTTCGCTCTTAGGAGAGAGGGTTCCGGTGTCATTGTAACTGCTAAAGTTCAGGGATCTCCTCACATGACAAGCAGTTGTACTGCCTCAGGTCGCTCCAACTTTTCTGGCTTTCTCAGGATCTGGGCCACTTCGCTCTAAGGTGAGAGGCTGAGACTGTCTTCTCCCAAGTTGACGCACCGCACAATGACATTGCCACCATGAACTGTGGCTAGGGTCGGGCTACGAGAAGTCCAGAGGGTACCTTGTCCATTGATTTCAGCTCTATCTGCACTTCCACCCCCTCAAGAGGTGTACAAGCTCGTACTGGTAACGTGAGCACTGTCTAGCTGGGCAGTAGGGTAAGCTTGGCAGCTGCAGGAACCATCACCTTCCCCAGGACTTTCCCTTATCCCGATCTTTCCTGAGCTTGGGCAGCTCGGATCAGTTGCTGGAACACCTTCCGTTGAGGGGTTCGCGGGCTCCACTGGTTCAAAAAGGTCCCTTGCGGCTCATTGATCAGGAGTTGTCCAATCTCTTTCAGTACATTCATCCCAAGAGTCATTACGGGCCCATAGCCGACATTCCCAGCAACCAAAATGACCTCTTTTCAGCCTATATCCTTTTTGCACACTCTGATCTCCATCCAGACCACCCCTGCGACCGGGATGGGCAACTGGTTGGCTGCTGTCAGTCTAATTACCGGCTCCCACTCTGGCCGCGATACTTCTGGGAAATGTTGTCTGAAGTAAGCTTCCGGCATGGTGGTCACCTGCAACCCGGTGTCAATCAAGCAGTGAACAGCTCGCCCATTTACTTCAGCCCAGACTGTAGGGCTCATGAAAACTATGTCTTTCAGACTTTCTTCTCTCTTCCTTTGTCTTTCAGGCTCCAGGCTGGGTCCCTCAGCCACGGAACCTACTAGTTTAACGGCTGTCGTGGCAGGGACCGACCTCAACTCCCACAGCCTCGGGCATAGTGTCCTGTGTTTCCACACCTTATCAAGTCGGGTCCCATTCTGCACTGGGTTGTCTTGCTCTCCAGCGGGGTTCGACGGAAGGGCGGGACCTTGAATCACTCCTATCTCGATGTTTCTTGGGCTGGAGTGGGGGCTCTTCTGAGGCTGGACCATTCATCCCGCAGTTCTTGTATTTCACTCCGGATCTCTCGGGCCCATTCCGGCTCGGCTGCAGACAGGGTGGTACTGCATTGCTCCGAACCATCCCTGCTAGGGCCGCCACCCCCCTATTCCTGTTCTCTCACATGTGCCTCCGCCCCTACCTCTAGGAATGTCATACGTGGGCTAGTACACAAGGCGTTTTCGCAAAGCCTGCTTGAGCGGCGTGACCCTGAGGCCCGACTCGAACCTGCAGCACATTTTTCTTCAAGTGCCTCCTTATTGTGCATCTTGAAACAGCCACACCGCTAGTTTTCAGAGAGTCCAGTATTTCAGCTGATGTTATTTGTGGGTTTTTCTTTGCATCCCGAACAATTTTACTGGCATTTGTCACAGTTCACAGGTGAGGATGTTACCTTTAGTAGCCATTCAAACCCATTTGTGTCAAATTCTATGCATGTAATCAGGCCAAAATCACCAGGGTATGTAAACTTTTGTTCAGAGTAATTTGGATGTTTTGGGTTGTCATTATGATTTAAAAAGAGAAAACGCAGTAGTATGACAATAAATAGCTTCACACAACCACTAACCATGAGTGGAGAAAAAGTTTTGGTGTTATCAATTCATATTCTCTGAAAAAAGGCCAAGAAAGAAAAAACTCTGCCGGGGTATGTAAACTTTTGAGCACAACTTTATATGGTGGGCTCCATATAATGCTCCAGCATATGATGGGCCCCATATATTGCTCCATATATAATGGGCCCCATATAATGCTCCATACAGTATATGATGGGCCACACAGAGAATAATGAGCCCCATATATTGCTCCATACAGTATAATGAGTCCCATATAATGCTCCATAAGTATATGATGAGCCCCTTATATTGCTCCATACAGAATGGGCCCATATAATGTGCCATATATAATGGGCCCCATATGATGCTCAATATATATTGGGTCCAATATGATGCTCATGGTGGTGGCAGCATCATGCTATGGGGGTGTTTTACAGCTCCAGGGACAGGACAACTGGTTGGACTTGAAGGAAGGAAACATGAATGAGGCCAAGTACAGAGATATCCTGGATGAAAACCTCTTCCAGAGTGCTCTGGACCTCAGGCTTGGCCGAAGGTTCACCTTCCAACAAGACAATGACCCTAAGCACACAGCTAAAATAACAAAGGAGTGGCTTCAGAACAACACTGTGACCATTCTTGACTGGCCCAGCCAGAGCCCTGACCTAAACCCAATTAAGCATCTCTGGAGAGACCGGAAAATGGCTGTCCACCAACGTTCACCATCCATCCTGACGGAAGTGGAGAGGATCTGCAAGGAAGAATGGCAGAGGATACCCAAATCCAGGTGTGAAAAACTTGTTGCATCATTCCCAAGAAGACTCATGACTGTACTAGCTCAAAAGGGTTATTCTACTCAATACTGAGCAAAGAGTCTGAATACTTATGACCATGTGATATTTCAGTTTTTCTTTTTTAATAAATTTGCAAAAATGTCTACATTTCTGTTTATTTTTCAGTCAAGATGGGGTGCAGAGTGTACATTAATGAGAAAAAAATGAACTTTTTTGAATTTACCAAATGTCTGCAATAAAACAAAGAGTGAAAAATTTAAAGGGGTTTGAATGCTTTCCGTTCCCACAGTATAATGCTCCAGTGTATAATGGGCCCCATATATAATGCTCCAAATATCAAAAAAAAAAATGAAATGCTCATGTCTCGTCGCTGGCCGCTGCTCTGCTCCGGACTCCTCAGCGTCTTCCAGCTCTCTGCACTGTGACTGCTCAGGCAGAGGGCGCACAGACCTTACATCATCGTGCCTTCTGACCTAAACGTCACAGTCAGAAGACATGGAAGACGCCACAGTGGCAGAACCGGAGCGGTAAGTATCACAACTGCCGGGGCCCTGAGCAAGCGGATGGGGAAGGGGGAGATGGGCATTTGCGGGTTCCAGAACTGGCACAGGCACTGGGCTCCCATAGCGCGCCATAGTGCGCTGGGTGCTGACGCCGGCCCTGGCTGGGACCCAGTTACAACCTTCACATTATGGAGGACTAAGATTATATTACTTTAATGATATCAGAAATTATTTAAAATGCAATGCAAATGCTTGGAGTATAAGGGGTTAAATACCAGACTGTTGGAAGGGATTCAGGGAGTGCTAATAGATCACGATTAGGGGGCCCAAAATACTAGTAATACCCGAGTGGCTGGCAGGGTTGCCCACCATCCAGAAATTAAAGGACAGTCTGTAAAAATATGACACTTTTTTCCTGTCTGTAAACAAAATTAAAGCTTCTGTGATTTTCTGTGATTTTTTTGGGGGAAGCTGAAGAAATGTACACAGATTATTTTGATTGTAAGCATCATCATTTTACAGAGACTGCAATTAACGTGCTCATTTCAGAATTATGGGCTGCAGACATGGATACTTATAGTCATAATGATTTATTAAGATTTTCCAATGTGTCTGTAAAAATTGTCTGTCCACTATTTTTTGATTCGCTGTCTAGTTGGCAATCCACGCTTTGCCACTAATGAACAACTCAGCCACTCCATAGACATAAAGCGTCAAAATATGCATTTTTAGAAATCACAGACAAATAATGAAAAATAATATTTCACTGAAAATGCCTATCATGGCCTCATGTATGACAGGCGCTGAGGATACTTGTTTTAATAAAAGTAGAGTCATTACTCTTGCAAGCAACACTGCCCTCTATTGTTAGAATCCACCATACAGCAATGTATCTGTAATAATATTATTTTACTTTCTTTTTTTTACATTTTTAGTGTATATTTTCCTGTAAAAAGGATTAATGATGTATAACATGCTCAAAGGACTGTTCTCCCTGCATTTAAAAGGATTGTCTGGTGAAAACAAGCTATTTCTTATCTACAGGATAGTTGATAATTTGTTGATAGGTGGAAGTCTGACCGCTGCAACCAGCACCGATCATCAAAATGGGGAACCTTTATCCCTGTTAGACTGGAGCGGCAGTGAGCATGTGCGACTGGCGCTCTATTCACTCCCTATGGGGCTGCCAAAAGCTGTGCTCCGCCCTGTCCAGCAGCCCTATAGAGTAAATGGCGCAGCGATCGAGTGTCCAATCGGCACCGTCATTTTGTAATGGGGATAAAAGTTCCATGTACTTCGTGTAGATCCCAGCTGTTGGGCACCACTTAACGTCATTCTTAAAAAATATATGGATTCATCATTAAGAAAAAAAATTCCATGTTAATGCAGCTAAGGTATATCACATGTCCATAGTAGTTGTATGTGTGCGAAAGTAACAATGGGATTGTTTCAGATTATACCTAAAACAGTTCTCCTCATAGATGTAAAGTACAATAGACAGCTGACATTTTGCTGTACTGTTTCTACGGAAACACAGAAGGTTGGCCGCTCAGATAAACTGCAGTAATGTCTGAAGAAATGAAGGAAAGGACAAGAAACGATGCCCAAGATTTAGTTGTGCGTAAACTTGGCCATGCATATTAGGGAGCAGTTGGCCAAACCCCCCCATGCGGCCCTGCACACCATCTCCTCACCCAGGGCAGCGGCCATGTTTTAGACTACATTCACATGTTGGTGATAAATCTGAGGGTGACAGTGGATGACTGTCCCATATGTACTGCAGGTTTTGCACGAGAGTAAGCCCAATTGTCATCTAGTGGAGATGATTCTCAGCTTTTAATGTAGAATTCACAAGAATAAGCTGGCGTCACACTAAATGTATGGAAAATCGGTCCAAGGCTCCCTGCCAAGAGTTGCAGGAGTGTAATGCAAGGCAAGTGTCATGCAAGTACAATCTGATTTCTCACACCTAGCATCCGATTGACATATATGTGTAGCCCTGGTGGTAGGCACACGCAGTACCCTGGAGAGTGTATGGCGAGACGGCAGTTTAATGCTAAATATCCATTCACTCGACACACACTAGACACACCCTTAGGGTAGTGGAGTATACTCTAGAGGGAGTGGTCAAGGTAGTAGGTGTTAGAGTGATTAGTCTAGTTCCTGTCTTTGGACAGTGAGGACGTGTGGAGTAGAGTCTAGACTTCTTTGTGAGAAGACGTTTGGAGGGAGGAAAGAGTCTAGCCTGCTTATTCACCAGTTCATATCGTGGAGTCTGGTATAGGTGTTTGGAATACACCTTAGTCTAGTCAGAGCTGTATCACCTTCTCAACACACACTGAGGAAAGAAGAAGTATTAGCACGGAAAGTCTTCAGCATCCCTGTCTAAAGGACGGTATCAGGTTCAGAGATGTGCTCCTGCCTGTGATAACTGAGCATCTGTGGCTAACTTCATTGGAAGGAAAAGGAAAGAAGTGACTGCTCGACCCTTGGCTAGTTTTGAGTGCTTATGTTACCAGCGTGGACAAGGCGAAAGGCAAGTGGATTTATAGGATTAGTGCTACAGGATTGCAGAAGTCCAGCACATTGCTACCGGTCACTGGGGACCGAAGGGTCACTGTTGTTTCAGGCACGGTGATAGGAAAACCAGGAATCTACCGGACCCTAGGTCGCGGCAGACAAGCCCCTTATAGTCAGTACGTAACTGGGGTCAGGGGGAGTGAAGACTTTGGAGTTCTGCAGGACAAAATAAGAATTCAGCTCCTTCACAGGAAGGCCCCTAACACTAAGCTGACTGGGCAGGTACAGCTAAAGATTAGCTGGAGATTTGAGGGAACTACGCTTCAGGCTGGTTGTACTCGTTTTATTGGAGTTAAAGGAGGCCCCTAACTTGTCCAGCTGCTGTCTCAAGATACACTCTCCTTGGATCAGCCTCCCTGGGACCTGCTTGAACATCTTACAAGTAAAGGTATGGAAAGACGCTGACCGTGTGAGACTGTGTTCTTTATCCGCACTCGACTTCACAAATCCCATAGACTTTGAGGGACCAGTCCCACCTGTAGGGGACCCGACATCTAGCTGCCTCACCATCCCCTCAGAGATCTACAGCAGCGCTGGTACTAATTACCAGAATACTACAGGTGGCGTCACGAACTGTACATAAATCAATCCCTGTAAATATATCCCCAACATACGCCAGACCGCCCGGGCCACAGACCGAGCCACAGCTACCTGTGACAAAATCCCCATAGACTTCTACGGGCTCGGTTCTGAGTACCCCATTGCCCTGGTAACCCACAATTGTGGTGGCGGGTCGACACAACTTGGCGTCACGAACAGGATGCGAAACTCGCGAAATTGCGAGCCCTGTGTGCCTAAGGACTTGTTTTTGTGAAAAGGACTGTTTGCACTTTTGGCGCCAAAATCGCCATTTTTGTCACCATATTCGCGCCCTCAGGCGCTGGAGAAGAAGGTGGGCGTACCTTCGTGGGCGTCTACCCCCCTGTGGCGCGAAGAAAATGCCTGCCCTCTCAAAGTGCTACTTCAACATGCGGTCCTGCCCTACAGCAAAGGAGGTCCGCCTCCTCTTCACCTTCCCTGCGAGGAGGAGGAGACGCAAACCCCACCTCCACGGAAGAGACCGGATGTCTCCGCAGGAAGAAGAGAGAATCTTCTGGAACATGATGGAGGCAGGACGTGTGCAGCCGAGTGGGGCAGCGGAGGAAGGCAGGCCCCGTGCCCCGCCAAGCTGCCATCGGCATCGAGGTCTTATGCGATCCTGCACCTGCAACAGGCGTTGCTAGAGATTCAGGAGGAGAACGCACGCCTAAAGAAGATGGTCCAACCTGGACTGGAGGAGATTGAGAGACGCCGATGTAACCTGCTGAAGTGGCAACTAACGAACACGGCGTCCTCTCCCCTCAATGAACCCCCACGATTCCAAGTACCGAAGAGTCTGCTGCCCAAGGCGAAGGAGCAACCGGAGGCTGCCCCCGAAAGTACCGTTCCCGATCCCACTGGTGAAGCGGTGGAGGCGGAGGAGGTTGAGGAGGTACAGCCAATCCCGGAACGCCCGCCCGGCCAAGAGGCCGCAGCAGATTATCGGTCCCCGGCAGGGACACCGGAGGGGTCCTGTCCGTCACTACCAGACGTGGACTGGGACGAAATGGCGCGCCTGGATGACGTCGCCTACACCGCCCAGTGGGAACAAGAATGGCAGAGTCGTGAGGAGAAGAAGAGGCGTCAGCAGGAGGAAGAGCGGGAAACTCAGAGGAACCGTCAGCGACAATTTGCCGAGCTGATCGCGGACAAAGAGACCGTCCGGCGAGATAAAGGTACTCTGAGGGAACCGCGGCGGCAGGGGTGTGTGACTGAGTTCCAGCTCCGGAAGGGCTGGGGCTTTATCCGTGAACCGGGCCTCTACCCAGCGGTCTTTGTCAGCAGGCGTGACGTAGAATCTCACCTGCCGCAAGGTCATCCCGGGAGGGACTTAGCAAACGGAGATATAGTCACCTATACGCGGCATTGGGGAATGAAGGGGTGGTATGCCCTGAATGTCACCATCGTCCGCGACCCCGTCCCAGACGCAAGTACCGTCACCATTACCGCCGCGTCTCCGGTCCCAGTTCAAGCAGCATTCCGGCCGTGCCCCAGCATCGCCCCCTGCAAAGTCATCGCAACAAGCGACCCAGAGTTCATCGCAAGTTAAAGCCACCTCCACATCGCAACATGCGACCCAGTCTAGATCGCAAACCCTGACGCGGTCTATATCGTTGACTGTGATGGAGACGCAATCGGTGTCACGCGGAGAGAGTATACCCGTTGCGCCCCTAGAGGTTCGCACCAGAACTGTCGCGACCCAGACCCTGATCGCAGCACATGATTTGCTGGTCTTGGGATCTAGGGGTCATTGCATCATTCCAGCCCCCGGGGTGAAAGATGTAGTGGAAGGTGTATTATTAGAAGATGAATAGATAGTAAGAAATGTGGTGAGATCCCTATCGGATCTACCAAAAGTAAAAAGCAAAAAGTTTAAAATGTTTTGAAAAAGTTTGCACAGGTTATATATAGTGAATATATATTTCTAATTATAGAATGCCCGGCTGGGTAAATGATAGATGATAAATGATAAACAGTTGCACTTTTATAATGCGATTTAATATAATATGTCTTTCTTTACAAATGGACTTTTGAGGTTAAGGACTATGCTAACCCAGAACTTTCTTGTACATAGTTGCGCTTCGGTGCCCTATCTTGGTTTTACAAAACCATCCATAACTACCTCTGAAAAACAAAACCCGTTATGGTGTGGCACTGAGTGAGGTCTGCAAGCGGACGTCCTGCAGCCCACCCAGGACCCACGTTGAAGGTTTGGTGCGGGTCCTTCACAAGTATATTGTATATTTATTTATTGAATGCTATTTGATACTATTTGTATTTTTCTATAAAAGTTTGCAACGTTCAAGATATTCTCACCTCCCGGATGGGAAGATGTTATTGTTCAATGTTTATTGCATAAACAAAATGTCTTTTGTATTTTACAGCCCGGGAGTGCTGTCGTTTACCATGGGGAATGTGTAGCCCTGGTGGTAGGCACACGCAGTACCCTGGAGAGTGTATGGCGAGACGGCAGTTTAATGCTAAATATCCATTCACTCGACACACACTAGACACACCCTTAGGGTAGTGGAGTATACTCTAGAGGGAGTGGTCAAGGTAGTAGGTGTTAGAGTGATTAGTCTAGTTCCTGTCTTTGGACAGTGAGGACGTGTGGAGTAGAGTCTAGACTTCTTTGTGAGAAGACGTTTGGAGGGAGGAAAGAGTCTAGCCTGCTTATTCACCAGTTCATATCGTGGAGTCTGGTATAGGTGTTTGGAATACACCTTAGTCTAGTCAGAGCTGTATCACCTTCTCAACACACACTGAGGAAAGAAGAAGTATTAGCACGGAAAGTCTTCAGCATCCCTGTCTAAAGGACGGTATCAGGTTCAGAGACGTGCTCCTGCCTGTGATAACTGAGCATCTGTGGCTAACTTCATTGGAAGGAAAAGGAAAGAAGTGACTGCTCGACCCTTGGCTAGTTTTGAGTGCTTATGTTACCAGCGTGGACAAGGCGAAAGGCAAGTGGATTTATAGGATTAGTGCTACAGGATTGCAGAAGTCCAGCACATTGCTACCGGTCACTGGGGACCGAAGGGTCACTGTTGTTTCAGGCACGGTGATAGGAAAACCAGGAATCTACCGGACCCTAGGTCGCGGCAGACAAGCCCCTTATAGTCGTACGTAACTGGGGTCAGGGGGAGTGAAGACTTTGGAGTTCTGCAGGACAAAATAAGAATTCAGCTCCTTCACAGGAAGGCCCCTAACACTAAGCTGACTGGGCAGGTACAGCTAAAGATTAGCTGGAGATTTGAGGGAACTACGCTTCAGGCTGGTTGTACTCGTTTTATTGGAGTTAAAGGAGGCCCCTAACTTGTCCAGCTGCTGTCATCAAGATACACTCTCTTGGATCAGCCTCCCTGGGACCTGCTTGAACATCTTACAAGTAAAGGTATGGAAAGACGCTGACCGTGTGAGACTGTGTTCTTTATCCGCACTCGACTTCACAAATCCCATAGACTTTGAGGGACCAGTCCCACCTGTAGGGGACCCGACATCTAGCTGCCTCACCATCCCCTCAGAGATCTACAGCAGCGCTGGTACTAATTACCAGAATACTACAGGTGGCGTCACGAACTGTACATAAATCAATCCCTGTAAATATATCCCCAACATACGCCAGACCGCCCGGGCCACAGACCGAGCCACAGCTACCTGTGACAAAATCCCCATAGACTTCTACGGGCTCGGTTCTGAGTACCCCATTGCCCTGGTAACCCACAATTGTGGTGGCGGGTCGACACATATACAGTACAGACCAAAAGTTTGGACACACCTTCTCATTAAAGATTTTTCTGTATTTTCATGACTATGAAAATTGTACATTCACACTGAAGGCATCAAAACTATGAATTAACACATGTGGAATTATATACTTAACAAAAAAGTGTGAAACAACTGAAAATATGTCTTATATTCTAGGTTCTTCAAAGTAGCCACCTTTTGCTTTGATTACTGCTTTGCACACTCTTAGCATTCTCTTGATGAGCTTCAAGAGGTAGGCACCGGAATGGTCTTCCAACAATCTTGAAGGAGTTCCAGAGATGCTTAGCACTTGTTGGCCCTTTTGCCTTCACTCTGCGGTCCAGCTCACCCCAAACCATCTCGATTGGGTTCAGGTCTGGTGACTGTGTAGGCCAGGTCATCTGGCGTAGCACCCCATCACTCTCCTTCTTGGTCAAATAGCCCTTACATAGCCTGGAGGTGTGTTTGGGTGTCATTGTCCTGTTGAAAAATAAATGATGGTCCAAATAAACGCAAACGGATGGAATAGCATGCCGCTGCAAGATGCTGTGGTAGCCATGCTGGTTCAGTATGCCTTCAATTTTGAATAAATCCCTAACAGTGTCACCAGCAAAGCACCCCACACCATCACACCTCATCCTCCATGCTTCACGGTGGGAACCAGGCATGTAGAGTCCATCCGTTCACCTTTTCTGCGTCGCACAAAGACACGGTGGTTGTAACCAAAGATCTCAAATTTGGACTCATCAGACCAAAGCACAGATTTCCACTGGTCTAATGTCCATTCCTTGTGTTCTTTAGTCCAAACAAGTCTCTTATGCTTGTTGCCTGTCCTTAGCAGTGGTTTCCTAGCCGCTATTTTACCCTGAAGGCCTGCTGCACAAAGTCTCCTCTTAACAGTTGTTGTAGAGATGTGTCTGCTGCTCGAACTCTGTGTGGCATTGACCTGGTCTCTAATCTGAGCTGCTGTTAACCTGCGATTTCTGAGGCTGGTGACTCGGATACTTATCCTCAGAAGCAGAGGTGACTCTTGGTCTTCCTTTCCTGGGGCGGTCCTCATGTGAGCCAATTTCTTTGTAGCGCTTGATGGTTTTTGCAACTGCACTTGGGGACACTTTCAAAGTTTTCCCAATTTTTCGGACTGACTGACCTTAATTTCTTAAAGTAATGATGGCCACTCGTTTTTCTTTACTTAGCTGCTTTTTTTCTTGCCATAATACAAATTCTAACAGTCTATTCAGTAGGACTATCAGCTGTGTATCCCCCAAGACTTCTGCACAACACAACTGATGGTCCCAACCACATTTATAAGGCAAAAAATCCCACTTATTAAACCTGACAGGGCACACCTGTGAAGTGAAAACCATTCCCGGTGACTACCTCTTGAAGCTCATCAAGAGAATGCCAATAGTGTGCAAAGCAGTCATCAAAGCAAAAGGTGGCTACTTTGAAGAACCTACTGTAGAATATAGACATAATTTCAGTTTCACACTTTTTTGTTAAGTATATAATTCCACATGTGTTAATTCATAGTTTTAATGCCTTCAGTGTGAATGTACAATTTTCATAGTCATGAAAAATACAGAATAATCTTTAAATGAGAAGGTGTGTCCAAACTTTTGGTCTGTACTGTATATATATATATAATATATATATAAAATATATGTATGTATATACATATACACTCTGGCAAAATTAAGAGACCACCACATCAAAACCCTGCCCATTTTTCCAGACCTGAACCCCATTGAAAACCTCTGAATGTGATAAGAGATGATGGATAGTCACAAAGCCATCAAAGAAGAGCTGCTTAAATTTTTGCGCCAGAGGCAGTGTGAAAGACTGGTGGCAAGCATTCCAAGACGCATGAAGGCTGTTTTTTAAAAATCATGGTTATTCCACAAAATATTGATTTCTGAACTCTTCCTGAGTTAAAACATTAGTATTGTTGTTTCTAAATGATTATGAACTTGTTTTCTTTGCATTATTTGAGATCTGAAAGCACTGTTTTTTTTTTTTCAATTTTGACCATTTTTCTTTGTCAGAAAAAAAAATACAAAATGTATTGTTGGAAATTCAGTGACATGTCAGAAGTTTATAGACTACAAGAACAATTTACATTTTACTCAAAAATATACCTATAAAGAGAAAAGTCATACAAACTGAACATTTGAAAGTGGTCTCTTAATTTTTGCCATCTCTGTAGATAGATAGATAGATAGATAGATAGATAGATAGATAGATAGATAGATAGATAGATAGATAGATAGATAGATAGATAGATAGAATAAAATCCAGCAATTCATCTGAATTGCCGGTATAATCACAGAGTGACAGGTTAGAATAGAATAAATATTTAGATATAGAATAGACGTATACATATGTCAGTGACACACACACAGATATATATATATGTATTTATATTGCATAGATAGATAGGTACAAGAAAAGCTGACAATTCATGTGCCGTGTAAAAGGCAATGGGAAATGCGAGACTAAGTGCCAGAATTGGCGCATCTTAGAGATGCGCCTTTTCTGGGGGGCTGAGAGCTGATGTTTTTTGTGTAGCCCAGCTATGCAGGCACACATAAAGTCCAGGAGAGTGCACAGGAAGGTAACAGCAACGCTTGATATTCATTCACTGTCACTCACACTTTCAGACATGCCCATCTGAGATATAAGGGGGAGTGACACGTGGCAGTCAGTCAGTCAGTGAGTCAGATCTTGAGGAGGTAGTGTTCAGTCGAACTTCAGTCTGTTAGCTTCTGTCTAAGGACAGAGCAGCCATTCAGTCTCGGTCCAGTCTGGACTTTGGAGGAAACTGAGAGCTGTACAGCGAGCTCTGGAGGAAGCTGACATTGTCCACAAACTGCCAAAAGTGCTTATGTTAAGAGCGGGAAGCAGGGCGAAGGGCGCAGTGGAGAAGACAGAGAAGTGCTACAGGTATTGGATTGCCTGCACTAAATTGCCGGACACCGGGGTCGAAGAGTTGCTAGTGTTTCAAACATAGTAACAAGAAAACCGGAGGCATCTGGACTACAGGTCGCAGAGAGCAGCCCTAAGTGTCAATACGTAAACCGGAGTCAGGTGGAACAGGGACTTTGAGCAAGCCATGCAAAAGTAAGGACTTAGTTTCATCACTTAGAAGGCTCCACCACAATGTTGGCCGGGCAGTACAGCTATTGAGAAAGCTGGAGAGTTCAGAGTTAACTTCGCTTCAGGCAAGTTGGGCTCACATACATATTGAAGTTAAGGAGGCCTCTAACCTGCTCAGCGGTTGCCCGAATGTGCATTCTCCACCCCGACCAGCTCCCCGGGATCTTCCTGAAACACCTTCAAGTAAAAGGTATGAAAAGAAGCTATTTTCGTGTGTGACTGAATTATTACCTACCCCCTGCATCATCACCACCATAGACTTCCAGGGACACGTCTCACCTGTGGGAGACCTACCACCAAGCTGCCCCATAACATCCCCTGTGAAGACCCTTACAGCAGCGCTGGTATAATTTACCAGAAACCACAGGTGGCGTCACGAACTACCTATCCTAATTATCCCTGTAAATATCCCCCACTGTATGAGCGCCCAGGGCCACGGACCGAGTCCCGCTGCCAGTGACAAACCCCATAGACTTTCATGGGCTCGGTGCCGAGTACCCATTGCCCTGGTACTAAGTGCGACTCATCTTTGGCGTCACGAGCAGGATGCGAAACTTGCAATTGTGAGTCTGTGTGCCTATTGAACTGTTCTATGCGAAAAAGACTGTTTGCTGCATTTGGCGCCAAATACCGCCATTTTACCGCCAAGTTGGCGCCCTGAAGCGCTGGTAAAGAAGGTGGGCGTGCATTCGTGGGCGTGTACCCCCCCTGTGGCGCGAAAGATATGGCCGCCCTCTCCAAATGTACTACAATGTGCGGTCCTGCCCCACTGCTAAAGAAATCCGCCTCCTCTTCATCCTCTATCCGAAGAGGAGGAGACGCAAATCCCGCCTCCACGGAAGAGACCGGACTCTTCCTGATGGAAACTACACTCTGGCTTGGGACGAGATGGCGGAAGGACAGGAGAATCTGTGCCGAGGACCGGAAGATTTCCTACCTGTGCCGGAGCTGTTCCCCAGATAGGGACACCGACCCCGCCATGATGGAGCTGCGGAAGGAGAATGAGGAGTTAAGAAGGAAGCTTCAGAGTCGTGCTGATCTACAGGAGACGGAGAGACGCTGGCGTGCCCAGACACAGCGGCTGCTGTGGGGCGCAGTGTTCTCTCCCACAAGCCTAACGCGTCTCCTGATTTCCCAAGATCGCTGCTGAGAAGGCTGAGGGACGACCGGAGGTTACCGCCGAAAGTGCTGTACCTGATCCCACCGATGCGGAGGTGGAGGAGAAGGAGGCTGAGGAGGTATTGCCCGGACCGGAGTGCCAGTCAGGCCAGGAGGCCGCAGCAGAGCACACGCTCCCCCAGTAAGGTCACCGGAGGGGTCCCAGCCATCGTTGCCGGAAGTCGACTGGGGACGAGATGGAGCGATTAGAGACGTCACCTATGCCGTTCAGTGGGAAAGTGAGTGGCGCCGTCGTGAAGAGGAGCAGCGACGCCAACGCAGGAGGAAGATAGGAAAACGCAGCGAGACCGACAGGAGTGGCATGAAAGGTTCTTCGCTGAGAAAGAGGCCATCCGCCAGGATAAAGGTACCCGACGGGAAAACCCCGGCGGCAGGGGTGCGTCGCCGAGTTTCACTCCGCAAGGGCTGGGCTTCATCCGCGAGCCGGGTCTACCAGGGGTCTTTTTGAGCGCCGGGACGTGGAGTCCACCTGCCCATCGGTCATCCTGGGAGGGACCTGATAAATGGGGACATAGTTAGCTACACCCGTCACTGGGGTAAAGGGGTGGTATGCCCTGAACGTCTCCATCGTCAGTGACCCCGTCCCCGACGCCGGTGCCGAAAGTCTCAGTCCCGAGCACCCACCCGCACCAGGCCGGCACTAGCATCGCCCCCTGCGTGCAAACAGCGACCTGCTCTAAATCGCAATCAGCGACCTATTCGGCATCACCTTCAGCAAAGTATCCCGCAACGCAACCTGCGACTTATTCTGTATCACAACTGGAGGGTGCGACCACAGTTAAATCGCAGCCTAAGCCTGCATCTTTGAGGAAAAGTCCATATTTGCCTGAGACACCCATTGCGTCTCAAGTGGTTCGCACAAGGACTGTGGCCACGCAAACACTGATATCGGGCCATGACTTATTTGTTATGAGATCCAAAGAACATCGCGTCGTTCCGGCCCCAGGAGTGGAAGACGTCATTGAAAGTTGTAAAAGTGAAGACCGGTAGGACCCAGACAGGGGTTTACCGCAACCAAGAGATGTATAAAGTTTAATAAGGAAAAATTGCCAATTGCACTTTATTACTGTGTATAGCGATGTTTTACATATTTAAAATAGAATACCCGGCTGGGTAACAAGGGAAGAGAATTTGAAGAGTTAAAGAAATACTATGTTGATTGCATAAGTTGCATAGAATACCCCGGTTGGGTAAATACAGTTAAAATATAATGTGAATACTTGAAGTGTTATATGTTTTTAACCATGTCAATGGACTGAGAGGCTGTGGACTTGCCGGCCCAAAAACTTTCACTTGTAAATAGTTGCGCTTCGGTGCATTATCTTGGTTTTACACAAAACCACTACTATTAATCTACCTCTGAAGAAAAACCCGTATGGTGGGCCTTGAGTGAGGTCGCAGTCAGTAGTCCTGCAGCCCACCCAGGACCCACGTGGGAGGTTTTTTGGTGGGGTCCTCCACAAGAAATGTCTTATACTGTGAATAAAATTTATGAGAAAAATGTTTTGATATTTTTTGTATTTTTTTCCATTGTACAAATTGTAACGTTCAAGAAGTTTACCTCCCGGATGGGAAGAGTTATAATGTTTATGTTAATGCAAAACAAAATATTCTTTTGGTCTTTTAACAGCCGGGAGTGCTGTGTTTTACCAAGGGGGATGTGTAGCCCAGCTACGCAGGCACACATAAAGTCCCCGGAGAGTGCCAGGAAGGTAAACAGCAACGCTTGATATTCATTCACTGTCACTCACACTTTCAGACACGCCCATCTGAGATATAAGGGGGAGTGACACGTGGCAGTCAGTCAGTCAGTGTATCAGAATCTTGAGGAGGTAGTGTTCAGTCGAACTTCAGTCTGTGAGGGTATGGTTCCACGGTCCGGAACCATAGCGCTTTGGACGGAGCGGAAATTCCGCTCCGTCTAAGCCCCCCCCCTTTATGACGCCCATCTTTCCGGAGGTGTCAGGACACCTCCGGAACACCTCCGGAAAGAGCGCAGGGCTGCATAGCCCTGTGTTAATTCTGTTGCGGCGACGCACCGTCGCCGCAATACGAGGGACATGCTGCGGTCTAAAAAGACGCGCCGCATGTCCGTTTTACGCAGGTTTGCCACCTGCGTATTGTTACGCATGGTGGAGACGGGATTCCTTGAAATCCCCTCCACTATGCTGTAACATCTGGACGCTGCGTGTTTTGGCGCTGCGCCAGCGCACAGCGCCAAACACGCAGCGTTTCCTGACCGTTGGAAACTCACCCTTAGCTTCTGTCTAAGGACAGAGCAGCCATTCAAGTCTCGCCAGTCTGGACTTTGGAGGAAATGAGAGTGTACAGCGAGCTCTGAGGAAGCTGACATTGTCCACAACTGCCACAAGATGCTTATGTTAAGGCGGGAAGCAGGGCGAAGGGCGCAGTGGGAAGACAGAGAAATGCTACAGGGATTGGATTGCCTGCACTAAATTGCCGGACACCGGGGTCCGAAGAGTTGCTAGTGTT